>CAMZMU010000066.1:7945358-9145358 GCA_947311845.1 Poa pratensis | reverse complement strand
ACAGCTCTTCTCTGCGTCCGGCTCCGGCCATCGGAGCACCACGAAGACGAGAACCACCGGCAAGCGCCGGATCCGGCCCACAAGATCCGGCGACCCTCTCCTAACTACCGGCATAGCGCCAAACTCCATGAAGGAAAAGTCTAAATTACAGCTACTATGTACAAAGAGGTCCCGAGCACCTCTCCCTAGCCATCTCCGGCCGGCAGAGCCGTCGGAAGAGGCATGGGATCGGGCCGCCCTGCCCTGAATGACTCTCAAGCTAGCTGGGAGGAGAGTACGAGAGGATAAGGTTGGGGAAGAGAAATGAATTCTTTCCATATTCCATATACTCCCTCCGTTTAGAAAGGAAAGTGCGCTAAAATATGAGTTATTTTTCATAGAAATTGTACCATTTTATACAACTTTCAAACATGACTATAAGTTTATAACGATATCTATTTTTTACAATATAAATCATGTATTTTTTTAATAAAGTTTTGGTTAAATTTGAATATGGGGAAATCGTGCACGGATTCTTTTCAACAACGGACGGAGGTGCAGTTGCGATCTTTGCTGCACGGTTTCGAGTCCAAAAAAACAACCTGCCTCTCTTCGCCCCGTCGTCTCACGCGAGTACTGCGCCGCCGCCGCCGCCGGCCCGGCGCATCCGCCCCGAGTTCCTCTCCGCCGGCCGCATCCATTTCGCACGCCCGACCTCCCTCCCCGCCTCCCACGTCTCTCTCTTGCCGCCATGGAAGACGCCGCGGTCGAGGAGGCAGAGATGAGCGGCGCGGAGGAGGTCGCGCCGGCGCCCGTCGTCGCCCACCCGTTCGGCCACTCCGTCGCCTTCGCCATGCCGCCTCCCGCCCGGCGGCTCGAAGAATCCTGCCCGCCCCATGAGTTCACCGCCGAGAAGGAGGTGGCGAGGTCCTCTTCCTCATCCGGGAAGGCGCCGATGCCGGAGGCTTCGCCCACCCAAGCGGCGAAGAACAAGAAGAAGATGAAGAGGGTAATCGTGCCACAGTCTGACCTGGAATCCCTCATGAAGATCGCGGAGTGGGAGCCTCTGTCCCCGCTGGACGAGGAGTGGCTGGAACGCCTGACCGCGCTCATCCCCAACGGCGAGCAGTTCTTCGCCGACAGCGGCTTCTCGCTGGAGAAGTACCGGGAGCTCGAAAGCCTGGACTTCGTGGTGAAGAATGCGCAGACCGACATGGTTGCCGATTTCCAAGAGCAGCTCCAGGAGAAGGGCTACGTCGAGATTGATGTCACCGACGACGACGAGGAGGGAGAGGAAGGAAGAAGGGCGCCGAATGGGAGGGGTAGGAGGAGGTTCCGCCCTGGTGTTTGCAAGACACCGGGTGGTCGGATCAGGAGGCTCAACTGATTCTCCGTCCATGAGTAATCCTTGATTGGTTTGGCCTACTAGCTAGCTGAGTTTGATTACAGTTGCAGTAGTATGTGCTATGCTATGTGTGTGTTATAGTTTTATAATTAGCCCCAATGTGGTCATATGTCGCTTAAGGGTAATGTGATAGATACTGTTGGCCTGCTAGCTAGCCAAGTTTGCAGTTGTAGTATGTGCTATGCTACGATGTTATGGGTTTAGAATTGTGGACATATGGTGCTTAAAGGAAATGGAACAGAGAATGCTGGTGCTCTGAACTTACTTTACTGAAACTCATATACATATCTGATTCAAGTTACATCCATATGTAGTTATGCACACATCACACAAGGCACAAAGTGCATCATCTTAATAGTCAGCTGCACACTAACACTATGCTTTTGTCACAAAAAAAAAGGTAATGCCTTGCTGGCTCTGCACTCCCAAACATGTTAAAAGTTAGCCAATACTCAAATTAGCAAAGCACACACAGTGCTCTGTGTGGTCATGGTTAGGCAATTAAGCTTCATGTCCACAGGTCATAACGGCATCTTCCAGTAGTTCATCTAGTATGAGCTCCCAGATATCCACAACAACCTCTCCATTTTCTGACCGAAGGTTCATCCAAGTGCTATCTTTAAGATCCATGCCAACTAGCTGGTTCAATGTGCTTGGAAATGGATAACAGAGGTGGCCCTCAATATGCTTATTTATTTCCGTGGCAAGGTTCTGTCTCATTGGAGGCGCCTGTATGTTGTATCCGCGAAAAGGTGAGCAAGGGGTGTTTCTAAAATGTGCCCCCTGGATCACTGTTATAGCTTCACAGATGCAGTCAAAGAAGAGCTTTACATCATCATCTGTTTGATTGCCTTGATGTAGTTCTTCAAAGAGGCAATTGCTGATCAATTCATCTTCTAGATACCATGCCTCTACATTCTGGTGTGTGCATAATTCGGATAGCTCCAGCACTGCTTTTATGTAACCTAACCTGACATCCTTGTCCTCCCAGAAGATCCCTTGGTCTAATCCAACGTCTGGGTAGTACTGGGGGCTCAAGACTTCTTCACGCAACTCACCTGTAAATCATTTGAAGGTGAAATCTTTTAGATTTTTTTAGAAATCTTTGTTTTTCTCAAGGTCAATGGTAACAAATTCGACTGTGTGAATGAAATAAAATACATTTTATCATGCTCTTGTTGTCAGGGCTGTCGACAGCTTCATGGAAGAATGGATCAAGAACAGATACAGGACTGGGTTGCTCCGGCTTTTCATGGTTTTCCTCGTGTGGTATCCGCTCAAGTGATGCACTTGGTCTGGGAGTTTCTGGCTCTTGGTGCTCTAGCTTCTCTACGGCATTCTCAGGCGAGCCTGGAAACATCTCAGCATGCTCTTTACCTGGTATTTCTCCTTCCATTGTTTCCTTCGATGCAGACATTAAAGTTATTCATTAAACAAGTACATTAATGGAGACTAGATGAAATAGCAATAAATATTGACTTGAACATACTAGGGGTGAGTTATATCTGTGTTGCTCTGCTGAGACGCATTGTGCTCTGCGAATTATTTCAGAGTGATCCTCATTGTCAATTTCTTCGGTACACACAATATCAACTTTCACACCTGCAAGTATTGATATTCCGTTAAGATAATAACCTTGCAGTATTTGGTAATTTTGTATTCTGTACTCACCTTGTTGTGTGGCTTTTTCATTGTAATGCCTTTCCTGATCAGCTTGTTCATCCAATGCTTCACTGATACCACATTCAACAGTCCCCAAGTCTTCCTCTGATTTCTTAGTTTCGTCTGCAGATTCTTCCCTCTCAGCCTTGTTTATGGCACATATATCTTTGTCTTCAGGTGAAAGTTCAATGCAGTGTTTTACCCTTGGGCTACTCCCAGGTGATGATGACGCACTGCGTTGAGGGAGGGACCTTGAGATCTGAACTGTTGGACTTGGATACTTGTCAGCATGACTTTTATCCTTCAGAATTTCTGTTAAATGTTTTCTGGCTTCTGCGTAGAAGATAGATGCATCCTTTGAGGTAGATACATCACTGTTGATAGCACCTGGTTCATCATTTATATGCTTTTGCTTACTGCTGTTCGAACATTTAACATTTTTATTAGCAGTAGCTAGAGGAACCTGTCTGGAATCCTTTATAATAGTAAAAACCGAATCTCTGAGCCTACATGGTTCTCTTTGTACGTCATCTTCATTTTCTGAGGGCCTTTCTTTTTTGTTCTCTCTGGTCACGATTCTGAATCTCCTTCTGACTTCCTTAACTGAAAATGTTGAACACTCAGCTGAACCGTATCCTGGAGCTTGAGTTGATGCATTTGCTACAGTAGGACGAAACCCTCCTTTTGGATTTGGCTTCAGTAGAACTATTTTGTTAACTGGCTGGGAACTTCTTTCTGGTGTATGTCGTCTGCTTGGTTTATCTTTCTTCCAGAAAAAGATATTCTTGTTCTCTTTATTCTGTGTCTTGATGGCTAATTTATGCTGATTTGAAGACATGGTGTCTTCGATAATATTAGTTCTTTCGGTCATTTTTATGGGCTCTGACCTGGTTCCTACATATCTGTTATGAAGATGTTGGTTACCAACAAGCTCCTTTTCCTCACTCCCCAGAATTTTCTCAAAAGCAAAATCACAAAGAGGATTACTTAGTTCATTCAGCTTTGTATGGATGAGAGACTTCAACTCAGGACATAATTCACTATTCCTGCAATCATCATGTGGCCCTTCATCATCATACTTACAGATTTGTCCCAGGAAATCAGACAAAGCTAGCTCAAGGTCATCTTCTTCTGCCTGTTCATGCACTTTGAACCAATGGGACCCAGGGATCCAGAAGAAGAAGCAATGCTGATGTCTGCATTGTGATTGGTGATGCCTTTTGGTTTGCTGTTCTGCGTTGTGCTTGTGTCCAGACAAACATCATGTCCTAGGTCAGCCAATATTCTTTGAACCTCATCGTTTGGAATCTTCTTTGACTGTTTTAGCTTGCCCAACTCGCCCTCCATGAGTCTTTTGACAGTTGGTTTCGTCGTACTGCATTCTTCCATATTCTGTACATAAGACCAAAACATCAGTTTTTACCAGGACATAAGTTTTATTATGCAACATAAATATTGCGAAGTGAATATTCTGTAGTAGACTTGAAGGAATCTAGATAAGCTAAGGCACTACCGTGCCTTACCATGTTAAAGTGTACCTGTAAGTAAATCTTATTTTTGTTAAGTCGTTAATTTTGTGTTATAATGTTTCAGTTTAGAGATCATAACTTGCAAGCCCAATAAGATTGAAAGTTATCAGCTTGAGTTTTCGGAAGTACAACACTGAGTCACATTCAGTTTAGAAGCAAAGGTTGAACATAGTCTGTAATGCATCAAGAGGACTGGATGATGTTTGTTCAATTCAATTCCATGCATAGTAAGAAGTTAATCCTTCAACTGCCTTTTCTTGAAAAAAGGATCCTTCAACTTCCCAATGAAGCTGCATTCATGAGGTCATATCTTAACTCCTTTTTCTAAGTTTATTACTCACTTATATTAAACTTCACTTTGCCTTGAAGACTTATTGGCTCCTATCGAAATCAAGTCAACACTTCAATTCCGCAACTCGCACCAATTTTTTTTATGCAAGTAACTTCATGGAGATTTGGTGTTAACGGAAGTGCCATGTAATATACAGCAAACAGTAATTACATATATCATTTTTCACTCTTGAAACCGCATTTTTCATTTGACGTAAAAAACTTACATCCCCGTCTTCATCTATTTCCTCAAAGTCCCTGGACTTCTTTCTCGAGTGCCCTCTTCCTGCAACAATTCAGGGTGCATTAGCAGAGGTATAAAATTTCACTAAGAGAATCTACAAAAAGCTCGAGTGATGCTTTTCTTGAATGCCTCAGTATTTCCAGTTAATTCCACATGGATAATCGCTAGTTTGTAACACTAGAAAAATGTGAAGCAAAGGGCGAGCATCATGGATTAAGATGGTTTTTGCTATTGCAGGTGTTGCTGTCGCACTACCCACATAGTTAGGTTACTATTCTGTCTTAACACAATTAGTAATAATGTGGTCACTGAAGAGAAGTACCAGCAAATCCACTGAATGAATGCCTTCTGCTCCCCTGCTTTCTGTCGAGGATGAGCTTGGGGTCGCGGCGGGAGTAGAACATGCGGATGAGGCCCCAGGTGCAGCCTACATTGTTCTCCTGACTTGCGTAGCCCGTTTCTTATTTGTCTTCCCCATTTTGGATGGTTCCTTCTATCTGTACTCTGCAGTTGAAATTCCTCTCAGTTGTTGTTCAGTTCACGGGGTTAATCCTCTTGCACATAAAAAGTCTGCAGTTATTGGATCAACAGTCACAGTTCATGAAAATGGCCATGTTCTGATTGCTATGTTCTTGGGAGTCTAATGCACTATTGAACCAAACAAAGTTGTCAAAGGAAAATATGCAAATCACTAGAGTCATATTGACGTAGAACTATGAAAATGCAGTAAAACTACTTCCACTCTTTTTGATTCTGACCCTTGTACAGTGGAGTACTACATATGACTTCCTCTGCTTAATCATGAACCAGGTTCACAGAAGTGTATGCAGCCGCCACACAGATAACTTTCATGTGTCCAAAACCCTGCATGCAAGACAAGAGTAGAACAAGAATTACTTACTGATAATCGCGAGCAGGGGAGCTTGAACAGTCGCCGTTAGCTCGGAGCCGATGAGGAGGAAATGGAACAACCAGCACAGGGCTTGGGAGTGCAAGGGAAGCAACCATGAGAACCCCTCCTCTTGGTCAGGCCATGTGAAGGGATACTGCGACCAGCCTCCCTGCCCTGAGCTGTACCTCCTTTCGGCGAGGACGACGGCGGGAGGAAGGAAGGGATCAGAAGCTTTCTTGCAAAGGTCAGTCAAGTGGTATATTATCTGTTAACTCTTCTTCATCTACCTGTGTTTGTGATGAATGGTGGAGGCAGGGAGGGCCGCTAGCTGTAACACTAACAGAAGCCGATCTAGCAGAGCACATGCCATGCACAAGCACGATGACCCCCACCATGCACGCAGCTTTTCCCCACTCTGCACAAAAAGTGTCAGGCAAACCATGCACAAAGAGAGGTCCAGAGCGTTTCATAATTGTCCGTCAAGCCACCCGGCTCTGTAGCAATGATCGAACCGTGTGGTAAAAGCATCAGATAGTTTAGTCTTGGAGTACTGAATTTATCCTTGATTTCGTTTTGGAAGAGTGAATTAATTCGTGTGAAGGGATAATGTTGATCATCATTTTGGGGTTGACATGTACCTAGAGTAGATAGTCTGCTAGAGTACATATTTCGTTTTCAGTTTTGTTGTATGGTTGTGCTCCGACTTATGAAGATGAGCCAAAAAAAAAAAAAGAGGCCACGTTGTGTCGAATACCCAATGAGATGGTGACTGGTTGCAACTATTGTTGTTGGGTAGAACAAGTTATCCTCCACCAGCAACAGCAGCTACCAGTGGGGTTACCAAGATCTTGTCCATTCCAATAAGCTTCTGTTCCTATCTATGTATATGTTTTTTTTTTTTTTTGAAAGCCTGCGTACAACAGAAGTACCACATCCACGATGAAGTACAAGAACAAGAAAAACCCGACGCAGGGGAACAGAGCAAAGAACAAGCTCAAGCAAACAACGCCGGCGAGGAAGACGAAGATCGACGACCACCTTCAAACCACTGCCAGAGGGAACCTCCTACCTTGTAGATCGCCGCAAAGCCCGTCCGCCGCAAGCAGCGGAACTTCAGCCGTTGAACGAGCACGACGAGCTCCCTCCCTCTCCAGCACCTCCACCTTGCCGCATCCATCTTCGACCGCAACGCCAGCAGAAGCCGCGAGGCCCGCCCGGCCCTGAGTTCCAGCCTCTGGATCCTCCCTCGTAGCTCCACACCGAGGAGGTCGACCTCCCCGCCGGCCGGCAAGGAGGAGGAAGAACCAGAGGAGAGCTGGTAGATCCGAAGATCCCCGGCCCGCAAAAGCCGCGTGCGCGACGCCAGAGCTCCGAGGAGCACCTCCGCCGAAGGGGAACGCACCGGCACCACACCTAGCCACCGACACCACCGCCGCCTCCACGGCGCCACCGGCGGGATCCTAACGCGACCTACACTATATACAGGCCGGGATCTGGGGATCCCCCACCCTCCCGCCGCCGGAGCGGCCGCGGAGGGGAGGAATCCCACAGATCGCCGGCGAGTGAGGTGGTCGAGCTGGAAGACGCCCAAAAATCGCCCTCTGGCTACAGTAGCGAGAGAGAGGAAAGCGGACGGCTCGCTTTGTAAAGTCTCCTGATTTATGTATATGTTTATTACTTGCATCGATTTTGCTTATTTAATTATGCGAGTCGGGGATAACAAGCGACCGATGGAGTAGTGGCGACGCACCGCTACAGTGCACGCCAATCAACGGCGGCTCACATGAGGTATTATCTTTGTTAATCACACCTTGATCTTGTTTAGTACGTACATTGATCGAGGACCTTGTTTAGTTGCACTTCCCAGTTCACACACCACATATGATGCAATGATAAAATACCTTTGCATCAGCATATGTAGTTGCAGGCGTGCGCACTTGGGCACCCATGATTAGAACCAACAAGTGCGTATATCTAGGATTAGCGTTAATGAAAATACAAATTGGTTAAGGCGAGATGATGGAGCACGAGAATGTACCCGGCTTCGCTGGAGAGCCCAGAATCCTACCGAGAAAAGATGCCAGCGTAAAAGGCACCGACCTCGTAGAACCGGCCCACCGCTAGGCTTGGCTGGCTTGGCCCAAGCCAAGCAAGGTTGTTAGTGGCGAGGGAAAAAAAAACAAAGGAGGACCGTGGCTGTCGGTCTGAGGTCTAGCTCCGTCGATCAGCATTGCGTGTCGACCTGTGATCGGTTCTGCTGCCTGCATATGCCTCTGCCTCTGCCTCTGCCTGGCCTGGGCAACGGACGAGTGAAGCTGCATTTTCTTAATCCTTGTCATCAGAAAACAGTAAAAAGCAGGGCAAGAACAACAATAACAGACAGATGTGTATTCTGCTTCTGCAGCAGTTGGATGGAAAACAAACAGAAAGTGTGTCCCTGTGGATGTCCGGGATACAGCACATACATACTAGTGAAGAAGTATACTACGTACGTAGCAGAAACACTATGGTATGGAAGGAGGAGACATGGCATGAAGTATGCCTGCTCCAGCCGTCCTTTATGCCATCCAGCCTCAGTCTATCTATACATGACCACCACTCTACTTCTGCAATGAGTTCACCATCTCCCTTCCCCTGTGTGCAAGTTTACCTGTATCTCACTCTGCCTGTCCCTAGTTCGTGTTAAAACACTGTCGACCGAGCCAAGCCTTACTGTTCCCGTGGGTTTGCTGCTACTCGTGGACGGGCACGATGGCCTGAGAGTGAGTGGCCTCCCTCCTCCGCCTCTTCCTCGCCCGCCGCAGGATCTCCAGCGCGTCCTCGCTCACCTCCTCCTCATTCCTCGGCACCTCACCCCCCGCCGCACCTGCACCACAGATACATGGCGACAGTGTCAGGTACCCAGCTTACTGCTACTACTTGCTTTCTAAACCAGTATGTAACAATGATTAAAGGGGACATCCATCACCAGGATCAACAAGAGAGATACTAGGGTAGGAAGATCAGCAAGCAGCTCTACCTGGTCCGGTCTTCAGAATGACGCAGGAGGGGCTCCCGTCGCTGCCCTCCTCCTCGTCGTCGTCCAAGTTGATGATTACGCTGAACGGTGCCTGCATTTTATTTTGCATCCACAAGCAATGACAGAAACGATCAGCATACTGCGGACACAAAATTTCCAGTTAAACCTACAACTAGTTGCTGAACTAACAAGCGCAAAACTGCAGTGTTAAAGTAAATTAACCGATGTTCCCTCTCCAGGAGCCAACAACTCGGTGACAATGGCCTTGAGCCACCAGCAACAATGCAATTTGCAGAGGTGGTTCCCCTTTTATTTTCTTTGGTCAAGATACATCATCATTTCCAGTCAAACCTACAATTCTACTACTACTTGCTTAACTAACAGGCGCAAAACTGCAAGGTTAAAAGGGGAACAAAAGTTCAAGTGAGCAGGCATATTAATTCAAGTGAGCTTAGTGATGTTCCTTCTGCACTGCAGGGCCAAAAAATTCAGTGACACTGGCCTTGAGCCACCAGCGAGCGACAATGCAATTTGCAAGAGGTGGTTCCCCTTTTTGTTTTCTTTGGTCAAGATACATCATCCTTTCGTTGAGCTAGAATAGAAAGCGAGCAAGGTTGCGGCACGAGTTACCTTCATTGGCGCTTGCGGATTGACCGTCTGGATGGCCAGCTCTTCCTGTTTAGGTGCCACCATGCAGCAGCTTGAACCAACCACTTTCTGCACGCCTGCTTTCACCACCTTCCCCTCATCTACCTTTGGCATCACATCTTCCACCTCCCTGTGATAAACCAGTACTGCTGGAACGCTGGCATTGACAAAGATGCATGGTTAGAATCTCAGATCCTAACTAAAACAGACAGAAAGCGAAGCCATATATGCATTCTTCAGAAAGTGGAGGCATGGCAGCAATGTAGCTGAAAGACATCAATGTAACCTTGCTGGTAAAAGAGACAAACATTCTACTGTACAAGCATTTGAATATTGGACATTTCAAGATCTGGAAGGCCACAATTAGCCAGCTTGGTAATGAACAAAAAATGCAAGTGTCTTATGACAAGATCCTGCACATAAGAATGCATGTTTACTTTTCGAAATAGCTTTAGAAATATCTAGCATTTTCTCTTGAGGATTTCAAGATTTACAAGCAAAGTTTGCATTTCGATTCCACCAAGACAGCTTTCACTTAATTTGATGCTGCATGCATACTGCTGGAATGTATAGTTATCCATCCCTCCGTGCATAAATATAAGACGTTTTAGCTATCCAACATGTTGTCTATATGCATACTAATATGAGTGCACATACACACTAAAATATGTCTACATACATCTAGATATATGTGAATGTGGACAAATGCTAAAACATCTTATATTAAAAAACAGAGGGAGTATGTAGGAAACTGAGATTGGAGTCTTACACTTCTGCTGCTGCTGCTGTTTGCTTCATCATTGGCTTCCCATTTGCTTCTGGTACTTGGTTCACCTTAGAAATTCCATATGCTACTTGTGCCTGGCCGTTTGCTACTGGTGTCTGCTTCATCTGTGGCTTTCCATTTGGCACTGGTTTTTGTTTCCTCTGTGGCCTTCCATTTGCTACTGGTGCCTGCTTCATCTGTGGCTTTCCATTTGGCACTGGTTTTTGTTTCCTCTGTGGCCTTCCATTTGCTACTGGCACCTGCTTCATCCGTGGCTTTCCATTTGGCACCGGTTTTTGTTTCTTCTGTGGCCTTCCATTTGCTACTGGTGTTTGGTTCATCTTTGGCCTGTCATCTGCTACTGGTCTTTGGTTCATCAGGGGGCTTTGATTTGCTACTGGTGTTTGGCTCATCAGGAGTTTTGGGTTGCTGGTACAGCTTTGTTCCTTCAGCAAAGAACAAAAAATGGAGTGAAAGGAGAATACTGAAAGACTTGTGCATTCGATTAGTTGAGTAGCAAGGACACGTACCACCAGCGTTTGTATCGCGTCAGGCCTACTATTGAGCGATCTGATAGCTCGAACAATCCCCTGTACGAAGAGGCAAACATCAGCAAATTTTAGACCAAGATTGGCCCACTTTAGTTGTTGTAGCACGTGAAGCGACGGACTTTGAGCATGCCATATGATATACAGGATTGTGCATGTTGTTAAAGCCATTTTTTAACTTCAACATAAAATGCTGAAGTAAGAACTAGCACACACTGAGATTTTTAATGTTAGATACCATGAATATACAAAGAAATGATGCTTCCTGAACATCAATAATATACACAAGAAAATGAAAAGGACCAGCTCATATGTTTACATGAAATTGAACTCACACATATGGACGTACGAGAGGATTCGCATACTGGTAAATCAGCAAGATAATTACTTATATGCACATGCCAGCCATCAGAATAACTTCCAAAGACAAATGAACAGAGTAGTAACCAAACTAGTGGTTGATCATAGCAATAGTACCTCCATCTCTTTTGTTAAAATTCTGAAGATGTCACCCTTCAGTTGCCTCAAATCTTCTTGCACTTGCTTGAAGACTGAAAGTGTCGATGATATCTCATCGAGTTGGCTGGTCTGAGAGTTCAGCACACTCATCTGCTCAGGATTGCTTTTTGTGCTGTCTAAAAGGAGTGCCTTGAGATCATCTTGTCCCTTAAGCTGTGGTAGCATGTCTCAGTAAACTAAACTTTGTTGTTTCAGCAAAAAAAAAGTAGGGAAAGGACAGAAACCAAGGGTTATGCTTACAATTTGCTGAAGGGAGTCCTCTACGAGCACAAACTTTTTCTGTATGCTACCAGCTGAAGAAAACAAACGCATGCTCTCAGTTAGGTGATGCACCAATTGTTAGCAACCTAGTTTGAGTGCAAAACTCGTGAACAAAATTGCAGCAGTTATGATGCCCTTATGATCGAAAGTACCAATAAGGGGGTACTTACAATCTAGTGATGCCTCCTTCATGGCTCTGTTTAACTGCATAACATCATTTTGAACAGAGTCCAATACCATTCCCATCTTATGTACTGAACTTGCCACATGCTGAAATTTGCGCTCAACCTCCTCATTAACCTGACCTGTTGAAACACCATGAAATTAAGCACTTTAATCAAGAAATACACTTCCATATATTTCATGACAATTTGACAGCTTAAAAAGATCTAAAGTCTAGGTTTAGAACTGCTTCAACGCACTATCTGTGTAGAACAAGCACCAGTCTACGGTAGATGCTCAGTAAATGAAATTGCTTTTGTTAACCTATTTCAAACACCAAAATAATTGTGCTTGAAGTTCATGTGAACTGCTGCTATTGCCAGTGAATGAAATGTAGATACTGTCAGGCACAAGGGCTTGAGTTTACATTTGCTATCCGGAAGAGAGTGGTTCCACCGGTGGACAGGGTTGCCTGGTAGTTTTGCCAGTTGCAGTTGAGATTCTTCACGCACACAAGAAGCTGAATTGGCAGGAAATGAAGACATCCTCTTCGAGTCATCATGCAAGGGGAATCTCTGGTCACCAATGGAAATAAATAAGGTCACAGGGCAGAAACAAACAATATTGACCTTCTATATAATTTTTCTGAAGGATTTCACCCTCTGTAACTAGTAAGAAAATAAGAAACATAGATGCTCTCACTGAAACATTTAGTAACTAAAGAGTTGTCATCATGCAAGGGCAATCTCTGGTCACCAATGGAAATAAATGAAGGTTACAATTGGGTAGAAACAAACAGTATTGACCTTCTATATAATTTTTCTCAAGGATTTCACCCTCTGTAACTAGTAAGAAAATAAGAAATATGGATGCTCTCACTGAAACATTTAGTAACTAAAGAGTTGTCGGTTTGGGCATTCCCCCCGCCTCGATGAATAAGAATAAATATGATGGAACTCCATACTGACTGTGCCTAGAAGGGCGTCAATTTCAAACAATCATACCGAACAAATACAGTCCAGCTCCAGCAGTAGGAGAAGAAATCTACATGTATCTCGTCGTCCTAACACTTTCAGGTATGCAGTACATGAATGGTCGTGTGCACTAAAGAGTGATATCAAGCAATGCTTAATTTACAAAATTGCCCAATAAAATGGCCACTGCAGAGCTTTGAAGTATTTCTTCCACGCATCAAGCAAGCACAAATGGATTCACTGGAAGCGACTAACAGTAATCAACACCAATCAATTCGTGGCAAACATGCTACTGTGATCATACACAACACCGACGAAACCCCAAACTACTAATTACCTACCGATCCAATCCAACAAAAACACTGAACCCACCAATCGATCAATATATCATGCAATCAGTCCGGTCAGACGACTTGAATCACCAATCACCACACAGTAGAGAGCAGGAGGGGTGTATACGAGACCTGATCGCGCGCGGGCGAGGGACGCAGGAGGCTGAGGAGATTCTCGTCGAGGGAAGCCTGCGAGATCTGCGACTGCGACTGCACGAGCGACGCGCTGCCACCGCCCTGGGAGAAGGACGCGCCTCCTCCTCCTCCGCCGCCGCCTTGCGAGAACGCCGCACCTCCGCCCTGAGAGAACGACGCGCCTGCGCCTCCGCCGCCCTGAGATAACGACGCGCTTCCGCCACCACCGCCCTGGGAGAACGACGCGCTTCCGCCACCACCGCCCTGAGAGAACGCGGCGCCTCCTCCGCCGACCTGAGAGAACGCGGCGCCTCCGCCACCACCGCCCTGCGAGAACGCCGCGCGCCTCCGCCTCCACCGCCCTGAGAGAACGCCGCGCCTCCGCCGCCGCTGCCTTGCGAGAACAGCGCGCCGCTGCCGCCTCTGCCCTGAGAGAAGGACGCGCCTCCGCTGCCGACGCCCTGCGAGAAGGACGCGCCTCCTCCCTGCGAGAAGGACTGCTGCGACATGGACTGAGACCGCTGCTGCGACGCCGCCGCAGCCGCGGAAGCAGACGCGCTGGTCCCGCCACCGCCGCTCCCTCGGGGCCTCCTGGACCACCAAAAAACCGCGCCGCGGGCGCGAATCGAGTCAGGCAGATATCAGAAGCAGCGGAGTGCGAGAGGGGAGGGGAATTAGGGCGCGGATCGAGGCGGGGCACTGTACCGGGGAGGGAGGACGGAGATGGAGGCGAGGTCGCACGCCTTGTTGATCTTGAGCTTCATCGCCAGTCCCGGGGGAGGGGGATCCCGTCGGGGAGGACGCGCGGCGGCGGTCGCCGGCGTGGAGAGGTAAAGGAGGAGGAGAGCGACGGATTTTGGGTGGTGGTGTTGGGGGATGGGGAGACAGAGACACCGAGAAATTTGAATTCTGTGCTGCTTCCGTCGTGGCGAGGTATTGTAGGCAGGGCAGCTGGACGTGTGGGCCCGGGCAGCGTGGGCGGTGTGCGAAATGCTTCGGGTTTCCGTTGCTGGACGGTGGTGAGAACTGGGCCGAAAGCTGCGTGGATGTGTTGTGTTGATTCTGCCACGTAGAGCTTTAGCTGGGCCGTTTTGACTCGTCAGATGAGATGCCTTAATGTTATCGAAGAAATCAACAGAGGAGACGCACGAGATCAGCATTTTTTTTTTGAATTTAGATCAGCATTGCATGTTTACTAGGTATCTGAACGCGGCAAATGCCGCGTGTGTGTTTTTGAATTTGAATTTGGAAATGGTGACGTTGTAAAGTTGTGTAAGTTTGGAAATCATTGAAATTGAAAATTCTTTTGCTTTAAAAATGGTTGGAGTTTGGAGATTATTCAAATTTGGGAACTATTGTAACTCAATTTCAAATGTGTTTTGTTTTTTTACGTGAAAATATTCTGAAATAGTTAGTATTTTTTTAGTTTGTATTTTGTTTAGGGTTGTACATTCTATATGTTTGTACTTTGTTGTAATATTTGTTTGAATTTTATATTGGAGGAAGTACAGCACATGATCGTTTGTTGAAGTCAATTTATAATTAGAGGAAATTCATTTGGATTTTATACAAATATTCTTCAATTTATAGTGGTGAAATGGCATAAATATTTATTTGAACTTCATAATTAGAGAGAATGCAATATGTGAGATAACATGTGAGGTATTTATATTTTAGGGTATCTCTTTTTTTTCTTTTTTTAAGCAATTTGAATTTTCGAAATGTGTTGTATGTATTTTTTTTGTGAGAATTATGATATATTTTATTGTAGAGCAAGCAGTTTGTCATATTGTCTATTTTCAGATACTTAGAAAATTGGGATGTTTGGATATATTTAAAGTATATCGTAAGCATTTGTTTCAATTACATAATTAAGGCTAATGAATTTTGTGAGATATATTTTAGAGTTTTTTTTTTTAATTTTCTAGCAATTTGAAATGTTCAAACATGTTGCATTTATGTGGACATTTATTTCAAATGTGTTAGTTTTAAAAAGGGAAATACTTTAAAATAGTTAGTATTATTTTTATTGTTATTTTTTTGAGTGCTTTTATATATTGTAGAGTACCGTTAAATGTTTAGCAAATTGAAATGGTTATATATGTTTATATTTTGCTGAAATATTTATTTGAGTTTCGTAATTGGAGGATGTATAGTACAACTTTTGTGTGGTAAGCTTGAGAATTTATGAAATTTAGGGAATTTTGTTATATTGTATGTATTATTTTGAAATGTAGATTTGAAAGTACGTTTTTTTTTGAGTTTTAGTATTTTTTATAATTGTTATTTTGAATTGTAGACTGAAATTTATAAATTTTATGGTTGTCCATAAGTACTAATGAATTTAAGAATTAATTTAAATTTAGTATTGTATGCATTCAATATTATTTTTTAGTTTTGGAAATTATTAAAATTGAAGAAATGTTTGTGTGTAGGAAGTGTTCATTTCAAAAAATTATTTATGTTGACAATTTTTTTATGATTGTTTCTTTTTATTACTTTACAAAATGGTTAGGTTTGGAATTTGTTTATAATTTTGAAATATACAAATTTGAAAATCGTTTGAATATTATAGAAATGATTGAAATTCAAAAAAAAATACGTTTTAGAAATGGTCAGTTTGGGAAAAATATCAAAATTGGAAAGTTATTAAGATTTTATTTTTTTCTACCTCCATGGCTTTTAAATTTTTGAAGTGCTCAAATTCATAATTTGTATTCAAATGGCACAATATGGTTTTTTTTTCCATGAATTTTTCCAAATGTTGGCCAATTTTAAATTTGCAAACATTTTTTTTGTTGTCATAAATAGTTAGTTTTCTTTTGTGACCATTTTGGTACTTTTTTTATTTTTTCCGATGAGTATTCCTAGAAAAATTTCTATTTTATGTTTCTTTAAAAAAAAATCTGACAGCAGGGGCCCACTACGACGTTAGCAGGGCGTGAGCAGGATTCCCACGACACGGCGGGCACGGCGAGCTCCCCGCTCGCCGGCGACGCATCCGCGCAAGGCGGGACGCGTGGCTGGCCGCGCCGGAAGCGCGTGGATGCGGGGTGGCCCGGAGCGGCCGCGCCGCCTCTTCTGGTCTGCCGGAGCTTGCCTGGCGAGTAGGAAACCCGGCGGAGAGACAGCGGGACGGTGGGGAAGATTCCGCGACGATTCCGCCGCCGGCGCGGCATGTCGGGACGCGAAAGACGGCGAGGAGGCAGATGCGGCGACGCCGGAGCCCACAGTGCCGGTCGATTTTTATTGTTATTTTTATTAATTGGAGAGAGATTCTAACTTGATGTGCTCCCAACCATGTAGCAGGCGCACCGCACGTGTTCCAAGCCCACCAGCCGAGTCAACCTTGATCCCCTACACAATATTCCAATCGAACCGACCGTGAAATACGCGATCCCGGTGTTGAACTCTGGATTCAACCCAGTAGAGTCCGAATTCGATAAGAAAAGGGATTGTGCTCCCATCCGGTTTAAATACAAATTGGAGTACGAGTAGAAGCGAGGTCAGGTTGGGTCAACGTACGCTCACGCGATTTTGATATATTATGGACTACTAGGAAAATGCCCGTGCGTTGCAACGGAAAAGCAAAGCTTATGCTTATGCTGATATCAGGCCCGCAAGCGAGGGCAAGTCTCTATTACGTACGATAGAAATGGAATGCACCAATCCAATCTCTTTCCCAATAAAAACATATGAGTACTTGGCAAATGCCTATAACTCTTAATATATAACATACCCCATAACTCATTTATTCCGTCATCACCGATACATCGAGGAAACATGTAGATCTGACCTGCTAAGGAGCTTAATAAAAAAATTACCTATTTACCTACGTCATTTTTCCAAGTACAATTTCGACGCGCAAGAGCTAGACCTAATTTGTTGTGAACCTAGCTAATATGCGACGGGCAGGCGCCGTGAACCAAAACCTAGCCAGCACGTGTGCATCATATTTGCAGCAAGTGGGCCAAGGTAAGTAGGATTAGAAATCCTATTCAGTTTTGCAAAAAATGTGTTCGCTTTTCAGCTTCCACCACCTAATGATTTTTGTACTTGTTCATGGAGTCATCGAGGAGTTATCCCTGGGAGTCGTATGAGGCCTCAGTCGGGAGTCGTGCTCCGGCTCGAAGCCCTTGTCCATGTAGCCGTTGAGTTTGAGTCGTCCTCCTAGAGTTGCCCAAGGCCTCTCGGTAGTCGTGCTCCAACTCGAAGTTGGGCTCAGTTTTGGACGGGAGTCGCTTCGGAGGCGAATAGATATTCTTGCACCTGGAATTGTACTTGTTTGTGGAGTCGTCAAGGAGGAGTTATTCTTGAGAGTCGTATCAGGCCTCATTCGGGAGTCGTGCTCCGACACAAATTAGCTGGCTCTGAGTACATCACCTGAGGATCTGCTTGTCACGTAGGAGTGAAGTGTGAGCATGTGGTTCACCAACTTATTATAGCTAACAAAAATAAGAATCTGAGTACCAGCTGTGATGAATGATGAGAATCTGGAGATACTCTTGTGCAAAACGTTTTGTGCCTTCTTAATGTTCCCAAACTCCTTCTTTTGATTTTCTGAAAAAAATAATCAAAAGAATAAAAAAAAATTTAAAGGGGTAGCCAGGCCACCACGAGGTCCACGACCCAGTCTAGCCCAACTACCCCACGCACCAGGTCAAAAAAAAAAAACACTCACGGGAGACACAGCCCAACTCGCCCACGCACGACGCGTGACCCACGCACCGCTCCTTTCTTCCTCGATCCCCGCCGCCACTCTCTCTGTCTCTCCTGTACACACGCACGCGAGCGCCCCGCTCGATCCCCTGTCTCCCCTGCTTCTTCCTCCTCCCACTTTGCTCGCTCTTTCCCCTCGTACGCCGCCAGGATCAAATCCCCTCACTCCTCTCGCCCTCCCTCCAGCTGCGCGCCGGACCCAGCTCCCCTCGGCCTCCACCCGTCATCCTCTCTAACCACCAGCTCCGGCCTCCCGCTCGCCCGGATCCGCCGCTGACCTGGAGCTCACGAGCAGCGATCGATCGACGATTTTGTTCTTCTTTTTTACCTCGGCCTCTTGCAGCAGCGGCGCCGCCCGCCGGCTAGCTCGCTCCTCTGCTCCAATCCAACGAACAGGTCCGACCGGCGAACCTGGCCACTGCCGTGGCTCTGGACAGCTCCAGCGGCCCGCCGTCCCGAGCGCCTCGGCCTCCTGCCCTGCTGCGGCGGCGCCGCCCGCCGGCTAGCTCCCTCCTATGCTCCAATTGAACGAACAGGTCCGACCGGCGAGCCTTCTCCGCCCTCGTCCGTGCTCGACCCCTCCGCCACGCTCAGGCCTTCTCAGCTGCCTTCGACCTCGATCTCGCGGCGGAGCACTCCACGGCCGGCCCAGCACAGCCCTGTCCTGGTGGGAGGGTAAAACAGTAAATTTATAAAAACCAACGATATGACTTATGGGTGGCATGGTGGGTAATTTGCTATTTTTTTGGAGGGCAAAACAGGAAATAAAAATGACGTACCACAAGAAACCTTAGTGCCTTTATTATTAGGTATAGATATCTATACCTAATAATAAAAGCATTAAGATTTCTTCTCGTACGTCATTTGTTTTGCCGATTATACCCTCCCACTAAATCACATATTTACCCACCACTGCCACCCATAAGTCATACCGGTTTGAATATAACGATTCAAACTTTTTTTTTTTCGCCCTCTGTCTCTTCCATCGACGACCCGACCGGCGCCGCGCAACCACTGCCACCGCAGTGGCCACAACCGCCGCAGGAGGAGGAGGAGGAGCGCGCCGCGCCCTGGCCGCCGCTCCCCGGCCGCCGTGCCCCGGCTGCCGTGCTGTCCGCCGTGCGCCCCCGGCCGCCGCTCCCTGGCCGACGAGGAGCACCATGGCCGGCCCAGGCCTTCCGTCGCCTGCGCCCCTCCGTTCTCTTTCGAAGGCTTCCCCACCACCTCCGAGGCTTCAAGCTCAAGGTAACTGCGGGTCGGGCGAGTGTGAGGCAGGATCTGGAGGTCGGAGAGAAGGAAGGCGTGGTCGGGCTCGCTGGCCGGAGCAAGGGGAGGATCTCTGTCGATGGAGGCGACTGGCGGCTCTCCTCCCGCGCTCCAGCCGTCGGGAAGGAATTGCTGCGCCGCGGCTGCCGCACCAGCCTTCTTCGACGTTGGACTCGGCATGCTCGAGATATCCCATGCTTTAGTGAGGCCGTCCCAAGAGCACGATAACTCCCGCTGTCTAGCGGCATGAGATGTGGTGGTAGCCATGGCCGTGCTGTTACTGGTGACGGCGGCGCTGCGGCGGCTGTGTGGGGGCAGCAGGTGAGGACGCCGTGCACGATGTAGCTGATAAACGCGTTCACGCCGTGCCTCAAATTCGTGACGGGGAGCCCCTCCGTTGGGGTCGCCGTGCACTGCAGCGCCCCGGCAGCGTTTCCTTTGCAGGCAGCCGGCGAGGTGGTTCGGAAGCCGAGCACCAGGTACGCCATCTACGCGCCCGGCTCTCCCCGCCAGATCTGTTCTACAGAGTCAGGCGTCGCTCATGGTGCCATGGTGCTGCTGGTCTGCTTGACATCGGCACAATGAAGCATCTCTACATTCTTCAATTAAGTAATCTCTCTTTGAATCCGCTGGGTGATTTCCTAGGGTCTGTGAACATCAATGCTTGATCTGCAACTTGTGCATCTCGCGGAGGGTGATTTCAATTCATTGCTTATTTTCTTTGCAAATGCCATGCTCTCGAGTGATTAGCACATGCAGACCTTTTGTGTTCTGCGGGTAGTCCATCAACTAATTTTGCTGGCGACTTTGTCTCTTGGCGATGGTACCAGGTGGAGAAATTACAGATCGAGTCCATGAACATAAGGACAATTTCCATGGTTACAACGTCAGAATACAGCATACACCATACAGAAGGTCTCCTTGAAAATCTGGGAGGACCCAAATAGGCACTGGTTATATAGACACACTGCATACAGCATACAGCATACAGAAGGTCTCCTTGAATATCTGGGAGGACATACAGGTTTGTGCAAGCTATGAAGTGTTCTTTTATTTTGTCTTTAATTCAGTCGTTGTAGGATGGCTTGTATTTCAGTTGTGCTAACTGCATGTGTTCTTTGCATTCAGTGACTTCAAGCAGACATTGGAGGTACCAAATCCAAAATGTGCGTGCAGATTCTTGCATCTGGTGCATCTTATCTTTGGCATGTACCTTAGGTTGTAGTCAAAATTTGATATGTCTGACGACATAATAGGGTAAGCATTTCGAGTAGAGATTTTTGGCTCCCTAGCTCCAGTGCTCCCGCCGTTTTAAATTTTTTGAAAACCATATTGATGAGTTTCAAAAAATTCTGAAACAAACTCGGGGTGTAGCTACTTGTATATCCCACAAGCGTATAAAATATCAAGTTCAAATGCGTTGTATTACGAGCTACACAAAAATAACAAAAGTGTGGATCTAACCATGCATATTTTCAAATCTCCAAGTTTAGCAGATTTTCTTATTATTTTTATAGCTCGTAATACAACGAATTTGAAGTTGACATTTTACACGCTTGTGAGATATACTATTAGGTACACCCGTATGATTTTCGAATTTTTTAAAACGGAGGGAGCACTGGAGCTCAGGAGCCAAACACAATTTTCGAAGCATTTCTTGCTGTGGAAACCCTCGCCGGTGCACAAGGCCGATGTCACCCCGACCGGTTGCATGCTTTTCGGCGACTTCTGCTAGAGTTTGGTTTGGTGACGATATATGCCTACGTATATCGACATGATAAAGTAAGCCTTTCTTGATGTGGAAACGCCAAGGTCTGGAAAAAAAGACAATCCTCTGATGCAGTCGCCCTCGACAATTCTCTCATACCCAAGCTCAACATTGCAGCATGGTGACGTCGTATCTCTGATTATTGCATGATAATGTATTTTTTTTTCTCCCGTTGCAACGCACGGGCATGTTTCCTAGTAGATATAGATATAAATATAGATATAGATGAGGGGAACGGAAGCTCTAAGCCGTAGCGATTGACACGATGGAACGGAAGCGGCTGGCTCTCGCTGGCGGCGACGAGATGCCGGCGGCGCGGCGCACGAATCGCGTGTTGCTGTGCGAGGACTTGCTAACGGAGATATTCACCCGGCTGCCTGCCCCCTCGGCCGCACGCTGTGCCGCGCTCTCGAAACGGTGGCGCAAGTTCATCAACGGCCCCGATTTCTGGCTCCACACCACCACCATAGCCCGCCGTGGAACATTGCCTACATCCACGAGTACGCCGGCGCGGACGGGCAGAGGCCGCTCCAACACGCCTTCCACCTCGTCGGCGGCCTCGCGCATGGGTTCCTCTCCAGCACCCACCACGGCCTGGCGTGCCGCTACGTCGGCACCTGCAACGGACTTGTGGCGCTCCAGCGGCAGGGGTTGTACGACCCCCGGTTCTTTGCCTGCGTCGTGCTTAACCCTGCTACCACGGAGGAGGCCTCGCTGGTCTATCTCGGACTAGGAGAGGAGAGCCACCACCTCTGCGGCTTCGGCTACGGCCCTGCGAGCACAACATACAAGCTTCTTGTGGTAAGACAAGAGCTCGGTTGCTTGCACGATGGGCCGCTGCAGGTGTTGTCCCTCGGTGGCGGCGAAGCGCGGACAGTATTCCCTGAAAAAGACACAAGCGCTGACTTATCGTTGTGCATCGGCGGCAAGTCTACATGGTCGACGACAGGGAGCTGAGGGTGCTGGCTTTCGACGTGGACGACGAGACGATTAGCACCGTGCAGTTCCTTCGGGCAGAGAGGCGTGCTCGGAGCCTATGGAGGTGGCGGGGCGCCTCTGCATGGCGATGCAAAACGACCAAGGCGATGAGATGGCGCTCTGGTTACTCACGTCAAGCCTTGAGTGGGAGCGGCGGTGCGTGCTGCGTCACGTTGAACCAAGAGGTTGGTCGGAGCGTGGGACTGCGGACATAATCGGCTGCTGGCTTGGTACCGAGGGCAAGGCCTGAGGCTATATGATTTTTTTTTAGCGAGTACGCAATCGCGTACCTTATTTTTATAGAAGAGAGAATTTTGATACAAAGAGATGACAGTGCCGTTGCAACCAACGACTGTCAAACACATTTAAAGGGGGGCGCTAGCACTAGCACTAGCTACGGTGGTGGTGGTTGCGAACCGGCTGGGAGGTGGAAGCTCCAAGACTCTGGGGATCACATGCGGTGGGGATACGGCCAGTATAGGTTATGTTGGGGTTACCGGCAGACTGCCATATCTCCCAGGATCACTGTTGGCAACTGCCACGGCGTGCCTCCCGTCCTGTGCAGTTTCCGGTCAGGCCGTCGGATTCCGGAGCGCCCTACGATGCAATTCTTCGACTTGCTATCAGGCCCCGTGAGGGCGCTACTCGCCGGCGACGAGGTACATGGTGCATAAAGATGGGATTTGGCAAGCTTTAATAACATTGCAGGAAGATCGCAGTGAAATTTGAGCTGTGGAAGAAAGCCAAACTGTGTGGAGGTAGGCGGCAGGAGATGGAGTAGTCTCGGGTGGTGGCGTGGGTTGAGTTGGGATGGGAGGTCGTCTGTGATCTCCTCAATCATATGATGTCAGTTGTAAAAACTCTCTCGGTCATGATATAGAAGACACACAATTCTCATGCGTGTTCTTGAAAAAAACATTTCTCGTATTGATATGGCCTGTCTAACCGTCATATATAGCGGACATTGGAATTGGCCATCAGTCAACTTTTTCCCCTAGTACCTCATTACGCTCAACTTAGATGACCAGGCCCGTTTGGAATCAAATTATTTTTGAAATATCATGAGAATACTATGGTTTCTAAAAAAACTAAATTATTTAATTTTTTTATGTGTTCGGATACAATGAATAATGTGGTTTCAATACTGAAGTATTCCCTCAATATTTTTTTTGTCATTTTGGAAACTTTGGTCTTGACCTCTTTTTTCCTAAACCAAGAAATTGAAGTATTCATCTGTCTGGCACTCAAATACTTTATTTTTACAATACTATAGTTTTAAGAAATCTAAACTCCCAAACTAAGCCGCAGTTTCTTTCAACTTAATCAAACAAAAAAAACATTTTAGTCCGGTTTTTTCCTGGCCATAAGTCACATTTTTTTTGTTTGGTTAGTCCTCATTTATTCATTCTCGCTTCCATTTCCTCAATTACTATCAACGTGGTCTTTTTCATTTGACAACAAACCAGTTTCATTTTCTTGAAAACACAACCGCCACAGCTATATCGACTGTCTCATTTTTTGGATTTCATGACCAGGCCGAGCCCTAAGAAGTCACAACCCCCCCCACCAAGTTTGAGGGGGATGCTCGACCTCAAGTGTTTTATACTCCCTCAGTACATAAAAGGATGTCTTTGGTTTGTCTAAATTTGGATGTATCTAGACATGTATTAGTGTGTACATACATATAAATATAGACAAAGTCAAGACATCCTTTTCTGGACGGAGAGAGTAATTACTAGCTAATTGTCCGTGCGTTGCAACGGGATATAAATATTATAATGGTTCAACATTAATTGTGTCAAGCATATAATTTAAAATTCTTCTGCACATAAATCATCAAGTGTGAGCAAAAGCATACATGTTAGTGGTTCAACATGTACTATTGATCAACACTTCATCCTCGGCTTCCTTTCCCTCATGTGTGTTTCTTCTCCATTTGTTATCGGTTCGGCTGATGCAACAACATATCGCCACCATTTGCTCCTATGCTTTTCGGTCCTCACTTCTTCTCTCCTTTGTCTTCTATCATATAACTGAATCATAATGTAATTACTTTAGTGGCACATTTCTGTGTGAGTCCATCCTTTTCTCTAGCGCAATATAATGTTCTTTATCTAACCAGAGCAATTCCGTAAATGATATGCACTCAAAAGGAAAACAAATAAACTGCATCCATGACCATAAATGGTTTTGAACACCATACATGTGTTTTCCTGGAGCTATCGACAAATTATACAGTCGTTGTTAAAAAAAGACCAATTATAGTCTATTTGCAATTTAAGTAGCAAGTCCCACCTACAGACTTTGACAATTCCTACAGGTAGTCAGAGATATATGTAAGAGCATGTTCACTATTTCAGTAATCACTGCAGGTAATATTTTCTTGCTTGTTAGCTAAACCTTCACGATGTCACCATAAAAAAAAATAGGAATGTTTCGAATAAATCCAATCATTTTCACATGGATATAATATCTCATTTCTTAGAAAGAAATTTAATCTTAGAGTAGACCTAACCCATCTAAGAAAAAAATACCAGTGTCTCTCTTAATATTGCTTCATGGCATGCTTTCAGAAGAATAAACATGGCACCGCGATTACTTTTTTCTCACTACAATCATGAAGCTCCCGGGCAGTAAGAGTTCTCTTTTGTGTCATTTCAAAGAACATACCCAAAAATACACATTGCAATAATGCCAAACTAAATTGTTGGAAAATACACCAGCATAGAATACGAATTGGCAAAGTTAGACGCGACCTTGGACGTTCCCCTCCCCGTCACTGTAGCAGGAGGCGATTTCTTGGATCCCACCGTAGCTCTCCACCTCGCCGGCGGGTTTCGTCGGATCCCTCGGTCTCCGCCGGCCGCCTCGGCGGCGGGAGGCCGGGGGATCCCCGTTCCTTGTCCTGTAAATAGTGTAGGAGGTCTGTGGTTGCAGGTCGTCGACGCTCTGGAGGCGGAGGCGTGGCGGCCGAAGTTTGCGGGCGGTGGATCTCTTCTCCGGCGGCGGCGCTCTGCGGAGCGTCGTCTTCGATCCACCGCCATCGATGCCCTCGCATCTCCACGGAGGTGCCGTGGGCGTCTTCCCCGTGGTAAGCTCCGGTGGCGGCGGAGCTCCAAGATCCAGACTTTGAAGAAGAAGATGCGGCGCATCGGGCTGTCCGCGGCGGTGCTCGACGGTGTAGGTCTTCCGGGACCGGCGCTCGGCGACTTCCCGCTCGCCTGGGGACTGCCTCCGATCCAAGGCTTCGAGGGAGGCAGCGGCGGCGGCGCGCCACCGACGGCAACGGCGGGTCAACGACGCGGCCATAGTGCAGAGGGGCGGGTTGTAATTTTTGTGCTTTCTGGGGTCCTCTCTGTAATTCCGATGTAATGTGTTTTTTTCCTCCGCAAAAAAAAAAAAAGAATACGAATTGGCACTATCTTATGCTCTAGCTCATCTTGGTACTTCGGCATCTGAATCACGTAAAACAGGTGCTCCGTCCCCGGACAGTCAGGCTACAGCTGTATTGCGCATGTCGCGCTTTATCAATCCACACCATGATCCTGTCCAGTGACAAACGCATGCCATGTGCCACCGTTCCCCGTGTCCAGCGACTATTACCTGATAGCCGCGACAAGCTCCCGGCACCAGCATGTCTCTGTCCAGAATAAGCTGCATACACAATGTCAGTGTTTGCAGAGAGCAGAGGGCTCATTTCGTTGCCAGCAGAACTGCATAAGATCAGCCCGCCATTGCAAATACAGTGTCCTCCATGATTTGCTTCATCAGTAACTGCATACACAATGGTTTAACACTAACTGTGTCAAACATGTAAGATCTCAAGCTAGATGAGCGCTCTTGACGAGTGGAGAAATTGATGGAAAAGAGCTCAGATTTACTACAGCCAGACCATATTCTTCAGTCAGAGTACACATCTCCAAAAATATATTCAGAACACCAAGAGACTAATAAGATGTCAAGCTAGGTAATCACTGATTTTCTATACTCGAACTGAAAGTAAGGAATATATTCAGACCACCAAGAGACTAATAAGATGTCAAGCAAGATAATCACTGTTTTTCTATACTCGAACTGAAAGTAGGACGGCAAATCTGTTCCGAATCGCGAATCCATTCTTAACACCAACTAATTGCTGTTAATCGGACCTAGCATTTCTTATCTTCCCCGCTCGCCACATTACATGAAAACTCAGTGAATAATAAGGGCAGGGCACCTGCTGCTGGGCCAAACATTCGCACCTCAAGCCATCGTGACCATCGAAGAGACGCTTGTTCCTGCGGTTCGACCCTGCCGCCGCCTCAGGTCGCCGACACGGCCGAGGGAGACGCCTGACGCCGGCGAGGGCAGTTCGGCACCTGAACCTCCACGCCAGCTGTCGGCGCGACGACGGCTCCGGGAACGGCGACGAGATTGGGGCGGCGGCGGTGAGAAGGAGGAATCGGGCGAGGCGGGGAGCCAGGGATGCGGGACGGGACGGGACGGGATAGGCGGCCACGGAAGACCCAAGGCAGGTGGGTTGCGGCTCGAGGAGGAGGCGGTCATCCGAGGGAACCGACGGCGATATTGAGCGGTGAGATGGAGTCGGCTCCTGGAGCTACCCAGCTTCATACGCGGTGGATTAGAGGAAGGAAACGCTTTTCAGACCCACATGTCGGCGCAAGGAATTTGAAGGAGGAGGAGGCGGAAGAAAACAGGAGGCAGAAAGTGGAACCAACTTCTTTTTTAAGGTAGTAGAGATAGAGAAGATAGAGAAAAATATTTGCAAGGCAACTTGTTGTATATGAGTAGGAAAATATTTTTCAAAAGACATGAACCATATCTTGAGGACTTCTACATATCCATTCTTTAAATTGTTGTACCAAGTTTTAGCATCATTTTTCAGTGAGAAGGGAAAAAAGGTTAAGTATAGAGTAATGTTAAATTTTCATTTCATCAGAGACAGTTTAACCAAAGCAACAAGTGTGTTTATATTGTCTATAAATTTTTATTTTTATAACCATGGAAAGGATCATCTTCTACCAAACCAATGACTGAAAGATCAACAAAAAATTCATAATCCACATCTTCAACAAATATAGGAGAAGTAGCAACTTCAAATCCAGGGACAATTTTTTTTTCATAGGATGCTTCTTAAATAGTTCCATTAATTTCTCAGGTCTCTCAGAAGTATCACAAGCCATAATTGTTTGAGAGAACTCTTTATCAAATTCAATATGTGTAACAGACATACTAGATATAAATTATTTAACAGAGTCAGAATCAGTAGGCCTAGCGGGAGTAAAAGTTGAATCGTAATTATTCTTTTCATTTTTAATTTCTTTAGATTTAGTAGTATGAGCATCAAGTAAATGTCCACGCTGGACCGAATCACTAAGTAGAAGCATCATCATAATCATTCAGAAGAAGAACCAATTGAAGTAGCATTAGCAAATGCAGGTTGTGCATCAAATTGGTCTAAAAAATTAGTTGAATCATAAGCAAAACTTGTAGGCAGTTTCGTAAGGTTGTGCATAAAATTGGTTTAATTAATTGGGTTAATCATAAGCAAAACTTGTAGGTCGTTTCGTACCTTTTCTTGTCCTAGAAGGCATAATGGTGGGTTTGGAATCTTGAGTTTTCCCATGATATAGTTTTTATTAGCTTAATAAGTACAAAGATCGGCTATCTATCCTCAACGTAAGTAGTCGACATATGTGATACAACTCACATGTTTGATAAGTATTACTCTAATTTACGTGCAAAATCACCATGCCTAGAACGACTCATGTCAAAGGTAATTACAAATTACGTATGTATTACCATAGATAGAAAGAAAGATAGCCAGGAACACATTGGTGGGCTTGAGGATTTTGTTGAACACTCTCCGATTTCTTTCACGCCAAACTTCCCAAGCGACCAGTACGATCACCGTGTCTAGCTTCCTCTTGGTTGCTCCCGTAAACGATTCTCGGATATGCACCCACCATTCTCTTAGGTTATCTTGAACTCAAGGTGTATATGCCCCCAAATAATATTAACGATTGCCCATCCCATGAAAAGATGTTGTGCATTTTCTTCGACCGTGCCGCAAAAGGAGCATCTATCAGGATGAGGCAGACCCCTTCTTTGTAGTCTATCGGTAGTCCAAACTCTCCTACGGATAAAGAGCCACATGGCCAGCTTACATTTCGTCGGCGCTCAAGCCCTCCAAATTGCTTCAGCTAAATCACATGATATTTTTGTTTGGAAATGAGCTTGATACACCGAGCTGGTAGTAAATTGCCCTTTTGGATTCCACGACCATTCCCATTTGTCCTCGATGATAGGTGAGAGGTTGATAGGTAATTAATAATTATGTTTACCCCTAAAAGTCACTAGAATGACTTATGTCATAGGTCAAACACACCGTATGTGAGCAATGACAAAAATCTGTGTGTTGTAGTCTCGGTCAAAAAATGACAAATTGTACGTGTTTCACTTCGTGTTCCATTTATTTGTGTGCATATTTCGGATAAAACTCTTCGTGTTCTTTAGTCATTTGCGTAATTCGAATTTAATATGAATTTCCGTACAACTCTCCTTTGTTTCTCTATATCTTTGTTGGTAGTATTTCATATGTTCTTACTCCATCGAACATGTTGTTTACTTTAGTTCATAACATCTATTTGTCGACATGTTTAGTTCTAATTTTCGCCAAACAATTGTCTACATTGTATCTTGCAATTCCGCGGCAACATAATCTAATAATTCTTTGTTTTGCAAGATTACCTAAAAATAAATCAGTTTTGCTAATTCTCAATCGATTGAGAATTAGCTTAGTCCTCAATCGCATGACGTCATCAGTTGCAAGTGGACTTGCAACTGATTCAGACCATTTGATTTGCTTCGTGATTCGTGCATCAGTTGCAAGTCAACATGCAACTGGGATTTGATGACGTCGTGTGAATGAGAACTAAGTTAATTCGCATTCGCCTGAGTTGCAAGCAGACTTGCAACTGCTCTGGACCGTTTGATTTGCTTCATGATTCGTGCTAATCATGAGTTGCAACTTGACTTGCAACTGATATTGATGACGTCATGTGAATGAGAATTAAGATAATTCCTATTCGATTGAGCGCTAGAGAGACCCAAAATAAATGGTGTTGTGGGACAACTTGACAGGGTTTTGATTATTTTGAACGATTTTTACATGGTTTCCATCAAATACGACGAAGCCAAATTCGTTTCCTGTATTTTTTTTCGAATACCTGTATCTATGGAACAAGCCCGTAGTCATCATGATCATAATAACCGTCGAAATTGAAAAAAAAAAACGACATTTGTCCGCAACCACCTCCTACATCGTGCATCCCCTCGCTGCTGTGAAGAGCAGAAACCAAGCAAGCCATCGACGGACAGTTACTCCATTTCCCTCGAAAATCCATGGTCAAGTTCTCCTTCGCCGACGCCGACGAAGACCATCCTCCCGCCCCCGCCGCCACCACCTCCACCACCGCCAACGACAAGCGGAAGCGTGACGGCGACGGCCTTGACGACGGCGCGGCCGGCGGAGGGCCAGTCCCCAAGGCCCGGAAACTGGCGGCCGTGGGCGGGGAGCGGGCAGTGGCGGGGGAAGGCCGGGAGGTGCGGCGGTTCGGCGGGGATGGCGACGCGGGGATCAGCATGCGGATCGACCCGGACTTGCTAGACTGCTCCATCTGCTTCGAGCCCCTCAGCCCTCCCCTCTACCAGGTATTTGGATTGCCTGGCTCGTCGCTCTGCCAAATTTGTCGACCTTTCTATGCGAATTGGATTGGAATTAGGAATTTGCACCTTCTCTTTCATCCGTTGAGCTAATTCATACGGACAGAGAGGCGTATGAATAAGAAAAGCATCTGAACACGGCATTGCTGTGGCGAGGGGACAGACGTGAGCGAGATCTGAACTTCACAATTAGCTCTACTGTTCTGTATAGAGATTCAACAGGATAAACCGTTTTCTAGAAATGCATATTTGGGCGAACACTATTGTTGCCAACTGATCTGACACTCTTATCAGCTTTCTGTTCTTCATTTTGTCATGTGCGCATAGGCACAAATCCTTGCATATGGAATTGAAGCAACTCTAATTTAAGGATTAGAGACAATCAGTTCCATTTTAGACATTTCCGTTCAGTTAGTTCTAGTTAATTTCCTTCTTTGACTTGCATCTTTCGTTCTAGCACCTTGATATAAGAAGAGTGAAACAAATGTCACACCAATCTAAACTTTACCTTTTGTCCTTGGAGTCCATCCCCTTTGATCCGTGCCGCTAGCATATTTCGCTATGTAAATTAGCTCATAATATTCCAAAGCGTCATTACACGTTTTGACTGTTAAGCTACTTTAGAGGAGATTCTTTTTTCAGTGAGCACAGTTTTGGATTGCCCTTACATGATCACAGCTTGTTTTGTGAATTTCCAGTGCCAAAATGGCCATGTAGCATGCTTGTCCTGCTGGTCCAGGCTAAGCAACAAGTGCCACGTCTGTTCTCACGATGCTATCTTTGCACGAAACATTGCACTGGAGAAGATTCTCGAGTCAATCAAGTCCTCCTGTGCGTATGCCAAGTGGGGTTGTTGCAATCTGGTTAGCTATGCACAAAGAAACACTCACGAAGAGGCTTGCCTCTTTGCTCCGTCAACATGCCCTATTCCTGGTTGTGGATACAGAGGCTTCACGGGGTGTTGGTCAGGCCACTTCCTTGTCGACCATAGCGCTGACTGCTTGCATTTCGTCTATGGCCAGTCCTTCGAGGTAAACCTGGAGGCGTCCCTGCCTTTTCTGGTTCTTCTTGGAGAGGATGACCACCTCTTCCTGCTCCTAAACAAGAACATGATGCCCTTCGGGCATGCGTTTACGTGGTTTGCCTAAGGACCGGCGATCTGAACTGGAAGTTCTCCTATGAAATCAGGCGGCTAGTAAGGGGAAACCTGAAAACTGCCTGCAACTGAAGCCTCTGTCACAAATACAAAGGAGTGGGGAGGTGTGCACCCTACAGAAGCTTTTCTTCTGGTTCCATATGATTTCTGTAGTTCTGCTAACCTGACACTAAACGTCTCTGTTTTGAGGTCTGCCTCCGTGTGATGTTAATATGTGGTGTTCTCTCCTATCTCTTCTAAAATGTTAAAAGCTTGTAGCAGTGTAAGTTCATTCTTAAAGTAGTTTCAGCATGTACATGTGTATGTAAAAACTCTGGCTCCACCTGGCTATTATGACATTGTAAATGCTAGCCTGAATCTAGAGTATAGTAAAAGATTCGCAGTTCATTTATGTAAGAGCAAGTTTATAATAGGCCATTTGTCTTAGATAAGCAGGATCAGCAAAACAACTTTTCATTCACAAACTTCATATGCCTAGGCAAATTTCCTCTTGTGTACACATGCATTGCATATTTGCATGGACACCAGTTTAGTTGAGGGATAACAAGTGGTTTTCAAAAACAAAACACTTAAAACAATAGCAATGCAGCAGTTTCGTTGAACCACACCTGTCTTGCACACAGAAGAAAGCACACATGGCTGACAGGGAGGAAGAGCATATGACACATATCTCACCTGTTGTCTCATTGGCTAGCATGTTAAACCCAATCACTCAGATCAACCGCAGTACCATTCTGATCAGAAAGTAGGTCGATCCTGCACGGAGTATACACAAACGACTCCTGCACGTAAGCCGGAAAATGCTCATCATCTTTCCCCGGATCCGGCACAAGATGACCCAGATACTCGACCTTGGAGGTGCGCAGGTAGTAGGCAAACGCGCACTGCTCGTACCGGTAACCGAAGAAGATAATCTCCTTGTCAGGATGGTACCCCAAGAAATCCAACCAACCCATGTACTGGTTGTTTAAGGTGCCGTTGCTGCCTTGTTCCGCGGCGACGTTGGTGACGCCACCATCGTCATCGTCCGAGTCCCATTCGCGGTATCGCTGCTCCGTCGACCTCGACCTCCTTCTTCTCGAGGGATCGTCCAGGATCCAAGACTTGTCCTTCCCTTTATTGGTTTGGTAGGTGAGTTGCTTCAGGGAGGGCCTGAGGTCGGCATGATGCACCATCTCCCACATTGGCAGCACCGTCGTCGGTTCCTCGTTCAGCACCCATACCCAGAGCTTGAGGTCGGCGACAGCTGTGTAGTAAACCCCTTTCTGGACTTGTCAGGTACCGCGTAGCCCCCCTATGCCGACTAGTTTGACAACTTTGGGGTTTTTGATTACCACATACTTTCCAGTCAGCAGCGACAACCTGCAGCGGCACATCAATTCAGTCTTGGTTTAGTAAACAAATTATCACATCAAATTGTTTTGGTTATGCAAGCAAATTATCACTATATAGTATATAGGCTAACACTGCGATGTCGCAATGATGATTCGGTTTTATTTTACAACTTTGCGATGATAATTGGTTCATGTACCTGATGATGAAATTACCACGGCAATAGACGTAAAGAGATCGTCGCCAGTAGACGGTGTAGCGGCGGCGCGGCGCCCATTGAGGCACCCCCGCCCCTCCGGAGTTGGGTGGTGGATCGGACCACATGTCGGCCATGGCCCCGGCGGCACCGCCTTCCCGGACCCTCTCCTCCCACCGCCGGTCACGGAGGAGAACACCTGCGCCACGTAGAGCGATGGTGGCCATTCCATCAGTACCAACGTCTCCTTTTCTTCCTTTGCCTGGAGGTGCTCGCAGTGAAAACCGGGTCTTGTCCGCCACCGCGGTTCGTTCTCGGTGTATAACCAGTCCTCCCCATCGTCTTCGTCGCTGTCGATCAGAGGCGGCTGCGACGACTCGCCGTCCGTCGTGAAGTAGAGCCGCGCCACGTTGAACGCCGGAGGCGGCGGGCTGTCAGGTTCAGGGGGCTTGGGCTCGCCGGGCAGGTCGGGGAGCAGGAACACCTCGTGGTGGAGAGACACGGCGGGATCGAACACGAGGTACGCGACCGAATCGACGCCCCAGGGCTCCGCGCGTGGTGGCGGCGGAAGCGTCGCCGACCGCCGCGTGGCAGGGTTGTAGACGAAGCGCGCGCCCTCGGTGGCCTCGCAGAGGAGGAGCCCGTTGTGGTGGTCCATGAAGACGGTGCACCATCTGGTCGGCGCGTCGGAGAGACGGGCGTCGACGCCGCCGCCGCCGTCGCCCCGCGCGAAGAAGTAGGTGTCGCCCCAGCCGTCGGCCAGGAAGTTGATGAAGGCGCCGCGCGGCGCGCCCGGCAGGAGGTGCGGGAGGACCAGCCTGCGGCCGTCGATGGTGGCGCTCCAGACACTGCAGACGCACCTGCACTCGGCGAGGTGGCGTGGCGGTACCACGCGGCGGAGGATGTCGGCGAGCAATTCTTTGGGGAGATCCATCGGCTGCGTCGCCGGCGCCGGGCTCTGTCGATCTGCGCACGTACGTACTGATCTAGAGACGGATGCGATGCTTGCTGGTAAACTAACCGAGACTTGTCAAAAAAAAACCGAGACTTGTTCCAATGAACGCCGGTTTGGTTTTAGAGCCCAAGAAGCTAACCCAACAAAAACTTTGTTTCTGATTCTGAGTCTAAAACGAAAGCAACTTTGTTTCTTGCTCTGAAAAAAGGTACCTTGTATTTTGTACATCTTGTAATTATTATTTTTAGATAAAGGGATCCTCCCGCGATTTAATTGAAATCGAAATAGGGAACAAGTCCCTTTCAAAAAAAAAAAGAAATAGGGAACAAGTTTTACAATCCGGAAGCTGAAGCGCAGAGCCAGGTTCAGACAGCAACACAGGCCACCATGGACCAAGAATAGAAAACATAAACTAATAAAATAGATGAAACCAAAACTACGGCCTCCCAACCACCAGCTTCAAGCAAGGAAATTCGCGAGGAGCACCCGACAGGTCTCAGCTTGATCAAAGTTGAATCTTGTAAATTTTTCTTTTACTAGCAATTGAAATCGTTCGACAATGTCTGTATTGAATTTTGAGATTGAATCACACGGATGAGTCTGCACTAGTAGAAAAAATCCACCATGCATGCATGGGTATTTTCTGGATAAATTTACGTGCATTGCTTCGATTTTGCGCAGAAGGAGAGAAAGTAAGGCCAAACGTGACGGTCAGACATTGCTACGGTCATGCGCAAAACAGGGAAAACAAACACCCTTGATTTTCTTTAGGATTGTTTGTCGAGAAAGCATATTTATACTTTGCATCCAATAGTAGCAATAATTAACAAGCAAATAAAGGTGTTTCGGAAACAACTGATTCAACTATCTGAGACATCAAGTTCTTCCACTTATGCATTGTATCAAAGAAATAAGGGTATATCCGTATATTATTATGAGAAACAGACAAGACCACTCTCAAAACCACTAAAATGAGGTAACTTTTAGTTCGTCGTGGATATATATTCACCGTCAGAGTCCTCAAAGTCAGAGTGCTCGGGAAGCAGATCATCCTCGCAAGGAGTGTAGATGAATGACTCATGTGCGACGGCCACTTCAGAATCGGGACAACCTGTTGGGAAAATTGATCCCAAGTACCACAACTTGGAGGTATCTAGGTAGTAGGCGAAGCCACCGAAATCATTGATGCACAAGAAGGCAATCTCTTTGTTGGGATGGTACCCGAGCAAATGTATGCGCATATTGATAATCTTGTCTCTTTCACCTTCGCTTAACTTTTCACCCTTTCCTTCTTCCCCAGGATCATCCACACTATCACCGTCGAAATCCCATCCGCGGTCTCCGTTGTTGTCCGGTCCTTCGTCCACATGGTTGCTTAAGATATGAGGTACGTCTATATTGTCTCTTTCGTCGTTTTGTCGAGGATAGTTTCGAAGAAGAGATGGCGCAAGGTGTGAGTGATGCTTTAGCACCCATTGTGGACGTGATTCGGATGATTCGTGTAGTACCCACACCTGAAATTGGCATTGATAGATAGTGGTGTATTAGACTCCGTGCTCCGATTTCCCGAGGTACACAAATGGCTTCCTAATAGCAACATCTTCATCAGTAGGAGGTTCCGGAAAAATCAGTATTCCCCCGTCCATGATGACTTGAGAAGTCTTCTTCTCTAGTGAGAGCCTGTACATATATACCAAAATTAGTTAATAATTACGACAGGAAGGACAAGACAAGGCATGGATCAAATGATTTCTTCCCATTAGCAACGTACTCATAAGCGTGACTGTCCGGCATCATCACCATATCTGGGGGTTTGATGACGAGATAAGTTTTCTTCTCCAAGGAGAACCTATACAAATATATCATCAGAAGTTATTAATAATAATGATAAACATACAAGGACAATACGTCAATCAAATTATAGTTTTGCTAGCTCTGACCTCTGTTCCAAAATATAAAGCGTATATATTTCGACTTAAATTTTAGAGCGGGCAAGTATTATAGTTTGTACCTTATGATGAAACCACTACGACAATGGAGGTAGAGGCTTCCTCGTCAGCACACGGCATGGCGCTTTGGACCAGACTGAAAATCATCGGACATGGTAATCGTGGCCGCATCACCTTCCCGAACAAAAACTCTCTGCTCCCACTCCTCGGTTCTCGACGAGAACACTTGCACCGTGTACTGGGAGGGCGGCCATTCTATGGAGACCACGGTGTCGATCTTATCTTCCTTGAATTCTGCCCCCAAAGACGATGATAATTCATGATCGCCATCATCGGAAGTACTGTGCTCTTCTTGATCTGGTACCCCCGGAAAGCACATCTCATATGTGGATCCAATGGTGGTGTCGACCTCATCTTCACTGCAATCTGCAATCTCCGCTTGATGATCTCCAGTGGAAGTGTGCTCTTCTGGCTCTGGTATACCGGGAAAGCACAACACCTCATCTGTTGTTCCCATAGTGTCGACCTCGTCTACACCGTTTGAAGATGATGACGATTCATATTCATAATCTCCAGCCGAAGTGTGCTTTTCCGAGCCTGGAACGCCGGGAAAGCACAGCACCTCGTAGTGTAGCGACACGGTCGGGTCGAAGACAAGGTACGCTTCCTCAGGCGTCGTCGGTGGCTCTTCCCACGGCGGCATCGCGGGGTTGAAGGGAAGCTCCTCCCACAGCCGCGTCGCGGGGTTGCACACGTACAATGTCGTCGCCCCGTCACCGTAGAGGAGGAGCCCGTTCCGGTGGTCGAGGACGCGTTCCCAGAAGTTGCACGGCTGGGGGTGCATGAAATCTAGCGTGGTGTCGTTCAGGCGGAGGCTCGGGCTCGCTGTCGGCCGCGGGAGAAGAAGTATGGGCGGTCCTGGCCGGTGAAGTTGACGAAGATGCCGCTCATGGGGCGCGGCACCTGGTTCGCCACCTCCTGCAGCAGCCCGCCGGCGTCGACGACGGAGCGCCAGCCCTTGCAGACGGTCCGGCACTCCGCGATACCCCGCGGTGCGAGGCGGCGGAGGATGTCAGCGAGCAGCACATCCAGGAGACGATCCATGTTGGTGTTCATTGCGCGCCCTGATACAATTGCGTCGGATTTTGTTTAGGATTTGAGTGGCGCGTGGCGTACATAAAGGTGTCTGCATGTCAGCGCGTGTGGCTTTGAATTCCACTCGGTTTGGATTTGGGTTTGGGTTTGCGAGGCTTCCCAAAAATACATCGGGTCTTCTACCGATCCTTTTTTTTTTCCCTAGGTCTTCTACGATCCTTACGAGCAGCTTAGCCAACGACGTGAGCTTCAAGGCCAAAAGTCTTGACCAAAAACCTAGGGCCAACAGATGTATCTTATCTTCAGAGCATCTTTAGGATGACCTATTTTAGGGCACCAATTTTTTTTATCATAGGGCACCATTTTTTTTTGGTTTCAGGGCACGAAATCTGTTTTTGTTCCGGTAGATGATGTATTTTAGGGCTAGATGATGTAAAATAGGGCATGAAAACAAATTTTCATCTCACATAAATGCATACATATGAACCATAAAATGCACCAATATAATATTAAGTCTCGCATAATTGGAAATCAAATCAAACACACATAGTACTTAATTATGCATAGTTCATCAATTTTCCAAATAAAATACAACAACAAATTTATCAAACATTTTCCTCTGCTCGAATTACCGATCATGGTGCTTCATGTAGTTGGTAATGTGTTGGACCAAATCTTTCGCCATCTTAAAATGACGTCGAAAGTATTTCTCCGGATAGACCGGAGTTGGTCTAAAATAGTTGCTCCTAAGCTTATCGTCGACATCACGCCTCAATCAATGAAGCGTCTCACGGCCCCAAACCGAGCCGCTGTGTTTCGGCCGCTTGTTCCTGTGCATCATCAACACCATGGCTATGTCCTCCTGTTTCTCCAAGTCCCACGCCTCATCGTACGACGAATCGTCGTACGGACTCATCTACAAAACCAAAATTCATATTACTACTTCTTCTAATGTGCAATCAAAAATGGAGGAGTCATTTGGACAAACACCTTGTGGGCAAGTTTGCAGCCGACAACTTCGTGGCCGATTCGAGCGGCGGAGATGGACGGAGTCGCGCAAGGGAGGGAGGAGAGGCACGGTGAAGGCTCGGTGATGGTCGATGGCGGCCCGGCGGAGCTTCCGCAGTTCAAATCGACCGACGGTCAGAGGCGGATGGCCGCGCTCGAATCCGGCCGTGGGGTGGCGCGGTGGTGGCGGAAATCGTCTGGTGGCGGTCGGAGGCGGATGCCCGTGGCTTCCACGGCGCGAATCCGGTCACGGGAGGGTGTGGCGTCGGCTGGAATCGGTCGCGGATGATGGAGGAGGGCCGAGGCAGAGCGGGGGAGGCACGGCGAAGCGGCGGCGGCACAGAGGTGGGAGAGAAGGGGAACCTTTCGAATGGCAGTTGGGCTGCGTGTCGCAGGAGGGAGAGTTTTTGGGCAGCCCTTGCGGTGATGCATTTGCATCACCAAAGCCAAATTATTGGGCATGCCCTAATTTTTTCTACATCACCGGACATCATCAGCTGGACAAGTTTTTTGGACTTTAATGATGTAAAAATCAGTTTATTGGGCACGTGCCCTAAATTAAGTCATCTAATTTTTTAGCAACCAACAGGGTATTCGTATAGAAGAAAGAGTTGCCCCATATTTTAGAAAATACTGGGCAAAAATCAAATACAAATGACAGTGCCCCACAGGATGCCAAAGCGATGGAACCTGAGATAAAGACAGCCAAACCACTCCAAAAAGTGCGGCCAAAGTATCAGTCTCGCCACATCTAGTTCATTTCGCACCCTTAGCTAGCCAAGCAACCTATATCCGGGCATCACGGCGTGAATTGGTCAAAAAGGGGCAGGAGAATCACCACAAACCACAAGAAGCACGAAAGATGTTGAAATTAAGATGTTGAATTTTTTATATACTTGATCAAACTTTTATTTTTTATCTTAATCAAACATAGAACACATGGTAATTAAAAACAAAGGGAAAATATGTGGTACATGTCGGCGCGCATGGCTTGGAATTCCACCCTGTTTGGATATTATATTGTTGCCCACAAAATAGATTTAAATTCACAGTAAAGTCTAGGAGTATAAACAAGCTAGTAGAAGAATAGAATAAAATTATTTTTGAAACGCGAGCAAACCCTGGTGTGGGTATAACTCTGTCACGTTCTTAAATACTCCTATAAGAGTAATAAACAATCAAACACCTATGTTTAAGAGATATCCGGCTAAGAATCATGAGATTCTTTACACAATGCAAACTTAATTGTTCATTGAAATAAGTAGCATGCTACCAGGGAGTTGGGCGCGATTCAGATGCTCGGGAGTTGGGCGCGATTCAGATGCTTCGAGTAGTACCCATGCATGAAGCTGGCACGGATATATCGTGGTGTAGTAGACTCCTTGCTCTGATTTCCCGAGATGCACTTGAGGCTTAGTGTCTCCATGTGTATCGGGCATAATCACTATTTGTGGGGTTTTGATGACGAGATAAGTCCTCTTGTCCAACAAAAACCTACATATATCATGTAAAACCTAACATTATATAGGGTCAAGAGTAATCACGAACTGATAGTACTACGATCAAGCGATCCCAGCAGTCGGTCGGCGATCGGACGGCACAGAGTACACGCCCGTGAAGGTTTTGCAGAAAAACCCCTCCCAAAACTACAAATTAACCCACAGTCCAGTAAACCGCGAAGCGAGGGACCGATTTAAAAATTGCGAAGAGATCAGGGACCTCTATGCAAAACATGCACAGATCCCCCCTCGCTCTTTCTCTCTCCGCGCGCGGCAGCGGATCGCCGGCGGCGCCGACGCGCCTCGCCGCTGGTACGTCCCTCCCCGGTCGAATCGGAGGCTGCGACGACCTCCACCGTCGCCTCCCCTACGTCCTCGCCGGAGATCGGCGGCCGGGACGGCGCACGCACGCCGCGATCGACGCCGCCGCGCCCGGCTCCCTCCGCCGCGTTCGTGCGCCACCGGCGACGCGCTGGCGACCTAGGAGTGGCGGCGCCGCCGCTCCGTGTAGCTTGCATCCATGCGCGTCGAAAGCGCCCAGGCGCGCGTCCCGCCTTGCCGTCGCGCGGCGCCGGCGTCGACGACGCCGCCGCGGCGGATCCGCCCCAGGGTGACGTCACCGTTCCATCACGACGCGACTGGGCTGGCCAGGCGGGCTGGTTCGTGGGCTGGGCCGCCTGCTGCGTGGCTGGCTCAGCCTTTTTTTTTGCGCATAATAATCCAGAAAAATGCAAAAAATTCAAAACGGCGGCCCCACTGCTCCACCCAAAATTCAGCAAATGAAAAAATATTGCAAATTCAAAAAAATACACATCGCAAATACCAATCGACAAAATATTCAAAATATATCAAAATGCTATGGAAAAAATGTTAACTACTATTTGAAAAAAAAGGAAAAAACAAATAAGATTGACTAATTCAAATTAGACTATATTTTGATATTGTTATTGGAAAAAAAACATATTGGAGCATTCCAACTAAAATTACAAATTTAGATATCTCAAACTTTTATATGACTTCTAAACTTCATCATTTGGTAAACACTAACAAAATTTAAATTTCAATAAATTCCAAATTGCACGATTTTTAAAATTTATTCGACCGTTTGAACTCTCATTTGACGTCTACATATTTCAGATTTTCGAAAAGAACACCGAATTTGATCATTTTGTTACCATTTGAGCCAATTTTTTCCCCTAAAAAAAACAACAGAAACATAAAACAGTAGAAATCCTACAAATACCCGTGCCCAAAATATTAAACAAAAAACAAAATGCTAGAGAAAGGAAATGTTAACTATTTTCAAAAAAAAAAAAAAATATGTTCGACTAATTCACATAGGGCAAGATTACGATAATTTCATGGAGAAACACCCATATTTGAGCATTCCAAGTAAAATTAGAAATTTGAATATAGCAAAATTGTATATGACTTTCAAACCTAATCGTTTGCTAAACACTAAAATAATTCAAATTTGATAATACTATTGACTATACAGTTTTAAAAATCAATTTGATAACAATATATCAAAATGGTAGGGACAGAAAATGTTAACTATTTTTGAAAATAAAACAAATATTTTATATGACTTCCAAACCTAATCGTTTGGTAAACACTAAAAAAAATAAAATTGGTAATACTATAAATTGTACATTTTTAAAAATCTATTTTCTCACAAACATCCCAAACATCAAAAAAAAAAAATTGCAAACTAATTATACCAAAATGAAAACATATTTACACATCCCAATTTGGTAAAAATTTGGAGAAATTCTATATACAATTGCTCCAACTATATGAAGTTGAATTTCAAAAGAATTCTCTACCTATGGAATCCAAATGAATAAATGTGCATTTCCACCCATTGTATACTATAATTTAAAAATAATAGTTTTTAAACATTTCAAACTGCTTAAAAATTGGATATATTCTAGAATATATCAACATGCTCACACACAAAAAAAAACATCTATTGATATCTCAATTTGGTAAAAATAATAACAATTCTACATGCAATTGCTCCAATTATATGGAGTTGAATTTAAAAAAAATATGTACTTACGGAATCCAAATGAATAAATGTGCATTTTCACCCATTATAGACTAGAAACTAAAATTAATAATTTTTGAATATTTCAAATTGCTCAAAAAATTTAGATATTCTAAAATATATCAACATGGTCACACAAAAAAAAACTATTCACATCTCAATTTGGTAAAAAATTAAAGAAATTCTATATACAATTGCTCCAATTATATGAAGTTGAATAAAAAAAAAAAAAAATTGTAGATGTGGAATCCAAATGAATAAATGTGCATTCCACTCATTATAGACTCAAATTTAAAATTAATAACTTTTTAACAATTCAGTTTGCTCAAAAAATTGGAGATAATCTAAAATATATCAGCATGCTAACACAAAAAAAGGCCAACTTTTTGCATGAAAAAAAAAGTTGGAACATTGTTACTTCGTTAATATTTGAAGAAAAACCAAATGCACTCCCCAGAATTATGTAAAGTTGAATTTAACAAATACTCACACTACGTATTCCCTCTGATTATGAACTCTAATTGACCATCTCAACTAAGCAAAATATTGGCAAGAAACTAAATCAACTTTCTCTAAATATGAAATTCAGATGCAATTCCTCAAATTATGTACTCACTTTACTAAATGCTCATATAATGCACATCTTTTGATTACGAAGCTAAATTAATTATTTATACCAACATACAAACATAACTAAACATTCAGATTCGCGAATTATTCGAAATTAACTTACCATTTCTAAAAAATGAAAATTGGTCAACATTTGGATATAACTCAGATACATTTTCTCTCATTACAGTTAAGAATTCATGTCAACATACAAACATATTCAAATACTTCAAATTGCTAAATATTTGCGTTTTCTCTAAACTATATACCAAATGCTAAAAAAAAGGTAACTACGTATAGCAAAACACAAAACATATTTACACGATTCAAAATAGTCAATATTTGGCTGCAATATAGACGAACTTTCCCCATTTGTTAGCATGAATCCAAAAAATATACAGTACCATTACCTACACACTTAAATTAAACATTATTTGGAAAAAAGAAGAACATTTCAACATTTCAAATTGCTAAAATATTTAAGGTACCCCAAAATATATCAACATGCTCGGAAATTGATACTTCCTAATGGCAAAATACAAACAAACTTAAACAACTCAAATTGCCTAATATTTGCATACATTCTAGGTGCACTTCGTCTAATTGTGAATTAAATTTTAATAAATGCTCACGAAATACATTTCCTCTCATTATACTATTCAATCGAAAAAAAAGGTACCAACCATTATTTGCGCTACTTATGGCATAATGCAAACATATTTCAAAATTTCGATTCAACGAATATTTGAAGAAAATCCAAATTAATTCCCTCCAAATTATGGATAGAACTTAATAAATATCCATATAATGTATTCCATTTGATTATGCAATTCAATTATCCAAAATTGTTTAATATTCAGAGACAATTTAGCTGCAATCTCTCTAATTATGCACGTACAATTAAAACATGCTTCTTCCACTAAATGTTTGCATAAAATAAAAATCCATTTCCTCTAAATATGAATTGAATTTAACAAATTTCCTTACAATACATTTCCTCAAACTATGTAGTTAAATTAAATATTTCGCTATTTATAACAAATTACAAAGATACTTCACCATTTCAACTTATGGAATTAAATTAATTCAACGAATGCTGTTTGTTTACAATAATGCACATTTTAGTACGAATATGCGGACAAATTAAGACGTTTTTTTCCCCACCTAAGTGATTTTCTTACTTAACCTTCTCAATTCTAAATCATTCCTTTAATACGCTTTGGATATCTGCAATACTTTAATAAAGCATTGTTCACGAAATATTACAGCAACATAACGCTAATAAAAATCTAAAAACTCACAAAGGCGCGTCGTGACGACGCGCAAAATTCCACTAGTAGGTACCTTATGATGAGACCACTACGGCAATGAAGGTAGAGTGCTCCTGGCCAGTAGACGGCGTTGCGCTTGGGATCCCCTGCTAGATCTGTCCACATGGCCAGCGTCGTGGCGTCTCCTTCCCGGAGAAACGGCCACTCCTCCCACCGGCCGGCTCTCGATGAGTACACTTGCACCATGTATGCATACGGTGGCCACTCCACAACCACCCCGGTTACAACCTCGTTCTTGCAGCATGTCATCTTCTGGAACAAGAGCACTTCGTAGTGCAGCGACACGACGGGGTCAAATACGAGGTACGCCACGCCCGAGCGGAACGGCGGCGGCGGCGGGGGGGAGCTCCGCCCACCGGCACGTCGCGGGGTTGCACACGTACAGCATGGGGTACCGCACACAGATGAGGAGGCCATTGCGGTGGTCGATTACAGTCGCCCAGCCATAGCGGCCCAGGCGTGGCATCAAGCCGTCGTCGACGGCGATGCTGGGGCTCTCCGTTGGCCCCCGGGAGTAGAAGTAGGAGCTGCTGTACCCGGAGTAGTTGACGATGAACCCACGCATTGGCCGGGGTACCAGGCGCGCCACCGCGAGCAGCGTCTCTCCGGCGTCGACAATGGCGCACCATCCCTTGCAGACGGTCCTGCACGCGGCGGCTCCCCGCGACGGGAGGCGGCGGAGGATTTCGGCAAGCAGATCGTCGGGGAGACGATCCATGTCTTGTGTGATTGATTTCCCGTTGTCTCCCTCCCGTGAGGCCGTGATGGTACAGAGGTGGCCCGACCCAATAGCATGTCTAAGCATGTACTCAGCATCACGCCCGGCCCAATATGTCTGTTTGCTGTCGACACACCATGCACACTCAAGCTGTACTCAGCATACAGCATAGAACTTACAGAAAGATACATTGTCAAGCTACATCACAAAAGCATGTGTTCAGTTTTACATCGCTCCGTACAACCGTGCGACGTTATTATGTGGAAAAAAACGACGAGTATAAACACAGTATCCTTGTGTTGTGTTGTGACTAGCTGAGCAGTTACATGGGGCAATTTGCAGACAAGCAGTGAACAAAACAGTTGCACATTAGCTTTCCCTGGCCCAAAGCTGAAGAGTTTGATCCGTCGACCATCGCTGTGTTCTGGAAATTTGTCCAGAGTAAATCGGTGCTGCGACACTAGTTGAGTTGCACGGTCCAGCCCATCCGATCCTCCGCAAGACCCATCTGGAGGCTTGTCAGCGAGGTATAGAGCTGCTGGGACACGACGCCGACTCCTTGGTTGCCGGCGTATTCTACCCTGAAAAGCGGAAGAATGCCAAGGGCCTGAGATCTAGCAGTATATGTCTTATTCATCAGTTGTTTAAACAACCAAAATCTGAACACCGTTGGAAATAGACAGTTCCAAGGCAGAGCGGATGTTTCACCTTTTCCCAAGATAAGTAATGCTCCCCACAGGTGAAACCACAACTGCTGTTCCCGTGCAGAAAACTTCATCAGCATCAAGCAATTCATCTACTGACACAGGACGTTCCTCCACCTTAAAAGAAGCCAATTCCGTCAGTTAAGACTGTTGGAAATAAGAAGCAGCATATAGTACTTCAAGGCTCGGAAAATGCAATGGAAAGTAGGAACTAGCTAATTGTATAAGTTTATTAAAGTTGATCCTGATCCACAATCCTGCTAGTGTTTACCCATGAAAAATATGAAGAATTTACCTTGTAGCGTTTGCTCTCAGCAACTTCGATAATACTTTTCCTTGTTATACCAGGCAATATCGTTCCTTCTATTGCTGGAGTAGAAATAGTATTGCCCTGGTGCAAAAGACCGTAGCAGATAGTATAATTAATATCTCCGCAGTCCTTGACTCGGTGAAATAAAATTCCTCAAGAAAAACCATACAGCGTACTAATAAGAAGTCAGGTACAAGTTCAGAATTAGAATGAGTATTCATCCTACACAAGAATAACGAAAAATATTCGATGCAACTAAGATGAGCAACAAACTAGAAAAACCTAATTGTGTTTACATCTTTTTGCACAGATCAATCGGGTTCACATCTTAATGAAATATCCATGCCACTTCCCTTCGGAACCTCAAAAAATGTAGGTCAAATGGGGACGACAAATCCTGCAATTTCGTGCTCTACTGAACCAAAAACTTTTGCGTAGGTTATCATTCTTGTTTGACTTGCTTATTTTATAGAAGAGGGGGCAAGTTGTTGAGAAAATAGTGTGGTACTGTGGTGTACCACCCTCCTAGGTTTCGATCACAAAAGCTACTTCTAATTGCAGAAATGAAGATACTGAAAATTATTTACGAAATATAACAAGATTGCTATGTGAGGGATCATACTTTCACAACAAAAATATTGCATGAAGAAACTTCTTCCAGATATTTATTGTGGACGGCGTCAAGATAGAGTACATCAGAATATCCTTTCTCCTTCGCAGTTCTCTGCGCTTTCAACACCTACATGGTGACAAGTGTGACAATTAAGTAACCACAGTTTCGGAATCAGAAGTAAAAATCACGTGAGATATTCTACTTAGTACATTATGTTAAAGGTGCAGTTAAAAACTATTCACAGACTTGTTGACTTCAATTTCAGGATAAATTGACCAGCATTCTTTAACAATAAATTATAACGAGAAAGTAGAAAATAATGGGTGAGATGAGCATTTAGCACCATATAAAATATAATTTCATATAAACATCTGACATGTAGCACCTTAAACGGTAGCAAAAGGATGTCAATGTTAAGTTCCTCGGATAATTAATTTGAAACAAACTGCAGTCCATCACTAAGAGCATGTATTATGAAAAGAAAAATATTATTATGCCCTAATTTGAATCATTTCATTCCGGTTATATATGACTATTATATTGTGGATGCACATTTCATCATTTACAGTACCCTATAAAAGTTTTGTCACTGGGGAAATAAAAAGGCATCATGCAAAGATCTAGGCAAATGATCGGTAGAGAATGCATAAGAAAAGTTAAAAAAAGAAGTTGCAGTAGAATCTACGAAAATATAGATTTTGTAGATGCTGATGTAAAAGGTTACCGAAGCATAGTTTCCAATGGTTTTTACGCCTCCAGTTCCACCAGGGGCAGCACGGTGGAAGTTATCTTCGATAATCAAATTGATAGGAGCTAATCCTTCCTGCGAAATAAATTTAACAAACACAATAAACATCTAGAATAGCCTTAATTTGAAAGAAAAAAAACTATTGTAGATGCATCAGAGGATGAGATTGGACACATGCAAATATGCTGGTGGCACCATTACGATTCATCTGTGCTATATCGCTAAGAAGGTAAGAACACTACTTGTAATGATTTCACATGGGCCTGAGTCTTTCTATTTTCAATGAACTCCGAAACAATCTTGTGTGAGTTAAAGGTGAAATCTCAGTACAAACCTTGAAATAATTCCCAACAGGGGAGACATAAATAATAAAGGTGTATTCAGGAGCAGGTGCAAGACCAAGAATTGCCCCGCTTCCAATAAGTAGTGGCCTAATATACAAAGAACCTTTACCAGTAGGAGGCACCTACAAATATTACATTAAATACGAAGTTAGGGGATCACGAATATAACAATAAATAGTGAATAGAGCAGAATTAAATGGGCATGAGAAAACATAAAATTTCTTACCCATCTTTTATTTGCCAAAACTGTTTGTTTCACCGCAGCCACGAATTGCTCAACAGTCGGTGCAGGCATGCACATCCTATCTGAACCATCTCTCATCCTTCTGGCATTCTCCTCCGGACGAAACAATAGGACAGAACCGTCAGTTTTCCTATATGCTTTCAGGCCCTCAAATAACCCCTACATGGCAAAATAACCATAGTTAAGCACGCCCGATACTTTTAGGCCTTCTCAAAGGATAAATAAATTTTCCGGCTATCCTTTCTACAAAGTTCCTATACCACCACACATAAGAAACAAGGTCTTCCAAGTCCACCAACTCACTCACTAACCTGTCCATAATTTAAGACTCCAGCAGAGGGGCTTAGTGCTATAGTTCCAAACGGCAGCATTTCTCCTTTGGAGAACTTCCCATCTGGCCCGCATTTTGCCATGTACATAAAGTCGGTATCCACAAGGCCAAAGCCAAGGTTTTCCCAGTCCAAGTCAACTATCTCAGGTGTCTCCCTGGTAAGAAACCACACCATCAGAACAAAAGTTCCGAACCATCACTCGAAAGAAAAGGTAGATAATCTCAGGAATCTAGTTGAAACATGACGGTGGTGACACGTATAGTATACAGTTCATAGTTGCATACATGTATTTGGTGGCAAGAGAAGCTTGGCATCCTACTGTGGTATGAGCCTTGTGACGAAGAGTCGGCATCGAGTAAATGTGATTCTGAATCTGCAACAGTAAGAAAAGAAAAAGACTGTAACATATGAACTATCTATGCAGATTTACATAAAAAATAAAAAGCTTGTCTTGGTCAACGGGACCGCATAACGATTATGCTTTGAAAACGGCTCTGGGTCCGTCAGGATTATGAGAAGTTGTACTCAAAGCTAGAAAATCATATTTGAAAGAAGGAAATTGCAGCAAGTTGGGCTTCGATTGACTCCGGCAAGTCAAGCATAAAAGGGTTATCGCCCAAAAATTATTATTAGCCATAGTGCCACTTTAGTCGGCAACTTTTGTCTGCCCGATTCAGTCAAGTGGTCAGTCAAACTAGCACGTACATAGACATAGTCCCAGGTTAACTGAGAGTGACATCCAAATAGGACAACTTTCAAATGGCACTACAAGTCAACAACGCATCTACGGCTGCTGCTATACATCGATTCAAATAGGCGGCTGCTGTTGATACCATGGACGTTTAGCTTAATCCTAAACAGAAGTTCTCATCACACACATTGCTCAGTCGACAGGCGGTGGCAGTTACCTGAAGCGACGGCGAGGACCGCTGCCGCTGCCCGGCGGGCGGCGGAGCGGCGGGTAGCAGTGCGCGGCAGGGGGAGGCGAATCGGAGCTCCATTTCCGCCGGGAGAGCACTTCGGCAGCAGGGAGGCAAATGCGGCGCCGGCGGCGGCGGTCAATGCGCAGCGCGTGGTCAAGCCGCCGTCAGAATACGAGTACATAGCTGGCGAAGGCCGGATAGACTACCGGGTGTTGGTTACGCTGACTCTGGGTCCCGTGCTGTGAGCCGGGCCACTTCGGGGTCCACCGGTCAGTGGCCGTCAGACCAACGAGTCAGCGTGTACCGGGCCACCGGATAGCGTACCCACCAAAAACAGTTTGTGTCACTGACACGTGGGACAGAGAGCAGCGTGGGCCCGCATGTCGGGTGACACTGGGGCTCAACAACTTGCGGCACTGATTGTTCTATAATTGTCACTAATGGGCTTTTCAATAGTTCTAACGAAACTAATGGATGACGAGAGCTACGTCCGTCTAACAACAACGAGTTCGGATGTGAATTTGAGGTGTAGTAGTAATTTTCTTTTCATTTATTTCGACAAGAAACTAGATTTGATTTGATTAAATAAAAAACGAAATCATTGTTGAGAAATCCTGATAAGATTAAATTTGCAGGTATATATATAGATATGCAAGAATTACACTACAATGAGCTAGCAAACAAATAAATAAAAACTGGCAAAAAAGAATTGAGGACACCACGTACCTCTGTGGAAGCAAAGCAGCCGTCGTGCGCCATGTATCTACTTGAGCTAGCTATATGGAAGGCAGCTGATCGATGGTTGATACGAATCGAGAATGGAAGCAGATGGGCTTTATATAGACTGCAGTGGGCATGTACGTGGTGTGAACAAATCAATGCAAGTCTATCGATCTATTGGTCATCATATAGTACTCCATGCTTGTCCAAGAGATGGATCCAGATCTACTTTCAGGTCAAGGGAATCATAAGTACACGATTGATCGCAGAACGCATGTAATAATGGTCTTAATTTTAGTAAGTATAAACTTATAACATTAATATTTCCCAAGTGTTTCTGCTGCCCTCCTGCATGTAGTTAGTTGCATCGGATTCGGTCGATCGTTGGCACCTACCGCTTGAGACTTCGCGCCGGTACGTCATTTTATATACGTACGCGCAAGTCCAAATGAAAATACCGCTTGACTCCATGCTCCGTCCTTGGTCAAGTTTAGTTCAATCTTAATTACGTCAATCAGAAAAGCATTAGCGGTAAGGGTAATTGTCTGTAAGTTGTACTAGGGATATAAGCGCGGCAAATGCCGCGCGTCCGTGCTTGTAAATTTGAATTTGAAAATGGCGATATTTTAAAGTTGTCTAAGCTTGGAAATAATTGAAATTGAAAAATGTTTCCGCTTTAAAAGTGGTCGGATTTTGAAAATTATTGTAATTCAATTTCGAATGTGGTTTGTTTTTTTGTGTGAAAATATTTGTAAATAGTTAGTTTTTTCTTTTTTTGAGTTTGCTCACACATTTTAGAGTTACGTTAAATGTTTAGTAAGGTGGAATGGTTTTATATGTTTGTATTTTGTTGACATATTTGTTTGAATTTCATAATTGGAGGATGTATAGTATATGGTTGTCTGTTAAAGTTAACTTGTAGCTAGAGAAAATTCATTTGGAATTTGTAATTTTTTTTTCAAATTAGAGTGGTGAAACTTTATAATTCGGGAGAATGGATAATGTGAGATAATATGTGAGATATATATATTTTAGAGGATTTAAATTTTTTTATTTTTTAGCAAATTCAATTTTTCAAATCTGTTGCATGTATTTGTTTGTGAGAATTATGATATATATTTATTGTGTAAGAAGCAATTTGTCATATCGAGTATTTTTAGATATTTGGAAATTTGGGATGTTTGGTCATATTTGGAGTATAACATAAAATGTGTTTTAACTTCATAATTAGGGTGAACGTAATTTGTGAGATATATTTTAGAGTGTTTCTAATTTTCGAAAAAAAAATTGAATGATCAAATTTGTTGTTTTTTTAAGAACATTTATTTAAAATGCGTTATCTTTCTTGTAGGACAATTATAATTTTCTAACAATTTTAAATGCTAAAATGTGTTGTTTTTGTTTTAACATTTGTTTCAAATGTGTTAGTTCTTTAATAGGGAAATAATGTGAAATTAAATATAGCTACAATAAATATTATTGCAATTGTTTTGCAAATAAAAATGTCTTGCATTTTTTTTTCTTGATCATCATTCTAATGTTTTTTTTTGCATAACAAAAGGGAAGATAAAAAAGGAAAGGAAAGAAAAGAAATACAAAGATTTTTCTAACAATTTTGAATGCTCAAATTTGTTGTTTTTTTTGAAGATTTATTTCAAATGTGTTAGTTTTTTATAGAAAAATTCTAATTTTCTAGCAATTTTAAATGATCAAATGTGTTGTTTTTTTTAACATTTATTTCAAATGCGCTAGCTTTTCTATAGGGAAATATAGTGAAATTAAATATAGTTATAATAAATATTATTACAATTATTTTGCATATTAAAATATCTTGCATTTATTTTTCTTTTTTTTGATCATCATTGCAATGTTGTTTTATTGCATAACAAAAGGGAAGCTAACAACAAAAGAAAAGAAATACAAAGATGGGGCTAAATGTAGGAGAGATGTCATTTTTTTTATAATTTTTACGTTTGGTACAATTAAGTACGAATTATAGTTGGTTAAGTATGTATGAAAATGTGTTAGTTGTAAAGATTTTAATTTGTTGGAAATCTTGGTACGTTAGTTGTTTTTTTAAAATTATGGTTTTAAAGTTAATAGTTTTACAATTTACATACATTTTGAATTTTGGGTTGGAAGGTATGAATTTTACAATTTGTGTTTAAGAAAATGTGTTAGCTATAAAGATTTTATTTTTCTGATTTTTTTGGTATATTAGTTGTTTTTTTTAATTGTAATTTAAAAGTTATTAATTTTTCAATTTACAGCATTTTAATTTTTCAATTTACAGCATTTTTTTACTGGCAGTGGGTCCCGCGTGCCAGTTTTTTTTAAAGAAAAAATCCGGAGGCTCCGCCGCCCGCGGCGGCGTCGGGCTCGCCGGCGGCGCGTCGCCGTGCTCCCGGACGCGCGCGTGGGCGCGCTGGATGCGCTCGGAGCCGGCCGACCCGCACGTGGCGGCGCCGCCCCTCTTGGGTCGCCGAAGCGGCCGCGGTGGCCTCCGGACGCGGCCGAGGACGGCGGGACAGGCGGCGGCGATCCCGGCAGTTTGGCGGCGTTCCAGCGGCCGATCCGCGGCGAGGCGGGAGCGGCGGCGACGGCGCAGCTCCCCGTACCCTTCGATTTGAAGGAGGAGGGCCATGGCGACGGCGGAGCGCGGCGGCGGCCACCGGCAACGGCACGATTGCGAGAGAGAAGGAGAGGGAGGGGGGCTCGCTGGCAATTTTGCAAGGGCGTCCCTCATGTTTTCGAAAATTGCGTTTGGGTCCTCTGCGGGCGGTTTTCTGCAAAAGGTCCGCTGCAGCGCGACGTGGCCGCGTCTCATTGGTAGAAATTGCCTGCTACAGTGTTACTGTAGCTAGGACGCGATCTGGGCCGTCGGACGGGCTGATCGAACGGACGACGTTTTCCGGGCGACGTGGATGCCAGAACTGGAGCGATTCTGTCCTACTTTTATATATAGTAGGAAGTAGGACTAGTACCTAGCTTCCTTGTGATACTGCTTTTTAAAGATATTGTCTTAAACCAGCCCTTAGAAGAAAAAGGATAACACACAAGTTGTTGATAAGTTTAACACCATCTTCCTTCTGCATCCATCCGTGAGCAAAACATTGATGTCGGCTTTGGGCTTCCGGCATAGCAAAGCTCTAGTGAATGTACTAGTACTACTTTCCAATGTGTTTATCTAATTGAAGTCAAGGTGTCAACTTATGTCCAATCAACAAGATTGGAAAGTCATCTCGCCTTCAATTTGTACCTTTATTTTCTTCCATCAGTGGCCTTGTATACCAGCCCATAGTGACGTCTGGATCGATTATACTCTTATGTTGGCACCTAGATTAACGCAAGGTTTTGCAATGCAATCAACGAATTGTCGAGTGTCATTATTCTTATACAAGTTACACCCAAGAGTGGAGTACTCCCGTGTCATTTTTCTTGTGTAAAAATCACTAAAAGTTATGAACAAGAATCACAACACTTATATTTACTACAAAAAAATCAAACACAAATTCAACGTGTAGCCCGAGAAACAAAAAAACAAAAACAAAGTCAACGTTAAAATAGTCAATGGGCCGAATTCATGGTCCAAATTAGACTAGAGAATATTGACGGCTCGATTTGTCTCTTTTCACATTTTAGAGCGAGGATTTCAAACTTTGGAGTATCGGGAATACATGATACGCTCTCTTTCCAACCCTTGTGTTTAAGCTAATCTCATATTTATTATTTTTAGTGTGGAGCGTTCGTACTAGTAGAGTAGAAAAAATATATTCGCAAGGTGAAAAAGTTAGGGTCCTCCCCATAGTTCACTTCGACACAAAAACAACAACGCCGTGGCATGTGTTTATCAAATAAAAACACAACCCTACGGAAAGGTGGTTCCAGAGCCGGTCCATAGGTCGGGCAATAGAGCGACCGCCATGGGGAACGAGGAGCAGGGCCTCAAATACTATTAACTTTCACGTATAAGAGACTATTAACTATTTATACACAATAAAAAGTCTACCTTAGATTACATGAACAGTTTCACACGACGGATACTACATAAGAACAAACCAATTATATTATTGGTGGTGACAAATTTAGTTTGGCCGTTAGCTTTTCTATGAATAACTTACACATGTCATTAAAAGTTTTGCTACATACATTCAAAACATTAATTCCATTCATAACTTCTTATTTGTGAAACTAACACGAGTATTTATATGCACTATGTGATATAGATGGTGAACATATAAAATATTTGATTTTGTGCATGCAAAAGTAGTACAACCCAGAATATTTTATGCTCATCGGTGATTACTGTAAACAATGTTACTTGAATAACAAGTATGGATCGTCAACATATTATGAACTTATTGCTGAATCCACTGTAACTTGTAAGACACGTTTGACTACGGAAGAAAAAATAATGCCAATTGTTCAATTTCTACTACAGAAGTTTCTATATTTTTGTTTACATAACCATACAATATACACCTTTGTTAAGATATTTGTTAAATTTAAGCTTTGGACTCTCTACCAATATATGTGATAATATTAAAAATAGAAAAGAACATTAAAATATACATATACGCTATAATTTCATCAATTGTAAAAGTCTAAGGAGGCATACAGTTTTCCTTAAGCTGGATTTGTATCTTGTTCAGAGTAATATCTCACAAAGGAAAAACATTTTGTGCAACTCAGATATATTTTCAATGATATACATAGCAACACGGAAAAACAATTAAAAATAGTGATATTGTCAACAATGCTAACAAAGTAGTATAAAACATATATTTGTTAAAACCACAATATGATTAAAAAATAAAATAAAAGAGTTTAGTATAATAATATTTAGTTTAACTCTCCATGAGCAAAAAATTTAGTTGGATCGGCCCCTGCCTGCGTGCAAAACAAAAACAAAATGACAAGGAGCTCTCTCTCTATACGCGTATTGTTGGTGCTTCAAATTGGTGTTTCGGGCTCTCTAGCTTTGGTGTCGGCTTGATAAGGGACATAAAATACATCACTGGGGATGATCCACGTCGTGTGCTTTGAACTCCAGAGCGCCTTCAGCCTTAAGCTGGAACAAAGTAGTAGTCGGTCAGTATGAACTCAGATTTCTGTAACCATGCCCAAAGCATGAAGTGAAAATGTACAGGGTGATGGTCATCGTCTTGATAGGCATTGTAATCCAGCTGGTCTACATTATATGGTACAACTAAATCGGCTCTCACCCCATCGAACAATTCAGCACCATTTTCTATCTCGGCATCCTTTGTTGGTCCCTTGTGAAACTCTCGCATGCATCATGTTCTCTCCCATATTGGCCTTTTCGGCAGAGATCCCAACTCCCTCGACACCCCTACTTCCATCATGGTTGGTCTTATGTATATTGAGCCACTTGATGGTAGGGTTGTCTGACCAACATTCAGTTTGCTCTACATTTGAAATAGTCAATTCAAATTTGTTGTGCTACTGCATAAATCTGCAATTAAGCATTCAGATGATGGCCATCTTTACATGCAGACCTTGCATGGATCGATATCCGTCCCCGTCATCCTCGTGTGACTTCGTAATGTGGCGTGTTGGCGCAAGTATGGAAGGGTTCACGGCCATCACAACATTCGGGTAATCCCTCCCTCCATCATCCCTCCGAGTATCCGAGATACATATTAAGTCTCCAAGATAAATATTAAGAAACTTCTGCACTTGAGTGGTTGTTCTAATCAGTGTGTAGTCGGCCACACGATAACGTACCCACCAAAAACAGTTTTTGTCACTGACACGTGGCCGCAAGCACCACCCCATCCAAAATCTTTCCAAGCAGGACAGCTCTGCCATGTATGCCAGGGCTGCGTGGACCCGCATGTCGGGTGACACCGGAGCTCAACAACTTGCATCACTGATTGTAAATGGGTTTTTCATGACTAAATTTCCAACGTTGTCCATGAGAGGTTTATGGTTATGTTAGTAATTCTCCTTTATTTGGGTCTTTTCTTACAGTTACACCGCTAATTACCTCGTCGTGTAGGCTCTGTTTCTCGACAAGCTGGATTTAATAATTTGATTTAAAAACGAAATCATTGTTGAGAAATGCTGATAAAATTAAATTTGCTAGAATATAATTATGCAAGAACTATACTACACTTCACAAAAAATTGTTATGCAAGAAATATACTACAATGAGCAAAGACAAAACAAAAAATCGGCAAAAAGGAACCGTCGGCAACATGTGCGTACCTCTGTGGTAGCAATGCAGCCGTCGTGCGCCATGTATCTGCTTGAACTAGCTACCGCTCTATCAAGGCAGCTACCGGTAGTGATCGATGGCTGATACTCACTCCGTTTTTTAATATAAGATGTTTTTTTTTTGTCCACATGCACATGCACACAAATGTATGTAGACATATTTTTGTGTGCATGTTCACTTATTTTAGTGTACATATAGACAACATGTGTACCACCTAAAACATCTTATATTAAAAAACGGAGGAAGTACGAGATAGATAATGAAAGCAGAGGGGCATATAGACTTGCAGTGGGCATGTACGTTGTGTGAACAAATCAATGCAAGTCTAGCTATTGGTCATCATATAGTACTCCATGCTTGTTAAGAGATCGATCCAGATCGATGTTTAAAATCTTCTCTTGTACTTTGCACACACGTTATGTGGGGCCTACAACCTACTTTCAGGTCAAGGGAATCATAAGTAGACGATACATCGTGAGAACCCATGCAAGAATGGTCTTAATTTTAGTAAGTAAACTTAACATTAGTACTACCTTCGATCCATATTAGTGGGCACAACTTTGTCTAGATACACATGTATGTAGTCTAAATACTTAACTAGATACGTATGAATTTAGACTAAGCTATGCCCACTAATATGGATCGGAGGGAGTACTATTCGTCAGGTGTTCATGCAGGTAGCTGGCTAGGTTCATCGGATTCGATCGACCGTTGGCACCTACCTAAGGGGCTACCGCTTGAGACTTCTCAGTACGTCCTTTTATATATGTATGTACATCTCCGAGTCCAAATGAAAATACCGCTTTGACTCCACCGTCCTTGGTTATATTTGTGTTTAGTTCAATCTTAGTCACGCCAGTCAGAAAATGCATTAGCGGTAAAGGATACTGTATTTGTTTGTAAGTTGTACATATATAAGGCCATGTACAGTGCACGGCGCTAAAGCAGGTGCTAGGAAAGATTTCCTGCCTCCTGGCCGTTATGCCCCGTTCCCGGTCGCACCCAGGAATAAGCCTTGCGTCGATGCTAACTGAGGCGTCCGACGCTTCCCATTTTTTACCTTCCGCACAGACCGTAGGCAGGTGGCATCGTAAGCGTCTAGGGGAAAATACCGTTAGACTCTTGCACGGACGCTATCGATTTATTTTCTCTCCACGAGAGCCTAAACAAGCGTCGGGCATTGTAGATGCCCTAAGCGCGCTGCGAGAGAAATATTTGTGGGTAAGAAAGAAAAACTGAGACAAAAGAATTCCTTGAATCAACAGGAATCTCTACTATATAATATGACTAAAGGTGGTGATGATGGTACGTCATAGTTGGGCCTCTTTTTCTTCATGGGCCGAACCAAAACAATTTTAAACAATTGTATTCCGAGTCCACCGCATCATTTGCTAATCGAGTCCAATCGGCCGGAACCAACCACGAGAAGAAATCGAAACGGATCAGGGCACGACTCACGAGCGCAACACCACACCTGTCTCCTTCCTCTTACCACATAGACAGGGAACGAACAAGGCTGGACCCGTCTCGAACAAGGACGAGCACGAAGGACAAGTCCTTTGGCAAGGAGAGGGAGGTCAGCTCGTACCTCGTGGTGCAGCTCCAGGAAGAGAACCTGATCATTCAGGACGACGGTGGCGCGCGTGTCCCGGAAGACAATCGTGGATGTGGTCTCGAGGAGGGTGATCAGCGTTTGGAAGCCGAGAATGCGCCGGGCACGTCGAGCCGATGTGGAGCGCCGGATAGATCTGAGAGACAACTGAATCGACACGGACTTGCGAAACCAAGTGAGATCGATGGCATGAATGGCATGGTGTCGTCCTTGTGTGTTTCGGGGAGAAGCAAGTCGCCAGAAGCAATTCGATCTGTACGTCAAGCTAGCTAGCCAAGGAAAGTAGTCGTAGCCAAGCTAGACAAATAGCCAATTCGTGCATGTCCACCTGATCGATCAACCAGCCTGCTTGCCAAACAGCTTCTACGTGCGCATCTCGGCGACCTAAAGTTTGTACGGGGATGCAAAACCTTATATGTTTCTTCTTTTTAATCAACGACAGTCATGCAGGCAAGCAATTTGAAAGGCAATCTTCAATCATGGATAAGGAGGATAGAAGGACAAAAGACATAATCGATATGCAGGGATGACCAATGAAGAAAAATAAAAAAAATGGAGGTTGGTGTATCTACCATTAATGATTAATCTATACCAAGAGGACATACGACATTATATCAAGTTATCACAAGGATAAAAATATACAAACATATATTTTTAACAATCGAGTTATTTTACTGTTGTTTCAACTTGATACTCACCCAAGTAAAAAAAAATTTATTCTACGTAGGTCATTCAGCTTTGGGGTAAATCTACACTGATTTTAATCATAGTTTATTCTTTCACTCCTGTAGCAGCGCACGGGCATTTTTCTAGTTTTATGTTAAGATATCTTTGATGCATAATTTTTCGGTTCAGATCGATTGACGAAACCGACTTGTTTAACTATGAGTCAAAAGCTGGCATGCATCTCTGCAGCCAATTTTGCTCAGCGCGTGGGTCGAGCTGCAGTGCACACTGCGGAGTGCGGACGTGCTGTTCTATACGATTTACCCAAAGTTTTTCTGACTTTACCCGTTTCGGCACTCGCTAGAAAAACATGTGGATGGAATTTGTTGGACGGGCAAATACTAAGGTCCCAATGTTGTACTAACTACTCCCTCCGTCCCAAAATAAATGTTTTAGATTTGTTAAAAAATGGATGTATATAGACATGAAACAAGTATAGATACATTCACTTTTGGACAACTTTGAGACACTTATTTTGGACAGAGGGAGTATGCTATTAAGCTATGATTGTTCTTGATGAGCGCTTGAATTTTTTTGATGAATATGTTTTTAAGCAAAATCAGTATCATGTATTACCATTGCTAATGAAAATGACGCTATCAATAAAAAAATTGTATTTACGTGTTCTTTGAAATGACATTTATCCTGAAGTTAGGCAGAAAGATAGCGCTGGCCATGTTAATCATGCACAGCCGGGTTTTTTTTTTCAATTAATTAATAGGTGTAATTTAGATGAATAGCACTAGTAGAAAATGGGCCTATGGTCCCGGTTCGGTTGGGCCTTCAGTCCCGGTTGCCCAACCGGGACTGGCCAATCGGGACCAATGCTGGTCCCGGTTGGGCCACGAACCGGGACCAATGGTTGTCCACGTGGCCTGGTCTGGCTGCTCGTGGGGGGAGACTCATTGGTCCCGGTTCTTAATACGAACCGGGACCAATGAGTGCTTTTTTTTTTTGGTATTTAGGGTTTAGGATTCGATCTCGCCGGTGCCCCCTCTCGCCGGTGCCCCCTCTCCCTCTCGCCGGTGCCCCCTATCGCCGGTGCCCCCTCTCCCTCTCGCCGGTGCCCCCTCTCGCCGGTGCCCCCTCTCCTTCTCGCCGGTGCCCCCTCTCGCTATCGCCGGTGCCCCCTCTCCCTCTCGCCGGTGCCTCCGTCGTCTCCCCCTTCTTCGCATCGCCGACGAGCTCTCCATCGTTTCCGTACGCATATTATACGCTCTACTATATACACAGTACACGTTGATGCATATATAATTAATATTCGATCTCTTGCGAGAATACAACTATTTAATTACATGGAGATAGATCAAGCCATCAAGGCATATTTAGTTCATCGTCCGAAGCATAATGTTCTCCCTTTTCATCGATGGCCTCCCTAAGCAGAAATCCCGCCAATTCCTCTTGAATTGCTCCTACGCGCAGTTTTGGTCGAGCGTCTCCCGCAGGTCGCTCAAATGAGTTGTTCTCCGCTCAGTGGTCAACTCGCGAATGAACTCGCAAACGTAGAATCCACATAAATTACTCCCCGGTGGCTGCTGCGGACATGTCACCGATTTATAAGTTAGCTCATCTTTGAATGGACCTTCTACCTTCTGTTTGAAATGTGTCCAACACCTGCTTTGGCAAAGAAAATGAACAAAGGAGTTATTAATTACTTGACATAAGGGAACGAACGAAAGAGGGCGATATAATGCGATAATGATTGAAATTACTTGTTGAGCATTTCTTTCATGTCGGACCACATGTCTTGGTCCCAACTTAATGAGTCGTGGACTTCAACTGTGGACTTGTCAGGTTGAATGCTTAGCAGAATCCAGTGGAACCTGCGGACGTTTACATAAAGCAGACATGCATAGCTCATTAATTACACTTAACATCGAGAAAGCCAAATAAAAATATGTACAAGACAAAAACACTCACTTGAAGTTGTAAGGAAATAGTATTTCCGTACAGAAATGTTGCATGGTTAAAAAGGTGGTCAGGTCATGCTCCACGTCTTTGGGGTGATTGACTAAGGTATATGAATTCACGATATACGGGTCAACGAACCCGACCTCAAAAACTTTAGTTCTTTTGCATTCCATCATCTTCATTCTGCATAATAGCGTACAAAAGGATATATATATAGTCAGGATAATATAATACAGGCAATGAACGAGCTGAGCTAGAGACTTAATTACGAAAATAAATCACTTACAGACAATAGCAAGAGAGGATAGATTTGTCGAGGGCGCGCTTTTGGAATAACTGGAACAGTTCAGTCAGTTGAACCTGTATAACGTAACGTTTGAAGAAATGCTCCACTCTAACGTCCACCGGAAACCAATCTTTCGCGTCCTTCTTTGATGTGTGCACCAGGTACCAGTTATGCAAATTTCGCATATGTGTTGATAGACGCGCGAGCTCCTCATTACTGACCATAGGCTCCCCTTGGACATATTTCCGTGCCATCTCTAACATTGGCGCAGATTCATAGCCTAAAAGTTGACCAAGGCTCATACCCAAGGCGGTAGCCTGTTCCTTGGCCTGCGATACAGTGACACCAAGTTCTTTAGCAGCAGCCATGGCTCTGGGGTCCAATAATTCCAGGTCCTTATCCATAGCGTCTCTGAAGTCCTTGTCGGCATCGGAACACACTATGAGCGGGGGGACCGATTGATTTTTCTGCTGTCCGAGCTGGGCAATTTGTTTCCCGCTTTTTGCACTTCTTCCCTTGTTCTGCTCAGACTGGGCACGTGCTAGCTTAGTAAGTTCACGACCATAGTCAGATGGCAGATTCATCGATATCTGGGATGGCTGCTCAAGGAAGGACTTTCTCCACTTTTTGGTTTTTGCATCATATACCGGCTTCTGCTCGGGCTTTTTTGGTGCAAAAAAAGCCTTATTGTAGGCAGCCACCTCCGCGGCGTTTTCCGCTACAGTCCTGTCATAAGGTCTAATGGGAAGATTCTTATGAGGTACTGTTGGGAGGGGCGACCTTTTACGTTTCGGTGATCGCTTACCCCTCATAGTACGAGCGGTGGGCGGAAACGGCTGACGCGGCGGCGGAGACGGCTGACGCGGCGGCGGAGACGGCTGCGCTGGAGACTGGTGAGGCGGTGAAGAGGACTGTTGCGCTGGAGACTGGTGAGGCGGTGAAGAGGACTGTTGCGCTGGAGACTGGTGAGGAGTCGATGGCCTTGGCTGCCAGTTCGGAAGCACGATGAATTCCTTTGGCCATAGAATGGTCGCTTTCTTGGCTTCTCCAAGTTCAAGCACCTCCCCATCTTCACCTGCAGGGTGTTGCAGCTTCAGCTCCTCATAATCTTTCATCACTTCATCCACCGCGACAACAGCGTAGCCATTTGGAACCGGAGAGAAATGGTAAGTTGGATTAGGTCCAATTGGTACGACATAGCCGACCGCCACCTTAAAGGTTAAGTTAAAAACTTTCACATGCATCTCACAAGGTGTGCTCTCCATGATATCATCCACTGGGTAGCGACGAAGTGGAGCCACTGCATCATCATTACCATCCTGGAGCTCCGTGGAAGCCACGCTGCTTTTCCGATTCGATGGGACACCGGTACCATCGCATGCAGCTTCTACCATGTGCCGTTGAGATTGGCCGCTAGTACCTTGCTGGCTAAGCACGGCAATTTGTTCCTTCTGCAGCTTTAATTCTTCTTCTATATTACGCAGCCGGTCTGCACCAGCGCGTGCTTCCATTGCCTCCTTTTCCTTTCTCCTCTGATGGCTTCTATCAGGAAATTTCTTCCTGTGCTCGGGAATCGCAATTGTCTTGGGCTTGGAGCCAGGTACGCCTCGTAACCGTCCGTCGTGTTCCTTATTCCCAAGGGCGCGTGTGAGCTCGTCATCCTCTCTATCGGGAATGAACCGTCCCTCTTCAACATCCTTTACTGCATTTCTAATTTCTTGGATGGGTAGTAGGGGATTATCTTTGTGTCTTCTGTTATATATGCACTTCCCTTCTGCGTCCAACGTGCCCCCATGCCCGTAAAACCAATTTCTTGCCCGTTCGATCCACTTGAGTGGCTCTGGAGTGATCCCATTAGCCAGCAGGCCCGCCTCAAGTTTCTCCCACTTAGGCATGCTACCAGCGTAGCCACCAGGCCCCATAGTATGGTGGTACATCTTTAGAGCAGCATTTGCCGCATTTTTTGCAGACTTTTCCAGAGCTTCCTCTGATTTCTTGTACGCCACAAATTCTTCCCAGTAGTCCTTTATCTTCTCATACCCTTTATCGAAGTCTGGAGTCTTATTTTTCTTGACAAACAGTTTGTTCAATCTTTTCTTCCAGTTCTTGAATAGCTCGGCCATCTTCTTAAGTGCCCAGTCCTTGACTTTTTGCTCCATGATTTTCCGGGCAATCTTTTCTGCCTCATCTGGATCCTCCTCATCTGAATCCACCTCTGGCGCCGGCAGGGTGAAATTAACCATGAGCTTTCTCCAAAGTCTTTCTTTGCCCTCATCGCTGACATATAGCTGTCCTTTCTCGTTTGGCCGATGCCATTCTCGAACGGTGATCGGGATGAAGTCCCTAACAAGAACTCCGCATTGCTTTACCATTTTATTTTTAACACCAGGGGGAGCAGTCGGTGTGCCGTCTTCAGCGACTCTTTCGATCGTGTACCTTTCTTGGTCGCCCAACTTTTTGGCTGGGCCTCGTTTTGTCCTTACAGAAGATTTGCTCGATCCGGAGGGCTAAAAGAAGAAAGAGCGTTAATATATGTATATATACATCAGAGACTTAATTAATACAATCTTCGGCTTCATTAATATATGTATATGCACCTCGCCGGAGTTTGCAACATTTAATGTTCCACCGGAGCCTTCGGCTTCTCCCTCGTCGGCTTCTCCCTCGCTGACTTCTCCCTCACCCCGGCCGTCGGGTTCTACCTCACCGGAGCCGTCTCTTCGGTTGAGAGACTCATCTCCCTCACCGGAGTTGTTCAAAAACTCCGTGGTGACATCGACAATATCTTCCGGCCCGCGGATTATATCCTGGAGGATATTTTCCTGATCTTCGTCTCGTTCCATAGTTTCTGCAAATTAAGAACAATGCACAAAACTTTAGTTGGGTAACTTGTTCCATATGTCAAGATACATCTACAATATCATCTCATTTGCAAGAACAAATTAGAAACTTCATATGCTGCCGTATCGTAAACCCGTAAACTCGTAAACTCGTATCGTAAACCCGTAAACTCGTTAACTCGTATCGTAAACCCGTAAACTCGTATCGTAAACCCGTAAACTCGTAAACTCGTGTCGTAAACCCGTAAACTCGTAAACTCGTATCGTAAACCCGTAAACTCGTACCGTAAACCCGTAAACTCGTAAACTCGTATCGTAAACCCGTAAACTCGTATCGTAAACCCGTAAACTCGTTAACTCGTATCATAAACCCGTAAACTCGTTAACTCGTATCGTAAACTCGTAAGGTCGGAACGAAATTGTTTCCCTAACACAAAAAATCCTAAGTGTTTGAATTTCTAAACCTAAACAAAAAATCCTTTAATTCATACATTCATATATTCATACAATTAAAAAATAGCAATTTCTTCTAAACCCTCACCGAGAGGGGGCGGCGCGAGTGGGGGCGTGGAGGCCGGCCGGCTTCGGGCTCTTCACGTACTGCCGCACTGCAATGTCACTGCAAATTTTTAAACAAAATTGCTAAGTTTCAAAATTGCCAAGTTTCAAAATTTCATTGCAACTAAAAACAAAATTGCTAAGTTTCAAATTTGCTAAAACTAACTAAAACAGTAGCTAAATTCTTATACACAATTTTATCAAATTCTATCTAAAAATTCTATCTAAAATTAAGTCTATCTAAAATTTAAAATATTTTCTATCTAAAATTTTAAACAACTATCTAAAATTCAACTATCTAAAATTCAACAATTTTAAACAACTATCTAAAATTCAACAATTTTAAACAACACTAACAAATTCTATCTAAAAAAATTCTATCAAATTGTAAACAACACTAACAATTTTAAACAACTATCTAAACAACTATCTAAAAATTCTGTGTGTTGAGCAAATTTGCTACAAATTTGTACTCCTAAAATAATAAACCGCTGATGTCATGCTGACGTCAGCAATGGTGCTACGGCTCGGTGTTGAGCACGAGAGGGAGGGCGTGGGCGCCGCGGCGATCACCTAGAGCAGGAGCAGGCCAATGCCAGTGGAGAGGGAAGGGGCGGGCGCGGCGGAGGCCAGGAGCAGGCCGCCGGCGACGGGAGAGGCGCGACGGCGCGGGGGGCGCGGCGGAGGGCAGGGGGCGCGATGGGAGGGCCGCCGGAGCAGGGGCGCGCGACGGCGGGGGCCGCGGCGGAGCAGGGCCGCCGGAAAAACGAGCAGGGCTTCGCCGGAAAAACGAGCAGGGCTTCGCCGGCGTGCACGGGCTCCTCCTTCCTCTGGTCCTTAGGCGTTTCTGCGAACTGAATCGGGGAAGGAGAAGGGGAAGCAGTTAAGTAGCAGGGGGTCTTTGGTCCCGGTTGCTCGCAAGAACCGGGACCAATGCCTCTTTGGTCCCGGTTCTTTCCAGCAACCGGGACCAAAGAGTGGGCAGATCAAGCGCGGCATCCACGGACTCATTGGTCCCGGTTCTTGGTAGAAACCGGGACCAAAGAGTCCTTTTTCAAAATTATTTCGAACTTTTCAGTTCTGAAATTTTGTTCCCGCCTTTTTTATTCTTATTTAGGTGTTTGGATATGAATTTCAAATGGTTTTGAATCTGAAAAGACTTTCAACATGAAAAGTTTTTAAATTTGAATAAATAATCCAAAACCATTTTCTGTTTTCTAAAATAATTATTCTAACTATACAAACTATTAACCATTTTGCCATTTTCAATTAAAAATGCATTAACTTTATTGCATATTTTGAATTGACAAAACTTTCAACATGAAAAGTGTTTGAATTTGTATAAATAATCCAAAATCAATTTTACATTATTATTGTCATTTTCAATTTAATATGGATAAATTCATATCTTTAAATCCGTAAGTCGAAACTCGACTAATAATACGTATAAATCGATAAAAATTGATTAAGTAAGATTTATGATTAAGTAATAATAATTATTAATTCAGTTAATTCTATTTTTGGTGTTGTAAAATCCCATGGCAAGCAGAAGTAAATGCAGAACAATTTCAGAAAACCTATATTTGTAAGATGAATGTTTGGTGTTGTAAAATGCAGAAGAAAGCTGATAAAAATTATTAATTCATTTATCTTAATGCATTACATAAAAGGTTTAATACATTATTACACATGATACAATGTCTCACAAGCGCTTGAAAGAAACACACCCCTGATCCAACATCACCAACATTATTCTACATAAACGGACTTGCTGGCTCGAAGGCCGTAGGATTAGGGGGAACGGCGGGAGGAGCCAGCCCCGTGGGCGGCCGCCCGGTTCTCGCGCGCACGTTTGCGGCGGAGGGCAAGATCCATGGAGGATGAGTCTTTCAGCGCCCAATCCAGATCGGAAGCCTCCTTCGCCTTGAGCTGGTAGGAAGTCTTGGCTCGCTGGACAGGGTAGTCGCGGACAGACTGGAAGGAGGCTTCCATGGCCTCCTGTATCTGCAACCCACAACCTTCTTCCCCGTCGTCGCTCCAGTCGAAGTCGTCGTCCTCCTCCTCCTCCGCGGGAGGAGCGGCGGCGCCTGGTGGAGGTGCAGCGGCGCCAGGTGGAGGTGCGGCGGCACCTGGTGGAGCAGGAGGCCGGTAGCTGGGCATTCCTCTCCACGCCGGGCTCGTGGGCATACGGCGGGATAGACTCCCGCGGTTGCGCCCAAGCGCGCTCTGCCGAGCACGCTCGACCTCGTCCAGAAGGCGCTGCGGCGGGCGTGGCGGATCCATCTCGTGGAGACGATGCGTTCGTGGCTAGGAATGGTGGATTAGGGTTTACCCCGTCGGCGACAATATATAAAGACCTCCAGGGCAGCGCTGGGGGAGGACACGTGCCCAGGGAAGCGCTGGGGGAGGACACGTGTCGTGACCGCAAAGCCCGTCTTTAGTCCCGGTTGGTGTTACCAACCGGGACTAAAGAAGCACACAGATCGTGTGTTTCTTTCAATCGCTTGTGAGCCGTTGGATCAGGGGTGTGTTTCTTTTGAGGGATTGTGAGCTGTTGGATCAGCAGTATCACGACCACTTCGTGAGCCACATGACCCGGTTGGTGTTACCAACCGGGACTAAAGAAGCACACGGATCGTGTGTTTCTTTCAAGCGCTTGTGAGCCGTTGGATCAGGGGTGTGTTTCTTTTGAGGGATTGTGAGCTGTTGGATCAGCAGTATCACGACCACTTCGTGAGCCACATGACCCGGTTGGTGTTACCAACCGGGACTAAAGAAGCACACGGATCGTGTGTTTCTTTCAAGCGCTTGTGAGACGTTGGATCAGGGGTGTGTTTCTTTTGAGGGATTGTGAGCTGTTGGATCAGCAGTATCACGACCACTTCGTGAGCCACATGACCCGGTTGGTGTTACCAACCGGGACTAAAGAAGCACACGTACCCTATATATAGCCGCCCTCCTCAGACAAGTTACTCACTCACACAAAACATTCCAGCGTCACTCGGAGAGGCATCTTTGGGCAACCAGCGGCAAGACGTCTCTGATGACCTGCGACCGTTCCAAACGGTTGCAGATCATCAGAGACGTCTTGCCGGACGGTTGTAGATCATCAGAGACGTCTTACCGCTGCTTGGATCGAAGTGGCGCTCAAACTCACGAGCCACCGTCGGGCTGTATGCAGGGGGAACTGTGTTTGGACGGGAGGTGTGGGAGCCGACAACCACCTACCACGCGTGTTTCACCACATAAAGGTTTAATACATTACTACACATCACATAAAGGTTTAATACATTACATTGATTTACATAAAAGCCATGAACCCTTCTTCGCGTATGTCCCTGGCCTATGATCGCTTCAGCCGTAACCATGGAGCATCTTCATTATTTAACGGGATGCTTGGGTCAGTTCTCACTGTGAAGGGCGGAATTTCATCAAACTTATCATAATCTGCTGACATGTCTGTCTTGTCCTCGACTCCCACGATGTTTCTTTTCCCTGAAAGAACTACGTGACGCTTTGGCTCATCGTCTGATGTATTCGTTTGCTTGTTTTTTCTTTTTTTCGGTCTGGAGGACATGTCCTTCACATAGAAAACCTGAGCCACATCATTGGCTAGGACGAATGGTTCGTTCTTGTAACAACCAAGATTCTTGAGATCCACTGTTGTCATCCCGTACAGCTGGTCTACCTTTATCCCTTCTCCATTCATGTTGACCCAACTGCACCGAAACAAAGGGACCTTAAAAGTAGGTCCATAGTCAAGTTCCCATATCTCCTCTATGCGACCATAGTATGTGTCCTTTTGCCCATCGTCGTTTGTTGCATCAAAGCGGACACCACTGTTCTGGTTGGTGCTCTTTTTATCTTGGGCGATCGTGTAAAATGTATTCCCATTTATCTCGTACCCTTGGAAATTCAATACAGTCGAAGATGGTGACGCGGCCAACAAGTAGAGCTGTTCTCCGACAGTGGTGTCATTCATGAGCTGTAATCGCAACCAACTGCCGAAGGTCTCCATGTGTTTTTCTTTAATCCAGGAGTCATCCTTCCCCGGGTTCTTGGAGCGTACATAATTCTTGTGTTCCTCGATATACGGAGCCACGAAGGTGGAACTTTGTAGAACTGTGTAGTGTGCTTGAGTTAAAGAATGCCCGTCCCTACATATCAGTGCTTTCTTTCCTAGCGTGCCTTTTCCACTCAGTCTCCCCTCATGCCGCGATTCAGGAACACCAATCGGCTTAAGGTCAGGAATAAAGTCAACACAGAACTCAATGACCTCTTCTGTTCCATAGCCCCTTGAGATGCTTCCTTCTGGCCTAGCACGGTTATGAACATATTTCTTCAAGACTCCCATGAACCTCTCGAAGGGGAACATATTGTGTAGAAATACAGGACCGAGAATGGCAATCTCGTCGCGTAGGTGAACCAGGAGATGCGTCATAATATTGAAGAATGATGGGGGGAACACCAACTCGAAGCTGACAAGACATTGGACCACAGCCTTCTGTAAACTTGGTAGAGTTACTGGATCGATGACCTTCTGAGATATTGCATTGAGGAATGCACATAGCTTCACAATGGGTACTCGAACATTTTCCGGAAGAAGCCCCCTCAATGCAACCGGAAGCAACTGCGTCATAATCACGTGGCAATCATGAGACTTCAGGTTCTGGAATTTTTTCTTTGCCATATTTATTATTCCCTTTATATTTGACGAGAAGCCAGCCGGGACCTTGATACTGCTCAGGCATTCAAAAAATATTTCCTTCTCTGCTTTGGTAAGAGCGTATCTGCTTAAGTATTGACGCCCTTTATCCGTCTGCTTGTTGTATGGGTCTTTCATACGTTGCTGGTCTGCCCGTGCTTCCGGTGTATCTTTTGTCTTCCCATACACGCCCAGGAAGCCTAGCAGGTTCACGCAAAGATTCTTCGTCACGTGCATCACGTCGATTGAAGACCGGACCTCTAGGACTTTCCAATAGGGTAGCTCCCAGAATATAGAGCACTTCTTCCATATGGGTACGTGGTTGTCAGCGTCATTCGGAACAGATAGACTGCCAGGACCCTTTCCAAAGATTACTTCTAAATCCTTGACCATGTCATATATAACATCACCATCAGGGAGGTTAGGCTTCTTCCGGCGATCTGCCTCACCGTTGAAATGCTTGCCGGGCTTTCTTACGGCATGACCGTTCGGAAGAAATCGACGATGCCCCAGGTACACATTCTTGTTTCCCAAATGTATACTTTCAGTCTTATCTAAACAGTGCGTGCATGCATTGTATCCCTTGTTTGACTGTCCTGAAATGTTACTAAGAGCAGGCCAATCATTGATGGTTACGAACAGCAACGCTCGTAGGTCAAATTCCTGTTGTTTGTGCTCATCCCACACACGTACACCTGGTTCGGACCACAACTGCAAAAGTTCATCAACTAATGGCCGTAGGTACACATCAATGTCGTTGCCGGGTTGCTTCGGGCCTTGGATGAGCACTGGCATCATAATGAACTTCCGCTTCATGCACAACCAAGGAGGAAGGTTGTAGATACATAGAGTCACGGGCCAAGTGCTATGACTGGAGCTCTGCTCCCCAAAAGGATTAAAGCCATCTGTACTTAGACCAAATCTTAAGTTCCTTGCGTCATCTGAAAATGTCGGGAACTCTCTGTCGATTTTTCTCCACTGGGACCCATCGGCGGGGTGTCTCAACTTCCCGTCTTTCTTACGCTCTTCTTTGTGCCATCGCAACAACCTGGCATGCTCTTTGTTTCTGAACAGACGTTTCAACCGTGGTATTATAGGAGCATACCACATCACCTTAGCAGGAACCCTCTTCCGGGGGGGCTCGTCATCGCCCTCAACATCACCATGGTCATCTTGTCTTATCTTGTACCGCAGTGCATTGCATACCGGGCATTTATCCATGTTCTCGTACTCACCGCGGTACAGGATGCAGTCATTAATGCATGCATGTATCTTCTGCACATCTAATCCTAGAGGGCAGATAGTCTTCTTTGCTTCGTATGTAGTCTCGGGCAATTCGTTATCCTTTGGAAGCTTCGGCTTCATTATTTTCAGTAACTTCTCAAATCCCTTGTCAGAACAACCAGTCTCTGCCTTCCATTTCAGCAGTTCCAGTGTGGTACCGAGCTTTGTGCTGCCATCTTCGCAGTTTGGGTACAGCAACTTTTTGTGATCCTCAAGCATGGCCTCCAACTTTAGCTTCTCCTTTTCTGTATCGCATTCTCGCTTTGCATCAGAAATGACCCCACCAAGACCATCAGCGGGCTCATCTGATGCCCGATGTTCACCTCTTTCTTCTTCAACGTCTTCCATAACAGTATCACCGCATTCCTCAGGGAACATAGGATAGTTGTCATCATCCTCCTCTTCTTCATTGTCTTCCATCGTAACCCCTCTTTCTCCGTGCTTGGTCCAACAATTATAGCTGGGCATGAAACCTTTCCGAATCACGTGGTCTTGAATGGTTCTCGGGTCAGGGTACTCCCTGACGTTCCGACACTTCTCACATGGACAAGGCATAAAATTATTCACTTTGTTTGCCTCAGCCACATCGAGAAATTTATGCAGGCCTGCAATAAACTCGGAACTGCGTCGTTCGCCGTACATCCATCGCATCCGTGCATCCATCTGCATCATATATATCATTAAGTTTATCAAATACCATTACAATAACATCTTGAATAGTGAAATGACCACGGTGCGGGTCGGGCATAGTTGCTAACCACGGTGCGGGTCGGGAATAGAGAAATTTATGCAGGCCTGCAATATTTCTGTATCAATTACAGATGAAAAGGATATAGTTGCTAACCTCGGTGCGGGTCGGGCATTTCATCGAACACATCTTGTGCGTGGCAAAGAGAAAAAAAACTAGCACCTCCACTTCCCACCAATCCAGGAAAAAAACAGAGAGGAGAGAGGGGGGTGGGGGCAACAATATATAGGCAGGGGAGGGGTATTGGTCCCGGTTCTTGGCACGAACCGGGACCAAAGCTCCGCGGCATGCCACGTGGTCCGGCTCTGGAGCTTTGGTCCCGGTTCATGCCAAGAACCGGGACCAATGCCCCCAACCGAACCGGGACCAATGCCCCACGGGGCCCTGGCAGCTCGAACCGGGACCAGTGCCAGGCACTGGTCCCGGTTTTTGCCTGAACCGGGGCTAATGGCAAACAGTACTCCGGACGAAAAGTCCTTTTTCTACTAGTGTAGGTTTTAATTCTAGCTACATTTTATTGATGAATTCGACCATTTTGGTGCAAAGAATCATTTGAATTCATTTTTGTTTAATTTGTACTGCATATCATCTAAATAAGTTTAACCGAGGCGATTTTTTTAGAAAAAATCTTCTAATCTATATGAACTAATGCAAATTCGAGCACCTTTGTGTCATAATATACCTTCATTGCTGGTCAAAAATTGAATATGGTTGGAAGAGAGTACCGCTGCCAAGACATTGACTCAAATGCAAAACTTGCCAAATATACGTGCCAGATTAGCTGGCTTTGTAGGGAGGATTGTGGGACCATGAGCTCACATACAAGACCACAAGCAGTAAACTGCAACAAATCTCTCCTATCTAAAAGAAAGATTTCGTTCCTCTCGTACGTCGTCCGTTTCGTTCACCTCTTCGTCACACCTTGCTTGGACAGCGGGAAAATGAAACACATCCTCCTCACGTCTACTCCCCTCCGCAATCGCCGGCGGTTTCTGTCGAGAAGATCTCCCTTACCGTCTCATCTACAAGCCGCATAACAAAACAAAAGCGTGCTCTTGTTTCATTTCAACAAAACCCTAGCAGTTTCTGGGTCGCCCCCAGGCCACTCCAAGGCGCCCGCGCCGCCGCCGCAGAACCCTCCCACATATCGCTGGAGGAGGTCGTCCCACGGCATACGGTGGCGACCGGGCATCTCCTACAGTCGTTCAATCCTAAAAATCGGCCCTCCGTCCAGCTAGCTGGCCCGTACCGGCGGCGACTTCTCTCCTATCTAAAGGAAAGACTAGTTGAATGCCTATGCGTTGCTACGGGTCAGTCAATGTTTTGGCATACATGTAAATATAATTAACATAAAAATTCATATGTATAGAAAAATAGAGCCATATAATATTGAAAAACAATAATGTTCTATTTTTCTTAAAATATAATCCAATAAAAAGATTAAAAAAATGCATCAAGTGCATACACAGCAATAATCAGTAATAATCCTTCATAGTTAAGTGCACGTGGGCAACACAATAGTGCAAAGCCCTGATAAAGTTGTTCAATTCGTTTCTGTGACGTTCACACTAAATCGCTTATTCGCATATGTTTGTCTTGATTCAGCACTGAAGGTTAGGAGCCAAAGACACATTTCGTGTTATCTTACAAATCAGAAGTTTAGACACAAAGTCGCATGCAAGTGTGCAACTAAGAAGATTCTAGCGTACGACCTCAAATCTCTAGCACTGGTTGACACCATTTAACTTCTTTCAATATATGACAAGAAACAACGGTCACCTTGTTGGTCAAGTTCAAAGCACACCAGGCATCTGGGGTCCACATCTACACCACGACGTGCCAGCATCATGCACAACGAAGGGAAGCAAACCTTCATCCAGTATTGCAATATGCAGTTAATCATCTTAATTGCAAGGTGTGGTTACAAGGGTTAGTTAGTGACAAGACCTCTGCAAAAGACTGAACACAAATAAGTGTGGAGATTTTTTATGTGATGCAAACTGGATTAGTTACTGATTAAAAAAAACAGAGCTTCAGTTCACACGATTTGAGTAACTTGACGAGAACCTTCTTAGCTTGTTCATCATTGTAACATCAGTTCTCTATCTGGGACCTCTTCACCTTAATTAGTTCATGATAACTCAAGTGCTTAGTGAATTAGATCAAGACATTATATCCACAAAACTTGGTTTATAAAGACATCATAGACAAGTTTAACAAATATTTGTATCAGTAACCACTCTCCTTGAGGCAATTTTGTAGCATCCAGCCCACATCATGAGATGAAATCTGTATAGCCACTGAACGAGCTGAAATTTTCTCACACCCAGCCAGCCAGAAAAGAACATGATTTTTTTAAATTTATGCAATGACCACAAAAAATCAATTTCAGCCCCAAACTCAACCATGGTCTTGCTCTTTTAGATGCGTGTAATCCTAAATTTACCATTGATGTTCTATGTTTATTCATCATGTAGCAGAAGGGGATCAATGGTATCCTCACATAGGTGAGGTGGCGCTGGCACGCCCAGCTGCTCCATCACACCAGCGACATGTTGTCCGCCTCACCTGAGTCATGTCGACACTGATACCTTGATGATGACAGAATCTAAGGAGATAAATCATTTGCTTCAAGCAAGTGGGTGCAGCACTCACCTAGACGCCGATCTGGTGGAGAACTCTTGTTGGTCCATGCTGGCGTCCACCTCCGCGGCATTCGCGGGGCTGCAGGAACAATGCACCCTAGCTCGCCGGAGGAGGAGGCCAGGGTGGCGAAGACCCATGCCGCCGCCCGATGAGCAGTATAGACTATTCCTATTCATCAGGCATTTTTATCACTTCATATGGGTGTTTGATTTGGTATGAGAAGTGTGTGTTTAAAATCAATGAGAAGAAAAAAAAAGACTAAAGTATGACTTGCTGTGTCTACCTTTTGTACCTAGTATAGATATTCTTTGCATGCAACTCCAAGCAAATGTATTGTTCTTATTTAATCTTTCTGCATTCATAGAACCGGTGATTTTTCCCCCAAAAATGGAACTGTTAAAGTGCCAAATGATGATAACGTGGTTATAAAGTCCCAAATATCACACAACTGAAATTTTTAGCAGCGTAGAAGATCTGAAACCTGAGATATTCAGTGCAAGTGTCTGGCCTTCATTCAGAGGCCTGATTTCATTCAAACCAACCACCAGAGCTTACAAAAAATCCAAGCTACACTGAGACGTGTGGTCTAGATTCAGAACCGCCATCAGGCAACAGCAAAACAGCAGGGTTATTGGAAGCCTACTGAAGAAGCGCTAAGCAGCTAAGGTGCAGATGACACACATCAGCACTCCAACTAAACCGCTGACGAGAGGCAGCTTCTCTGAATTAATTAGATCATGAATAAGTTGGTAATAAAGACTAATTTCTGACCACGCTTCCATTCACCCATTTGATAGAAAACATTGGGACATTTCTCTCTCCAATTCCCCCGAATTCCCCAAAGTACAACTTTACAAGCCCCAAGCCAATGATAGGATCTTTGATGTATTCTTTGATGTATTCTTCACCAAATAAGAAGTCAATGAAATGCAACTCCGAACCAAGCTAGCTACACCCAAATGAAACACCTAAAATGAAATGCCTCCAAATTAAGATAGTGCAGCTAAGGCTTTCAACCTGAAATAAACAAAGAAAATACCTAAATCAGGAAATAGTTCCTCCAAGCATATACCGAACTGTACTTTAAAGAACTGCAGACTAACTAAGACATTTCCTCATTTGTTTTGTTTACAGGATTAGCCCATTGCTGCGATAAAACACTAAGTGCAATCGTTTCTTACAACAAACTCTGAAAAGCTAGTACTTCACTAATTTTTTCCAAGAAACGTTGACAACGAGAGACAAGAAGTGATGCTAATTGAACAAAGAAATACTGAAATTTAATAAAGTACCACATATTTCCTTGATGTAGTTCACAGCAGATTAGCTGTACACATCTATTGTTGTGTTTTGCATCAAAAATATTAAAAGGAAGCCGTACATGAATTCGATTCTTACCACAAGAAATGGACATGAAGCCTGCCAACGAATTCGAGCATGGTCGGTAATTCGAACTAAAGTTTGAGCTAAGTATGCGGGAAGGAAGACTTGCAGTTTCATATAAAAGGCTTAAACCGAATTTTGACAAGCGAGCCTGAAATTTTATATACTTAAGTACTGCTGCTAAGGAGGAATACAAAATTGGTACCAGAGAAATATGGTTGTTCAAGCAATGAGAGAACTCCAGTTATGGGACCAATGGCACATGAATGTGATCATATACAAAAGATCATTTTTAAATACATGAACGGCTATGGAGAACAAAGTACAAACCTCATCGGAGCTCCCAGTGAGCACATCCTTCCTTTCAAAGCAGTTGTCAATCCCAGCATCATAATTTTTGTATCATCCATGGAGAAATCTTCATATATGCTGTCATTGCTGACCATATGTGTTTGTGGCCTATACTGCAATAGGAAACCAAAAACACACATTAGTAACAAATTAATTTAAAGAAATATGGTGCAATAGAAAAATTACAGAGAAATACGTAAAGCACATGCTGACTACAGCAGACGAAATTCATCAGTTGGAATCAGATATGAACTGTAAGATAATTGGTAAAACTCATCCACCATGTTATCAGCTTGGGACATACAACAAAGAAGGATCCATTGGTTCACCTTAGATTCAACCAAAACTTGACCTAGATCAAAAAATAAATCACGAAAAAGGAAGATTAAGTGGGTAGGTCGGATCCAGGCCTCCATGCCCAGATCTCGAGCCGCGCCTCCGCTTCTCTTGCTCTCTGTCTGGGGAGGGCGTCGGGCCTCCATGCCCCCAAGAACTGGGACGATCGAGATGGAGGCGGTGACGTACGAATCGGCGCGGTGGAGGCGATGACGGCCAGATCCGGCGGCCGGTGTCAGAAGCGCTGGAGGAGGAGGTGCGAGAGGCGCCAGATGATGGCGAGAAGGCGTAGGAGGAAGAGAGAGAGAGGAAGGAGGGCGGCTGGGTGCGGGAGGAGGAGAGAGAGAGGAGTGCCGGTTGGGTGCTCGTGTGGGGGTGCGACGAATGACGAAGCGAAACGAACTTCGACGCGGTTTGTTTGGCCGGCCCATGTAAGCTCGATAGTCCATCGTAGCGATCCTAGCGATGGCCGGCGAAGGGTGGCAGAATTTTGAGTTAAATGCATGAACGGTCACTATACTTGTCACGCGAGCCCGCAACGGTCACTGTACTTCCAAAGACGCAACTTACGGTCACCATATACGTGCTGGGGGCCCGTCGACGGTCACCGCACACGTTGTAGCGCTGTATTTGCCTACGTGGCGGCCCTTGACCCCACTTGTCAGCAAACCTGGACGACATGCGAGCGGAGAGGGAGTGAGGTGTATTTGCATTAGGGGGTTAAGTGTAAAATGACCAGACGTTAAAAATATTTCTCTGTCGCTCGTGGAATCAGTCGCTCTAGTCTCGCGAAATTCCCCACCCAAAATCCCTAACCCTAGCCTGCTCCGCCGCCCCGCTCCGCCGCCACATCTCGCCGTCGGTTAGGCACCATGTCCGCCGGAAGCTCGTCTCGCTCTTCTCTGCGCCGCCGGGCTCCGTTCATCCCGTACATCCCCTGCCCGACCTGTGGGCAAGTGGTGAAGAAGCTGACATCCGGCACTGAGGACCACAATGGCTGGGTTTTCTACAAGTGCAAGAAGCATGGGGTATGTTTCCAAACTCTAATATGTTGGTTTCTTTGACGAATTTTGAGTTTTTGGTGCGATTTTGTCACTGGCATGGAGAAGTTCAGGTTCTTAACTGAATTTTGTATTCAATTTGACAGCACGGTTGCAAATTTTGGCACTGGGAGCTGGATTACGTGCTGTCTTGGTTGATGGAGAGTACCTTCTTGGAGATGATGCTGTAGAAGCTGTGGGATGGGCAGAGGAGCGAAGGGAGGCACTCAATCTGAGGAAGGAAGAGGTCGCTGCGACATCACCTGACAGGCTGATGGCAAAGCTGGGCTTAGTGGTGCAGGTGCTCGAAGAAGCAGTGGTTCTTCTGAAGACAATGGTTTGGATCTTAGTTGTGATAGGTGTTGTGCTGTATGTGAAGAAGTGATGTGGTGGTACTGAAGCAATGCTTCCTCATAAGAATTGGTAGTTCTAGCTAGGTGTCTCTTGTAGTTGATCCGAAGGAATGGTAGCTCTATCTATGTTTCCCTTGTACTTGTGTTTGTTAAGAAATGGAACTGGTAGTGTTTGTTCAAAATTGTGTGTTTCAAATTCTGAAGTTATATGTGCCAGTTGTGTTTGGTCGAAATGTGTGCCTGTCAAAATGTGAATTCATCACAAGTGTCACAGAACTATGACATTTCACACAAACACGTGTTAAAATAGATAACAGACATGGTATCAAAGATTATTAGTCGATGAGTCGCAACTTGTCGCTGGGCACCGACAAGTAGACAAGTCGCGCGACTAGTCGTCACTAGTCACAACTTGTCGCTGGGTACCGACAAGTAGACAAGTCGTGCGACTAGTCGTCACTAGTCGCAACTTGTCGCTGGGTACCGACAAGTAGACAAGTCGTGCGACTAGTTAGAGTTTGCTGGGTATTTTAAGATGTTCATGCCATACATAGATAAACCTCTGAATGTAGGTTCATTTCAGACTTACAAAGCTAAACCTGGCATTTTTGGTTCAGTTTGGCCAAGGTTTCCATACAGCACAATCTGGAACATGTGCCAGGACACAAAAAACGTTGTAACAAGAGTGAACATGTTTGATGAAACTCTACCTAAACTCATCAAACATGTTCACCCTTTTCTGGGGCACATTTGGTACGAACTGAGAACCAGCATCCTCAACTTCAACTGCAGTCATTATCTAACAATTCTTCTTTGGCATGGTGCATATCTATCTCAACTTCCTCTTTCCCATTCTTAACTTCATCCACATTATCTGCAAACAAATTGTCATCTCCATCACTGATATCATAGTCAGAATCAACCATTTCATAATCTGGGTCTTCTTCATCGTCATCATCATCATCATTGACACCACTTCCCTCTGCAATTTCTTCCACGGATGTTGCAGCTGTTGTTCTCTTGCACCTAGGCCTCATTGCCACCCTTCTTCTACCTCCTTGCTCTGGTTCACTTTTGTCTGGATAAATAGCTTGCATATGAACAGGGCCTTTATCTTCATGAGCAGCTACATCCTCTTCCTGCCTCTTTCTAGGCTCTGCAGCGCTAAGGACAGGACGAATAACATCAACATTGTTCACCACTACATCATCTATACGCACTGACTGCACTGAATCATCATGATCAAGATAAAGATTGATGTAGTGGTACCCAATTTCAACGAAATTATTCATGGCTGCCGTATCTTCTGCAGATCGTATCTGCCTCAACCCATTCCTGTTAATTGAAAGCAAAGGAATACAATAGTGCACCTTTAGCCTCCCTTTCATCTCGTACCCAATCTCCTCTATCAAATTTTCAAGAAAAACCGGTGACCAAGTCACTGTATCCATCTGATCATAGCATATAACTGAACCACCAACATAGCTTCTGTCCGGACCATTGCCAGCAAAAAACCCACCATGATGGATTTGTACTGTAAATTTAGTACTTCGAGCACCTGTGAAAGGACAGTATACATGAAATCGATCAAGAACAGTGCCCAAACCCTGTCCTAAACCCTACGAAATCGTAACCAGATCTACAAACGCACAATTTCCACTTCTCCCTCTCAGTATCTCATCAGAAATAACCCACCTAGCCGCTCTGAACGATCTAAACCCTAAGAACCAAAAAAAAGGCATCAACTTTCGGCCAATTTTGGTACCACAAGCAGAAGCAGAGTACACCCCGGCCAGAAAACAACCAAAACAACGAAACAATAAAATTGCTCGATTAATCACCGTAAACAGATAGAAACTACCCAGATCCTGCAATACAAACCCTCCAACGCGAAGAAAGACATGATTTTTAGCCCGGAATTCAGGAACTTACCATACTCGGGAGGAGGCGCGCCGTCAGGACGCCGCCGCGGCGACATGGACGCGTCGACGACGACGGGGAGAACCACGCCGCCACGCCCTCGCCGCCCGCACGTCGACAACCTCGCCGCCGTCTCCCGCGGCGCAGTTACCTCGACCACGTCGCGGCCCCTGTCTATCTGTGTGCTTCGAGAACGTCTGCTCGTCGCGGCGTGGTCGAGGTATTTGTGAGTGGAAGCAGGACTAAATCACAATAACTAGGATCTGGAGGGACGTCTATGCAAAAGAACCAACCTCTCCGCTCGCATGTTGTCCAGGTTTGCCGACAAGTGGGGTCAAGGGCCGCTACGTAGGCAAAAACGGCGCTACGCCGTGCGCGGTGACCGTCGACGGGCCCCCAGCACGTATATGGTGACCGTAAGTTGCGTATTTGGAAGTACAGTGACCGTAGCGGGCTCGTGTGACAAGTACAGTGACCGTTCATGCATTTAACTCCAGAATTTTCAGCGAGGCTATTAAAGATTTCCTTCCTCTCGTACGTCATCCATTTCGTTCGCCTCTTCGTCACACCTTCCTTGGACAGCGGGAAAATGAAACGCATCCTCCTCGCGTCTACTCCCCTCCGCAATCGCCGGCGGTTTCTGTCGAGAAGATCTCCCTTCCCGTCTCATCTACAAGCCGCACGACAAAACAAAAGCGTGCTCTTGTTTCATTTCAACAAAACCCTAGCAGTTTCTGGGTCGCCCCCAGGCCACTCCAAGGCGCCCGCGCCGCCGCCGCAGAACCCTCCCACATATCGCTGGAGGAGGTCGTCCCACGGCATACGGTGGCGACCGGGCATCTCCTACAGTCGTTCAATCCTAAAAATCGGGCCTCCGTCCAGCTAGCTGGCCCGTACCGGCGGCGACTGTGCCGCCCCAAACTCGACCGCGACTGTGCGCCGCCATGGATGCCATGTGCGCATGCCTCGGGCACCATGATCTCCGCCCCGACGGAGACTGCGTACGTCCCTGCTCCACCGTGGAGCTCCCTGTCGATGGTGCTCCACCTCAGCAGGCGTGTGCGCGTGGCTCGGCCACCATGTCCTCCGCGCCAATGGTGTGCCGGCGTGCTCCTCCACGGAGGGCATACTGCTCCCCTCTGGCGCGCGTGGCCTCGGCTACGTCGCCCGCTCGTAGGTTAGCGCCGGTAGCTCAGGTCCGCCGATCTGTCGCCCGCAAGTCAGTTGGCACAGCCTCGGCCTGGCTTCCGATCTCATGTGTCGTTGGTGAGTTTGCTACTCCCCTAGAAACCCGTGCTCAAACTATGTGTGAGAGCTGACCACGGCTTATTTTCTGATTGTATTGGTACAAGTCATCTGGATTTTTCATTCCCCAATTATGTCTCTCTTCAGTCCCAGGCGACATGAAGCAAGTGTTTCTTTATGTTTGTGTTTGATGTTAAATGAATTGTACCAATTTTTCATGACTAGGGGCTGGCTGATTGTGCCTGCACCTACCAGTCTTTGGATCCAGCGCTCCCACACCCTTTGTGCTTGTGGATTTCAAAGACAATAGTGTGGGTGGAGGATGTACCTATTATGAGCTTCTGTAGGTGCTTCTCAGCAACAATGGAAGCCGATCGACAGCGTCGGCAGACGATTGAAGGCAATATCACCTACTGTACAAGTGGAGATAGAATGTTATTCCTTGGTCGCCTACACGATCTAAGGTTTGTCCAATATGTTGTTCACCACTGTTCTTTTATAGCATTCGAGACTATTTTTCTGGTTATTGGCTGTAGCTATCACTGCACCCTCTCTAATATTTACACGAAGTCCGTTCAGCTCAATGCCTTATAGTAATACAATCCCTCTTGACTTCCATGGACAACATGGATCATTTTCTTGTTGGTCATGCACGTCATGGCTGTGCGTTGGGAACAGGCATGGGATACGCGGAACTAGCTTAATTTTGTACCGAATTAATTGTTTTATATGCAATGTTATAGGCAGTTGTCAGAAGTTAATCGAGCATGATACTTTTGTCAGATACTCAATTTGTTCATAATTGTCTCGAGGTGTTCTATGGTTAGGTGCTCATTTCTGCAACGGGGATATTGTTAGAGACTGCTCCCTCGGCGCTCCACAATATAGTGCATCCAAAATTCCCTCCATGAACACACCAATTAGCTCATCGCTGTCTTCTCAAGGTTTATCTTTAACCTTTTTCAGACTAGACTCTGGAATTTTGTAGAATATCTGCATACACCATATGGTTAAGTGGTGAATTATGTTTGACTTGTGTACTTCTAAATTATATGGGTCCTCTTCCCCCTCCGGTCTATATTTTTATTTCTAAATTATGCTAATGGTATGTTATAGTGCAGTTCTTGGTAGCCCGACCGTCAATTCATAATTTATGTGGCATTCCGATTTTCTCTTACATCTAAATTTTCCATTGGGATCTGTTTCACTGTAGGGTCTGAAATTGCGAGCCCTGTTTCTCCGCTGTCGGGGCAGCTCTGAAGTTTAGGTGTATGTGTCGATTGCATGCCAATTTCACAGTTGGATGTTGTTACCAGTAATTTCTTCATCGATCTCCTCCTTGGCCAGGTAAAATAGAAGCTCATCATCAGTAGTTTTATTCCGACAACAGATGACAACAAGCTGCCCTATTGGTTTCCCGAGCTCTTTGTCAAACAATCACTCGCCAAAGGCTTTCACAGTCTTTACCGGACCCATGCCCTCTCCACCTCCCACCAGTAACACGGTAGGTAGCTCAGGATCCAATTCAAGTTCCTTCCGTAAATCATCCTGGTGAATAGTTGGTTTAAGATAACGTGTTAGTTCGAAAGAGAGTAATAGGCATTACGTTAGACAACCAAAAATGTTTGACATTTTTTGTTACGCAATACTTGGCGGTTAATGAATAAGTGAGAGATAAAAAATAAATACTGCAAGTGAACCATTGTGCTTTCAAAGATCATATAATTTTTTTGAAACCAGTTGGGCATAGAAACAGCAGTCCTAATGTTAACCAAGGGGTATATACCTTAACAAGAACAACACGACAAAATGATGGTCGAATGGGAAGACCAAACACATGGATATGAAGGTTTGTAGGTCATCCAGTGCTGCCCTCTTGGCTACTTCTTCCGACGGGCAGTAACATCTATTCACAGTAGGATGGAACCTGTATATATTTTTTGCAACATTTTACTCTAGGTTTAAGTGTATCAAAAGTAGTGATTTTCCTGGAATAGAAAAAAGTATCCAGGATTTCCCCTTTTTGCTAGATGAACCTACCATGTAGGGTGGCAAGTGTTGAGGTCGGTGATGACGGTGGTGAAGATTATTCTGTTCTGCATGCCTTGCCATTTGACTACCCATAGAGAAATGCCTTGCATGAGGGGTTTGACACTAATTATTATAGCTGGCTTGTACTTCTATAATCCAGCCTCAACCTTCCTTCATCACCCATAAACAAGAATTTTTTTAGTGATCTTCTAAAACACCACGCCTACAGTTTACAAGGTGACACCAGCATAGAGTGGGTGTTTTGATGGATTGATGCTCACAAACTGAACATCTTGGTATGATACCATGTCCAATTCTATGCACTGACAAACCCATACGTGCAGCCTGAACAAATCAACATGACTGAATATCTGACCCTGGTACAGTTTATTCAGAAATCAGTAGGAAATTACGATGCATTACATGACAACAAATTTAACAGACATATTGTATTCAAAAAACTGTTTGCCAAATTGCATTCGAAATTACTCCATTAGTGTTCCATTTTTCAGAAGATTAATATAATAATAACTTGATTACAAACGCACTCTCTTGGATCGAAAGACAATGCTGTACCTCCTATGGATGGATTAATTTGTGTTCACTGCTGATAGGATCTATATATGCAATTAAATTTATGTGGACAACATGAATGTAATATTGGCATGGTGGGCCTCCTTAGGTTAAAAAGTAATAATATTCCAATGTTAGTTTTTCGTAGTACAATTTCTACAGAATTACAGTTATTGGTTATGGTGCCATATAAATTGGAGGCTTCTTATATACTCCCTCTGTTTCAAAATGTAAGATGTTTTCGCCTTTTTGGCCCACTCTCATTTAGACATGTTTTAGTGCAAGATTCACATGAATCTTGCACTTAAACATGGCTACATACATTTGGGCCAAAAGAGACTAAAACATCTTACATTTAGAAACGGAGGGAGTACCTTACATGTTTGTAGCTAAACCATATTGCAGACCAAAGTCCGCATGAGGTACATTGGATCCACATTTTTTTTCTATAGTCTTCTAGATCACATAATGCATTAATAGATATCATGAATATTCAGCTGAAGTTATTTTGTCCCATATTCAGATATCTGTTGTTGCGTCTGTATTGAACACTCCTTTATTTCTGGAGTTTTTTTGTTGCACAGTCAATACAGTTTCAGTTTAGTTTTGAAATTAATTGCCTTATTGGATGCCATTTTTATATCCTTTATAATTTTCAGGAAGTTTGGACAACTCTGAGCAGATGTAATATGAGGTAGAGCCAGAGGGACAATCTAGAGGTGAGAGGCGTAAGAGAGAAGACATTGTTTGGAGTAAGAGAAGCCCCAATGCATTAGGGCGATCGAGAGATAGAAAACACAAGTTTGTCGCCATGTCCAAGGAGCTAGAGTGTGTGTCGTTGTGGAATAAAATGATCTTTCAGTTGATGTTTGTGAGCACATTTGCTGGTTTTTGGTTGGTTGGTGCTTTCTATGCATATGGTATCAAGCAATAGCTTTTTATGGAAGAACATATTTAGTAAAGAAGAATCTCGTTGTTTTTGAAATATTATATGTGGCAATCTTTTTTTTTGTACATATACTTTTTTATGTGCATTATGTTTACATGTGTGATGGAAAAACTTGGATCCCGTAGCAACGCACGGGCATTTAACTAGTAGAAGTAAAAAAGTGCGTCCGGCGCCAGAATAAGAAGGTGGGCGAGCAACTGAGATATCAGGCTCCCTGTCGCTCTGGCTCTATATGGAGTTTTCGGATCATCATCATATTATCAACTTGTCACTGGATTCACTCTAACTTCGAAGACACATTTGACTGTGGAAAAAATAATTATGCCAATTTTTCATTTTATACTTTAGAGCTTATATATATTTGGTTACATAACCATACATACACACATCTATTAAGATATTTGTTGGGTTTTATGCTTTGGAAAAAGTCTCTACCAATATATTTAGTGATTAAAAATAGAGAAGTAGATTCACACAATAATATAAATATGCGTTATATAGTTCATCCATTGTAAAAATATCAAGGAGACATGCGGTTTTCCCTTCTATTTTTTTCACACTTTATTGGTGAATTAGACCATTTTGGTGCAGATAAAATTCCGAATTCATTTTGGTTTACTTTTTGTTGGACATTACCATCTAAATAAGGGGTAAATCTGAGGCGCTTTGTGGTTGAATTTTTTTCTAACCTATATGAACTAATGCAAATTTGAGCAACTTTGTGTCATAATATATTTTTGTTGTTGGTAAAAAATTAAATATGGTTGGAGAGAGAGAGAGAGAGAGTAACTCTTTCAAGACATCGACTTAGATGCAGAAGTTGCCATTTATATGTGCCAAATGAGCTGGCTTTCTGGGCCAGATTATGGGGTCATGCGCTCAAATATAAGACCACAAGTAGTATGCAACAACAAATACAAGGGAATCTCATGAGGCTGGCGAGCAGCTGAGATATCAGGCTTCTTGTCGCTCAGGCTTTTTGTGGTGTTTTCAAATCATCAACATATTATGAACTTATAATTGAATCCAATATAACTTATAAGACACATTTGACTAAAAAAATAATGACCATGCCGACTATTTAATTTATACTTTAGAAGTTTCTATCTAATTGCTTACATAACCATACTACACACCTCTATTAAGATATTTTTAGGTTTTATGCTTTAGAAAAAAATCTCTACCAGCATATTTAGTAACTAAAAATAGAGAATAAATTCGCACAATTATATAAATATAGTTATGTAATTTGTAAAAAAAATCAAGGAGGCATAATGTTTTCCTTTTTTACATGTGGTTTTGTATCTTGTTACGGCTAATATCTCACAAAGGAAAACATTTTGGGCATCTCAGATATATTTCAATGATACATAATGCAACTATACAACGGAAAGCAATTGAGAAAAAAATGTTTTGTTAATATTTCTAACTAATTAGTACAAAACACAAATTTGCTGAAACCACAATATAACTATTTTTTAAAAAAAGTATAAATTTTTAGTATAACTGTATTTACTTTAACTCACCTTGGGTGCAAAGTTTAGTTGGAATGGCCCTAGGTGGGTCAACAATAAACAAAATGGGCAGAGGAGACAGAGGCACAAAGCTGTAAATATTATCAGCTCGATCAGCGTTGTGATCAAGCTAGTATACATCATCTGGTACATCTATGTATACCCTCACCCCACAGCAACAGTCGGCACCATTTTCTATCTCGTTTTATTGTTACTCCCTTGTGGAACCCTCGCCTACATCATGTTCTTATTTGATGGTGGCCTTTTCGGTAGAGTTTGTGACTCTCTCGACACTCCTGTCACCATCATGACGAGTTTGGGCCTCTTGATGACACGGTAGGTTGACCAACATTCACTTTGTTCTACGCTTGAAACTGTCAATTCAAGTTCGTTCTGTTACTACCTAAAATTGCAATTAAGCTGTTTGTGTTTGATATGGGTTGTGTTGCATACAGGTGACGACTATATGTACTAGCAACCCTGCGCGGATCACCTTTCGGTCATCCTTGGGTCCCTTCGCCATGCGACGGGTTGGAGCGAGTATGGAAGGGCTCATTGCCAGCAAATCATTCGGGTAAGCTCCTCCATCCATCCTCTGAATCTCTGAGATACATATTAAGAAATTGGCGCACTTGTGTGGTGGTTCTAATTAAAACATATATATCTTCCTAATTGTAGACATTCACGAGTATGGCATGACCGCATGATAAGCCCTCTAGCTCTTGGTCTACTTCGCGTTGAGGTGATAGGAGATTCTGGTGGGATGGATTGTCCAAGTACATTTTACTACACCATAATGTGGAGGAAGACTATGCTTATTAGTGGTTAGTGTTTCTTAAGGCTAAACCAGAGGAAGAATTCAGCCCGATGTGTTATCGTTGTGTTATAGAATTTAGTTTCCATGCATGACCGGCTCTTGGTCTATATAACGAGATGATCGGTTGATGACTGAGTTTTATGTTGTATGAGGTGATGCATGGTTCGTAAGGCCCTTTCTTTATCTTGCATTCATTTGCTTTGGGTCATGCTGATGAGGACATACCTACTATAGATGCAACCACGACAAATACACCTCCTCAAATGCAAGGACCGTTAACTCGAGCTCGTGCTCGTCAACTCCAACAGCAGGTACTTTCGTTTCTACGAGCTACTCCTAATGTACATGAGAATATGATGCTGCCTAAAGTAGATGTATTTGTCTCTCTTAGAAATGATGGACCAGGCATGGATGACAAGGACAAGCTATGAAGCATGTACGTGGATGGAGATCACAGCCGGAGTGGACGCGTTGGAGATGATGATGCCACCAATGGAGGCTAGGCGAAATAATCAAGTCTACACTTCATATTTTCGTTCATAGTTACATATGGTGCTGCGTCACCTTTATTAATGGGCCAGGGCCTATGTAATTTCGAAACCAGAACTATTAGGTCGTTTGTAGAGTCTGTATTGAGGGAGAGAAGGCCTCCTAGGGTTGGATTCGGCCGCCACTTGATGGCTGGGCGAAACCCCCTCCTTCTCCCCCTTATATACCTCGTCTAGGGTTTCGTTTAGACTCGGATTTTGTTTAGTTAAAAAGAACTCAGCTATTGCTAGTCTTCGCCATAGGCCCGAGTGTCGGCTAGACCTCCTGTACTACGCACTTGCAGAATCCCGCCTTCATCAATAAAGCTCAGTTTTCATCCGCAATTCTTGATTGCAGTATTAGTTCTTACTTGTTTCTCGATCGCAGGTAGAACTAGACCTTCTGCTCAGGCTGATCGTGCTTCTGCAGGATTGGTAACCTCCGAAGATTGGTTTAGCGATTGCATTGGCGCTGCGTACATGTGCGTAGTAGTCGGATCGCCAAGGTCGAACTCTACCAGACACTACAAGAAATATGCCAACTGGTGACTCTAAAATTTGGTCACTAAAAGGTCATCATTTTTCATCTATGACCTTCTTGTGACCAAAATCTGAAGGTCACATACGGGGCGTCTTAAACGGTCATAAGTGACCTTTTTTTTGGATTGGTCATAATCATCTATGACCAAATTTGATGGTCATAATTTTTATGACCATTTTTTTGGTCACGCGCTGTCTGGCATGGACACGTCAGATCCTACGTGGCCAATTCTACGTGGCATAATTTGTGACCAAATGAGAAAGTCATAGAACAGATTCAGCCCGGTCCACGTTGGTCATTAGATGGGCCAAGCCCAAATATGCGGCCCGTTAATGTTAGTTTTTTCAGCATTTTCTTTTTAATTTACAGCCCTGCGGTATGGGCCGGCCCAACTTTTTGGCCCATTTATGTTCTGATATTTTCCTCTTGATTTTGCTGCTCCCTTATATGGGCCAGCCCAACTTTGTTCCAGCCCAAGGCCTCTCTAGGCCCAGTTGTTGAGTATAAACAGTAATTCAAATCCATAAATTCAAGTTCATTTGAAATCAAATTTAATTTTTTGAATTCGAGCAAATTTGTGTTACAGCAAATATCCCAGAATTCAAATCAACACATCAATTCATAACTCGATCATATATTCTTCCAGATTCAAATCACAGACCAAAATAACCATATTCAAGATCAAGTTCATCACCATCAGGTTTACATGCAAGACCATAACTTATACATCCAAAGGCATGTTCACATCACCATCAGGTTCACATCACCATCAGACAAAAACTTACCATCCTGACTAAGTTAACATCCTATCTTACCATCAGGAACCATCCTCACATGACTTTAGCACCCATCAGTGACATAAACTGAGCCAACCTCTCATTTGTTTCATCAGTCTTCTTGCGCAGGTCTTCACGCTCCTTGTCGCGGATAGCTTGTGCGGCTTCAGATTCTTTAGCCTTCATCTTCATTTCAGCAAGCTCAGCTCTCATTGCTTCGTTTTCCCTCTGAAGCTTCTCCTCAAGTTCAGTGACCTGTGCAGCCACAACATCTGATTTGCTTGACTTCTTAGATGATCTTGATCTCAGACCAACATTGCCCAGGAACGTGCTTGACGGGCATGCCTTGGTTAGAACTTCAGCAACAGCGTCGACATCAGATTTTGCTTGATGTCCCTCTGGTACAGGCTTAGCCAATATGGTCTCCATGTCACTCTGCATATGTAGAATTAGACATGAGCATGCTAGGAGTAATGAACAGAAACTTCAACCCAAATTATCTTGATGCATAAAAAATAGAGATACTAACACCACTGGAGCATACACTAGCAGCATGAAGTTGTTGTTCTTAAGTAAGATTCCAACAATATTGGAGCATACCCAGGAGAATGAACTTGACCAAAGGAAAGTACCAGTCAAACATTACTACTAGTACCAGATTCACAAGCAGCATATTTACAAGTAAACATGAGGAAACCCTGATTGACAGGGCACAGAAACATGTCCAGAAAGACGTCATGATCAACAATGGCACGGGTGACTTACTATAGCCTTCTGGACTTCCGGGGAATATCCATGTTTTTTGCTGTGGTGTGTGACCCTAAACGCGTCGACAGCAGACATTGGTTCACCGTTACGCTCCTTCCTCTGAAACATTTTTCATATAGAAGCCAATCAGACTTCTGCTGGATCTGAGCTTAAGTGTGTGACAGAAGTTGCTTACGACAATTCAAAAACTTGAGCATTCTTACCTTGGCATAGATATGGGCCGCGTAGCATCGAGAACCAGTCCTCTACTGGAACTTAACTTTCTCTCGGTTAGTCTTGGCACTGGCACAAGTTTTCTACAATTGAAAAATGGTTCGGCTATTTAGGACAGCAGGTACAATGCATACAGCAGAAACATGATGATAATCAGGAAAGCAAGCATAAACAAGGCCTACTTTGTGTCTTGGGGTAGACCAAAGTTCTACTAGCCTTTGCCATTCACTGTCCGGCAACCTCGGCAAAACTTCTGCGAACAAACCGCATAAAATCTTCCACTCCTTTCAGATGCTCATTGGAAAGTCTTCTACATCCTCTAATCCAATTTTTGTCTATCTGCCAAAGACAGAAAAATGCTACATATTAGCAATGAACAGATGCACTTAAGACAAAAAGCATGTTCAAAGCACCAATTTTTAGACTTCAGAACAATAGCTAAATCATATCACTAAGAACAGAATTAACAGCAATAGCACTAGCCACAACTGTGCTACTTTGAACACTAGTGCACGCCAAGAAGCTGAAACAAATATCACATGGAACTAGTGCTTCTCTGAATCACAAAACCTAGCCAATGTGCTTCTCTGAATCTAGTGCTTCTCTGAAACTGTACATAAAAAGCTAACACTAGAGCACAAGTGATTCGAAGAAAATCTTACGGCTGCAGCTCGATTCTCCCTGCTTCCAGATCCAGCTTCAAGCTCGGCCGAGGTGATGGCCGGCCCGCGCCGCTGTTGCCCACCGTCGCCGCCGCCGATGTCCATCGAGAAACGAGGCGGGATCTTGTCGCCCCAGCACCCAACCCTTTCCTCCAGTCACCCTCCCCTCCGCCGTCACCGCCGCCCCAGCCTCAGCCCCCTCCTCCGGTCACACCCGCCCTAGCCCCCTCCTCCTGTCACCTCAGGCGCCCGCCGCAGCGCCGCCCCCTCCGCACCACCGCTCTGTGGATTTCGAATTTCTGTTGTCTTAACCCTGTGCGTGCCCTGTGCCCTGTGTCTTAAGCCTTAACCCACATAATAGATATGTACAAAAGTATGTCGATTATGCCATGATCAAACTTGGAGAGCGCTCGGTCGCGGGTTCGTGTCCCCGGCTCACGCAACATTTTTGGAGAATTATGCGGTGGTTGTGCGGGCTTGTCCCACATGGCGGTTGGTGTGGGGAGTGTGGTGGGGCTGCAGTGGAGGCGGGTCCCACATGGCGGTCGGTGCGGGAGTTGGGTTGGACTGGTCCCACATGGCAGTTGGGTGTGGGCTGTTCCTACGTGGCAGGGGGTGGGGTCACGATCTACATGGCGGTAATGTGGAGTCGGGACCCACATGGCAGTGGACGTGAAGCGGGACCCACTTGGCGGTGGGTGTGGGGAGTTGGGTGTGGCTGGTCCCACATGGCAGTTGGGTGTGAGGATGTTCCTACGTGGCAGAGGTGTGGGGTCGTGATCTACGTGGCAGTGGTGTGGAGGCGGGACCCATATGGCAGGTGAAAGTGTGGCGGGTCCTATCAGTCAGAATAGTCCACTGACAAAGGGTCCCACTCGCTTATGACCATCTTATCTAAAGAGGCGTATGACCATTTTGACAAAAAAGGTCATTAGTTTTAGGGGTTTTAACCCTTCCAACTGGCTCATGACCAATGAATTCAAAATAGTCATAAATTTATGACCAATTTTTCTAGTCACGGACAGAAGGTCACTAGTTGACATATTTCTTGTAGTGAGAATCGACGTATCTTCATCTCATCGAAAGATCGGACACCTTTGCCCTATCAAGTGGTATCAGATTTCAGGTTGCTCGGTGAGATTTCCTTTTTACTAGTTTAGATTGCATCTTCATACCTACAGTCCACGAAAAAGCAACAAATACAATTAGGATTAGATCGTCCCGTCCTACAACCAGTCCGGGCCTTTCGCATTTTCTTTTCAGTGCATTGCATTGTTGAATTTTCGTCTGCATCGTCGTGTCGAGTTGCTGGTCTTAGCGTCTAGTTCCTTTAGAGTTTCGAGTTCTTTGCATAGTTGTCTCGCCGCCGCCGCCGACTCGCATCTCGCCACCATCCACCAGCCTTCCGCCGCCATACATCTCACCGCCACCATCTACATACATCTCACCACCACCATCTCTACCGCCGCCACCACCACCATCTCTACCGTCGCCACCAGAACCATCTCTACCGCCGCCACCCCCCATCTATTTAGGGTTCATATTTGTTTCGGTTTAGACTTGTAAAAAAAAAAGCAGCAAAAAAAAAGAAAAAAAGTCAAATCCGCATCCAAGTTGGGTTGACCCTGATTTCTACTAGTCAAATCCGATTTTAGTCCGAATTGGGCAGTTTTTCTGCCCAAACTTTAACTGGCCATAACTTTTGCATACGAACTCCGTTTTCGACGTGCGACCTATCAAAATTTTCAGCAGAAAAAGATCTGTCCAACCCAAATGACTATGTTAGTTTGCAGCTTTTTGACCGCTCAGAATTTCCAAAAAAGGCCGGGAAGGTGGAGTTTTTGCCACTTTTGTGAAAAAAGTACCTCCATTTGTGCTTGTTGTTGCCGCGCCTTGACTTTATTGGTGCTATAGGCTCGCGTCTCTAGTACGGTCTAGCCTAGGACCAGCACAGTACCGTCTTTGAGCGTTTATTCAACTTGCATTCCTGATTTGATTATTGCTAATCCTTACTACCATAAAGCCTCCTAAAGCTCCACATATTTCTACTACGTGCATTGTGCCTTCTCTATTAATCGCTTTGCCAATCTTTGAGGTACTTGTCCTCGCGGCTGCCGTGACGCTCTCCTGCGTGGTAAGGAATTTGTAAGGGCTTTGTATATTGCTTCACGGTTTGCGTGATTTTCCACCATATTTGTAGTCCTATAGGAACATATACTTGTGTTTTGTCTCCTGTCTCTACTAAACATGTTAGGTGACGAGATGAACAAGATGACGAACAAGGAGCTGTACAAGCACTTCGAGAAGATGGTGTCCAACCATTCTCTGGACATCGAGTCACGGGTTGGCAGCGCCATGGACTGTCTCGATGGTCTAGATGGCACTTTCAACACCAAATTTGACGGCGTCAACACCTCCTTGACTGATCTGACTGGCAAGTTTGATCGCTTGCTGGAGAAGCTACAGACGCGCATACCTGAGCTGTTTCACGTGCCCGGCAACACTGTTTCTCGTGCCGGTCGGGTTCGCCTTGAGGAGCCAGGAGGAGCTTCAGCAGCGTCTGCAACCGCCCCTAGCGACGACGCTAACTTGGACGGCTATGAAACAGAGGTAGACCATCATCCACAACCGCGGGGCCGTCCACACCAACACCCCCGCAATACCATACAGCATAATCAGGTGCGTGATGATGAACATGTCGCTAAGCTAAAACTGAACATTCCACCTTTTGAGGGTCGATATAATCCTGATGCTTATCTTACATGGGAATTAGAGGTAGAACAACGTTTTGTATGTTTAAATTATCCTGAGGATAGACGTGTTTGTGCTGCCACTTGTGAATTCACTGGTTTCGCTTCGGTTTGGTGGTCCGAGCATACTAGAGTTAATCATGGTAATATGCCTACTACTTGGGATGCTTTGAAACGTGCTATGCGTACTCGTTTTGTACCTCCTTATTATCAGCGTGAAATGCTTCAAAAATTGACACGTTTGCAACAAGGAAAAAAATCGGTAGAAGAGTATTATCAAGAATTACAAACTGGTTTGATTCGTTGTGCCCTTGTAGAAGATAATGAAGCCATGCTTGCACATTTTCTGAATGGGTTAAACAAAGAAATTCAAACAATCTTAGATTACAAGGAGTATACTACCATCACTCGTTTATTTCATCTTGCTTGCAAAGCTGAACGTGAAGTGCAGGATCGACAACAACCGCGGCCAAGACCTAACTTTTCTGCAGGGCGTACACCGTCATGGACGTCACGCCAGCCGGATGCCGCATCACGCAGCGCTGCACCACCTTCTTCGGCAAACAAGTCCACCATCTCTCCCTCCCGCGCACCTGCACCGACCCCACCATCGACATCTGCTGCTCCTGCCAGGAGTTCGGCGTCTTCCGCGGGCTCCACGGGCAGGACACGGGAGATTCAGTGCCGCAAATGCTGGGGTTATGGTCATATTGAGAGAGAGTGCAGAACACAGCGCGTCATGATCGTGCGTGAAGATGGTGAGTATGATTCTGCTAGTGATTATGATGAGGAAACACTTGCTCTTATTTCTGCGCAGCAAGGGGACGATGGCCATCCGGAGCAAGACGTGGAGTTTATGGCCGCCGAAGCTGCGGATACCTACAAGAGCTTGGTTGCACAGCGTGCTTTGAGTGTGCAACTAAGTCAAGCTGAGCATGATCAACGCCATAATTTGTTCCAAACCCGTGGTGTTGTGAAGGATCGTGCTATTCAGATCATTATTGATGGTGGGAGTTGTAACAACTTGGTAAGCATTGATATGGTGGAGAAGCTCTCTATAGCCACACGGCAACATCACCATCCATACCGCATTCAATGGTTCGACACTACAGGTAGACTTAAGGTAACTCGTACAGCGAGAGTGCACTTTTCCATTGGCACATATTCTGATTTTATTGATTGTGATGTTGTGCCCATGCAAGCTTGTTCGTTGTTACTTGGTAGACCATGGCAATTTGATAGAGAATCTGTTCATATTGGTAAAACTAATCATTATACTCTTGTGCACAATGGTAAGAAAATTGGTCTTAAACCCATGACTCCTGAACAAATTTTGAAAGATGATCTTGCTAGAGCTAGTAGAGCAAAAACTGAGCAGAAAAATATGAGTGAGAATCAGATTGTTGCTAATGAGTAATGCCACCTCCGAAAATTAATAAATCTGGATCTTCACTTCCTAATGAAATTCGTTTGAAACATCCATCTTTACTTGCTACCAAGTCTGATATTTCTGAATTGGATGTTACTACTTTGTGTGTTATGCAATTATTTGCAAAGAAGTACTGTTTTCATTTGAGGATATGCCTCCTTCCTTGCCCCCTGCCGTTGCTAACATTTTGCAGGAGTTTGCGGACGTTTTTCCCAAAGAGATGCCACCGGGGCTGCCACCCATTCGCGGAATAGAACATCAAATTGATTTGATTCCTGGAGCTTCACTTCCTAACCGCGCGGCATACCGTACCAATCCTGAGGAGACTAAAGAGATTGAACGCCAAATTCAAGAACTACTCGATATAGGTTATATTCGTGGTCTCTTAGTCCTTGTGCTGTTCCAATTTTATTGGTACCTAAGAAAGATGGATCATCTCGAATGTGCACTGATTGTAGGGCTATAAATAATATTACAATTCGTTATAGACACCCCATACCACGTTTGGATGATATGCTTGATGAGCTGAGTGGTTCTACCATATTTTCTAAAGTTGATTTGCGTAGTGGTTACCACCAAATTCGTATGCAATTAGGAGATGAATGGAAAACACATTTAAAACTAAATTTGGCCTCTATGAGTGGTTAGTAATGCCTTTTGGTTTAACTAATGCTCCTAGTACTTTCATGAGATTGATGAATGAAGTTTTACGTGCTTTTATTGGACGTTTTGTGGTGGTCTATTTTGATGATATCTTGATATACAACAAATCTTTAGAGGATCATGTCAATCATTTGCGTGCTATTTTTGATGCTTTGCGTGCTGCACGTTTATTTGGTAATCTTGAGAAGTGCACCTTTTGCACCGATCGAGTCGCGTTTCTTGGTTATGTTGTCACAGCGCAGGGCATTGAAGTGGATCCCGCAAAGATTGAGGCTATTTTGAGTTGGCCAACTCCTCTTACGCTCACCCAACTGAGGAGCTTCCTTGGCCTTGCTGGGTTCTATCGGCGTTTTGTCAAAGATTTTAGTTCTATTGCAGCGGCACTGAATGAGCTGACAAAGAAGGACGTGCCCTTTGTTTGGGGCGATGCACAACAGGATGCTTTTATGACATTGAAAGATAAGTTAACACATGCTCCATTACTTCAACTTCCTGATTTTAATAAGACTTTTGAATTAGAGTGTGATGCTAGTGGAATTGGGTTGGGAGGTGTGTTGTTGCAAGATGGTAAACCTGTTGCATATTTTAGTGAAAAACTGAGTGGGGCTAGTCTGAATTATTCTACTTATGATAAGGAAATATATGCTCTTGTTCGGACTTTAGAAACTTGGCAACATTATTTGTGGCCCCACGAATTTGTTATACATTCTGATCATGAATCTTTGAAGCATATTCGTAGTCAAGCTAAATTGAATCGTCGACATGCTAAGTGGGTTGAGTTTATTGAGTCTTTTCCTTATGTCATTAAACACAAAAAGGGTAAAGACAATGTTATTGCTGATGCTTTGTCACGACGATATAATATGTTGTCTCAGCTTGATTTCATTTTTTTTGGATTGGAAACCATAAAATAACAATATGTGCATGATGCTGAATTTAAAGATGTACTGCAGAATTGTAAAGAAGGAGAACATGGAACAAATTCGCCCTCAATGATGGGTTTGTGTTCCGTGCTAACAAGCTATGCATCTCAGATAGCTCCGTTCGTCTTTTGTTGTTGCAGGAGGCACATGGAGGAGGATTGATGGGCTATTTTGGCGTCAAGAAGACAGAGCACGTGCTTGCTGCACACTTCTTTTGGCCACGCATGCGTCGGGATGTTGAGAGGTTTATTGCTCGCTGCACTACATGTCAAAAAGCTAAGTCCCGCCTTAATCCACATGGTTTATATATGCCTCTTCCTGTTCCTAGTATACCTTGGGAGGATATTTCTATGGACTTTGTTTTGGGATTGCCTCGTACTCAGAAGGGGAGGGACAATATTTTTGTTGTTGTGGATAGATTTTCTAAGATGGCACATTTTATTCCTTGTCACAAGAGTGATGATGCTGCCCATGTCGCTGATTTATTCTTTCGTGACATTATTCGTTTGCATAGTGTGCCAAATACTATTGTTTCTGATCGTGATACTAAGTTTCTTAGCCATTTTTGGAGATGTTTATGGGCTAAGTTGGGGACGAAATTATTATTCAGTACTACATGTCACCCCCAAACTGATGGACAAACTGAAGTAGTGAATAGAACTCTGTCTACTATGTTAAGGGCTGTATTAAAACAAAATTTGAAAAAGTGGGAAGATTGTTTGCCTCATATTGAATTTGCTTATAATTGTTCTATGCATTCTACCACAAAGTTGTGCCCTTTTGAGATTGTGTATGGTTTTGTTCCTCGTGCACCTATTGATTTATTGACTCTTCCATCTACGGTGCAAAATAATTTTGATGCTACACAACGTGCTGAATTGATTTTAAAGTTGCATGCCACTACTAAAGAGAATATTGAACGAATGAATGCTAAGTATAAACTGTATGGTGACAAAGGAAGAAAGCATATTGTGTTTGCACCTGGAGATCTTGTTTGGTTGCATTTGCGCAAGGACCGTTTTCCTGATTTGCGCAAGTCTAAATTAATGCCACGAGCTGATGGTCCTTTTAAGGTGTTAGAGAAAATAAATGATAATGCATATAAACTTGAGCTGCCTGTAGAGTTTGGGGTTAGTCCCGCATTTAACATTGCAGATTTGAAGCCATACTTGGGAGATAATGATGAAATGGCGTCGAGGACGATTTCAATTCAAGAAGGGGAGGATGATGAGGAGATACCTACTATAGATGCAACCACGACAAATACACCTCCTCAAATGCAAGGACCGTTAACTTGAGCTCGTGCCCGTCAACTCCAACAGCAGGTACTTTTGTTTCTACGAGCTATTCCTAATGTACATGAGAATATGATGCTGCCTAAAGTAGATGTATTTGTCTCTCTTAGGAATGATGGACCAAGCATGGATGAGAAGGACAAGCTATGGAGCATGTACGTGGATGGAGATCACAGCCGGAGTGGACGCGTTGGAGATGATGATGCCACCAATGGAGGCTAGGCGAAATAATCAAGTCTACACTTCATATTTTTTTCATAGTTACATATGGTCCTGCGTCACCTTTATTAATGGGCCAGGGCCCATGTAATTTGAAACCAGAACTATTAGGTCATTTTTAGAGTCCGTATTGAGGGAGAGAAGGCCTCCTAAGGTTGGATTCGGCCGCCACTTGATGGCTGGGCGAAACCCCCTCCTTCTCCCCCTTATATACCTCGTCTAGAGTTTCGTTTAGACTCGGATTTTGTTTAGTTAGAAAGAACTCAGCTATTGCTAGTTTTCGCCATAGGCACGAGTGTCGGCTAGACCTCCTGTACTACGCACTTGCAGAATCCCGCCTTCATCAATAAAGCTCAATTTTCATCCTCAATTCTTGATTGCAGTATTAGTTCTTACTTGTTTCTCGATCGCAGGTAGAACTAGACCTTCTGGTCAGGCTGATCGTGCTTCTGCAGGATTGGTAACCTCCGGAGATTGGTTTAGCGATTGCATTGGCGCTGCGTACGTGTGCGTAGTAGTCGGATCGCCAAGGTCGAACTCCACCAGAATTGACGTATCTTCATCTCATCGAAAGATCGGACATCTTTGCCCTATCACATGCAATATGTGATTTTGTTGTGCTTTGTTTTGGGTCATACAGTATATGAGATTGTAATGCTTTGGGTCACACATCATGCGATTTCACATTGCTTTCTTTACATGTTAACGCTAATATATAACCATTGTACATGCCCTGATACAAACAATCATGATTATAGTTATCTCACTTTAACATAATTGGTAAGTATTGTGGCAAACTTCCATTGATGTATGTAACTTAAGTTATGTTTTCATGAAACTTCAAGGTCTCTTTACTCCACAAGAATTTCAAATCGTAGAGTGACAATGGTACTTGTTTTTCTATGTAATATATCTAATTGCATGATCTTTGTCAAGTTTAGAAGGTTTGATGTAATTTTTCTAAATTTAATTCCACATATTTATAATTACATGCAATGTGTGCACGTGCTTGATTATAATTAAGAAGTGACAAAAAAAAATCTAGCGCTCTGCCCCACTGTCCCCTGTTGCTATGTCGTCACTGGACCAAGCATTGTTTGCGTTGCGTGACACAAACCTGCGAATTATGGAACCAAATAGAAATATAGTCGCCTCTTTTGTACATTAGCATCCAACAATCCTGCTACAAAGGTTGTTACAAGCATATGAGCTGCCGGTAGGCCACTAGAAGGAAACAGCTAATAGCCGGCTTGTAATCACCGGCGGGCCACTTAAATCCCACGCCGGTGATCTGCTGGGATCAAATTCCGCAGCTAATCATCAGCGTGAGAATTTTATCACGCCGGTGTTACGGTTGAATCACCGGTGTGGACATCTTAGAGCCACGCCGGTGATTTGTGGGCCAAAAAAGTTGTCAAGGTGAAATGTATTACTGGCGTGGGACTAGCAAGACACGCCGGTAACTTCTTGTCTAATCACTGGCGTGGCTGCTAGAGAACACGGCGGTAATAGTTTATGGTACGACGCGCGATACGGGCCCAACAAATCACTGGCGTGAGTTGTTTGGCACGCCGGTAATCATATTTGTACTATAACTAATTTTTTTGTTCTGTTTCACACCAGTTTGAAACAATAAAAAAACATTGTCTACAAAAACCTTGTCAAAAAAATAAAAAATAGTTAAAATATATTTAATACAAATATTGTGTAAAATATGCATATCTAAAATTGTTGATAAAATATGCATATTTAATACAATCAATTTGGTTGATATTTTTTTTGATAAAAATGCATATTGTTGATAAAAAACTCCCAAAACCAACTAAAAAAAGAAAATAAATTGAAAGAAAAAAATAACCGCCCCGGCCGGCCTCCTAATCCCCCCTCTCTCTCTCTCTCTCTCCCCGACACAGTTCCCAAAACCGCATCGCGCGCTCCCTCTCCTCTCCCTCCCCGTCGACGCTCCCCTCCCTCGCCGCCGCATCCCCTCCCTCGCCGACGCATCCGCATCGCTGCCCCGGCCCCGCCTCCGTCGACGCCGCCGTCCCCGCCGCATCGACGCCGCCCCGGTCCCGCCTCCGTCGACCTCGCCCCGTGCCCGACGCCGCCTTCCCCGCCAACGCTCAACCTCGCCCGTCCCCGACACCGCCGTCCCCGCCCGCACCGACGCCGCCGTCTCCGCCACCGTGAGTGTTAGTGTTAGTGTAGTTTAGATTCTACATACTTTTGTTACCGTAGTTTAATCTAGATAATTTAGTTAGTGTAGCAGATTGTTAGTAATGTTAGTGTAGTCTAGATATTTTAGAATTCTATATATAGTTTAGATTGTTAGATTTGATAATTTTGAATTCTATATCTAGTGTAGATTGTTAGAATTCTATATCTACTGCAGATTGTTAAATTGTTACATTTACATGATTTCTGGTTGTTGTAGATTGTTAGTAATGTTACATTGTCTAATGAATATTTTTTTAACATGTTTTTAGTTTCCACGGAATGGTTAACTATAAAGGTGTGAGGCCGTATTATAGGGAGAGGCTTCAGCGGTTTGTGTATGGATGTCAGATCCATATTAACAAGAGGAAACACTGGGCTGGCCAGTTTGACACCGCGGAGGAGGCGGCACGCGCCTACGATTATTTTGCCGTCCACGAGTATGGGGATAAGAGGAAGGACGACCAACTCAACTTCCCTAGGGATCACCACCGTGTAACGGAGCTCGCGCCGCCAGGGATCAGATAGGTGACCAAGGCCATGGAGAAGGAGCACCGGTTGGCTCAGGAGCAGATTGCACGACGCAACGCATTACCCCACGATGACCCGCTAGTGAGGCGTCTCCTGCAGCAGGAGCCGGGTCTGCTGTCGTACCAGCAGTTCGGCGCCGGTCCTTCACACGGCGCCGATCCTTCACACGGCGCCGGTTCTTCTGTCCAGGACGTCAGCCAGGAGGGGATATGGCAGGAGGAGCAGGAGGAGGAGGAGCAGCAGGAGGAGGAGTGGGAGAAGGACTGGGATTCCGACTCTGAGCAGCGGCGGCAGGAGCGGCAGCAGGCGTGGGAGCGGCAGCAGAAGCGAGATCGGCGGCAGGAGTGGGCGGAGGTGGAGCAGCAGCTGCAGCAGTTGTACGGGCCGCCTAACCCCGATGCTTATGACGACACCGACCCTAGGCACTGGGTCGAGGTCAATAGGCGGGACGACATACCTCCGTTTCGCACTTCTTCGGGTCAGCCGTGGGGGAGCGAGGATACGGATGACACAGACGACCCGATGTTCTGGGCTCAGGTTTCGAGGGCCGACCCATAGATTCGATCATGCATGTTTCGACTGTTGTTTAGACTTATCTATGTAGACTCTAGTTTCGACTGTTGTTTAGACTTCTATGACTCTAGTTTCGATTGTTGTTTCAGACAAATGTTTTATGCTCCTGTATAATATGCAACTTATTCTATCTATATCATGTTTAGACTACTTCTTGTTTAGTGTACTCTCCTAATGTTGGTATATGTATAATATGCAGCAAAATGTATCAGTGTGAGGATTGTGGCTATCCCGAGTGCATGAATAAGAAGTTTGACGTATTTTTTCAAGAGAATGTTCTAACTCGCATGGTATGTCTGAATTCGACATGTCAATTCGCATGCTATGTTTAGCACTATCAATTCGCATGCTATGGTTAGCACTATCAATTCGAGACATCTTTTATCCATTTTCTTGTTGATGTAATAGAGGCCGATGATTTAAACCATGTCATGTTAAAGGAAAAAAGAGTATCTATAATACCTTGTACTATATACAATTTGAGTGCTTGTATTAGTACCTGGTCTTGTAGGTACTTTTTTGCTTTGTTTTGGCAATGATATATGAGGCCAGTATCGAATTCGTTAATTTTCTTGCATCGTCTGTGCTTGTTACCATAATGTGCCAATGATTAGACTGTTGTGCATTATCTATATGTTCGAGTGTTGGTCTAAATGACCTACTGACATGTATAACAACATTGGTTATACATTTCTCTTGGTCCTTTAGTTCCGACACTTGGAAGTTCATGATGTGCAATCTTTATTTATATGAGGCACCTTTTTATGCCATCTCGTTAATTTAAGTATCGAATTCGTTAATTTTCTTGCATCGTCGGGTGCTTGTTAAATGCATATGCCAATGATTAGACTGTTGTGCATTATCTATATGTTCGAGTGTTGGTCTAAAGAACCTACTGACATGTACAACAAGATTCGTTATACATTTCTCTTGGTCCTTTAGTTCCGACACTTGGAAGTTCATGGTGTGCACTCTTTATTTATATGAGGCACCTTTTTATGCCATCTCATTAATTTAAGTATCGAATTCGTTAATTTTCTTGCATCGTCGGGTGCTTGTTAAATGCATATGCCAATGATTAGACTCTTATGAATTATTGTTCGAGTGTTGGTCTAAAGGACCTACTGACATGTACAACAAGATTCGTTATACATTTCTCTTGGTCCTTTAGTTCCGACACTTGGAAGTTCATGGTGTGCACTCTTCATATGAGGCATGCATCTTTTTATCCATCTTTTTAGTTCTGACACTTGTTCATGGTGGCGTTATAATAACACTAATGTCTAATTGTTGTTTTTCTCAGAACATCCCGTGCAGTGCTAGACGTGACTTCTTGGAGCATGTGGGTGTTGTCTACAGCGACCACATGTCGACATTTGAGGTTAACTTGGTTCAGAGGACAGCGCCACCCGGAGTTTCAGAGTTTTGTGCACCAACACGATGGGCCTGGCATACTTAAGTGGCGCTAATTGGAAAGAACTTGTTATTAGCTACGGCATGGAACCTTATGAGTTGTGCACCTTCTTTCTCGACCATGGTGATGTCTCTACCTACTTCACGTATGAGCCTAGCAACAACTACGACAGTTCTGGTGACATGTCTGAGCCTGAGTTGATCGAGACACTAAGTGACTAGCTAGCTATGATGAGTTTCAGGTGATGAAGACACTTAGTGACTAGCTAGCTAGAGATATGATAAGTTAGATAGATGAACAATCTATAACAACTTTGTTGAGTGCAGCAGCTACTGCCTGTGCTATTTCTGTTAATGTTTATGTTCATGTTTCGGTGTATTTTGCTGATAATTGTGGTCTATTAAATTCAATAACAGCAGAATTTTTTTTAATTTCCGAAAATTAATCACTGGCGTGATCACGCACGCAAGTGATCCCAATACGTCACCGGCGTGGCCTCGCGCACGCCGGTGATTAGGAACAGATCACCGGCGTGGCCTCGCACTCGCCGGTGATCTCAGATAGCGCTGGCGTCAAGTTACCGGCGTGGGCGTTTCTCGCCGGTGATCCCAAATTCGCCACGCCGGTGATTAGCTGTTTCCTTGTAGTGGGCGGTAGCTGCCTTAGTTACAACAAATTTAGCAGGTCAAGTGTACTTACATGGCGCTGAACAACCGCTTTGCTTCCACGGAGGAACTACTTCTAATTTGTAAGTTTTAGTATTAAAGCTTTGCTTTTAAGTTTAGCACTAACGTTTAATTGCGTATACCATGTTTGTGTAAAGCTTTTGCATACATACAAATAATAATGCCCATTCAAATTATTTCAGGATTTCTTAGCAACAGTGTGCTAGCAATAAAATTTAAGGGAACGGCAATGCTGCAAAGTGCTTTTGTAACTTGATAGGGGTGTTTCTTCGGGAACTTTGTCCTAGTGAATTTTAGAAACTTTTGTTGAGAGGTGCTGCCAGCCGAAGTGCCTAGTGGTTGGGCTGCTCAACGTACTCTGGTGCCCAGCCCAGCCCAGACCCACCAAGCCCAGGCGGCGGATCGAACTTCCACAGACACGTGGGACCTTTTACCGGTCTCTAGCCCACTCGGGGCCCTCAAAACAAATATTCTAGCTGCTTGACCGCCCGCCAGCATTGACCGTCGTTGCTGCTCGGCCGGTCGCCAGTATTGACCCGCATTCGCGTCGCCGCTCGGCCGGTTGCCTCCGCCATTTTGGTTTTGGTCGCGGCGCTCTCCCCCGCAGAAATGGAGCTTGGCCTGGATTTCTCCAGCGTCGTGCTGCTCCGCGCCGCTCCGCCGCTCGCTGTCGCCGCCGACTCCGTTCCCCCTTTCGCTTCAGGTAGCTGCTTCCTTCCAAGATGGCAATGCGTTGGATTAGGAGACTTACGCGATATATGAACTGTTCTGTTTAGTGGTTAGGAATTAGGATTGAGCTACGAAACGCCGATACATTGCTGTCTAATTTGTAAATGCTTGTTTGACTGACCAATTTGTAAGTGCAATCTGGCTGAGTAAGCCGCCGACTAGGATGGCACTGTTTTGTCCAATAATGTTCTTTAAACAATACTAACTATATGGCCTCTTTTTTGTCTTTTTGATGAACTTTTATTGAATACTAATACTAGAGAACGATTTCTTAGTCTTTCTGATAAATTGTGTGTTTAATTTTCCCAAGTCAATCGAAGCCCAACTCACATTTGTATTTAAATGTCACCAGCCTTGTGATCTGCTAATAGACAGTCCTTTTCTTACCGTTGCAGATAGAGAATCACATCTAATTATTTGATGCCGACTCATCATCTCAAGGCTCATAGTCATACCACAATAGGGTGCCAAGCTTCTCTAGCGACAAAATACATGTATGCAAATGTGAACTTTATACTATACGTGTCAGTGTCACCGGGATCGTGTTTCGGCTAAATTCTTGAGATTATCAACCTTTTGTTTAGAGTGATGGTTCTGAGCTTATGTTCTGACGGTGTTATTTCTTACCGGAGACACCTGAGATACTTGACTTGGACTGGGAAAACCTTGGCTTTGGCCTCGTGGATACCGACTATTTGTACATGGCAAAATGCGGACCGGATGGAAACTTTTCCAAAGGAGAAATTCTCCTAAAAACGTGGTCAACGGGGGAATGATCCCTCCCTTGACTTTACGTTGTTAGGTAGGTGAGATGCCCGGTTTATTCGAGTATGCCTCGGCACAGCCATTTAGGCGCAGCTGGGACTCGAACCCGGGCCGGCTAGGCGCGCACTCGCAGACTCTGCCACTGGGTTAGCACCCAGTTCTCACAGAACAAATTCTCCTGTGATGTAGTTTGAAAGAAATGCATTTTCTGTTGATGATTCTGATAATTTGCGTTGTTTTTATTTCTTGTTTGCTGTAGAGCATCGACTGCAAACAGGTAATAAGTTTTTCTTTCTTGTTCGCTGTCCGGGGCGTTGAGGATGTTAAACGCCTCTTGTTTCTGTGTCCACGGGCGAAGAGTGTACTTGCTCAATCAATTAGGCCTGGACCTGCAAATTCAGAAGGCATGCCAATTGGATCTGGCAGGCCAAGCAGTCCTGGAAACTTTCTATGTGAAATTATGACACGGTCTGCTGTACTTGGTCAATCAACTTCAAATGAATTGCTTGCAGTGGCGTGCTGGTACTTCTGGTGGGAAACAAGATACGGCATATTCTTGGGGAGAAAGTACAGCGACCTGGAAGGGCAGCCACATCCATAGCAGCCTTAACAGCAAATTTCAGAGCTGCACATCCAGTCAAACCTAAGAAGGTTGAGGGATGGTCTAAACCCCCTCCTAATCACGTGAAGATTAATGTAGATGCCTCGTTTGAAGCTGACTCGCTGAGAGGTACCACGGGACTGGTGATCCGCAATGTCTCTGGGAGGTTCGTAGCTGCAAGTAATTGCAAATTGGACATTGTCCAGGACATGTTGACAGCGGAGGTTCATGCTCTGCAGAATGGTTTATGTTTGGTTCAGTCATTTGGATGCAACAGAGTAACAGACTCATTCTCGGTTCCGATAGCACAGATGTGGTAGAGACAATGAATAATGGCGTGCACTCACACGGGATAGCGGCGGCCATCTTACTATATTTGCTGCTAAACCCTGAAAGTCCACGCTCCGCGAGGGAACACGGCACGGCGACCTGGCAACGCCGCGTCCTGAGAAGCCCATGTCATGATTCCAGCTGCCCCCTGATTCGGCCTCAGCGGATCGGGCCCAGGTACCTACTACAGCGCCGGCCGCCTCCCCGCTGTTCCAAGCACTTCTGCAGCATCGTCAGCGTCCGATGGATCTCCCCGAAGAAGTGCTCGCCGACATCCTCCGCCGCGTGGTCCCGCCGCGTCACCGCGCCGAGTGCAGGCGCGTCTGCGGTTACTGGCGTGCCACCATCGACCGCCGCAGGCTTGTCCTCCCGCACCTCCTGCCGTGCGCGCCGCGCGGCTCCTTCATCAACTTCATGGCCGACGGCTGGGGCGGCACCTACTTCTTCGCGCGGGGCCGCGGCGGCGGCGTCGATGCTCGTCTCGCCGACGCGCCGACCAGCTCGTGCACCGCCTTCGTGGACCACCGCAACGGGTTACTCCTCTGCGAGGCCACCGAGGGCGCGCGCTTCGTCTACAACCCGGCCACGCGGCGGTCGGCGATGCTTCCGCCGCCGCCAAGCGCGGATCCATGGGGCGTCGCCTCGGCTGCGTACCTCGTGTTTGACCCTGCCGTTTCTCTCCACCACGAGGTGTTCCTGCTCCCCGAGCTTCCTAGCGAGCCCTGGCCCGCCCAACCCGACGACCCGGCGCCGCCTCCGCCGTTCAACGTGTCATTGCTCTTCTTCACGACAGACGGCGACGGCGAGTCGTCGCAGCCGCCTCTGATGGACAGCGACGAATACGACGGGGAGGACTGGTTATACACCAAGAACGAAACGCGGTTGCGTACAAGACCCTCTCGCCGCGAGTACCTCGAGGCAAAGGAAGCAAAGGACACCTTGGGACTGATGGAATGGCCTCCGTCGCTCTACGTGGCGCAAGTGTTCTCCTCCGTGACCGGCCGGTGGGAGGAGAGGGCGTTCGTCCGGGAAGGCGGCGCCGCTGGTTCCGTGGCCGACATGTGGTCCGATCCACCATCACCCAACTACGGAAGGTTGGTGCCTCCGTTCGGGACCGCGCCGGTGGGAGGAGAGGGCGTTCGTCCGGGACCGCGCCGCCGCTACGCCGTCTACTGGCAGCGATCTCTTTATGTTCATTGCCGCGGCGGTTTCATCATCAGGTACATGAACCAATTATCATCGCAAAGTTGTCATAAGAGAAAAAAAATCTTCATCGCAACATCACATTGTCGGCCTATATGGCTATATACTGATAATTTGCTTGCTAAATCAAGACTTGATTGATCTGCCGCTGCAGGTTGTCGCTGCTGACGGGCAAGTATGTGGTGATCAAAACCCCAGAAGGTGTCAAACTGGCCAGGCATTGGTGGGCTACGCAGTACCTGAGCAAGTCTCAGAAAGGGGTTTATTACACAGTTGTCGCCGACCTAAAGCTCTGGGTATGGGCATTGAATGATGAATCCACGACGGCGCCGCCAATGTGGGAGATGGTGCATCATGCCGACCTTATGCCGTCACTGAGGCAACACTCGTTCCTAACCAATCAAGAGAAGGACAAGTCTTGGATCCTCGACGATCCCTCAAGAAGAGAGTCAACGGAGCAGGGATACTGCGAATGGGACTCTGATGATGATGGTGGCGTCAATGTCGCGGAACAAGGCGGCACCGACACCATGGGTTGGTTGGATTTCTTGGGGTACCATCCTGACAAGGAGATTGTCTTCTTCGGTTACCAGTACAAGCATTGCGCGTTTGCCTACTACCTGCGAACCTCCAAGCTTGAGTATCTGGGTGATCTTGTGCCGCAATCATGGCATCGCAGCTTTCCTGCTTACGTACGGGAGTCGTTTGTGTATACTCCGTCCAGGATCGATCTACTTTCTGATCAGAATGGTACTTCTGTTGATTTGAGCAATTGGGTTGAATAAGCTAGCAGGAGTTCCGCAGGTGCCGTGAGCTTCAAGATGATTGATGCTATTCCGTGGCATCGAATCGATCCTCAATGACTAGAATGTCAGATAATTATTCTCAAAAAAAGAAAGAATGTCAGATAATTGTGAACTGATTAACATCTGCGACAATTAGAATGAGAGCAGCCTCCCTTAAATATGTAGTGGATGCAAAGTGTTTTGCTACGGCAGGAGCCAAGCTTCTCGTGATACTGTTAGTGGGTGTAATAGTACTGCTTTCTAATGTGTTTTATCTCACTGAAGTCAAGGTGTAACTTATGTCCAATTAAGAACATTGGAAGATCATCTCGTCAATCTCAAAAAAAAAAAGGGAAGATCATCTCGTCTTGAATTTGAACATTTAATTTTCTTCCGTCGGTGGCCCTGTATACCAAGTCCCTAGTGACGTCTAGATTACAGTCAAGTTGGAACCTAGATAAACGCAGGTTTTGCAATGCAATCGACGTCTGTCATTTTTCTTATCTACAAGTTACACCCACAAGTGGAGTACTACTGTACTAGTCCCGTGTCATTTTCTTATGCAAAAATCACTAAAAGTTATGAAAAAAATCAAAACACTCATACCACTTGTATTTACTATTTTCACAACATAGAAAAAACCAAATCCAAACTCAACATGTATCCCAACAAAAAAAAACAAATTCAACGTTAAAATAGTCAATTTGGCCAAAATCACGGTCCAATTAGCTTAGGACTATTGAGGGCTCGATTTTGCAATTGCGCATGACTAACGAATATAATGTTCGATAGCATAAAAAAAATATGTACCACATAATAACAAAACAATTATATCAGTAGCAACAACTTTAATATGGTTGTTAGTCTCCTACTTATGGGTTGCACATTTATATTAATAAAATGACTAGATATATTTCCAGTGTTTAATTTCATACTTCTTATTTGAGAGACCAAAATAATCATTCGTATACACCATGTGATATAGAGATGCATTGCGGTGAGAAATAATTGAATTTTGTGTGCGCAAAAGTAGTACAACCCATGATATTTTGTGTTCGTCGGTGATCACTATAAGCAGTGTTACTTCAGTAACAAAGTATAGATCATCAACATGCTATCACTTATTACTGAATCTATTGTAAATTGTAAGACACATTTTGACCCAGAAAAAATGATCATGCCAACGATCAATTTATAGTCCCGAAGTTTCTGTATATTTGCTTACATAACCATGCACTACACACGTCCATTAAGATTTTTGTTAGGTTTTATGTGTTGTAATCTCTATCAATAAATTAATAATATTGATAATAGAGAAGAACATTCACACAATAATATACATATACGCCATCGATTGTAAAACAAATTAAGGAGGTATGATGTTTTCTTTTTTTCACATTTTAGTTGGTTTTGTATCTTGTTAAGAGTAATATCTCATAATGGAAAAATATTTTGCGCAACTCAGAAATATTTTAAATAATATACATTGCAATTATATAACAAAAAACAAGTGAGAAAAGTATTTTTTTAGTTAACAATGCTAACTAACTAGATGAAACATATTTGTTAAAACCACAACATGATTAAATATTTTAATAAAGTATACAAGTGTAGTATAATTATATTCATGTTAACTCATTCTCGACACAAACTTTCTTTGGAAAAACTCTGGGTGGGACTAAAAGAGAAAAATGGGAAGAAATGACATGAATTGGCATTTGCTGACACGATATGATGACCAATATTTTGTTTGCTCTACGTTTGAAATTGTCAATTCAAGTTCATTGTGGTAATACCAAAAACTGCAATTAAGCTTATGGTGTTTGATTTGGTATTGTGGGTCATGCAAGCGATGACCATCTCTATGGTCTACTTGGCTAGCTATGATGAGTTTCAGGTGATGAAAACACTTAGTGACTAGCTAGCTAGAGATATGATAAGTTAGATAGATGAACAATCTATAACAACTTTGTTGAGTGCAGCAGCTACTGCTTGTGCTATTTCTGTTAATGTTTATGTTCATGTTTCGGTGTATTTTGCTGATAATTGTGGTCTATTAAATTCAATAACAGCAGAATTTTTTTAATTTCCGAAAATTAATCACTGGCGTGACCACGCACGCAAGTGATCCCAATACGTCACCGGCGTGGCCTCGCGCACGCCGGTGATTAGGAACAGATCACCGGCGTGGCCTCGCACTCGCCGGTGATCTCAGATAGCACTGGCGTCAAGTTACCGGCGTGGGCGTTTCTCGCCGGTGATCCCAAATTCGCCACGCCGGTGATTAGCTGTTTCCTTGTAGTGGGTGGTAGCTGCCTTAGTTACAACAAATTTAGCAGGTCAAGTGTACGTACATGGCGCTGAACAACCGCTTTGCTTCCACGGAGGAACTACTTCTAATTTGTAAGTTTTAGTATTAAAGCTTTGCTTTTAAGTTTAGCAGTAACGTTTAATTGCGTATACCATGTTTGTGTAAAGCTTTTGCATACATACAAATAATAATGCCCATTCAAATTATTTCAGGATTTCTTAGCAACAGTGTGCTAGCAATAAAATTTAAGGGAACGGCAATGCTGCAAAGTGCTTTTGTAACTTGATAGGGGTGTTTCTTCGGGAACTTTTTCCTAGTGAATTTTAGAAACTTTTGTTGAGAGGTGCTGCCAGCCGAAGTGCCTAGTGGTTGGGCTGCTCAACGTACTCTGGTGCCCAGCCCAGCCCAGACCCACCAAGCCCAGGCGGCGGATCGAACTTCCACAGACACGTGGGACCTTTTACCGGTCTCTAGCCCACTCGGGGCCCTCAAAACAAATATTCTAGCTGCTTGACCGCCCGCCAGCATTGACCGTCGTTGCTGCTCGGCCGGTCGCCAGTATTGACCCGCATTCGCGTCGCCGCTCGGCTGGTTGCCTCCGCCATTTTGGTTTTGGTCGCGGCGCTCTCCCCCGCAGAAATGGAGCTTGGCCTGGATTTCTCCAGCGTCGTGCTGCTCCGCGCCGCTCCGCCGCTCGCTGTCGCCGCCGACTCCGTTCCCCCTTTCGCTTCAGGTAGCTGCTTCCTTCCAAGATGGCAATGCGTTGGATTAGGAGACTTACTCGATATATGAACTGTTCTGTTTAGTGGTTAGGAATTAGGATTGAGCTACGAAACGCCGATACATTGCTGTCTAATTTGTAAATGCTTGTTTGACTGACCAATTTGTAAGTGCAATCTGGCTGAGTAAGCCGCCGACTAGGATGGCACTGTTTTGTCCAATAATGTTCTTTAAACAATACTAACTATATGGCCTCTTTTTTGTCTTTTTGATGAACTTTTATTGAATACTAATACTAGAGAACGATTTCTTAGTCTTTCTGATAAATTGTGTGTTTAATTTTCCCAAGTCAATCGAAGCCCAACTCACATTTGTATTTAAATGTCACCAGCCTTGTGATCTGCTAATAGACAGTCCTTTTCTTACCGTTGCAGATAGAGAATCACATCTAATTATTTGATGCCGACTCATCATCTCAAGGCTCATAGTCATACCACAATAGGGTGCCAAGCTTCTCTAGCGACAAAATACATGTATGCAAATGTGAACTTTATACTATACGTGTCAGTGTCACCGGGATCGTGTTTCGGCTAAATTCTTGAGATTATCAACCTTTTGTTTAGAGTGATGGTTCTGAGCTTATGTTCTGACGGTGTTATTTCTTACCGGAGACACCTGAGATACTTGACTTGGACTGGGAAAACCTTGGCTTTGGCCTCGTGGATACCGACTATTTGTACATGGCAAAATGCGGACCGGATGGAAACTTTTCCAAAGGAGAAATTCTCCTAAAAACGTGGTCAACGGGGGAATGATCCCTCCCTTGACTTTACGTTGTTAGGTAGGTGAGATGCCCGGTTTATTCGAGTATGCCTCGGCACAGCCATTTAGGCGCAGCTGGGACTCGAACCCGGGCCGGCTAGGCGCGCACTCGCAGCCTCTGCCACTGGGTTAGCACCCAGTTCTCACAGAACAAATTCTCCTGTGATGTAGTTTGAAAGAAATGCATTTTCTGTTGATGATTCTGATAATTTGCGTTGTTTTTATTTCTTGTTTCCTGTAGAGCATCGACTGCAAACAGGTAATAAGTTTTTCTTTCTTGTTCGCTGTCCGGGGCGTTGAGGATGTTAAACGCCTCTTGTTTCTGTGTCCACGGGCGAAGAGTGTACTTGCTCAATCAATTAGGCCTGGACCTGCAAATTCAGAAGGCATGCCAATTGGATCTGGCAGGCCAAGCAGTCCTGGAAACTTTCTATGTGAAATTATGACACGGTCTGCTGTACTTGGTCAATCAACTTCAAATGAATTGCTTGCAGTGGAGTGCTGGTACTTCTGGTGGGAAACAAGATACGGCATATTCTTGGGGAGAAAGTACAGCGACCTGGAAGGGCAGCCACATCCATAGCAGCCTTAACAGCAAATTTCAGAGCTGCACATCCAGTCAAACCTAAGAAGGTTGAGGGATGGTCTAAACCCCCTCCTAATCACGTGAAGATTAATGTAGATGCCTCGTTTGAAGCTGACTCGCTGAGAGGTACCACGGGACTGGTGATCCGCAATGTCTCTGGGAGGTTCGTAGCTGCAAGTAATTGCAAATTGGACATTGTCCAGGACATGTTGACAGCGGAGGTTCATGCTCTGCAGAATGGTTTATGTTTGGTTCAGTCATTTGGATGCAACAGAGTAACAGACTCATTCTCGGTTCCGATAGCACAGATGTGGTAGAGACAATGAATAATGGCGTGCACTCACACGGGATAGCGGCGGCCATCTTACTATATTTGCTGCTAAACCCTGAAAGTCCACGCTCCGCGAGGGAACACGGCACGGCGACCTGGCAACGCCGCGTCCTGAGAAGCCCATGTCATGATTCCAGCTGCCCCCTGATTCGGCCTCAGCGGATCGGGCCCAGGTACCTACTACAGCGCCGGCCGCCTCCCCGCTGTTCCAAGCACTTCTGCAGCATCGTCAGCGTCCGATGGATCTCCCCGAAGAAGTGCTCGCCGACATCCTCCGCCGCGTGGTCCCGCCGCGTCACCGCGCCGAGTGCAGGCGCGTCTGCGGTTACTGGCGTGCCACCATCGACCGCCGCAGGCTTGTCCTCCCGCACCTCCTGCCGTGCGCGCCGCGCGGCTCCTTCATCAACTTCATGGCCGACGGCTGGGGCGGCACCTACTTCTTCGCGCGGGGCCGCGGCGGCGGCGTCGATGCTCGTCTCGCCGACGCGCCGACCAGCTCGTGCACCGCCTTCGTGGACCACCGCAACGGGTTACTCCTCTGCGAGGCCACCGAGGGCGCGCGCTTCGTCTACAACCCGGCCACGCGGCGGTCGGCGATGCTTCCGCCGCCGCCAAGCGCGGATCCATGGGGCGTCGCCTCGGCTGCGTACCTCGTGTTTGACCCTGCCGTTTCTCTCCACCACGAGGTGTTCCTGCTCCCCGAGCTTCCTAGCGAGCCCTGGCCCGCCCAACCCGACGACCCGGCGCCGCCTCCGCCGTTCAACGTGTCATTGCTCTTCTTCACGACAGACGGCGACGGCGAGTCGTCGCAGCCGCCTCTGATGGACAGCGACGAATACGACGGGGAGGACTGGTTATACACCAAGAACGAAACGCGGTTGCGTACAAGACCCTCTCGCCGCGAGTACCTCGAGGCAAAGGAAGCAAAGGACACCTTGGGACTGATGGAATGGCCTCCGTCGCTCTACGTGGCGCAAGTGTTCTCCTCCGTGACCGGCCGGTGGGAGGAGAGGGCGTTCGTCCGGGAAGGCGGCGCCGCTGGTTCCGTGGCCGACATGTGGTCCGATCCACCATCACCCAACTACGGAAGGTTGGTGCCTCCGTTCGGGACCGCGCCGGTGGGAGGAGAGGGCGTTCGTCCGGGACCGCGCCGCCGCTACGCCGTCTACTGGCAGCGATCTCTTTATGTTCATTGCCGCGGCGGTTTCATCATCAGGTACATGAACCAATTATCATCGCAAAGTTGTCATAAGAGAAAAAAAATCTTCATCGCAACATCACATTGTCGGCCTATATGGCTATATACTGATAATTTGCTTGCTAAATCAAGACTTGATTGATCTGCCGCTGCAGGTTGTCGCTGCTGACGGGCAAGTATGTGGTGATCAAAACCCCAGAAGGTGTCAAACTGGCCAGGCATTGGTGGGCTACGCAGTACCTGAGCAAGTCTCAGAAAGGGGTTTATTACACAGTTGTCGCCGACCTAAAGCTCTGGGTATGGGCATTGAATGATGAATCCACGACGGCGCCGCCAATGTGGGAGATGGTGCATCATGCCGACCTTATGCCGTCACTGAGGCAACACTCGTTCCTAACCAATCAAGAGAAGGACAAGTCTTGGATCCTCGACGATCCCTCAAGAAGAGAGTCAACGGAGCAGGGATACTGCGAATGGGACTCTGATGATGATGGTGGCGTCAATGTCGCGGAACAAGGCGGCACCGACACCATGGGTTGGTTGGATTTCTTGGGGTACCATCCTGACAAGGAGATTGTCTTCTTCGGTTACCAGTACAAGCATTGCGCGTTTGCCTACTACCTGCGAACCTCCAAGCTTGAGTATCTGGGTGATCTTGTGCCGCAATCATGGCATCGCAGCTTTCCTGCTTACGTACGGGAGTCGTTTGTGTATACTCCGTCCAGGATCGATCTACTTTCTGATCAGAATGGTACTTCTGTTGATTTGAGCAATTGGGTTGAATAAGCTAGCAGGAGTTCCGCAGGTGCCGTGAGCTTCAAGATGATTGATGCTATTCCGTGGCATCGAATCGATCCTCAATGACTAGAATGTCAGATAATTATTCTCAAAAAAAAGAAAGAATGTCAGATAATTGTGAACTGATTAACATCTGCGACAATTAGAATGAGAGCAGCCTCCCTTAAATATGTAGTGGATGCAAAGTGTTTTGCTACGGCAGGAGCCAAGCTTCTCGTGATACTGTTAGTGGGTGTAATAGTACTGCTTTCTAATGTGTTTTATCTCACTGAAGTCAAGGTGTAACTTATGTCCAATTAAGAACATTGGAAGATCATCTCGTCAATCTCAAAAAAAAAAAAGGGAAGATCATCTCGTCTTGAATTTGAACATTTAATTTTCTTCCGTCGGTGGCCCTGTATACCAAGTCCCTAGTGACGTCTAGATTACAGTCAAGTTGGAACCTAGATAAACGCAGGTTTTGCAATGCAATCGACGTCTGTCATTTTTCTTATCTACAAGTTACACCCACAAGTGGAGTACTAGCAGTAGCGTAGCCAGGATAAGTTAAAGCCCCAGGCCAATGCTCACAGTACAGTGATAAACAGTATAAATTAGTGCTACAGTAGCTATAATCATCAAAGGATTTAGCTGCCACGCCCCAGGCCATGGCCAGTGTAGCCTGGGGCCTGGCTACGCCCCTGAGTACTAGTCCCGTGTCATTTTCTTATGCAAAAATCACTAAAAGTTATGAAAAAAATCAAAACACTCATACCACTTGTATTTACTATTTTCACAACATAGAAAAAACCAAATCCAAACTCAACATGTATCCCAACAAAAAAAAACAAATTCAACGTTAAAATAGTCAATTTGGCCAAAATCACGGTCCAATTAGCTTAGGACTATTGAGGGCTCGATTTTGCAATTGCGCATGACTAACGAATATAATGTTCGATAGCATAAAAAAAATATGTACCACATAATAACAAAACAATTATATCAGTAGCAACAACTTTAATATGGTTGTTAGTCTCCTACTTATGGGTTGCACATTTATATTAATAAAATGACTAGATATATTTCCAGTGTTTAATTTCATACTTCTTATTTGAGAGACCAAAATAATCATTCGTATACACCATGTGATATAGAGATGCATTGCGGTGAGAAATAATTGAATTTTGTGTGCGCAAAAGTAGTACAAACCCATGATATTTTGTGTTCGTCGGTGATCACTATAAGCAGTGTTACTTCAGTAACAAAGTATAGATCATCAACATGCTATCACTTATTACTGAATCTATTGTAAATTGTAAGACACATTTTGACCCAGAAAAAATGATCATGCCAACGATCAATTTATAGTCCCGAAGTTTCTGTATATTTGCTTACATAACCATGCACTACACACGTCCATTAAGATTTTTGTTAGGTTTTATGTGTTGTAATCTCTATCAATAAATTAATAATATTGATAATAGAGAAGAACATTCACACAATAATATACATATACGCCATCGATTGTAAAACAAATTAAGGAGGTATGATGTTTTCTTTTTTTCACATTTTAGTTGGTTTTGTATCTTGTTAAGAGTAATATCTCATAATGGAAAAATATTTTGCGCAACTCAGAAATATTTTAAATAATATACATTGCAATTATATAACAAAAAACAAGTGAGAAAAGTATTTTTTTAGTTAACAATGCTAACTAACTAGATGAAACATATTTGTTAAAACCACAACATGATTAAATATTTTAATAAAGTATACAAGTGTAGTATAATTATATTCATGTTAACTCATTCTCGACACAAACTTTCTTTGGAAAAACTCTGGGTGGGACTAAAAGAGAAAAATGGGAAGAAATGACATGAATTGGCATTTGCTGACACGATATGATGACCAATATTTTGTTTGCTCTACGTTTGAAATTGTCAATTCAAGTTCATTGTGGTAATACCAAAAACTGCAATTAAGCTTATGGTGTTTGATTTGGTATTGTGGGTCATGCAAGCGATGACCATCTCTATGGTCTACTTGGCTAGCTATGATGAGTTTCAGGTGATGAAAACACTTAGTGACTAGCTAGCTAGAGATATGATAAGTTAGATAGATGAACAATCTATAACAACTTTGTTGAGTGCAGCAGCTACTGCTTGTGCTATTTCTGTTAATGTTTATGTTCATGTTTCGGTGTATTTTGCTGATAATTGTGGTCTATTAAATTCAATAACAGTAGATTTTTTTTTAATTTCCGAAAATTAATAACTGGCGTGACCACGCACGCAAGTGATCCCAATATGTCACCGGCGTGGCCTCGCGCACGCCGGTGATTAGGAACAGATCACCGGCGTGGCCTCGCACTCGCCGGTGATCTCAGATAGCACTGGCGTCAAGTTACCGGCGTGTGCGTTTCTCGCCGGTGATCCCAAATTCGTCACGCCGGTGATTAGCTGTTTCCTTGTAGTGGGTGGTAGCTGCCTTAGTTACAACAAATTTAGCAGGTCAAGTGTACGTACATGGCGCTGAACAACCGCTTTGCTTCCACGGAGGAACTACTTCTAATTTGTAAGTTTTAGTATTAAAGCTTTGCTTTTAAGTTTAGCAGTAACGTTTAATTGCGTATACCATGTTTGTGTAAAGCTTTTGCATACATACAAATAATAATGCCCATTCAAATTATTTCAGGATTTCTTAGCAACAGTGTGCTAGCAATAAAATTTAAGGGAACGGCAATGCTGCAAAGTGCTTTTGTAACTTGATAGGGGTGTTTCTTCGGGAACTTTTTCCTAGTGAATTTTAGAAACTTTTGTTGAGAGGTGCTGCCAGCCGAAGTGCCTAGTGGTTGGGCTGCTCAACGTACTCTGGTGCCCAGCCCAGCCCAGACCCACCAAGCCCAGGCGGCGGATCGAACTTCCACAGACACGTGGGACCTTTTACCGGTCTCTAGCCCACTCGGGGCCCTCAAAACAAATATTCTAGCTGCTTGACCGCCCGCCAGCATTGACCGTCGTTGCTGCTCGGCCGGTCGCCAGTATTGACCCGCATTCGCGTCGCCGCTCGGCCGGTTGCCTCCGCCATTTTGGTTTTGGTCGCGGCGCTCTCCCCCTCAGAAATGGAGCTTGGCCTGGATTTCTCCAGCGTCGTGCTGCTCCGCGCCGCTCCGCCGCTCGCTGTCGCCGCCGACTCCGTTCCCCCTTTCGCTTCAGGTAGCTACTTCCTTCCAAGATGGCAATGCGTTGGATTAGGAGACTTACGCGATATATGAACTGTTCTGTTTAGTGGTTAGGAATTAGGATTGAGCTACGAAACGCCGATACATTGCTGTCTAATTTGTAAATGCTTGTTTGACTGACCAATTTGTAAGTGCAATCTGGCTGAGTAAGCCGCCGACTAGGATGGCACTGTTTTGTCCAATAATGTTCTTTAAACAATACTAACTATATGGCCTCTTTTTTGTCTTTTTGATGAACTTTTATTGAATACTAATACTAGAGAACGATTTCTTAGTCTTTCTGATAAATTGTGTGTTTAATTTTCCCAAGTCAATCGAAGCCCAACTCACATTTGTATTTAAATGTCACCAGCCTTGTGATCTGCTAATAGACAGTCCTTTTCTTACCGTTGCAGATAGAGAATCACATCTAATTATTTGATGCCGACTCATCATCTCAAGGCTCATAGTCATACCACAATAGGGTGCCAAGCTTCTCTAGCGACAAAATACATGTATGCAAATGTGAACTTTATACTATACGTGTCAGTGTCACCGGGATCGTGTTTCGGCTAAATTCTTGAGATTATCAACCTTTTGTTTAGAGTGATGGTTCTGAGCTTATGTTCTGACGGTGTTATTTCTTACCGGAGACACCTGAGATACTTGACTTGGACTGGGAAAACCTTGGCTTTGGCCTCGTGGATACCGACTATTTGTACATGGCAAAATGCGGACCGGATGGAAACTTTTCCAAAGGAGAAATTCCCCCTGGGCGTATCTCAGCCGTCGGTTGGCCGGATTGTGGAAGCCCTTTGATTCCGCACCGTCCGCCTTCGTCTTCCACAGATCGATCGCTTGTCGTCGCCGCCACGCCCCGCATCGCCGCACCCCTGCCATCGCCACCCCTGCCTCCCCCACCGCCGTCCTCACCTTGCCCATCACCTGCGAGCACCCCGCGGCCCCTCTCGCGCTCATTTGCGGAGGTTGCGGCGACGCCGGCTGCCATGTCGGGGCAGGGCGGGTCGGGTGGACAACCGGAGGGCGGCCTGCAAGGGCCGCAGCAGGCGGCTGCCCAACTGCCGCAGACCAGGCCGCCTATGCTCTTTGGCCGGCGTGCGGGGCCGGGGACCGGGACGACAGCTCCGACCATGACGGCGCCCGTGCGCACTGTTGGCGCCCCAGGGTCGACGACGCGTGCTGCTGGAGGGCCAGTGGCTCAGCGGCCGACGGTGATCACCCCAACCGCCGTCACGACGGTGCCTTTTGTCCTCGGTACGGCTCCGGTCGCGGGTATGGCTGCCGCTAAGAAGAAGGGTAAGAAAAAGAAGAAACCGTTGGCGCCAGTGCCGACGGAGGCCGAATCCAGTCAGGGAGTTGCTGCTGCACCTGTTGCGAATGCGCCTGTGGATGCAAATGCGACAGCGGGTACGGTTGCTCAAGGAGCGGGGGCGGCGAAAAGGAAGCGCTGTGCTACTTGTCAGATTGACTCCCACAGCACGAAGGAGTGCTTGATTGATAGGTACTGCTACTTTTGTGACAGGGTGGTGCACCCGACGCTTCGATGCCCAGTTCTCAGGGTGCCGAAGCCTTATGCTGGGATGGCAGGCATCAGTTGCGAGGACACTTTGTTCAGCCACTTGCCAGACGGCGTCTTTCGACCACAGTTGGCCGCTAGCTCTACCCATGTGGCTATTGTGACGGTGACTGGGGAGCCGGTGTCTGCAGAGGTGGTTCAGTCCATGATCGCTCGCTACTGTCCGCTGCAGACTGCATGGCGCTGGGAGGCCATACCGCACGCTCAGTACAAGGAGGATAGTTTCTTGGTCAATTTTCCTTCTATGGCGGATCTGGAGAGGATGAATGGGTCCGAGCTAGGGTGCCAAAGCAACAGACGGTGATATCCATTGACATCTGGAAGCCGGAGGATGTGGAGCCTATGGGGGAATTGACACCAACTTGGGTGCATGTGACTGGTGTGCCGAACTCAGCGCGCCACTTTCTGGGTCTTTGGGCAGTGGGTACTCTCATTGGAAAGACCATGGATGTGGATCTCTTGGCTCTCCGGCGTCACAACGTTGTGAGGATTTTGGTGGCTTTGCGCAAAGCAAATTTGTTCGAGACTAGGGAGGTTAAAGCCGATGCCTTCTTATTGCTCAAGGGGTATTCTTTCCGGTTCACCAAGGAGGCGGCTGACTATGTGGCTGATCCGGACTTTGTACCATTCATATGGAGGCGGAATGAGAAGGATGATGATGCTAGCGGAATGGAGGAAAAAGACCGAGACGTGACACAAGGGAATGAACCGCCGAAGTCCACGGATGGGGACACTCCCATGCCTCAAGCTAATGCTACAGGGCCGGGAGGTTCATCGTTGGGACTTCTTGGGTCGGTGAGTGTGCTCAATGGTATGGCTGTGACTCCATTCAACAAGTATCCGCAAACACCTAGAGGTCAAGAACTGGTTGCACAACTTAACTCGTCGAGGAGGGATGGGTCTTTTGCTGTTGACAAGATGCTGGAAAATTTACCGGAAGATGCTGCTGCTCTGGAGGTTAACAGGCCTCGTATAAGCTGCTCGACGCAGCATGGTGAGGAAGGCAGTGCAATGGAGGAGCAGGTCACCGGGGGCCAGCCTGCTACCGATGCTGGGTCGCGGGCGGCCGATAGCTCGCTGGCGCCCACTACTGCGTCGGACGGCATCGTTGCTGGGCCGCGGACAGGCTGCGCTGTGGCTCCTGCTGGGCCTTGGCCGGCGGCCAGTGCTGCGTCGTCGCCCGGGGCGGTGGAGAAGACGCCTCAGTCCACCAATGGGCTGGTCACGGACGGGCTGAGCAGGCCAGTCGGGCCTCCTGCTACTTCATCGACGCAGCAGACGGTCGCTGTGGCTGCTGTCCAGTCGGACATGCAGCTGCATCAGACGTCTGCATCGCTGCAGTTGGCTCCGACGATGCCGGCTCGTGGGTTGATTCCGGGTGTGGGCTCTACTTCACCGTTGCCTATACCGGTTTCGACCCCGTTGAGGAGGAGCGAGAGGCATGTGGTGGCCGTTGACGGGTCCGCCGCCATGGACGAGGACTCCTTGTCGAGGGCGATGAGGCGCAAGGCTGAACAGAACCTCGACATGTCTGGTATGAACAAACACCCAAAATCTTTCCTTAATTTTTCAAATGCAAGCATTGCTTCTAAATTGAATAGTGTAGGTTTCTCTTTGGGTAGTTCTGTTCAAAAAATTGCCATGTCGACTAATGCACTAAGACAATTGGAATATGACCGGTTAACAGTCACCCCAAAAGTCTCGTGCAAGTCGGATACTACTCACATGGATGTGGAGGAGCAACATGACACAATTGATGTCCAGCTCCTCTCACACCTAGTGGGCGATGTATCGGAGGGTGGCTTAGACGAGGCGGTGCTGAGCTCATTATATGATCTCAAAGCATCTGACCGCAAGTCCAAAACCGAATCTAATAAGAAAAAAAATAAAACACCGCGAAAAAGGCGAAGTTTTCCACATCTCCAATTGTTTCCCAATGAATGGCTTCTTCAAGAACAGCAGAGGTCTTCAGGACTTGGCTAAACATGCTAGTATTGCTGATGCTATTCGGGATCATCGTTTGGATTTTGTGGGAATTTCCGAGACGGGTAAACGAGACTACTCAGCGAGCCTACTCAACTGCTTGTCGGGTGGGGTAGAGTTCACTTGGAGGTCTCGTCCGCCGCGTGGTCGGTCTGGGGGCATTTTAGTAGGCGTCAGAACAGAGACCATGGATGTATTGGCTAGTTCGGAAGGGGACTTTCATATTAAGGTCCACATCCGTAACAAGGCTGACAACTTCACATGGACTCTGGTCGCTGTATATGGTGCTGCCCAAGATAAGCATAAACCTGCTTTTCTCAGGGAGTTGGTGAACCTAGCAAAAGATAACCCATATCCTATAATTATAGGGGGTGATTTTAACTTGCTTAGGTTTCCACATGAGAAGAGTAGAGGCAGATTTGACAACAGATGGCCTCTCTTATTCAATGCTGTTATTGACAGCCTCAGTCTAAGAGAAGTTTCTATGGTTGGGAGGCAATTTACTTGGGCTAATAGCCTCCTAGAGCCAACATACGAGAAGCTGGACCGTGTATTGATGGATTCGGATTGGGAAATAAAATACCCACTGGTCTCAGTACGGGTCCTCGAACGTATAGAGCCATTGTCAGATCATGCTCCCATACTCCTAACCACGGGAACACCTAACCCATTGTGCAAACGCCAATTCAAATTTGAATTGGGCTGGCTACATAGGGAGGGGTTTTTTGATATGGTAAAAAGGGTGTGGGAAAGGCCGGTGCCTAGTCTAACTCCAATCCAAAGGTGGAACAACAAAATAAGCGCATTGCGCAAACACCTGAATGGTTGGGCAAGACATATGGTTGGGCAATTAAAAAACGAGAAGCTCCGATTGTCATCTATTATAGATGAACTTGAGGCTGCCGCGGAAGTTAGGCCCCTTCCATCGCAAGAGATCGACTTAAAAAATCGTTCAAACGCTGAGATGGCGGGTCTTCTTCGTGAAGAGGAGATCAAATGGTACCAACGATCAAAGGCCCAATTTATTCTGGAAGGAGATGCGAATACGAGATACTTTCATAGTCTTGCTAATGGAAGACATAGAAAGAAACTCATTCACTCCTTAAACCAGGAAGAGGGTATGATTGAAGGCCATGAGCAGTTGAAATCCTACATTACGAAGTATTATAAAAATCTATTTGGAGAGCCAGACGCAGATAATTTCTCGCTGGACGAAACCCAAACAGATGATATCCCGCAGGTTTCCGATGTGGAAAACGCCCATCTGACCTCTCCTTTCTCTTTGGAGGAGGTGAAGAAGGCGGTATTCCAAATGGAACACAACAAAGCACCGGGTCCGGATGGTTTCCCCGCAGAGTTTTATCAAACTTTCTGGGACATAATCCAAGTGGACTTGCTCGCGATGTTTCAGGATTTACATGCTGGACATCTTGAGTTGTTCTGCCTAAATTTCGGTGAGATAATTATATTGCCGAAGGTTAATGGAGCAGAAAGGATTCAGCAATATAGACCTATCTATCTTCTTAACGTTAGCTTCAAGATTTTCACTAAAACCGCTACTATTAGGCTTAACTCGGTGGCGGATCATGTTGTGAGGCCCACTCAGACGGCGTTTATGCAAGGGCGCAATATCCTTGATGGAGTTGTGATCTTACATGAAACTGTTCATGAGATGCATCGGAAAAAACTCAATGGAGTCATTCTAAAAATTGACTTCGAAAAAGCGTATGATAAAGTCAAGTGGTCTTTCTTGCAACAAACACTCAGGATGAAAGGTTTTTCTGCTGAGTGACGAGCAATGATTCATAATTTCGTTTCCGGAGGAAGTGTTGCCATCAAAGTCAATGACGATGTTGGTAGAAACTTCCAGACGAAAAAGGGATTACGGCAAGGCGATCCATTATCACCTATATTGTTTAATATAGTTGCTGATATGTTAGCCATAATCATTGAGCGGGCAAAATCCGATGGGCAAATTGTTGGCGTCGTACCGCATCTAGTTGATAGCGGATTATCCATTCTGCAATACGCTGACGATACAATTCTTTTTATGGAACATGATATGGAGAAGGCGACAAACCTGAAATTAATATTATCAGCGTTCGAGCAACTTTCCGGTCTAAAAATCAATTTCCATAAAAGTGAAGTGTTTTGTTTTGGCGACGCCCAAGAGGAGGCTGCCCAATATGCCGAATTATTTGGCTGTGGCTCGGTGATACGTCCATTTTGCATCACTATTTTATATCATAATTTACTGCTATTCATCGATATATTTCATATTTAGAAGTGTTACTTATGTTATTTTACCTATTTTGCATGTTTGATGAATAATGGAGAATTGGACACCGGAGTCAGGATTCTGCTGGAAAAAGCACCGTCGAGATGCACTATTTCTGAAGATCAATAAATCGAAGGAGACATATGGAAGTCCTATTTTACCAGAAGATGGAGGAGGCCAAAAGGGGAGGCTGAGAAGGGCCAAGGTGGGCCCTCCTCACCAGCTGGCGCGGCGGGCCCCCAGCCGCGCCGCCAGGTGGTTTGGGGGCCCTGGCCCACCTCAGCCGTTCCCCCTTCGCGTACTTGACCCCCTCGGAACCCTAACACACAGAGGAGGCCATCGAAATATTCCGCCGCCTCCACGAGGCGGAAAACACCAGAGAGCGAAAAGCTCCCCTGCAGGAAGAAATCTGCCGGGGGAAATTCCCTCCCGGAGGGGGAAATCGTCGCCATCATCACCGTCATCGAGCTGGACTTCATCGGGATCATCATCATCATCATCTCCACCGCCAACACCATCATCACCGCCGCTGCACCCCGTCTCCGCTGTAACATCTAGGGCTGAATCTTGTCTATTTCATAGGGGAAACTCTCCCGGTGTTGATTACTCTTGTTATTGATGCTATTGGGTGAAACCATTGGACTAAGGTTTATGTTCAGATTGTTATTCATCATCATATCACCTCTGATCATGTTCCGTATGATGTCTTGTGAGTAGTTCGTTTAGTTCTTGAGGACATGGGAGAAGTCTTGATGTTAGTAGTGAACTATGTTGAGTAATATTTAATGGTTTGATGCTTAAGTTGTGGTGTTATTCTTCTAGTGGTGTCATGTGAACGTCGACTACATGATACTTCACCTTTATGGGCCTAGGGGAATGCATTGTGTATTCGTTTGCCAATTGTGGGGTTGCCGGAGTGACAGAAACCTGAACACCCGTTGGTATATCGATGCATGAGGGATAGCAGGATCTCAAAGTTTAAGGCTGTGGTTAGTTTATCTTAATTACTTTCTTGTATTTGCGGATGCTTGCAAGGGGTATAATCACAAGTATGTATTAGTCCTAGGAAGGGCGGTGCATTAGCATAGGTTCACCCACACAACACTTATCAAAACAATGAAGATTAATCAACTATATGAAGCGAAAGCACTTGACAATATTCCCGTGTGTCCTCAAGAACGTTTGGTCATTATAAGTACAACAACCGGCTTGTCCTTTGCTGTAGAAAGGATTGGGCCACTCGCTGCAACTATTATTACTGCATTTTATTTACTTGTACTTTATTTATCTGTCATATCAAAAACTCCTAAAAACTTGTCTGTGAGCATTTACAGTGAATCCTTCATCAAAACCGCTTGTCAACACCTTCTGCTCCTCGTTGGGTTCGACACTCTTATTTATCGAAAGTACTACGATACACCCCCTATACTTGTGGGTCATCAAGACTATTTTCTGGCGCCGTTGCCGGGGAGTGTAGCGCTATTGGTAAGTGGAATTGGTAAGGGAAACATTTATTGTACGTGCTGTTTTTATTTTTGCCTGCTGCTATATCTCATTATGGAGGGGTCTTCTCTTGAATTCCTATTTGGGAAAACAACTACCACTGCTAAGGTAGTAGAGGAGGCGCCAGATGAGCAGGTAATACCGTTCAAAATTCCTATGAAAATTGTTGAACGTGTCACAAATAACCGCTATGCAGGAGATGGAACTGTCCATCCTGGAGATCATTTGTTATTTCTGCATGAATTGTGCGAGTTATTTAAGTGTGCAGGTATCTCGATGGGAGAAGTTAAGAAGAAATTATTCTCTCTATCACTGTCTGGTAAAGCTGCACATTGGTATAAACTGCTGAAGAATGGGTATTCTCTTGGATGGGAGGAAATTGTACCTCTCTTTTACTCCAAATTCTATCCTCCAAGTGAGATTCATAAGGATCGGAACCTCATATATAACTTCTGGCCCTATGATGGAGAGAGTATCGCTCAAGCGTGGGGGAGATTGAAGGCATTAATGCTCAAATGTCCCATTCATGAGCTTCCTGGTAATATTGTTATTGATAACTTTTATGCAAGACTCTCCTTTCAAGATAAAACTCTATTGGATACCACTTGTGCTGGATCGTTCACTCGTAATAAAGAAGAGTTTAAGTGGGACCTTCTTGATCGGATTCAGGAGAACACTGAAGGATGGGAGAATGACAAAGGTAGGGAGTCAGGTATAAACTATGACTTTGAGTGTGTTAAAAATTTTATGGATACTGATGATTATCGCAAAATTAGCACTACTTATGGTCTTGACTCTCAAATTGTTGCAAACTTTTATAAAGCCTTTGCTTCCTATTTCGGTTTGCCGAAGGAGGGTTTTAAAAATTATCATGAACCATATAAAGATGAATCTGTTTCTCATATATCTAAAGGTGTTGAGGTTAATGTTGTTGATCGCATTATTCCAGAACCTTATATTGAAAAAGTTCCTTTTCCTAATAAGATTAAGGAACATACTATCATAACTGGTGTTGTTAGTAAAAGTAATAAGAAAACTACCAAACCTGATGAGCAAATAACTGTTGAACCTGTTGTAGCATTGGTTAAAGATCTTGTCACTGAAAATTTAGAAGATAGACACATTATCTTTTGTGAGGATGCTTCTAATATTGTCTCACATCCTAAAAGTTCTAGGAAGTCTAGTGTTCCTGTGCTTTCTGTTAGGATAGGTGATCATTGCTATTATGGTTTATGTGATATTGGTGCAAGTTCTAGTGCTATTCCTTATGAGCTTTACAGGGAAATTATGCACGAAATTGCTCCTTGTAAACTTGAAGAGATTGATGTGGTTATTCAGCTTGCTAATAGGGAAACTATCTCTCCAATTGGTATCATTAGAGATGTCGAAGTCCTTTGTGGTAAGACTAAATACCCTGCTGATTTTCTTGTACTTGGGTCGGCTGCCAATGATAGTTGTCCTATTATTTTTGGTAGACCTTTTCTGAATACTTGTGGTGCTGTTATAGATTGTAAGAAAGAGAAAATCTTTACTAAATTTGCTGGTGAATCTTATGAATTCAATTTCTCTAAATTTGCTAAAGCACCTTATGAAACTGAATTGCCTAGTGAGGATTTTGAAATTGCTCAACTTGCATCTATTGTTCTTGCTCCTAACAATGCTTTGCAGCAACATATGGAGAATCATGAAAGTGAGAACTTCAGGGAAGAAAGGAATGAGCTTGATGAAGTATTCCTTCGTCAACCTATGCTCAAACACAATTTACCTGTGGAAGATTTGGGTACCACAATGCCACCCAAGGAGGATCCTGTTTTTGATTTGAAACCTCTGCCTGATAATCTTAAATATGCTTATATTGATGATAAGAAAATATATCCTGTTATTATCAGCTCTAAACTTTCAGGTACAGAGGAGGAAAGGTTATTGGGAGTGTTGAGAAACACCGCGGAGCTATGGGATATACTCTTGATGACCTGAAGGGAATTTCTCCTACTATATGTCAGCACGCCATCAACATGGAACCTGATGCAAAGCCTGTTGTTGAGCATCAGCGTCGTTTAATACCCAAGATGAAAGAAGTGGTAAGAAATGAGGTATTAAAACTTCTTGAAGCTGGTATTATTTATCCTATTGCTGATAGTAGATGGGTAAGTCCTGTGCATTGTGTTCCTAAGAAAGGAGGAATTACCGTTGTTCCTAATGAAAATGATGAACTAATTCCTCAAAGAGTAGTAGTTGGTTATAGGATGTGCATTGATTTTAGAAAGGTTAACAAAGTAACTAAGAAAGATCATTATCCTTTGCCTTTTATTGATCAAATGCTTGAGAGGTTGTCCAAGAAAACTCACTTTTGTTTCCTTGATGGGTATTCTGGGTTTTCTCAAATTGCTGTGAGAGCGCAAGATCAAGAGAAAACTACTTTTACTTGTCCTTATGGAACTTATGCTTATAGACGTATGCCTTTTGGTTTATGTAATGCTCCTGCTACTTTTCAAAGATGCATGTCTGCTATTTTTCATGGCTTTTGTGAGGAAATTGTGGAAGTCTTCATGGACGATTTCTCCGTCTATGGAACTTCCTTTGATAATTGTTTGCACAACCTTGACAAAGTTTTGCAGAGATGTGAAGAAACTAGCCTTGTTCTTAATTGGGAGAAATGCCACTTTATGGTTAATGAAGGAATTGTTCTTGGACATAAAATTTCTGAAAGAGGTATTGAAGTTGATCGAGCTAAAGTGGAGGCAATTGAAAAGATGCCTTGTCCCAAAGATGTTAAAGGTATTCGTAGTATTCTTGGTCATGCTGGTTTTTATAGGAGGTTTATTAAAGATTTCTCTAAAATTTCCAAGCCTCTTACTAATCTTCTTCAAAAAGATGTACCATTTGTTTTTGATGATGATTGTAAGGAAGCTTTTGAAACTTTGAAAAAGGCTTTAATCACCGCTCCTGTAGTTGAACCACCTGATTGGAATTTACCTTTTGAAATTATGTGTGATGCTAGTGATTATGCTGTAGGCGCTGTTCTTGGGCAGCGAGTAGATAAAAAGTTAAATGTTATTCATTATGCTAGTAAAACTCTTGATTCTGCTCAAAAGAATTATGCCACTACTGAAAAAGAATTTCTAGCTGTAGTTTTTGCTTGTGACAAATTTCGACCCTACATAGTTGATTCGAAAGTCACTATTCATACTGATCATGCTGCAATTAGATACCTTATGGAAAAGAAAGATGCTAAGCCAAGGCTTATTAGATGGGTACTTCTTTTGCAAGAATTTGATTTGCATATCATAGATAGAAAAGGTGCTGAAAATCCTGTTGCTGATAATTTGTCTAGATTGGAAAGCATTCCTTATGATCCTATTCCTGTTAATGATAGCTTTCCAAATGAACAATTGGCTGCAATAAGTGTAAGTTCGCGAGATAGTCCTTGGTATGCTGATTATGCTAACTTTATTGTTTCCAAGTACTTGCCTCCAACCTTTTCAGCTCAGCAAAGAAGGAAATTCTTTTATGACTTGCGGCATTACTTTTGGGATGACCCACACTTATATAAAGAAGGAGTCGATGGTATTATGCGAAGATGTGTTCCTGAATATGAACAACAGGAAATACTGAGGAAATGCCATGGAAGTGCTTATGGAGGGCATCACGCTGGAGATAGAACTGCGCAGAAAGTTCTACAATCAGGTTTTTATTGGCCTACCCTCTTTAAGGATGCAAGAAAGTTTATTTTATCTTGTGATGAATGTCAAAGGGTTGGTAATATCTCTAGACGCAATGAAATGCCTATGAGTTATTCTCTTGTTATTGAACCATTTGATTGTTGGGGATTCGACTTCATGGGTCCTTTTCCTTCTTCACAAGGTAATACTCATATACTTGTTGCTGTTGATTATGTCACTAAATGGGTAGAAGCTATACCTACTAAAAGTGCTGATGGTGAGACCTCTTTAAAAATGCTTCAAGATGTCATTTTTCCTAGGTTTGGTGTACCTAGATATCTTATGACTGATGGAGGTTCTCATTTTATCCATGGTGGTTTTAGAAAGACTCTTGCTAAATATGGTGTTAATCATAGAATTGCTTCAGCCTATCATCCTCAAACTAGTGGACAAGTAGAATTGTCAAATAGGGAGATTAAATCTATCTTGCAAAAGACTGTTAATAAATCTAGAAAAAATTGGGCTAGTAAGTTAAATGATGCTTTATGGGCTTATAGAACTGCTTATAAGAACCCCATGGGCATGTCTCCTTATAAAATGGTTTATGGTAAAGCTTGTCACTTGCCTTTAGAATTAGAACACAAAGCTTATTGGGCAGTGAGAGAACTTAATAGAGATTTTAAACTTGCCGGTGAGAAAAGGTTGTTGCATTTAAGTTCTTTAGATGAATGGAGAAGTGAGGCTTATGAAAATGCTAGACTCTTTAAAGAAAAAGTTAAGAGATGGCATGATAGGAGAATTCTTAAAAGAGAATTTAATGTTGGTGAGAAAGTTCTATTGTATAGGTCTCGTCTCAGATTTTTTGCAGGAAAGTTACTCTCAAAATGGGAAGGACCATTTGTTATTGTGGAGGTGTATCGTTCAGGTGCAATAAAAATTGCTTCATTGAAAGATAACTCTACACAAGTGGTAAATGGTCAAAGACTCAAGCATTATATTTCTGGAGATTCTATTAATGAAGAGGTTGATACAATTAAAGTGGTGACTCCGGAAACTTTCATTGAAGAACATTTTTCTGGGACTGCAGAATTCGATTCGAATAGGTAACAGTTTCGGTAAGAAAAGTTTCGCGAATAACTTTCTAGAAGATATTTTCGTCGTTTTTATTAAATATGGAAAAATAAGAGACCGAACCGGATGGGAGACGGCACCCGTGGTGCCCAAACCATAGGTCGGCGCGGTGGGCCCCCCAGCCGCGCCGCCTGGTGGTTTGAGCACCCCGGAGCTCGTCTCCGATCAGGTTTCCTCCTGTACCTTCCTTATGTTGTAAAACTTTTTGCTATATATCTGACCCGAACCCCCGAGGTTCGTATATCGCCTTTTCATCGTGTTTTGTTTCGAGCTTTCGTCTGTCAGATGTCGTCCCAGGGTTCATCGTCGGAGGACTACGTGGCACGTCGTAAGCGTGAGCTCGTCAAGGACTTAAACCAGGGTACTTTCGTTGGATGGACGGAAGAAGAAAGGGCGAAGGCAAGGCGCAAGGACATGGATGAAAGCGTCATGAAGGAAGTAAAGGGATGCCGTCAACAAAGGGAGAACAGCCTGCAGTCAGGAAGCCCACCTTTGTGGGATCGGTTAACGCTCAACGTGCTTTTTCTCATAACCTGCAGGGAGCAATACCACCTATTCCGGACTTCAGCTCTTTTCCGGCAGTGACGGAAGTACTTCGAGTTACAGATGAGTTCTGTGATCAATACCGAGCCCTGCGGAGGGAGGTGGAAATACTCCAGGAAGAGAATATCAGACTCCGCCGAATGCTGGAACGGTTTCTTACTCCAATCCAAGTCATACCGCCATCATCACCGAAGGAGTAATTCATCACGAGTATTGGCATCCCCTTGGTTTGTTCCAAGCTTGGGGGAGTGCCGCGGTATCACATCATTATCTTTACCTTTTACTTTTCATAAAGTCATATCGTGAGTAGGGAAGTTATCTTATATGATGGTTTGCAATGTGGAAGTATCTCTCTTTTAGTTGGTTATCTATGTATCCCTTGGTGTGAGTTGCCGTTATGAAATATTAATGAGAAGTTTTATCATTTACCTTCTGCATACTTTATTTTAGCTTGCAATTCTCTTTCATATTGATAACCTTGTTGTTAGTATAGGGATCACTTTTTAGAGCACCAAGTTAATCTTTTTGGTTTTGGCAAACTTAGCATTGGTCAGTAGTAGACAATACTTTGAGACTTAAGTAGAGAGAGGGGAGTGCATGCAAATATATTATTCCATGATCTTTCTTTCTTTGTAGCTCATAAGCTTAGTATTCTTAAGTTAAACTATTTGTGCTTCTAAGGAAGATTGCATGATTATTCTTATCACTTGTATAATTGTTTGTATCCCTCAACTCTTATGCTTGCTACATAACCTTGCTAGCCAAAGACCTGTATCGAGAGGGAATGCTTCTCATACATCCAAACCTTGAGCCAAACCATTGCCATTCGAGTCCACCATAACTTCCTACTATATGGTATTTTGCGCCATTCCAAGTAAATACTTCATGTGCTACCTTTAAATTATTCAAAACTTATTACTCCTAGTTTTGTGTCACTGTTTATTAGCTCATGAGGGTTCTGTAGAGTTTCTCTAGCACTTTTGTCAAACAGACTTTCACCAATGGACTAGTGGCATATACACCGCTTATCCAACAATTTGCAAAAGAGCTGGCAAATGGGGTGCCCAGTCCCAATTAACTATAACTTTCATTAATAATTCTCTCACATGTTTTGCCCTGATTTATCAGTAAGCAACTTAATTTGCAAATAGACACTCCTCCATGGTATGTGAATGTTGGAAGGCACCCGAGATTCGGTTAGCCATGGCTTGTGTAAGCAAAAGGTTGGGAGGAGTGTCATCCATAATGAAACTAAAATACATGTGTAAACAAAAGAGAAGAGGGATGATCTACCTTGCTGGTAGAAATAACGTCCTTCATGGGAGCCGCTCTTGAAAGTCTGGTTGACAAGGGGTTAGTGTTCACTTTACTACGATTCGTTGACAACGACATACATAGCTCAAACAACTATTTTCATACTCTCTATATGCTTTGCAAAACTTAAAAGCTCTAGCACATGATTTAATCCCTGCTTCCCTCTGCGAAGGGCCTATCTTTTACATTATTGTTGAGTCAGTAAACCCATTCCTCTCTATCTCAAGCAAGCATTTGAGTTGTTGTGATCCAATTAGTTATATGTGTTGATACTTCTAATCATATCTCTTATTTCCTTGTTTCGCACAATAGCTTTTATCCGAATGAATATAACTTTGAAAGTTATCAATGACTGTAAGGAGATTGTTATGATTGAGGCATGTAAGTTCTGCTATATAAGCTCTGATATAAAGACTCTTCTCGAAAGATAAGTATGATCTGTTAATTGTTCTCTGACCAAGAGTTTAAGTTTGCCTTCGCCAATCATGGTTCTCTTTATGCACTTCATTGTGGTTCCCTTTACTTATTTCAAGTTAGATTATATGAAGGGAAGTTGCTGTCTAGAATGACTTGTGTATCAATGAATGTGATGCTTCTTGTCCGTATTTTATTTATCGACACTTTGCTCCATAAACTTGTGGTCATGTTTACTGAGCTCAGTTTTCGCTTGGGGACAAGCGAGGTCTAAGCTTGGGGGGGTTGATACGTCCATTTTGCATCACTATTTTATATCATAATTTACTGCTATTCATCGATATATTTCATATTTAGAAGTGTTACTTATGTTATTTTACCTATTTTGCATGTTTGATGAATAATGGAGAATTGGACACCGGAGTCAGGATTCTGCTGGAAAAAGCGCCGTCGAGATGCACTATTTCTGAAGATCAATAAATCGAAGGAGACATATGGAAGTCCCTATTTTACCAGATGACGGAGGAGGCCAAAAGGGGAGGCTGAGAAGGGCCAAGGTGGGCCCTCCTCACCAGCTGGCGCGGCGGGCCCCCAGCCGCGCCGCCAGGTGGTTTGGGGCCCTGGCCCACCTCAGCCGTTCCCCCTTCGCGTACTTGACCCCCTCGGAACCCTAACACACAGAGGACGGCCATCGAAATATTCCGCCGCCTCCACGAGGCGGAAAACACCAGAGAGCGAAAAGCTCCCCTGCAGGAAGAAATCTGCCGGGGGAAATTCCCTCCCGGAGGGGGAAATCGTCGCCATCATCACCGTCATCGAGCTGGACTTCATCGGGATCATCATCATCATCATCTCCACCGCCAACACCATCATCACCGCCGCTGCACCCCGTCTCCGCTGTAACATCTAGGGCTGAATCTTGTCTATTTCATAGGGGAAACTCTCCCGGTGTTGATTACTCTTGTTATTGATGCTATTGGGTGAAACCATTGGATTAAGGTTTATGTTCAGATTGTTATTCATCATCATATCACCTCTGATCATGTTCCGTATGATGTCTTGTGAGTAGTTCGTTTAGTTCTTGAGGACATGGGAGAAGTCTTGATGTTAGTAGTGAATTATGTTGAGTAATATTTAATGGTTTGATGCTTAAGTTGTGGTGTTATTCTTCTAGTGGTGTCATGTGAACGTCGACTACATGATACTTCACCTTTATGGGCCTAGGGGAATGCATTGTGTATTCGTTTGCCAATTGTGGGGTTGCCGGAGTGACAGAAACCTGAACACCCGTTGGTATATCGATGCATGAGGGATAGCAGGATCTCAAAGTTTAAGGCTGTGGTTAGTTTATCTTAATTACTTTCTTGTATTTGCGGATGCTTGCAAGGGGTATAATCACAAGTATGTATTAGTCCTAGGAAGGGCGGTGCATTAGCATAGGTTCACCCACACAACACTTATCAAAACAATGAAGATTAATCAACTATATGAAGCGAAAGCACTTGACAATATTCCCGTGTGTCCTCAAGAACGTTTGGTCATTATAAGTACAACAACCGGCTTGTCCTTTGCTGTAGAAAGGATTGGGCCACTCGCTGCAACTATTATTACTGCATTTTATTTACTTGTACTTTATTTATCTGTCATATCAAAAACTCCTAAAAACTTGTCTGTGAGCATTTACAGTGAATCCTTCATCAAAACCGCTTGTCAACACCTTCTGCTCCTCGTTGGGTTCGACACTCTTATTTATCGAAAGTACTACGATACACCCCCTATACTTGTGGGTCATCACTCGGCCAGTTTCCTATTAACTATCTAGGCATCCCAATTCACTTTAGGAGGTTAACGATAGCTCAGTGGAAACATGTTGAGGAAAGACTACAGAAGAGGCTAAGTAGCTGGAAAGGAAAACTACTATCCTTAGGGGGAAGATTGGTACTCATAAATTCAGTCCTCACTAATATGGTGATGTATATGATATCTTTCTTTCAACTACCAAAGGGAGTCTTGCATCGATTGGATTACTTTCGATCCAAATTCTTTTGGCATGGGGATAGTGAGAAAAAGAAATATCGGCTGGCAAAATGGGATGTAGTGTGCCGCCCTAAGGACCATGGTGGTCTTAGGATTCATGACCTACAGGTCAAGAATAGAGCTCTTCTTGGTAAGTGGCTTTTTAAGCTACTGACGGAAGAGGGGGTGTGGCAAACCCTCCTTAGGAAGAAGTACATTGGCTCAAGTGCGATATCACAGGTTTCTTGGAAATCAGGTGATTCCCATTTCTGGGCGGGTCTAATGGCGACGAAGAAATTCTTCTTCCCATATGGCTCCTTCTCTATTAAGGATGGGTCTGAGATAAGGTTCTGGGAGGATACATGGTTGGGTACTACCCCGCTCCGAGAACAATATCCAGCGTTATATGGTATAGTCCAAGGACGTCACAAGGGCGATTCTCTTGCTCAAGTATTGGTTGATAATCATCCTGCTGTGACGTTTCGTAGAGATCTTGTTGGACCCAGGCTGGCATCTTGGCATGAGTTGCTCCAGCGACTCGCTTCTGTCAATTTGTCTCAAGGGACCGATGAGTTTCGGTGGAATTTACGCAAGTGCGGCAAATTCTCTGTGGACTCCATGTATACCGCACTCGTTCAGCCGATGTGCCAGTTAATAATAATAAGAAAATCTGAAAGATGAAGATTCCACTTAAAAACAAAGTTTTCGCGTGGTATCTTCGTTGAGGAGTAATTCTTACAAAAGACAACCTTGCAAAACGCAATTGGCATGGGAGTAAACAGTGTGTATTCTGTCATAAAGACGAGACAATCAAACACCTGTTCTTCGAGTGTAAGTTTGCTAGTTCTATATGGTCCATCATCCAAATAGGTTATACTATTTATCCACCTACAAGCATTGCTAATATTTTTGGCAACTGACTGAATGGGGTGGATAATAGGTTCAAACAACTTATTAGGGTGGCAGCGCTTGCCGTAATATAGTTGCTTTGGCTATGTAGAAATGACAAGGTTTTTAATGATAAAAATTGCTCTCTTATGCAGGTTATCTACCGGACTACTGCTACACTCCGTTCGTGGTCTCAGTTGCAACGTGTGGGGCATCGAGACCTATTTATGGAGGTCAGTTCAAGACTGGAGGATACGGCGAGAGACTTTTTATCCCTACATGGATGGCAGCATAATTTGCGGATCGGCCCTCCACCACCATAGGCGTTTCTACAATTTCTCATATTGATATGTAATTCGCCTTGTTTTTCTTTTGATAGTACCTCAGACTTTTTGGCTGTGTGCATCTTAGTTATGCAGAGGCTGGGTATAATGCTTAACTTTTAAGTAATAAAGACTCCCTTTATCTTAAAAAAAAGCAGTTTAAGTCCATCCGCTGTAGTCTTAAATTATGGACAGGTTAGTGAGTGGGTTCAGTAGACTTGGAATGAAATACCTTGTTCCATATCTGCGTTGGAGTAGGAATTTTGTCGCAATCATGATCTCTAAATTGTATATTCTAAGTATCGGGTGCGCCTACACAATGGTTATTTTGGCATTTAGGGTTGTTTGAGGGCCTAAAAGCTTATAGGAAAACTGACGGTTCTGTGTAAAACTGATGTGCTATTCTCATATTAGTTAGTCATACAGTTGCTGAACACAACACCAGAATACTATTTTTATCCTATTGCTTTTCTTTAGCCGAATAATAAACGTCACGCGTCTGTATCAAATGATGCAAAACAGAACAAATTCTCCTGTGATGTAGTTTGAAAGAAATGCATTTTCTGTTGATGATTCTGATAATTTGCGTTGTTTTTATTTCTTGTTTGCTGTAGAGCATCGACTGCAAACAGGTAATAAGTTTTTCTTTCTTGTTCGCTGTACGGGCGTTGAGGATGTCAAACACCTCTTGTTTCTGTGTCCACGGCGAAGAGTGTACTTGCTCAATCAATTAGGCCTGGACCTGCAAATTCAGAAGGCATGACAATTGGATCTGGCAGGCCAAGCAGTCCTTGAAACTTTCTATGTGAAACTATGACACGGTCGGCTGTACTTGGTCAATCAACTTCAAATGAATTGCTTGCAGTGGCGTGCTGGTACTTCTGGTGGGAAAGAAGATACGGCATATTCTTGGGGAGAAAGTACAGCGACCTGGAAGGGCAGCCACATCCATAGCAGCCTTAACAGTAAATTTCAGAGCTGCACATCCAGTCAAACCTAAGAAGGTTGAGGGATGGTCTAAACCCCCTCCTAATCACGTGAAGATTAATGTAGATGCCTCGTTTGAAGCTGACTCGCTGAGAGGTACCACGGGACTGGTGATCCGCAATGTCTCTGGGAGGTTCGTAGCTGCAAGTAATTGCAAATTGGACATTGTCCAGGACATGTTGACAGCGGAGGTTCATGCTCTGCAGAATGGTTTATGTTTGGTTCAGTCATTTGGATGCAACAGAGTAACAGACTCATTCTCGGTTCCGATAGCACAGATGTGGTGGAGACAATGAATAATGGCGTGCACTCACACGGGATAGCGCCGGCCATCTTACTATATTTGCTGCTAAACCCTGAAAGTCCACGCTCCGCGAGGGAACACGGCACGGCGAGCTGGCAACGCCGCGTCCTGAGAAGCCCATGTCATGATTCCAGCTGCCCCCTGATTCGGCCTCAGCGGATCGGCCCAGGTACCTACTACAGCGCCGGCCGCCTCCCCACTGTTCCAAGCACTTCTGCAGAATCGTCAGCGTCCGATGGATCTCCCCGAAGAAGTGCTCGCCGACATCCTCCGCCGCGTGGTCCCGCCGCGTCACCGCGCCGAGTGCAGGCGCGTCTGCGGTTACTGGCGTGCCACCATCGACCGCCGCAGGCTTGTCCTCCCGCACCTCCTGCCGTGCGCGCCGCGCGGCTCCTTCATCAACTTCATGGCCGACGGCTGGGGCGGCACCTACTTCTTCGCGCGGGGCCGCGGCAGCGGCGTCGATGCTCGTCTCGCCGACGCGCCGACCAGCTCGTGCACCGCCTTCGTGGACCACCGCAACGGGTTACTCCTCTGCGAGGCCACCGAGGGCGCGCGCTTCGTCTACAACCCGGCCACGCGGCGGTCGGCGATGCTTCCGCCGCCGCCAAGCGCGGATCCATGGGGCGTCGCCTCGGCTGCGTACCTCGTGTTTGACCCTGCCGTTTCTCTCCACCACGAGGTGTTCCTGCTCCCCGAGCTTCCTAGCGAGCCCAGGCCCGCCCAACCTGACGACCCGGCGCCGCCTCCGCCGTTCAACGTGTCATTGCTCTTCTTCACGACGGACGGCGACGGCGAGTCGTCGCAGCCGCCTCTGATGGACAGCGACGAATACGACGGGGAGGACTGGTTATACACCGAGAACGAAACGCGGTTGCGTACAAGACCCTCTCGCCGCGAGTACCTCGAGGCAAAGGAAGCAAAGGACACCTTGGGACTGATGGAATGGCCTCCGTCGCTCTACGTGGCGCAAGTGTTCTCCTCCGTGACCGGCCGGTGGGAGGAGAGGGCGTTCGTCCGGGAAGGCGGCGCCGCTGGTTCCGTGGCCGACATGTGGTCCGATCCACCATCACCCAACTACGGAAGGTTGGTGCCTCGATGGGGACCGCGCCGCCGCTACGCCGTCTACTGGCAGCGATCTCTTTATGTTCATTGCCGCGGCGGTTTCATCATCAGGTACATGAACCAATTATCATCGCAAAGTTGTCATAAGAGAAAAAAAATCTTCATCGCAACATCACATTGTCAGCCTATATGGCTATATACTGATAATTTGCTTGCTAAATCAAGACTTGATTGATCTGCCGCTGCAGGTTGTCGCTGCTGACGGGCAAGTATGTGGTGATCAAAACCCCAGAAGGTGTCAAACTGGCCGGGCATTGGTGGGCTACGCAGTACCTGAGCAAGTCTCAGAAAGGGGTTTATTACACAGTTGTCGCCGACCTAAAGCTCTGGGTATGGGCATTGAATGATGAATCCACGACGGCGCCGCCAATGTGGGAGATGGTGCATCATGCCGACCTTATGCCGTCACTGAGGCAACACTCGTTCCTAACCAATCAAGAGAAGGACAAGTCTTGGATCCTCGACGATCCCTCAAGAAGAGAGTCAACGGAGCAGGGATACTGCGAATGGGACTCTGATGATGATGGTGGCGTCAATGTCGCGGAACAAGGCGGCACCGACACCATGGGTTGGTTGGATTTCTTGGGGTACCATCCTGACAAGGAGATTGTCTTCTTCGGTTACGAGTACAAGCATTGCGCGTTTGCCTACTACCTGCGAACCTCCAAGCTTGAGTATCTGGGTGATCTTGTGCCGCAATCATGGCATCGCAGCTTTCCTGCTTACGTACGGGAGTCGTTTGTGTATACTCCCTCCAGGATCGATCTACTTTCTGATCAGAATGGTACTTCTGTTGATTTGAGTAATTGGGTTGAATAAGCTAGCAGGAGTTCCGCAGGTGCCGTGAGCTTCAAGATGATTGATGCTATTCCGTGGCATCGAATCGATCCTCAATGACTAGAATGTCAGATAATTATTCTCAAAAAAAAGAAAGAATGTCAGATAATTGTGAACTGATTAACATCTGCGACAATTAGAATGAGAGCAGCCTCCCTTAAATATGTAGTGGATGCAAAGTGTTTTGCTACGGCAGGAGCCAAGCTTCTCGTGATACTGTTAGTGGGTGTAATAGTACTGCTTTCTAATGTGTTTATCTCACTGAAGTCAAGGTGTAACTTATGTCCAATTAAGAACATTGGAAGATCATCTCGTCAATCTCAAAAAAAAAAAGGAAGATCATCTCGTCTTGAATTTGAACATTTAATTTTCTTCCGTCGGTGGCCTTGTATACCAAGTCCTAGTGACGTCTAGATTACAGTCAAGTTGGAACCTAGATAAACGCAGGTTTTGCAATGCAATCGACGTCTGTCATTTTTCTTATCTACAAGTTACACCCACAAGTGGAGTACTGCTATAAATTAGTGCTACAGTAGCTATAATCATCAAAGGATTTAGCTGCCACGCCCCAGGCCATGGCCAGTGTAGCCTGGGGCTGGCTACGCCCCTGAGTACTAGTCCCGTGTCATTTTCTTATGCAAAAATCACTAAAAGTTATGAAAAAAAAAATCAAAACACTCATACCACTTGTATTTACTATTTTCACAACATAAAAAAAACCAAATCCAAACTCAACATGTATCCCAACAAAAAAAAAACAAATTCAACGTTAAAATAGTCAATTGGGCCAAAATCACGGTCCAATTAGCTTAGGACTATTGAGGGCTCGATTTTGCAATTGCGCATGACTAACGAATATAATGTTCGATAGCATAAAAAAATATGTACCACATAATAACAAAACAATTATATCAGTAGCAACAACTTTAATATGGTTGTTAGTCTCCTACTTATGGGTTGCACATTTATATTAATAAAATGACTAGATATATTTCCAGTGTTTAATTTCATACTTCTTATTTGAGAGACCAAAATAATCAGTCGTATACACCATGTGATATAGAGATGCATTGCGGTGAGAAATAATTTAATTTTGTGTGCGCAAAAGTAGTACAACCCATGATATTTTGTGTTCGTCGGTGATCACTATAAGCAGTGTTACTTCAGTAACAAAGTATAGATCATCAACATGTTATCACTTATTACTGAATCTATTGTAAATTGTAAGACACATTTTGACCCAGAAAAAATGATCATGCCAACGATCAATTTATAGTCCCGAAGTTTCTGTATATTTGCTTACATAACCATGCACTACACACATCCATTAAGATTTTTGTTAGGTTTTATGTGTTGTAATCTCTATCAATAAATTAATAATTTTGATAATAGAGAAGAACATTCACACAATAATATACATATACGCCATCGATTGTAAAACAAATTAAGGAGGCATGATGTTTTCTTTTTTTCACATTTTAGTTGGTTTTGTATCTTGTTAAGAGTAATATCTCATAATGGAAAAATATTTTGCGCAACTCAGAAATATTTTAAATGATATACATTGCAATTATATAACAAAAAACAAGTGAGAAAAGTATTTTTTTGGTTAACAATGCTAACTAACTAGATGAAACATATTTGTTAAAACCACAACATGATTAAATATTTTAATAAAGTATACAAGTGTAGTATAATTATATTCATGTTAACTCATTCTCGACACAAACTTTCTTTGGAAAAACCCTGGGTGGGACAAAAAGAGAAAAATGGGAAGAAATGACATGAATTGGCATTTGCTGACACGATATGATGACTAATATTTTGTTTGCTCTACGTTTGAAATTGTCAATTCAAGTTCATTGTGGTAATACCAAAAACTGCAATTAAGCTTATGGTGTTTGATTTGGTATTGTGGGTCATGCTAGCGATGACCATCTCTATGGTCTACTTGGCGCTCAGGTGGAATGAGATTTCTGAGATATTCATGGAGGAGATATCTCAGCCCCCTTCATCCAGATCACTCTGTGAGTGTCGTGGGTCTTGTCCGAGTACATTTTACTCTATCATAAACAATATTGATCTTTGGATTGCACCTTAATTGAATGAAATATTTGTACATAGGTTCAACATCAACACATTATATTTCTTCGTCAGATCCAAACCCATCTACAACAATGAGTATTCATGTAGGTGATTGCCATCAGCGCTTCTGTCCCCTGATCATCTTGCCCACTAAGAAAATAATTTTTGGGCACATACACATCTCGAATATATAACCTTGTACGAAAGGTGACAATATGGGTTTCCTCTAGTATGTTCTTTGCATATGAATCTTGCTAACGAAATAAGTTGGTTTCCGGATTGAGATGCGACTAGAAGAAGATTGAGGAGCACATTTGCAGGAAGACAACAGTCCATGTAACCATATGAAAGGACAAGGATGTCGCTTAGAGGGGGGGGGGGGGGGGCTGAATAGGCGATTTAAAACTTTTCCGGTTTAGGCTTGATAATTGCGGAATAAAACTCGGTGTTTAAATTAACAAGCCAACAACCTAAATATACTAGGCTCACCTATATGCACCAACAACTTATGCTAAGCAAGACAAGCAACAAAGTGATAGAAAAATAAAATACTTCAAGCACGATGGCTATCACAATGTAAAGTGCGTAAGTAAAGAGCTCGGGTATAGAAATAACCGAGGCACGCGGAGACGAGGATGTATTCCCGAGTTCCTCCTTTTTAGGGGAGTACGTCTCGTTGGAGGGTGTGAGTTTCAAACTCAAACGCCACAAATGGCTTCACCCTATTCTCCGATAAACCTTGACCAAAAGCTCGGTTCACCTTCCACTATCGGAATCCTTCAAGGCGGGATTCGGAGCCTTTACAACAATCTTGAGGCACAACCCACAAAAGGGTTGGGAGCTCCCAAGTGACCACAAAAGGTCTCAACCACCACAAAAGGCGTCTAGGGTCCAAAGACCCAAGAGTAACAAGCTCACAAACTTTCACGTCCACGAATCTTCGTGGAGAGCCCAAACCGATGCACAAAAGTAAAGACAAGAACACAAGAAGTGCTCAAATCATTCACTCTCAAATCCCACCAAAAGCAACTAATACTTATGGGGAGAGAAGAGAGGAAGAACAAAGAGGAACTCAACAAATGGAACTCCAAGATCTAGATCCAAAGGGTTCCCCTCACTTAGAGGAGAGATGGATTGGTGAAAAGTAGATCTAGATCTCCTCTCTCAAATCCCTCAAAGATATGCAAGAATCAGAGGAGGAATTGGAGAGGACAAGCTTTTCATGGTCAACAACGGAGGAGAGAGAAGAGGAAAATTCGTGCTCACTGTAGGTTGAAGAAGGGGAGGGGTATTTATACCCCTTCCCTGGAAAAATGGCCGTTACAGCAACTTGACCGGGAAATTCCGCCCCCGGGTGACCCCGGACGCGCCCGAGGAGCGGTACTGGACTTGGCCGGAACTTTCGCCGGAACTTCCGGCGGGCCGGAATTTCCGGCCTAAGGTCCGGAACTTCCACCCCTCTGAAAACTGCAGAAGCACCGATACGAAAACGGCAATAACTTTTTCATCCGAACTCCGATTTCGATGATCTTGGGCTCGTTGGAATCGCAACAAAGAGCTTTTCATATGGAAACCACAAGAGAAGAGTTTGACCTCTCTTAGAAAATACAAACCGATAAAACCTCCAACATAAAAAACGCAACAAGGTATTCATATGGAATCCGTTTTTGATGACTAGAGCTTGGTATGGAGAAGAACACAATCTCTAAATCCTCACATGGATAAAAGCCAAATACGAACCAAGAAAAATGATATGCCACTACTAGGAAACTAGCTATTCAGTGGCGCACCTTTTTGGAATTCACGCCACTAAATTTTATTTCTGTGGCGCATATCTACATGCGCCACAAAATTTTCACATTTTTATGGCGCATCCACACGATATGCGCCACAGAATTCTCAAAATTAAATTTAAAAAAAGGTTCAAAACTCCAAAAAAAAGGAAAAAACAAAAAGATGAAATAATTTGGAAAAACCTAAATATTTGAATTTTTTGAACATTTAATAACAGTGCAAACATATCTCAAATGATGACTTCCCACTAGGTCACCCATCCTCAGATTGCTCCAACCCAAGCACGCTTAATTTCTAAGTTCTATTCAATTCAGCTACCCTTATGCTACTAAATTTCTTATTCATATAAGTATCATATCAACCTTCTTAAGCCTTGTATGTGTATATATGTGTGTAGATGTGTGTGTACTTTATGTGTGGTATGTGTATATATGTGTGGTATGTGTATATATGTGTGTTTTTAAATTTCGAAAAAATCAACAACTTCAAAAGTTTCAAAAGGAAATTCAAAATTTTAAAAATCCAAAATTTTCAAAAAATACAAAAAAAATCAATAAATTCCGAAAAATCCAAAAAAACAAAAATCCAAAAAATTTGAAATTTTAAGAAAAAATGTATTTTTTTAAAAATGACAAAACAATAAAAAATAGTTTTTTTTAAATTTCTAACAATTTAGAAATCCTTGATTTTTTTTGAATTTTTTTTATTTTTTGTCATTTAAAAAAAATACATTTTTTCTTAAATTTTCAATTTTTCTGGATTTGTTGAATTGTTTTTGGATTTTTGGATTTTTTTTTGAAGTTTTCTGGATTTTTTGATTTTTTTTGAAAATTTGAATTTCCTTTTTAAACTTTTGTGTCGCATAAATTTATATTTCGGTGGCGCATGTGGTTTACGTGCGCCACATAATTCCAAAATTTCTGTGGCGCATATTTTTGTATGCGCCACAGAAATATTTCTGTGGCGTACGCACTTTTATATGCGCCACATAATCCATTTCTATCTATAGCTAGTTTCCTAGTAGTGTGCCAAGTATGCAAAGGTTTGACCTCTCCACAAAGATGCGATCAAATTACCCACTTGAGAGACCCTCTTGATAGAACGCCGTCTATCCTATAACCCGGTCTCCCACTAACACCATGGGACCGATAAAATAGAAAACCTATCAAGATCATGCATTTGCCTTGCGCATTCCACTTGAGCTAGATGAACACGAACTTGACTCCCTCAAGTTAGACCACCTTTCTTGATTGTGTTTGCTAGCACATACTTGATGAAGATTTCTCCAAATACTCCCCCATACACCATAATGGGAGAGCTTCTCTTAGGTCCATCTTCATGTATCCACTTGCATTTCATCTTCTTCTCTTGATATAGATGATGGCTTGGAGATAAACATGAATGTTCACTCAATCTTCTTTTCCAAGCCATGCTTGCAATAAACTCAATTCTAGATGACCATTCTTCATATAAACCCTTGGATAGAATCTTGGTCATCATATAATCTTTTAGGGTCCAACACATGAATTCCAATCTTTTTCATGGACAAGAGCTATAAAAATATTTCAATGCAAACATTAGTCCATAGAGATTGTCATTAATTACCAAAATCACACATGAGGGCACACGCACTTTCACCATAATCATATATTTTTTAAACTGAACGGTAGGAGCTCTGCCTTTGCTTTATAGATAGGAAAAAACAACAACGAGTGTTGTTACAGATTGACATCCATCAAGGATGGGAAACGACTCTTTTCAAAGCCCCAGATGACATAAAAGAATCTCTCTGAAATAATAACTACGTGATGTGCCATTATGAAATTGGCAATCTCAATTCTTGCAAGATCAGCGACGGTAGAGCTGCAGAGGGGACTTTTTCTACGTCTTGGAAGAAACGTCCATTAAGTTCATTCCACACGTTTCAAAGTATGTACACGGTCGTAGTGATCATCGGCGTGGAGTCTTGACGCAGTCCCTGCGTTACGAAGCAAAGCATGTGCAAGTGTTGTTACAGCTTGACATCTAAAGTTTGTTACGTTCATTCCACACATTCCAAAGTATGTACAAGTGTTGTTCACGCTCTAACTCGTACATGTGTTCTAACACATACTCAGTTGTCGCGGGGGTGGATGATTGCGTCTGAATTTGAAATCTAGCACTTTCGTCGTCTTATCCGCTCGTCATCATTGACCGCGTCTCTGATGAGCGGCACTTAGTGCGGCAACTGTGTTCTCTTGTAGTGCATTCCTTGTCTCGCCCCTCTTCTCTCCTGCAGTCATATAGTGGGAGTGACGTGGACACAAGTGATGATGATCAAACGTTGTCAACTGAAGTTGTTGCCGGTATCTAGCTAGTTATAGACGTTGACCTCAATGTCGAGGTAGCCGATCATGATGTTACCGTGGTTGAGGCTGTCATCATCAATATAGTAGTCGTCGTAGTCAGTGTTGCCGCGAGCACTGAAGGCGCTAACAAAAATTATGCAACATGTATGACGAAGCTATTATCGTGGATATTTCGTACCATGTGATGGTCATAGGTTACCGTGGGACCTGACGTTTTTCATCTTGAGAGGTAACGTAGGGGTATCTTGTGGATGTGAGAGAACGTAGATGAGTCCCTCAATTTTGCTAAGACTGGAGAAAACCCACCGCACACATCTTGCCGAGACCGTCTGCACCGTTTGTACAGGGCATCACAAATAGTGATGTCAGTGTCGATGCAGTCTTTGTCGTAGGACGCAGTTGATGCTGTCGTCGATGTTGCATCGTCTCTTGCAGTAATACTGTCAGAGACTCATGTCCATCCTTGTGGACGATGCAGTGACGGTGGCGATGTGTTGATGAAGATATTGGATGATGTTGATATAGAACTTAGCGATGACATATCGGTAAGGTATCAACATGCGTGAAGAAGTGAGCCGCTTCAAGGCGTCCCTTTGTGGCAACGTGTGGTGATGTCGTGTTGTTGGACAAGTCGATAAAAAATGCACACCGTACTAAACATGTTGATGATGCATTTCAAAGTCGCTTATCATGGATACTCAGACCAAAGATGTTGACTCGTAGACTAGTGTAGTCGTAAAATTTGATGTCGTGATTCAGCTCGTTGCAGTATAGATTGTTGGGTGATGGAGGCGCCAGATGCTGAAGCGGTGATGCTGATGCTGCGGGTGGATCGTTCGGACGACCTGTGTTGGAAGCTGCGCTGGGCTGGTCGAAGGAGCTGAGGCGCCTCAGACCGTCATGCAGACGGGGAGGTCCGTGATTAAGTAGCAGTCTAGCCGTCATGCACGAGCAGATTGGTTGCTTGATGCCTACGAGCATATGTGTGTTCAAATACCTGTATTCACATGTAGCATACGTGTGTTCAAATACAAATATATTTTTGTTTTGCAGCGGACGCTAAAACAAGATGCTGCGACGATTCTGGGCGTGGTTATTTTTTTGGCTAAAAATGTTGCGAAGATTTTCGTGAGGTGCTACAAACATCGGCATCCCATGCTATTTTTTCTTGTAAACTTTGCTACGACCGATGGTTTTTGCTTCACGGAGTGCCAAATTGATACATAACCACTTTATGTTTGCATTACTATTTTTAAATTACTACTAAACATTTTTATATCGCTGTAGTATTTTCCTAAAAAAAATGTTGCGACGATAATGTCATTGTAGATTGTTTTTGCTAGGCCTTGTGTGGATGTTTTGTCGTGAAAGACGAACGACCCAGATGTGACCTACTAAGCCGATCGAACGGCTGGACAGGCTACTGATCTTTCCGAAGATCGGTCGCCCGACACCTAGCATTCCCCTGCTTAAAGTACAAAAATTCTAAATAAAATAACTTCGATCCTGCTTACTGAGCTGAAGCACAATTAGCTATATACGAGTATATATATTAAAAAAATCTTACTTATCAATTTATGATGCTCCAAAATATTAACCAAAACCAAATCAGTGAATGGTGCGCCCTAGCTAAGCAGAACTTTGCAACAATTATTCAATCTTAGAACTGTGATCGGACGCCCATAACATACGAACTTGTTTGATTGTATGAGCTGTCCAATTACTTGCTCCGTGTCTAATTTATTACTCAAGCGCGTGAGTCTTCAATCGGATTAATTCCAAAATATAGTAGTAGTAACTTTCTTGCTAGTTGCTACAACTATTTAAACGAGTTAAACGTACGACTGCCTATATATAAATGCATACTCTCAGGTGATCTCTTAGCTCATTTCTTCCACTAGATCTTGGTTCATCGGCCGGAGAACATTTCAGAAGCTAAACGGTGATGCGTTTCGTGCTCTGTGCGGCGGTGCTCGCCGCAGCCGCAGCAGGGTTCATCTCAAGTTTGCATCGCAGCTAGTTCGTTACAATTGATTGACATCTATCTATAGTTCTCGCTTGACTGAAACTGAACCTACGTAGGTGCGGGTGCAGATGGCGCGCTCCTCCTAGCGCACGACGTCGCCGACACCGGCCGCAGGTTGCTGCAGGCCAGCAGGAGACCATGTCCGGTGGACCTAGCGGCGGCCAACTACACGGTGCTCACAAGCCGGTGCGTGTGGCCCCCGTTCGAGCCGACGGCCTGCTCAGGCCCGGTCCTGAGGGGGGGCAAGAGGGGCGGCCGCCCCGGGCCCCCGAACCCAAGGGGCCCCCACCCAGGTATGGCATATGTAGTGTGTGAAGAGATGTTCGGGGGCGCCATTAGAGTAGATCAACAGCTCCTCTCGTACGTTCCAGTTCCAGGGAGACGATGGAAGCATCCGTTGCTTTCAAGTGGGCTAAGACTTTTAGGCCTTTTTTAGATGGGCCCCTTTTTTCTTTGGTCCATGAGTGATTATACACGTAAAAAAAATGCTATGAGGTTTAACCGTTTAAGTGGGTGGGGCTGGTGCGCTACTTATCCAATCGATGGATTTCTCAATTCTTTAAGCCGCTGATTGCTCTACTAATTATTTCCCATAAAACCACTCAAAAATCAATTTTTGAAAAAGGGGAGCAGGCTTCTAGAACTCAAAAAATTGTTTCCTAAAAATAATTGCTCTAATGGCTTCCAAAAGAGAACAACCAGCCCAAGTTCGATAAGTGCAGCTGGGGCGCCTATAGTGACAAGAAGGCCTGATTTGAACCAAAAAAACATATTTTCTCTTTTAGTTAGCGGCTACGAGAAATTACAAGAATTGTAAGGCCTTTGATAGATATGAATAAATTGTCCAATATTAAATTGTTTTTGGACGTACTTAAGTTTGTAAGTTTTATATATATACATATATCAATTGTTATTATTATTTGTATTAGGGGCCCCGGTTTGAAGTTTCGCCCCGTGCCCCGGAAATCTCAGGACCGGCCCTGGGCCTGCTGTGCGGCGTTCAAGGACCTGGCGTGCCCGTACGCCGACTACATCAACGACGTGAACGGCACTGACTGCGCCGACACCCTGTTCTGGTACATCCGCCTCCACGGCAATTACCCGCCGGGCGTCTTCCACGACAACTGTAGGGAAGGTCCCAAGGGCTCAAATGCTCTGATGATCAGGGCACTCTGTAGCTACACCGGCCATACTGCTCTGTTCATTGTCCGGCCTGTTCAGCTATCGTGAATAAGTTACACGACTGATAAATGTGGGAGAAATTTATGGATGTGTTATCAATATAATTACGCCTACTGGTGTTACGTACTTCTTGGATAAGTTACAAAAGAAATAAATCAGGAATTTATAAATGTTAGTAATAAATATAGTTTTTCTGTAGTAATAACAGAGATAATTAGGTATGAGGTTAATATTAATGCTAATCCATGGGCCAGAATCTATCTTCAACTTGTCCCTGACGGCGTGCCTCGTATTACGTTGGAATACGATTTTCTATAAATTTTGCAGAAAACCAAACATAAGTTACACTACTTGCTAGAACTACATTGCCTCTAGCCTGGAGAAGCGGAGAATAGCTTGGAGGCTCCAACGAAGCAAGGATTACTTGAGCTACATGCAGGAATGGCGTCCGTAGCGCTAGCTATAGGTGGTGGCGTCCAAGAAAGGCAAGACCTGTGAGAGAGCAAGAAGATACCTTACGCAGATGCCGCTCCCTTGATCCAATATATATAAACCCATGGCAACAGGCTTCAAGCACATACCATCCTGTCCACACCACTCCATAGTCCATAGTCGTAGCCGATCAATCGAGATGAAGAGTACTGCAGGGCCAGGGAAGCCGATGGCCCGCGATGACGGCCGCCGGTGTGCGATCCTGCTGGCGCTGCTGATCCTCGCCGTGGCGGCGGCTACGACCCTCTACCGCGTCTACATCCTGACGGCCGTGGCACCACGCCTGCAGGTCTGCGACGCCAAGCTGGGGCCGTACGTGTACAACCCTCTCAACCACACCATCCAGGACCTGCAGCTGAACGTCACCCTCTGCTGGAAATGAATCAGTAATTGCTCTATGTTGTCGTCTGCGTGCGTGCTGCTAATGTCTAATTTGTGCCGTGCATAGTGTGGAGGTTATGTATTATTCCTCAAAATGTACAGACTATATTGCTATGTTCTCCCCTCAGTTCTTACAAACAGCTGTTTTCTGCTAGAAGCAGTTCAGTGAGAAATTTGAAACTTAATTACTGTGTCCATCCTACTTATCCTGATCATTGTCAGAAATGTTGCTCACAATTCAGAATAAAAGTGATTGCTTAAACAGTTGTTAACAGAACAAACCCGCATGGGGAGGGAAAGCATAAATTAATCACCAACAAACGGTAACGGGTCGAGGAGATGCATACATAATCAGGGCTATCTACACTAGCACTAGCACTAGCACTAGCACTAGCACTAGCAAATGTTTCCAGGTCACAATATATAGTCGCTGCCATTCTAGTTCATCACCATAAACGAACGATCGGGAGGCAAACCATCTGTAGTACCATCAATTGTCTTCGAGCTTGCGGCGTCGGCGGAACTCCAGCTCGGTCTCGATCCAGAACAGGTCCGTCCCAAAGGCGTCCCCACCACCTCAGCGTTGTGCTTCTTCTCGACGTCCAGGGCACATTTCTTGTACATGTCAAAGAGCCACACCTTATGCCTCTCCTTGGTCTTGTACTCGTAGCCATGCTCGGCTATCAGGTACTGCTCGAACCTCCACTTCATGGCCTCCTCCTTCAGGGTCTCGTCAGCAGCAAACTCCTTGAGCTCTGCAATTGGTTATGAGTGGGAGGAGGGGAAATCATTCATCTGGTAATTTTTAACTAGGTGAAAACAGCTAGCTAGCAATACCCGGGGCAGGCAGATTAATTCGCACCTGCTGGTTCCAGAGGAGGAAATTTAAGAACATAATTTACTCCACTTAAGGCAAGGTAGATATCCAGGATCCTTTTCCTGCAATGGATCAAAATTTGTCTTAATTGAAAATCAGGAACAGTACAACAGTCTTGTATAAATTTATCTCATCGTGACTGGAAAATAATATCCTGTTTCAATGAACTGCCACATGCGCCGCAAAATGCGACACCTCTTAGTCTCTCGTACTGGCCTCTATACTTTGCTGTCAAGGAAGCTTTGTTCTCATATGGCTGGAATGACTGATAGTTACAAGAGATTGATTGGAACAAGCTAGTCCCAGATTTTTAATGGCATTGCGATTTTGTTTACCAGGCCTGGGCATATACTGATTTATAAGGAAGATTTGACATTGTGCACTAATAATTAGTCAAACCCAGATATTAAATGGCTGCAATGAACAGCATAATTTCGTAGCCATAACAGCATTAGTAGGCAGCATACATGCCGTGTAGGTATGTTTGGAAAAACGAGACATATTCCAGTCAAATTTTACTGAAACTCCTGCATGACACCACATGGAAGGGAACCGATCGAGATTTGAGAACAAGCAGCGCCGGCAGATACTGAGTTAAAGGCTTACACTTGAAGTGATCATTTTTAATGAAACGAAGTGATGTATCTTGGTGTTTGGATGAAACTAAACGGTATTGCATCTTTCTCTAAGAAAATGACAGTACTGCAGAAGCTGTAAAGTGATGATAATGGGCGGCAAATATGTCTCAAAGGAGACCATATTATTTGATGATCTCATTTGAAATTTGATAAAACTATTTTCTGTTGTATTGAAGAATCCAAACAGGTTCGTAAATTGAAAAACAAACTAATTGTGCTAAGATTCTAATTCTATTCCAACACACAGTTTGGACATCCCCATTCAGATTTATCTAGAATTACAGAATGTGGGGCTTTGCCGAAATGATTTCCACGGTCTAGTAGCTAGTCAGTTTATATACCACTTAATATTAATCATCAATGCGCATATAACGCATAAACAAATTCCACCTTGTGCATTAATAATTTATCTAACCCAAAAAGTAAAGAACCACAACAAATAGCACAATTTCAGCAGCTATAACAGCATTAGCAGGAAGCGTATACGAGTGTTTCAAGTATGTCTGGAAAAGCAAAACATACTTTACTTAAATTTTACTGAAGCTCCTGCATGCCACCACAAGGAAGAGAACCGATCAAGATTCGTCGAGAACAAACAGCACCGACACAAACCGAATGAAAGGCCCATACTTGAAATGCTCTTGTTTTGTTTTGTTTTGTTTTGAGGAAACGAAGTGACGTATCTTGGTGTTGGATGAAATTAAAGCATAAGTGAAGATGTAAAACTTGTCAGAGAAGATAAAATTGTATTAATTGTGTTCTTACAGACATCCATCATCCATGATGGAGGGAGCAAGAAACAGACCTCTGCGCCCAGAGGCCGCGCCGGAATTTCTCGGCCTCGTCCTCGACGTTCTTGCGCAGCCTCCGCGCGGAACCGGCGGCCTCGCGGTAGACCCCCGCGTAGAAATCCCTCTCCGCACGGAACTGCGCGAACCTCCTGCGATGGAAGGACAACGCACGGCCGGCAGAAAATCGAACCGAATTAAAGTCGGATGCTTGCAGTGAAGCGCCATTTGGGGCCAGAGAGAGAGAGAGTCTGAGAGAGGGCTGATCGATTAGAACAAGAACCTGTGCTGGAAAAGGGCGCGCGAGAGATCCCGCACCTCGTCGCCGACGTCTCTCTGCACGCACGGATCGATGGATTAGCCATGGCCGTGAACTTGATAATAATCCGTCCGACGAGAGATAGAGAGGGCGGGACCGCGGGAGGGAGAGAGGGTTACGTACGTGGAGCCTCCGCGCCGCCGAGCCTACGGAGCCGCAGCAGATCCGGCTGAGGAACCGGAGCAGCATTGCGCTCCGAGCCTCCGACCTCTCGCCGCCGCGCTGCCGTCGCGTCCGTCGAGGGTTTGTGCTTGGCTTTACTTCTTCCTCGATCGGCGGCGCCTGTCTGTCTGCGGGCTCAGGCCCATCTTCGACGGTCAATATGCTCTAATGGGCCTCGATTACATTAGGGTCAAACTCTGCCAGACAATGTAGAACTAAAACTTTGCTAACAGAAAAACATAGAACTAAAACTTATCCCTTGAAAAAAAGGCTTCACCTTGAGCAGCATCAGATTTTGCAGAATTCCGAAACTAAGAAAAGCTAATTACCAATCCGAGTTACCACCCATACACAAACTGAGTCATCGCAAGAAGCTTTCAGCAACTGTGTTCTCAGATAAAAAAATAGAACATCGCTTCATTCCACTCTAATTACCATCGTCCCCAAGGGCATTGATATAGAGGCGGAAATCTTTGACGATAAATTAGCACATCTCGAGCCTCGCGTCCCACGCTGCCATGTCCATGTGAAAACAACATTCGGTGACAGTTTTTTTTTTAACATAAGAGAACTCTCTAAGTCAAATTTTGGAAAAACAAATACTGCAATTTTTGGGAAAAAATATCCAAGTCATGTTGTTTTCTAAACGAGAAATCCCATTAGTATTACTACCGCCGATCCATAATAAGTATCACAGTTTTGAATTAATCCCCGTTCAAAACTACTTATTTTCAATCAGAGGGAGTACTAACAATCGAACTACGGTAGATACAAAGAGTCCAACTTTACGAGTAGTGCTAAACTTTGTGAGCTATCTAATTCATTAACCGCGTCATTTGGATGTATAGAATCGAATTAATTCCTGGAGTTGTAACTTCACAAACCCAAATATTTAACACACATCTCTCTCTTCCCGTCTCCCGTCTTGCTCATTTCTCGTGCTGGCAAGCCGGGAAGTATAGAGAGATGGATTTGTTTGCTTTGCGTGGCCTTGCTCGTGCGTCCGCAGTTGCCACCACAGCCGGATTCAACTCAAGTAAATCGAATCAAGCGCATGAGGACATGCGGAAGAGCGACCCAACATCAAAATATGTATGCTTAAGTATTTGAACCAGAGAAGTAAGATTGATAGTGAAGCAGCCTTGTAAGCATTGATCATATACTATCTTAGGAAGTTGTATGCACACGTATTTGAACCAGAGAAGTAAGATTGGTAGAAAGAAAATGAAAAACATCAAAAGATTATTGGCAGAGTACACATCCAAATGAGTTGGAGGTGGGAGGGGGTGGGGGTATATGCCCCCCTACCCCCGTTTTGCCCACATGATCTCAAACTTGAAGCCAGACCGTCTAGGCCGGTCCCGTAACATCTCTGGCTGCGCATAGACAACCCTCACAGGCCTTGGAATCCCATCAATTATGAAAGTGAAATGATTTGTCAGATACATGCAAGTGTTAGTTGTAGCCTTGCATGCGAATCGTTGTCAACCTGCACCAACGCAACGACGGGGATGTGATACTACAGTTGATGCTTACTCCTGACCCTCCATAACGTCATTAAAACGGTATTGATGATATCCCTAGGTTTTTGTTGGACAAGAAGACTTATCTAGTCATCACACTGTCAGAAATAAAGGTGATGCATGATAATCATGGATGCACTATGGATAGAAACCCTCAAGTGTACGTTTAAAAAAATAGAAACCCTCAAGTGTATCTCGGAAAATCAGAGCACGGAGTATACTACACCACGAGTTATCAGTTCCAACTTCGAGCATGGGTACTACTCGAAGTATCCAAATCGTGTCCAACTCCTACGTGGGTGCTATGAAAGCACCACTCTGATCTCCTTGCGCCCTTTGTAGTGCGACACACAATGCTGCGAAGAAGAAGAAAAGATAGTCCCATCTTGCATCGTAGATCGTGACAAGGAAGGTGTGGCTGATGATAGAGTAGATTGCAAATGTGAATATACCAGTGATCTTAGTGATGACGATTCGGAAAAGCAAGAAAAAGGTGAACTAAATAAATGTCAAAGGGATTGTTATGTCTGCAAGCGGGTTGACTTGATTGGGTACCATCCGTGCAACGAAATTGCCTTTTTGGGTATGGGCAATTCCAATGGGTATGCTTACGGATAACGCAACTCCACACCTAGTTCGACGTTCCCGATTATCTGTGACGTCCAACTGCTTTAGTATTCGCGCACAAATTATTAATTATTTTTAAAATATCAATGTTTTATCAATAATTTTCAGATTTATGTAATTTATTTTTTGGATTCCTGTATTAACAAGAAATTTCCGGACATGCAATAACAAAAAAAAAAAAACCACGCATTAACAACATTTTTTTATCAATACATCAATTAGTAGGAGTCATATCATTCGTTGGATACAAATTCGACGGTCATGACAGTTGGTGGAGATGCAAATAGGTGTGGTATCCTTGCGTTGGTATATATGCTTACTACATGGGTATCCCTGCGTTGGTATATATGCTTACCCACTTTACCCAACAGAATATGATTTTCTGGTGGTAACCATACGTGAATCGTTCATTTACACTCCTTGTGAGGATGATCTTCTTCTTACCCACAAGAGTCCCATCTACATTTCTCCGATGATTAATCTAGATAATCTTTTTATTCAAGATCTTTTATCATGAATATGCTACTTATTTCAGTGAACAATTAGAGCTGTTATGTGTAAAGAATCTGATGACGCTTAGTCGGCTATGTCTTGAACATATGTATTTTGTTGTTAATTACTTAGTCTTAGATTTAAGAACAAGGCAGCTTTATACTCACACAAGGATATTGACTCCTGGTTTGAAAAATAATTTTAATGTTCTTCTCTACCAGCTTGTGCATACTCCTAGATTTTAATTTCAAGGCTAACAAAATAATAGTAAAACTGAGGTTTTGACCTTGAGGCTCTTCTGTAAATTTTGGCTAGCGATTTACAATGTTATAATTAAGTTAAATGGTTAAATTCATATAAGTTGCTTTTACCTCAAATAAGGGACGTTATAGTAATTCATTTACTGAATATTTCATTGCAAAATGAAGAAGTATATACATAAATAGTTCATTACAATATCATTAAGTCTCCATCGTTTTTTTTTGTGTTCTTGCTGATTAACTGATGCTACGCTCATGAACTACTTGTACCAACTTACTCGTCCGTTTTGTAAATAGACTACACAAATAAACCACCTAGGGACGGGGTGTTTCTGAGTTTCGTGAATAAGCATAGAGTCACACCGTTTGTAAGAAAACCCGTAAAAATGCCAACAATTTACAATAAATTCGACCACGTGATTAACACATCAATTGTAGCGTGGTACAATCTGGCCAAATCATAGGGGGGATTGGGAATCACCAATCTGGCGGCGCGTAGTATAGCTCTCAGATGCCGCTAGATTTGGCAGTTCGCCCGGACAAGCCATGGGCAGGCCTTTTTTTTGGCTAATTTTTTTTAAATAATACAAAAATAATTAATTCCAGAAATAACACGTGATTATTTTTTTTGCAAAAATAGGATCCCGTCGTCCTTGGCGAAGCCGACAGGGCCCTGTCGTCCTTGGCGAAGACGACAGGTGGCTTGTCGTCTTTGGCGAAGACAACTAGTGGCGTGCGTGCACAAATACACGCCACTGGTAATATTACCAGTGGCGTGTATCCGCACATAAACGCCACTAGTAACAGCCCAGCAGCTCACACGTGCCTCCACGTGGCCGTGTGGGCCCTCTCGTCATCAGCAACGACGACAGGACAAAGTCGTCTTTGGCAAAGACGACGGGATCCTACTTCTGCAAAAAAATTAAAACGCGTAATATTTCTGGAATTAAATAATTTTCGTGTATTATTTAAATAAAATTAGCTTTTTTTCGCCCATCGACGACCGGGTCAGAGCCTGTTCGAAGCTTCGGTGGCTTTTTAGTAGATCAGATCGGTAATGGAGAAGACACACAATTTTGGAAGGATCCATGGCACGGTACGGGCAAATTCAGCTCCACGTTTCCAGACTTATACAAGCAATGCGCGCTGCGACGCATCTCGATCAAATCAGCAATGGAGAATGGCAAATGGATTAAGCATCTCAAGTCTGATCTCACGGGGCCGGCTCTGTCGCAGTTCACGGAGCTGTGGACGCTGCTCTTGGATGTGCAGCTCACGCAGGCCACGCCGGACATGCTCGTATGGAAGTGGACGACGGACGGCGGACAATTTGGCGCGCAAGGGACGGCCTTGCCGAGACGGCCGGCCACATGCTGGCGAGACATGCTCCTACTCGCAGACCGTCTGGGGACTCGTCATTGATCATGCTCACCACCCTGCCTACCTGGCGCCTACGACGGACATCTCATCGCTTGCGGATTGGCTGGAGAGTTCATCCTCTCGGCTTGACGCGGTGACGGCCAAGAACTGGCGCTCCATTGTCCACCTTGTCGGGTGGTCGATGTGCCTACAGCGCAATGACCGGATTTTATCAGAAAACCTCCACACCAACTCAGCTGCTGCAAACCATTATGGCAGAGGCTAGGGACTGGGTGAACGCCGGGTGCTGTCCATTGTTGAAGGACCCCTAGAACCTGATTAAGTCCGTCAGAAAACCTGTTGCCTGTCAGTGACAGTACGCTGTTTTAGTTAGGCGTTTTTCCTCTGTCTTTTTCGGTTACTTCGATGTAACCTTTGAACCTCTTCTCTAATCGCAATGAAAGCAGCTCTAAAGCTGCATTTTGTCAAAAACACAGGAATTGTGTACCACATCGGTAGATCACCTGGTCGGGGCGGGCTGGATCAAACATATTACGATATCGTCATCACAAAAGGCCGCAGCGAATGCGGTGGCGACGAGAGACCCCGCTGGAGTGGCGGCGGCGCTGGTCTCCCAGGCTAGGCATGGGAGGCCGTTCTTCAGGTCATATTTTGCAGGTGTTGGCGAAGAGGCCCGGCGGGTAGCTGCCGTAGAGTTTGAGGTAGCCGAACATGGTGGCGGCGCAGTTGGTGGTCATGTCGTTCATGTAAACACCGTAGGGGCAGGAGAAGTCCCTGAACGCCGCGCAGCACTGCGACTCGTTGTACACGGGGCCCTTGCACCGGCTCGTCACCTCCGTGTAGTTGGCCGTCTGCAAATTCACCGGGCAATCTGGCAAGCAACGTAGGTAATGGAAAAATTAACAGTCAGGTGTTGATGTCGAGCAAACTGCCGCCATGAATGAACGTTGCACGAGCTCAATTGCCGGCAACGTACTTTTCTTAAGCTGGAGCAGGCTCCGGCCGGTGGTGCCATTCGGCGGCAAGGTGAGGAGCGCGCCATCTCCCTCGCCAGTGGCGACGGCGAAGCTTACCACAACGGCGAGCACGGCCGCGCAGAGCACCAGATGCATCTCCAGGGTAACGTACGTGGCAGCCTCAGACGACCGTGGCAATGGAACAATGAGTCAAGAGGGGGAGTAGCAGCAAGGAAGTTACTACTCTAGGCGCCGTTGGATTTTTTGGATTTTTTTGAGAATCAAGATCGTAAGGTTGGGACTAACTGAAACGGTGCAAGTGAGATTTATGGTCTGTTGATATATTAGATTTAATATTAGTTCTATACACTGAGTAATGCAACAAGTTTTTCTTTAGATCCACATGGATTTTCTCACCAGCTCTATTTTAAGAAACAAAAGAATAAAGTGTTTCAACGCTACGGAATAAATGGTAACTACTAAAAAGCTGAAGTATATCATTTATTTTTTAAAGTCAAAAATTATATTTAAAATTTTAAAATCTGAAAAAATTCTCCATGTTCTCAATGATGTATCCCATAAACTTACAAAATCTCAGTTTGAAATACTTTACATTTTGAGCTACACAAAAATGACAAATATACATATATATATATATATATGAATATAGTGAACCATGTACAGTTTCAAATCTTTAAATTTTATCGTTCATGTGTAGCCAATAATACAAATAATTTCGCATTATGATTTTGCATACTTCTAGGATGCATCATTGGCTACATTCACAACTTTTATATATTTTTTACTTATAAATACACTACAAAATTTAAAATAGAGAGATCACTAGATTTCGGGAGCCAAAGTGACTTTTGGCAGTAATCTCCCCTTTCCAATATGCCACGCCTATTGTTTTTAGCAATGTTTTTTATATATATTTGACCAACTATGTAGAAAAATATATCAACATTTACCATATCAAATGTGTGTAATATAAAATATATTTCATGGTTATTATGTCAAATATCGATTTGCTATTACAGAAGATTGTACTTTTTTGTATGATTTGTCAAAATTTGTAAAACTTGACTTTGACGAAATATAATATTCATCCTAGTTTGGGAAGGAGCGAGTATTTTCTATTCCTTAACATTGCTAGACTATAAATATTGTTCTTCATGTCAGATGTTAACATGTGGAGGTCTAAATCATATTGTACGGGTTTTGTGGTGGATTATAACCAGAATCATCGTTCATGGCTAAAAGTATTGTACCGTTGGCCTCTTTTACCTTTTTTATGTCACTTAAGCCACCTGATGGCCCATTTCTCAAGATACATAGTTTCAGAGCCCGAGCTTTCCACCGAGTGTTAGTGTAATTTCAGTGATAATTCTTACTCCCTATTTTGCTTGTATGACATTTCAAATGTTAACATCAAGATATTTATGGCATTTTTTTCTTTCGAGATTGACAGGGGGAATAAATCCCCACTGTTTGTTGTATTCATCGAAAAGTAGCCTGGCGGGCCATGTTCTTACAAACGGATGGAGAAATTACAGGAGGATACAAGGGAAGAGAGAACAACAAAAATACAAGAAAAAAAGACCACTAGAAAAGGAAAAGCAAGAGCCGCCAAGAGAGTCACAAGAGGCGAGGGGTGTAGTCAAGGGATCACAATGCCAAGACTCGCAATCAGCCTCACGCACCGCACCGGGGTGCGACTCGAACCCCACAGCACAACTCAGGAGCACCACCATCATCATTGGCGAGTGACAAGCCTAGCACCTACCACTAACCTAGACAGGGAGCTCCGCCACAGAGGTCGAGACGACTAGCAGGTGGGGGAGACATACATTGTGTCGTCATTGAACAAAGGTGAGCCGAGACGCCACCAAGAACACGAAGCTCCCACACCGCAACAGCAACCACTGGAGGGTCTCGGGCAAACACATCCAAGTGGCCGAGACCACGTGAAGGCCCGCCGAAGAGAGACAACACCACCATCGGCCCCAAGATGGCCACACCAACACCACGAAAAGAAAAAAAAAGATATTTATGGCATAGCTGTTTTCCCCCTTCACGACGTATCTCCTTAACCTAGAAGCCGAGGGTCTCAACCTCCATTTCAAAAAAGTATCTCTTAAAACGTCTTATAAAATCCAGAAATTCCCGTGGCAATTCAAAAATCAGTAAAAATTATTTTAATTTTATATTGGGAACTTGGGCAGGAGGACTCAGATTCCACTAAGGTTAGTCAACGAAAACAAAAGGTTCACCATTGACGTTTACTTTGAAAGCAAACTATGAAAGCTATATGTCTCTAGCTAGGAACAGCCCATTCTACTAGCTCTTTCCCTGCCACTCGTGGCCACAGGATATTTCCTTCCATTTTCCTCGGTGAAAAAGACATACATCCAGGATTCCAGGTTGCCCAAAAGTAAGGTTAGAAATTTTAAAAATCGGCTGTTGCTGGCCCTCAGTGGAAGCAGCTCGTCGAGCTCATGCCGCTGTACCGTGGGATCTCCACTGTGTCTGTTGGGGACGGAAAGCACACTGCATTCTGGCTGGACTCTTGGCTGTCTGCGGGGTCGATCGGCTCGCGTTTCCCTGCCCTGCTCACGCATGCTCTGGACAGTGGTGCCAGCGTTCCCTCGGTCGTGACGGGTGGCCTCGCCCGTGCCCTGGTTCCGCGGCTCACCACGGTTGGCGAGCGTGAGCGCCGCCTCCTGGCCACAGAACTTGCTGGCGTCGCCCTGACTGATGCCGCGGACACTCGCTCTTTGTCGCGCTGCGCCAAGGGCAAGGGCTCTCTGGATGTCTCCGCGCTTTACCGCCTCTGCACTTTTGGCGGGATCGACGCCCCGTTTGTCGACTTTGTCTGGGACAATTTCGCTCCATCTAAGGCCCGCTTCTTCGGCTCGCTCTTGGTGCAGGACCGCATCCTCTCTAGGTCCTCGCTCTTGAGCAAGGGGATCCTGACGGCGGAGGAAGCTGTTTGTCCCATCTGTGGCGCCGCCAACGAGACGCCGGCGCACATCATCTTCGGGTGCCCCTTTGCGACGCGTTTCTGGGAACGCATGGGCGGGCGGCACCCTCCCCATGCCGACGTCCGCCTTCTGCACTCCTATGCTGCCCCTGCCAGCGTCTCCCCTGAATCTGCCTCGACCTTTATGCTCCTTTGCTGTTGGAACCTTTGGAAGCATCGGAATGCGGTGGCGTTCCGCGAGCAAACTCCTTGCCTCGCTGTTCTTCTTCAATCTTGCAGAGAAGACGCCAGGTTCTGGCCTGCTCGACTGCCGGCTGCTAAACGTCCCTGTGCTGCCTCTTGAGTTGGATGTTTTAGTGATCAGGATCCCCAACCCCCTTGATGCTGTGTTGTAACTGCTGCTCTCTCTCCCCCTGTACCCCCTGCTGCTATCTGGCTGTGGCCGCTTTTTGAAATGAAATAAAAATTCAGGTGGGGTTCCCCCCCCCCGGTGATCATTCAAAAAAAAAAAAGGTTAGAAATTTTCCAGGATAAACATAGAAATCTATTGGATCCTGCAGGCTAAGACGACAATCGTTCCTTTCGATCCATAGTTTCCAGTCTAAATTAATCGGACTTCATCTCAATGGTCGAAGAAAAGTAAGCAAATCCACCTTGCGGCAGCTAGCATTCATTGATTTCACTCCACTCAGCTACTACGGACTATATACACACGCGCTTGTCCTTGATCTTCCTCAGTACAGAGCTCCTATAGGAAGCTAGAAGATCAGCCAGCCAAAAATGGCGCCACCACCACCGAAGAATCCCAAGCTGTACGCTTACCACCTCTGCGTCCTCCTTCTCGTGTCCACCGCCACCCTCTCCGCCGCTGTCTCCACCTCATCGTACTCCTCCGTCTGCCCCTCCCTCACACCCGCTTCTGACCGCCACACCGAGCCTGACGACGCCCTTTCACTCACCCGCTCCTTCCAGATATCCACCGGCTACTTCTCCGGCGGTGCGGACAGCCTCTTCTCCCCGGAGGATGACCTCTTCGGCGCATATCGCTCATTTTCCGTTTTCCCCCACGGCGCCTTCGGCACCACCGACGAGGCTCTCGTCCACCTCACCGCCACCCTCACTCTCACCGGCCCGCGCAGGAGAACCTACCGGATCAGTGGACAGCGCCATGATATGACCGGCACCGCGTCCATCTCCTTCGTCCTCGACGGCTACTACTCCTCCACCTCGCGCCAACTCTGCATGGTTGGGACGGGCACCGAGCTTGCCGCGGACGGGTCTCTCAAGTACTACCCGGACGTCGCCCTCCGCCTCCGCGTCCCCAGTCGTCCCAGCCTCGCCGACCCATTCGTGACCGGCACTCTGGAGGGCTCCGACGACTTGGGCACCATGCATCTCCTCGCGTACGCCGAGGGCGACGACTACAAGTACGGACCCGAGGGCGCGGCCTGCGGCACGCCGAGACAGCCGGCCAGGGGCTCGCTCCAGGCGCTCGGCGGCATCAGCTCCGCCAGGTGCGCCCACCTGAAAGAGCAGCTCATGACCTCGTACAGGCTGGAGCACGGCGGCGCAACCCTGCTTCCGCGGCTGCGCGAGTCGAGGAGGATGGACGTCAACCAGCTGCAGTGCACCGCCGACGGCGCCGTGCGCGCGTACGTGGTGTTCTCCAACGATACTGGCTCCGAGAGTCGCAGGCTCTACTACAGTCGTCGACGCCGCTTCGTGGTCGGCGAGGAGGCGGCGGTGGCGGAGGGGCGCTGGGACCCGGTTGAAGGCGTGCTCTGCCTCAGGTCGTGCCGGGTGGTGCGCTCGGGCTCAGCGCCGTCTGCTCTTGCTGTGCGAGAGAACGAGTGCGGGATCGGGATGAGCTTCTGGTTCCCGGCCGTGTGGACGATGCGACACCGGAGTGTCGTGGCCGGGATGCTGTGGAACTCCACACAAGAAAGCACGGGCAACAAGGACGTTACTCGGCTGGTCCACGACGATGTGATAACGGCTTCCAGCATCGACGACAACCCCACAGTCATCGACGTCACCAGCAACCACAGAAGCAGCAACCTCTCAGATGTGAAGTACAACTACAACGGCACCGTGCTTGAGGAGGCCAAGAAGCATCTGAAAATCAAGAAGGAGAAGATCAAGGGTCGCACTCGTTCCCGGGTAACTATACTTACCATGACTTCGAGTTCCAGTTCTACAGGCAGGGCCATGGCGTGGGGGGCGGACACGCCTACCCAGTCACAATTGGTTCGGTGATGGTGTACGGGGATAGGCTGGCCGCCGACGATTCCTTCTTGCACCATGCGCCGGTTGACACCAAGCATGGTGATCTGCTGAACGTCAGCTATGATATACAACACCATTATAATCCTTCTACGAATGGGTCCTACTCATTCGCCCCTCCAGAACAACGGCGAATCTCGGCGGAGGGTGTCTATGATCCTGAGAGGGGTGTCCTGTGCATGGTCGGTTGCCGAGACCACAACGGCTCGACGGACTGCCGGATACTGGTAACCGTGAAGTTTTCCTCTCTGGATGCCAGGGCGCCGGGGCACGGCAGTGGAGTCATCTGCAGCCTCAGAGATGAGTCTGACAAACTCTTCTTTGAGAAGATCGACATTACTCTGTTCGGGATGTACTCCGACCAAGTGTCGGAGGCAATATCGAGAATGGATTTAGAGAGCATCATGCTGGTGGCCTCCACCACGCTGTCGTGTATCTTTACCGTCCTGCAGATCCTCCACGCCAAGAAGAACCCCGAGGCGGCATCGGCGACGTCGATTACCATGCTCGCCATCCTCACCTTGGGGTATCTCACCCCTCTTGTGCTCAACTTTGAGGCCCTGTTCGCGAGCAGGAGGAGCAAGTACTCTGCTTTCCCGATGAGTGGGCCGCTCGAGCTGAACGAAGTGATGACGAGGGCGCCTATTCTCATCGCCTTCGTGCTGCAGCTACGCCTTCTTCAGTTGGTGTGGTCCGGCCGCCAGAGATCAGTCGACCAGACGACGCCCTCACCTGTGGTGTCGGAGAGGATTGTGTTGCAGATATGCCTGCCGTTGTACCTGCTCGGAGGAATCCTAGCAGCGATCGTCCATGGAATCAACGTCCGTGCTGCAACCGAGGACCCACTAGGCTCGGAGATAACGATTTGGAAGGACCTGGTGTCATACGCGGGGCTGATACTAGATGGCTTTCTACTCCCTCAGATAATTCTGAATGCGTCCTTAGCTGGAGGCATCAGAGCTGGAGCGATCTCTCCGTGGTTTTACATAGGGTGCACCATAACCCGCGTGATGCCTCATGTGTATGATGTAGTCAGGGGTCAGATCTATGAGGAGAGCATAAACCCCTCCGACCTATACGCGAGCCCAAGTGGTGATCTCTTCGGCACCGCGTGGGACATCGTTATACCGTGTGGAGCAGCGTTGCTGGCCACGTTGTTGTTCTTGCAGCAGCGACGTGGAGGCGCTCCATCACATTCACAGGGGAGGGGGCCAAGTGGATACGAGTTGGTCTCTAACCTCTAGCTTGAAATAGGGCAGTTCTCCTTCATTAAACAAAATGTACCTCAATATACTGTTGAAAGATATCTCCTGTATGCTCTTCAACATTTTACCGGATAAGCTTGTAATCCATCTTTTCTCTTATCCAGAATAGAATAAACTAGAAGGAGATGGCGCGTTTTGCTGCGCCCGTGGATACTATTGCGTTGATCAATACATGACATGATGGTCTGCGTAAAATTTAGTTGTTCATACACGATCTGGTACAAATTCATAACTTTTTCAGTCAAATATTGTAAGTATTGGTCAAGTATCTGCGGTTTACGTATAATGCAAAAGTTTCAATTTTAAATTTGTTAATATCCGAACCAGGCCTTATATACGATCAGGTACAAATTCATAACCTTTTCAGGAAACTATTGTATGTGTTGGTCTAGAATCTGCAATATAAACCATATAATGTAAAAGTAACAACTTTGAATTTTTAATATCCGAACAAGGCGAGGCCTCGGCCTGGTGCATGGAGGCGGAGGAGCTGGGCGAGGCGGGGGTTAGTCGAGGTGCAGCCGGAGGCAGAGCTTGCATGCGTCACTTGTGCGCGTGCTTGTAAGGAAGGAGGCACGGTGAGGAGGGGGAGGAGAGGAGGGCCGCTCAGTTGGCTCGCCGGCCGGACAACCCTCATGGTTGAATTCCTATTGCGCCTTCGAGCCGTGGTGGTGGATTCATGGCCGAATCGGTAAGAGTTGGGGCAAAACTTCCAGATTCGAGACCAAACCGATGGGGGAGAGGAGGCAACACGGTCACCGGAGAAGAGTCGGGAGGGCGACATGAAAATTACAATTGGCAGTTGGCGTGCCCCGTTACCCTTTTCATATAGGAGGAACCCAAGTTTTGTATTTTTTGCAGCGCTTGATGTTGTTTTTCTTTGGAATGCACAAAATAGATTTGGATAAAATTTACATCAATGACAGTGTTTGAGTAAGGTCTTTTTGGCCTCAGATGTCCTAAAAAGTAGTTAGACCCTAAAATATGGCAGCTATTGGAGATGCTGTAAGAGAGGGGTGGCCCGTAGATTCGTGTGCGGTATTTAGAAAAATCATCGCTAAGTTTTGTGACCAACTGCGTGTTGGAATAGGCTTGTGTGTCCAGTCGACATTCCCTTCGAGTGTGGAAGCGGAGTCGATAACATAGAGGGTCCCGACTTCGGGGTCTGTCCGAAGTCGAGGTAGTGTTTGACTCCGGGGTATGTCCCGGGTCGAGGGAGTCGCCAGGTTCTTCGGGTGCGAGGACTTTTGCCCTGTAGCCTGTGTCCTGAAGTGATGCGTCAGCACCAGTACAGAGTAGGTAGCTAGGACGTGCTAGACGTCACCTACAGTAGTTACTAGTCAGTGACACCGTCAACAGTGGCGATGTGTCATGACATCATAGACCTGTCACATCAAGTCGGATGTAACAGCTTAGTTGACTATTAGGCCGGCAGCTCGGCACAACCCCTATCTAAAGGGAGGAATACTAAGATGGAAAATTGGGGCAAACCATTTCTTAGTGGCACACACTCCCCCTCTCTCTCTCTCTCTCTCTCTCTCTCTCTCTCTCTCTCTCTCTCTTTCTCTCTCTCTCTCTCTCTCTCTCGTTTAGCTTTAGGGACAACAATTGGTATCAGAGACCGAGTTCTTTAAGAGATCTCACCGGAGATGGGCGAGCACAGAGCTCTTCTGCCGGCGGAGATGAAGGAGGCCGCAAGCACGCTGGCAGTCCAGCGGGTTGTGCGGGAGCCGGTAGTTTGTGGCCGCTGCTCACGCGGTCAAACTACGCGGACTGGGCGTTGCTCATGCATGTGAAGCTTGAGGCACGCCGCGTTTGGTCCGCCGTGCATGATGGCACGGAGGAGCACGAGACGGACCGAGCAGCGCTGGAGTACCTGCTGCTCACCGTCCCGCCGGAGATGATCTCCACACTGGCGTCGAAGAAGACGGCCAAGAAGGCGTGGGAGGCGATCAAGACGATGCGGGTCGGAGACATCCGTGTCCGGGAGGCGAAGGCAACGGCGCTCAAGAAGCAGTACGAGGCCATCAAGTTCGGCGACGACGAGAGCATCGACGACTTCGCCATGCGGCTGTCGTCGCTCGTGTCGCAGCTTGGGGTGCTCGGCGTCACCGTTACCGAGCCGGACACTATCCGTAAGTTTCTCTCGGTCGTTCCCACGAGGTTCTCGCAGATGGCATGCTCCATCGAGACCCTCTCGACCTCGACAAGCTCCCCATGGAGGAACTCATCGGCCGCCTCAAAACGGCCGAGGAGCGTCATGAGGCAGAGAAGCCGGAGGCCAAGCAGGCCGGCAAACTACTCCTCACGGAGGAGGAGTGGTTCTCCCGGATGCGCCTGCAGGACGGAGGTGGATCCTCCAGCCATGCCGGACACGGCGGCGGCAAGCCGCGCGGACGCGGCAGGGGCAGCCGGCTCGTGGAGCCGGGAAGCGCGACACGAGGGACAAGTGTCGCTACTTCGGAATCGCCGGCCACTGGGCGCCAGACTGCCGCAAGAAGAAGCGCGAGGAGGAAGCCCACCTCTTGCGCGGAGGGGATGCGGAAGCACACCTCGTCCGTGGCGGAGACGACGAGGACGACAGCGCGCTCCTCATGATGGAGGCCTGTACCATCACGTCTGGCCCACAGCTCCCTGTTTCGACTCGCCAGGCGGAGTCGAGCACCTCGGAGGCCGCACCCTTGTCTCGACCGGTGGCGGAGTCGGAGGGACCGTCGACTCCTCCGGAGGAACTCACGACGATCCGATGGATCGCGGAGTGAGACGTGGCGACTCGAGAGGAGTCGGCCGTGTCGGGTCGCGAGGACCCGACAGAATCGTCGAGTCAGGAGGACTCGACAGCGTTGGCTCAGAAGGAGCTGACTATGGTGACTCGGGAGGAGTTGACCACCCGGCTCCAGCAGCCAGGAGTGTCGGGTCGCAAGGACTCGACAGCCTCGTCGGGTGGAGAGCACCCGACAGACTCATTGGGTGGAGAGCACTCGACTGCGGTGACTCGAGAGGAGTCGACCGCGGCAGCTCGGAAGGAGCTGGCCGACCCGACTCGCAAGGAGCCGGTCCTCCTCATGCTAGAGGAGAAGGCGCAGGTCAACCTGGCGCAAGAGGGGGATGCCAAGAAGGGCGTCTGGTACCTCGACTCGGGCGCCACCAATCACATGACTGGTGACCGCGCCGCGTTCGCAGAACTGGACTCGAGCGTCACCGGAACTGTCAAGTTCGGCGATGGCTCGCGAGTCGACATCTGCGGGCAGGGGACGGTGCTCTTCGTCTGCAAGTCAGGCGAGCACCGGGCCGTCACCGGGGTGTACTACATACCCCGGCTGAACACGCAGATCATCAGCCTGGGCCAGTTCGACGAGAACGGCTGCCAGGTGCTGATCGAGGATGGGATCCTCCGGGTGCGTGATAGGGAGCGGCATCCTGATCAAGGTCAGGCGAGAGCCGAACCGGATGTACAAGCTGCACGCGCGAGTCGCGCAGCCGGTGTGCCTAGTCGTGGGCGCCGGCGACGACCCGGCATGGACTTGGCATGCGCGGTTCGGGCACCTCAACTTCGACAGCTTGCGCCGACTGGCGAAGGGCGAGATGGTGCGTGGCCTCCCTCTAGTGGAGCACGTGAACCAGCTCTGCGACGCCTGCCTAGCAGGGAAGCAGAGGCGAGCCCCGTTCGCAAAGCAAGCGAAGTTCCGGGCGAAGGAGCGACTCGAGCTGGTCCACGGGACCTCTGCGGGCCGATCACCCCGGCCACCCGAGCGGGAAGAAGTACTTCCTCCTGCTCGTGGACGACCTGTCGCGGTACATGTGGCTCGCCCTTCTCTCGACGAAGGACGAGGCCGCAGCCGCCATCATCCGACTCCAGGCGGGAGCCGAGTCGGAAACCGGCTGCAAGCTGCGCACGCTGCGCACGGATCGCGGAGGCGAGTTCACCTCCGGTCCTTCACAGCATACTGCGCCGAGCTCGGAGTGGAGCGTCACCTGACGGCTCCGTACTCCCCGCAGCAGAACGGCGTCGTGGAGCGACGCAACCAGACGATTGTGGGCATGGCCCGCAGTCTGCTGAAGGCCAAGAAGGTCCCCGGTGAATTCTGGGGTGAGGCGGTGACGACGGCCGTGTTCATCTTGAACAGTCGCCAACCAAGAGCGTGGACGGCAAGACACCGTTCGAGGCCTGGCATGGCCGCAAGCCGGACGTGAGCTTCCTGCGCACGTTCGGGTGCGTGGTGCACGTCAGGGAGACGCGCCCCGGGCTGAAGAAGCTCGACGACCGGAGCAGGCCGATGATCTTCGTCGGGTACCAACCTGGGACGAAGGGATATCGGGCCTATGACCCGGTGACCAACCGCGTGACCATCACGCGAGATGCCGTGTTCGACGAGAACGCGCGCTGGGACTGGAGTTCGCCGGACACGCCGGTGAACACCTTCGGAGACGACTCCTTCACGGTCGAGCACATGGTGTTCGAGCCGCAGCCGACTCCGGGAGACGGGAGTGCGGGTCCTGCACCCGACTCACCGACTCCAGACTCGCCACTCCAGGAGACGGGAGTGCATCCCCAGCCGGTTCTCCAATGACACCGGAGCACCCGACAGCCGAGTCCCCGACTCCGGCTGTCCCTGGCGTCGAGTTCGTCACGCCGCCATCGAGGTACTCAGGTATGCTCGATGCAGAAGACGACATGAGCTTCGAGCACCGGTTCCGCACGCTGCAGAACGTGTTCGAGGCGGGTCCGGCCCTTGAGCCGGACGAGGAGCTCCACTTCCTTGCCTCCGAAGAGCCAGGCTCGTTCGGGGAGGCGAAGGCGCATGCCAGCTGGAGGCAGGCGATGCAGGAGGAGCTGGAGGCCATCGAGTCGAACTCGACTTGGCGGCTAGCCACCTTACCACCGGGTCACCGTGCGATCGGCCTGAAGTGGGTCTACAAGGTGAAGAAGGATGCGCACGGCGCAGTCCTTAAGCACAAGGCTCGCCTGGTGGCGAAGGGCTATGTGCAGCGGCACGGGGTCGACTACGACGAGGTCTTCGCACCCGTGGCCCGACTCGAGTCTGTACGGCTACTGCTAGCCGTGGCTGCGAGTGCGGGGTGGGACGTCCACCACATGGATGTCAAGTCAGCCTTCCTCAACGGCGAGTTGGAGGAAGAGGTGTACGTGCAGCAGCCAACTGGCTTCGCTGCGATGGGGAAGGAGCACCTGGTGCTCCGACTCGACAAGGCGCTCTACGGCCTCAAGCAGGCGCCAAGGGCATGGAACACCAAGCTCGACGCATGCCTCGTCAAGCTCGGCTTCGCAAGGTGCGAGTCGGAGCACGGCATGTACGCGCGAGGAGCGACTCCGAGCCGGCTTCTAGTCGGCGTCTACGTCGACGACTTGGTGATCACGGGCTCGGACTCCAGCGACATCGACAAATTCAAGCTGGAGATGCGGAGCCTGTTCCAGATGTCCGACCTCGGGTTGCTGAGCTACTACCTCGGCATCGAGGTTCGACAAGGACCCAGCGGGATCGACATCTCGCAGGGTGCCTATGCCCTGAAGCTGCTGGAGAAGGCGGGGATGGCGGGTGCAATCCCGTCCACGCACCCATGGAGCCGCGCTTCAAGCTGTCCAAGTGCAGCACGGCGCCCGCGACGGATGCTACCGAGTACCGGAGCATAGTCGGGAGCCTCCGGTACTTGGTGCACACGAGGCCGGACCTGACCTTCGCAGTCGGGTTCGTATCACGGTTCATGGAGGCTCCGACTCTGGAGCACCTCGCGGCCGTGAAGCACATCCTACGCTACATCGCCGGGTGCCGCGACTCGGATGTAGGTATGGGAGGAATGCAGGTACACCGCGCCTGGTCGGCTACAGCGACAGCGACCTGGCGGGCGACGTCGACTCGCGCAAGAGTACGTCGGGCACCCTGTACTTCCTCGGGAGCAGCCCAGTGACCTGGCAGTCCTAAAGCAGAAGGTCGTAGCTCTGTCGAGCTGCGAGTCGGAGTACGTGGCTGCTGCCACGGCTGCTTGCCAGGGGATCTGGCTGGCTCGGTTGCTGGCCGAGTTCAGCAACGGCGAAGCGAGCACGTGGTGCTCAAGGTCGACAACAAGTCGGCAATCGCGCTCGCCAAGAATCCCGTCTTCCACGAGCGCTCGAAGCACATCGACCTGAAGTACCACTTCATTCGAGACTGCGTGGAGGCGAAGAAGGTCGAGCTGGAGTTCGTGCCCACCGAACACCAACTCGCGGACATGCTGACCAAGCCACTTGGACGAGTCCGCCTGGCGGAGCTGCGCACAAGGATCGGCATGTGGAGTGTCTCCAGAACTCAAGCCTAGGGAGTGATTGTTGGAATAGGCTTGTGTGTCCAGTCGACATTCCCTTCGAGTGTGGAAGGGGAGTCGATAACATAGAGGGTCCCGACTTCGGGGTCTGTCAGAAGTCGAGGTAGTGTTCGACTCCGGGGTCTGTCCCGGGTCGAGGGAGTCGTCAGGTTTTTCGGGTGCAAGGACTTTTATCCTGTAGCCTGTGTCCTGAAATGGTGCGTCAGCACCAATACAGAGTAGGTAGTTAGGACGTGCTAGACGTCACCTACAATGGTTACTAGTCAGTGACACCGTCAACAGTGGCGATGTGTCATGACATCATAGACCTGTCACATCAAGTCGGATGTGACAGCTTAGTTGACTATTAGGCCGGCAGCTCGGCACAGCCCCTATTTAAAGGGAGAAATACTAAGATGAAAAATTGAGCCAAACCATTTCTTAGTGGCACACACTCCCCTCTCTCTCTCTCGTTTAGCTTTAGGGACAACACTGCGGACGGATAATATTACTCTGATCTCAATCTGGTGGATCTAGAGCAGGAACCAATGAGAGCCTGCCACGTGGTTCATTCATGGAGCTATAATCTTAGGGAGCTTAGATATTGGAGGGATTTGCACAATGAGATCCTGCCACATGGTTCATTCAGGGAGCTATAGTCCTCGAGAGCTTAGATATTGGAGGGATACACGCATAGCATCAATCAGTTTTCCACATGGTGCTGCATCACACGACGCAAGATATGCTAGTTGCTAGATATACGTGAATTGTGCTGTATATTAACTGAAATAGAAAAACTACCGCGAGTACTTTCGCTTTTGTTTTTTAAGAGTTGCTAATTATACTTGTTCGTTCTCATTCAACAACCAACATGGTCAAACATAAGAAAGTCAAATATTGTTGGTTATCTTGACTGAAATAGCAAGTGCGGAAAATTCTACCAGTCCGTCTTGAGCCGACATAAATATGTCTATACAACGTATGTCTTGACAGTAAGGACGTCCATGACTGCTATTTGATACCTACGTTACATTTTCTGAAGATTTCTGCAACGTAGGTGGTGTTAAATCTTCAGAAAAGTAGGTCCCATCAGATTAAACGTGCACAGGATATTCTCATTTCTCTTTCAGTAAGGACGTCCATGACTCCTATTTTTTTTTGCGCAGGCAAACATGATAACATTAACCAAGCATCTTACAGATAAGCCCAGAAACAAAGAGAAATTACAACGAGGTCCTTCTGAGCTCCAGCGCCTTCTTCGTCGCGCAGCACGTTCCGCCGGCGGAACCCGCCGCCACTCCTCCAGAATCTTGGACTGGGAGGAGCCCTCAGACGGCCAGGAAGTCGACGGCACTCGGCACGTGAGCACCTCCACCCCGAACGACGAGCGGCACCAACTTGGTCAACGCCATCATCTTCACCACCATCTTCAACCTCCGGCTCCGCCACCACGAACGCCGATCCGAGGGAAAGCGCCACGCAGCTCCGAGAAGCCGCGACAGCGCTGGGGACGGCAGATCTGCCAGGAGCCTCCACCGGAGCGCCCAGAGCAGAGGAGAGGACCGCCGTCCACAAAAACTTCTCCGGCCACACCACCGCCTCCACAGCGCCGCCGGCAAGCATCCTACAGCAACCTACGCTATGTACACGCCGGGATCTGCCGATTCCCCAACCTCCCGCCGCCGGAGGCGAGGAATCGAGCAGATCGCCGGCGGCGAGGTGGTTGATGCGGGGGGGGTGAAAAAATTCGCCTTTCATTGTAGATGGGGAAAGGAGAAGAGGTCCAAGCTCTCTTTTAAATGGTAGCGGTCCTTGTCCATGACTGCTATTTGATACCTACGTTACATTTTCTGAAGATTTCTGTAACGTAGGTGGTCGTTACATTTTGTGAAGATTTCTGCAACGTAGGTGGTGTTAAATCTTCAGAAAAGTAGGTCCCATCATAGATTAAACGTGCACAGGATATTCTCATTTCTCTTTCCAACCCAGTACTTGTCACCTCTCCCTCGTCAAGTCGTCCATGACTGCTATTTGATACCTACGTTACATTTTCTGAAGATTTCTGCAACGTAGGTGGTGTTAAATCTTCAGAAAAGTAGGTCCCATCATAGATTAAACGTGCACAGGATATTCTCATTTCTCTTTCCAACCCAGTACTTGTCACCTCTCCCTCGTCAAGTCTTCCACGAACCCAACCGCAGATTTTATGTGGCCACAAAATGACAACACAATCTCTGTTTTTCCATTTTCTGTGATGAGCTAGAGGACGGCCGAAAGAAAAGTCAAGCCTAACCAATTCGCAGCAGCTTCCAGTACAACCAGCTACTCGGCAGATTCTCTCTCTCTCTCAAAAAAAAAAAAAATTTACTAGGCAGATACTCAAAAATGTCATACCATGAAATTTTCTAATTTTCAATACGGGAAAAAACAGGATCTAGCAGATATTGGAAAAGCGCATAATGTACCCTTTTTTCTTTGCTATACCCAAATATGTCCCTCACACTATATTTGCGCGGGGGTTGGGGGAGACTGTGTGTGTGGGGTGGGGTGTTGGGGGGGGGGGGGGGGGGGGGGTATTTTTTTTAATAGACTATTGATGCTAGCCCAGATATGTCCACCGTCAACACTTTCGATCGGCCTCCTTAGCAAAAGCGGGGTTGCGGATAGCACCCGCGATTTTTTCCGCCGTCATTGGGACTGACGATATAGCTCCCCGCCTCCCATCATGGCTCCGACGGCCACTCGTCCTGCTCGACAACCACATGGCCCGGGCATCATCGTCGAGGCCAGGCGACGACTCAGCCATGATCTATGGGCTCACACCAACCGGCCGATGCCTTCCTCCGGACTCCCCCGCCCCCTCGACATAATTTACAACGCATGCTATTTCTCCATAAAATATATTTTGTGCCACCAAATTAAAAAGTGTCATTGTGCACTATGCGACTAGCCAACATATTTCCAGTCTAGGAGGTGAAGCCTAAAAAAGAGAGATTCCTCCTCAACCATTGGCATATGCACAACACATGACAACGTATCGTTCTACAATCTTGTGCCACCGCACCCCCAATATCGCCAACGCCTTGGCTACATGGCTGCCAATGACAACACCACCAATGCGAGCGGTTCTTCATTTGCACTGTATGTTTTGCCGTGTTTACATGTTCGTGGTCATGCTAGAATTAGTCCACTAGCAATCAATTTAGATTTGATGTTTTCTCTTATGTACTATTTTGCATGACTTATTTAATCAATAATTTATTGTCATGATTCATGTACTCTTTTCATCGGTTGATTTTAATGGAAAATTGCTCATATAGTCGCACGTGTCTTGTGCTAGCTTCCCAGTAGCCCACATTCACGACATGGCCCGGCCTTTGCCGGACTTCAAGTTCATGTTTCACGCCCACTGTGCAATACAAGAAAACACACACGTGTAGGGGTTGACTGGCTTGCCCCCACTTTGGGGGCGGCAATTCGACTCGGTCCAAACTAGGAGGGGGCGAATCGGTTTAATCCCAAAGGTTCCTCGGCTCGAGGGGGGGGGGGGGGGGGGGGAGATGGTGCCCCCTCCCCCAAGAACATCGTCATCTAGGTGCACCAAAAAATGAGCAATATTCCACTAACATAAATTCATAGAATAGAGGCAGTACGAGTTGGTGGTACCAGCACTTTGACTTCTTCATCCTAGCAACATGTCTACAACACATCTTGCTTTCTTATAACCATGTAGGCCTGCTATAAAGAAAACTGTACTCTTGATATTTTTCTGCCACTATAAGTGTTAGGCCAAGACTTTATCTTTTTCTTCATAGGGCCAACTTGATTAAGAAGATTAAAGGATACACGATCTTATTGCACATTATATTGTAATATAACTAGCAAGATCTAATGGTTGTAATTTACATAAAAAGAATAGTTAAGATTAATGGTCTGATGTTTTTATTATTTAATATTTATTTTAAGTATAATATAATATATGTAAGTAATAAATGGGCATATTTTTCTTCCTTTTGTTTTGTTGTTTCCTTTTTTACTATATGTTGATTCTTTTCCTTTTCTTGTTTGTTAATACTTTTCTAAGTAATTTATTTTTCGAGCATGGACAAATGTAAAACAATTTATTCTAGGATATTTGTTCTGAAAAATTTCATGGTGTATTGAGTATTTATACAATAAATATGATAGAATAGTTGTGATGTACACAAATAAATATGACTGAATAGTTGTGATGTATAGAAATGCCCGTCAGAAGTTTTGTGGATATTTTACTTAATGTGCTTGAGAAAAACTTTGGTTACAACAGAAGAGTTGGAGGAAACATTTCATACATACTTTTAATGGAATCTAGCATTGAAGTTTAAAAGAATAATGAACATTTTTCATGGGTGTTCTGAGTATTTATGCAATAAATATGACCGAATAGTTGTGAGTACAGAGATACCTGTCAGAAGCTGTGCGGATATTTTACTTAATGTGCCTGAAAAAAATCAAATAAATTTGGTTACGACTGTAGAGTTGGAGGGAAACATTTCATACATACTTTTAATTGAAGTTAGCATAGTTGAAGTTTTAAAAGAATCTATTACCTAATAATAAAGGTATTAAGGTTTTCTTGTGGTACGTCGTCAAAACTGCCCTAAAGTTGATGACAATTACTTTCCATGTCACCGACAAGTGAAATAACTGTTCGTTCTTGACAAGCGAAAATATCTTATATCCTCTCCTCCCCACGACCTGAATTCCCAGCGCAGACACTACGGGAAACGCCAGATTTGCCGAGCGCCATATATATACCGAGCGGTACGCTCGGCATATTGAACCATATGCCGACGGCCTGCGGAAAACGCTCAGCAAAGTTCCACGTTCGGCAACTGGAGACTATGCCGAGGGTTTTTGCTGTATCCCGCTCGGCATAAACCTACGCTCGGCATAAAGGCTCTGAACGCCGAGCGTAACGCTCGGCATAGACGCGTCGCTCGGCAGCAGCATCCGGAGTCTGACGGATCCTTGACGGCGGTTGAGATACGCTCGGCATACGTGGACGCTCGGCAAACACACTAGTGTTGTTTTGCAAAAATGTGAGGTAAAAAGGGTTTGGCCTGGGTTTTGAACCCAGGACATACATCAGCATCAGGATTTCATAAGTGTAGCAACCTGAGCATCAGGATTTCATAAGAGAAGTCATTGCATAGTCTGTTTGCATCAGGATTTCATAACAGAATATTCAACACATATTTTGCATCCAGTTTTACAGATATCCATCAGGCACCACCAACTAGATACTTAGTTCAGCAAAATGCAGCACAAAGCAGTAGCTTCAACAACTAGATACTTAGTTCAGGACATTGCTAGATACTTAGATACTTAGTTCATATTCAACTACTAGACCAACTAGTTCAGGACATTGCTACTTGACCAACTAGTTCAGTTCAGCACAGCAATGGGATCAACTGAAGATGAAGCACTGGTGGCTTGCTCGAAAATGGCGTGAAGCTGAAGACCACTATGTCCCCCTCCTTTAACTTGAACTCACGCATAGCATTTGCCCATCCGGTTGATATTTTTGCATTCGGCCTAGTCATTCCCATCTTCATCTGCACTTCAACTGGTCTACACCTCGGGAAACTGTATTCAACAAGGAGCTTCAAGGGCTTTGCAAGATATGGTTCCAGGTAGGCTTGGCTGTAAGTGGCTGCAAACTCCTGTCCAAATATAAAGATTGCAACAATTATATAGGTAGCAAACAGAAGATGCAGCAAGCAGAAGATGCAGCAAACAGTCTCACCATCTTGCTTCCATTATCCCTTGCACATGAATCCGACATCCTATAGACATAAAATTTGATGGGTGACACCGAAGAACAGTCAACCAACTCTATCAACTGGTCCACTTGATGTGAGCTCAGCCACATATCACTTGCAAATATCATATGATTGTCAAAGCCTCTAGTTCCCTTGTGACGAGGTCCTACATATGCAACAAAATCAAATATAAACATCAGGCAATGTACTACACTACTACATAACAGTAGCTATATGGGATAAACAAGTTTTCATAATGATCACCTCTCCTGATAAACAGGGGTCCATCCACAGCATATCCCACATGTTCATCAGTGGAAAATGATCCACTGTTCTCAGTAGAGATGCTCATAGCCGTCTCTGTATCAAAGCAACATGAATATTAATACCAGACTAACCTCTGTACGAACAACAATTCAATGGAATTTATCAAAAACGCAGCAAAAGACAGCTGTCCCCAATACCAACACCTAGGAGTCGAATTTGCATCAGTTGAACATTATACACAGCATATAAACTCTGGCTCTGATTCATCCATGTACTACACATTGTGAGCTCGTGTACATTGTGATGGATGGACGGGACGACACGCTGGCGAGCTTGGGGACAGTGAGAGGGTTTGCATGACTATCTTTCCATTGTGTGCAAGGAACACTGCAAGGAAAGCAAGCGTGGATGTAGATGGACGACGTGTTACCTCAAATCTCACTTGTGCTGCCCCAAATCTCAATCCTCTCGCATCTCACTTCAACAGAATTTTTTTTTGCCTCTAAGTCCTATCCAGACCCCAAATCTCACTTGTGCTGCCCCAAATCTCAATCCACTCGCATCTCGCATCTGCCCCAAATCTCAGTCCTATCCAGACCTCTCAATCCTCTCCGGGCCGGCGGTGCACCAAGAGGCACGGCCGGAGGAGGAGCCCGTCGCCCAGCTACAAGGACGCCGCCGTTGAAGAAATCGCTAACCCTAGACTCAGCTAACCCTAACCCTAGCAAGAGAGGGGTGCGCGGAAGAACAGAGCGGGGGAGGGACAGTGCAGACTTACCAGCTGGGCGACGGGATCCGCTGGGGAGGCCTTGGCGACGGGATCCGCCGGGGAGGCCGTGGCGACGGGATCCGCCTCCGGCCGGAGATGGGGATCCCATGTGCCTCCGGCAGGCGACAGCGGTCTTCATGGCGGCCGGCCTCGCTGCCGGCGTGGAGGGCAGGAGCGGCGAGCACTGGCGTGAAGGGGAGGGGAGTAGGCGGCGGCGGCACGGGCGTGAAGGGGATGGAGGAGATCGAGTGTCGACTGGTGGGAGGGGTGGGTGATCGAGTATATTTAGGTCGCACCCTCAATATGCCGAGCGCCAGTTCAGCCCTCGGCATACTATTTTTCCTATATAATAAATAATAGTTAAAATTTTAATTAAAACAACTTCTTTGTTGAAATGTTCCAAGATTCCCTAAAATAAAATTTAAAAAAAAATCAAATCAAAAGAGCTTATTTATTGAGAGAGACTAAACAAAAGGGTTCGCAAATATGACCTACCCAACACTCCCATTTTGGGTGGAACCGACGTAAACATGTGAAAACATATGTACGGAGGAGACAGAGGGTACGGTGTGGTTGCGTGGAGAATCAGATCTCCCTAAAAAGAGACCAGCTACCGAGGAGGAGAAGATCTTCATTGAGCCTAATCAAAATTCGTAAATGGCCTAATACTAACATATTGATCATGTTACCTTCTTGATGTTCTGAGCCTAATACTAACATCTTGATCTTTTTGTAGCAATTGGAAATTTGTTGATGGTGTGAAGCGCCGGGCTCCAAACAGTATTGTTGGAGTGTTGCTTAAGACATATTGGCCAGGCTTGGTGAGAATCAAGGACCAAGATGAGTTAGCACTCAAGTGGCACCACTATGAAGCCAAGACAGATGATGACTTTGGGACTAAGGCGAATGCTGTGATCACTCGTTTTTGGGTAGATAACTCACTGCTTCTTCCATTCTATAGTTGTAGCTTTACTATTGCATTGGCATCACTGCTTATTTTACTCACTGCTTTTCCCATTTTGGTTTTATGCATCATTGTAGCATTACTACAGAGTTGCACCAGAGAAGCGGGCCAAGGCAAACAAGAACTTGTTGGCAGCAGCGAAGAGGCTTCTCCAACAGATGCCCTATGAGGTGCGCTTCACGGCCGTATCCCACTTCTATGGGGTGAAGCTCGGCAAATCGATCACGAAAAAACAAATGAAGGCAGAAAAACCTGTATTGACAAGGCATAATTACCTAGATGTAAGTGTTTTATTCCTTGTTTCAGCTGCATCTAATCAGCATGTTTTATTCAAATGCTATGTTTGTTTATGTAGGTGATTCCTGGTTGGTGCTCCGGACGGGGTGACGGATGGGCAGCCTTGGTGGATAGGTGGTTAAACCCTGACTTCAAAGCTAAGAGCAATACCTGTGCAGCGAATCGCGGCAATGCCGGTACACACCGCCAAGGCAGCCTGAGTGATGGACGTTTCAAAGAGAAACTGGTATATAATTGGTTTAGCATTCGCTTCATTTAGCTTCAGCACTGGTTTAACTGATTGCTGACATATTTTGTTGGTTTTGTCTTGCAGGAGCGTGAGCGTGGAGCACCAGTCTCACAACTTACATCCTGGTCACTTGGCCGTAAGCCAAAGGACACCCCACAGCTCTTCTTCGATGGAGTTGCGACCAAGTTGGACAAGTACACCACAGAGTTTAAGAAGAGAAAGGGTGTGGATGCTGATCCCTATGAAGAAGATATTGATAAGGTTGCGGTAGTACTAGCAGGACATGGCAAGAAACATGACCATTTCATGATGTTGGATGGCATGCTTGAGGATGCCCCCTCTCTCTCGCAAGTCCAAACCTGCACAAGTGGATCTCCTAGTACCCACACTAGTGGACAGCCTAGATCCACTATGGCCATTCTCGAGGTTTCCTCATTTTCTCCTTTCTCATCCTACAGGGTTTTATATGCTTTCATGGCTGCCTTTATGACATGAACTACATGATATTGTAGGCAGAGGTGTTCAGGCAGCGTGATGCCTATGATGCTCTCAAAGAGGCCTACGAGACAAACATGAAGCAGCAGGCAGAGTACCAGGTGTACAACAATAATTATCAGATGGTTAGTTCTTCAGTACTTAACACTTGTCTTGTTTGCCCATTTATAAACATGAGAAAACTCTTCAGTACTTAACACTTGTCTTGTTTGCAGGCCATGCACTCCCATTTTACTAATGGCACTCCGATGCCAGTGTGGGCGCCGCCACCGCTACCGCCACCTCCTGTGCTTCCACAGCCTGCATTGATGGGACATCCTTCCAACAGCAGTCCGGTTAGTCCTTTACCAAACTTCTACAAGCTCAGCTGTGAAGTTGCCCAAATAGAAACACATGATCTGTTACTTACTACCTCTTGCTAATAATTGTAGGGTTCAGCTGCATCTAATCAGCATTTCATAGGTTGTGATGCTCCTGCTTCACGGAGCCCTACCCCTAGCACCCCAGCCTCCAACAATGCTCCTCCTGCCTCGAACATGTAGGCTTCAGCTGCAATTTGGTGTTAGTTTTCTTGGTCTTTGTGAACTGTTGTGTTCTTGGCAGTGTGCCAAGTCAGTGGTGAACATGTTGTGCTATGTGTGAACCATTTGTGGCTATGTGTGTGAATCTGAACATGTGTGAATCTGTGTGACCCTGGTTTGTATGTTATTTGTGTGAATCTGAATCTGAACATGTGTTTTGAACCTGTGTGACCCTGTTTGTATGTTATGAACCTGTGTGTTCTATGTTATATGCTGCTGTGCAATTTTTAAAAATGAAGGGATGCAATAAAAACAATTTAAAAAAAAAACAGTTCATGCGATATGCCGAGCGTGAACGCTCGGCATACAGAACGTATGTTCAAACATATAGAACGTATGCCGAGCGTATATTCAAACATATGCCGACCGTTTACGCTCGGCATACGTCAACACGTGGCCGACGCTGGTCACTCATGTGTTATGTATGCCGTGCGCTCCATACGCTCGGCAACGGTCAGTGTAATACGCTCGGCAAAGGCGTACGGGTACGCCGAGGGTTTACGCTCGGCATATCGAGCACACGTGGCCGTTGCTGGTGCTTGCTCAGCACATAGTTGCCGAGCGTGCGTCGACCGTACGCCGAGCGTACTGGCGCTCGGCAAACACACGGCGTGCCGTTAGATGCCCATCTCCGTCAACTTGTATGCCGAGCGTAGGTTTGCCGACGATTCTACTGACGCTCGGCATATGGCTTATGTGCCGAGCGTTTTCGTATGCCGAGCGTACGTACAGTCTATGCCGAGGATGTGTACGCCGAGCGTGATTTGCCGAGCGTAACGCTCGGCATACCAATATGCCGAGCGTTTTCCTATACTTGCCGAGCGTTTAGCGTTTATGGCGCTCGGCATAATTTTCGATTCCCGTAGTGAGAGCTCGATCCCGACCGCGCGCTGCCTTGCTCGCCGCCACCGGCCATCCTCACGCGTCGCAGGCCGTTCTCTCTGACGCCCTCCAGTCTCACGGCCCGCCGTTCGGGACACGTCGTGTCCCCATCACGCAACGCCCGTCGGGGCCCGGCCCAGCACGTCCCGCATGCCACGAACGTCCTGGCTACCGCGTGCTTCGTCTCCCCTGATAGTCTGTTGCGTCCAGCGACAAGTTCTTGTCAAGAGTGTTTGCTTGCGGCGCCTTGTGCTGTCAGCTGTGCAATGGCTGTTTCTATCTACAGTTTGTTCGACACACGAGTTTCCCCACGATCGGTACAATTCAGAGCACTTGGAAAATTGGAATTTCAATTAGATTTAGGTACAGTTTGGGTGCGCCATCCCTCATGTTTGAGTCAGATTTCAATGTGACCAGGTATCTGTTGTGTTGGTTATTTAGAAATATGGGCGACGAACACCATCGATGTGGCCTGAAAACATAGTAGGGATTAAACACCAGAAGCCGTTCAGAATGGAGAACCTTGGGAAGGGCCACGATGCACTCAAAGATGTTGCATTTAATCAACAGTTCGTGTGGAATTACACCGGCTTATGGAAATGGCAAGTTCTGAGAAAGGCGTCTCTCAAATGCAGTACTCTGTGAAGCACTGGAGATATAAGAGGGCCAAAACCTGCTCAGCTTCTCAATGAGGAGTTTGGTCTTCTCTACCAACATAAAAGAGATTGAACAAAAGTAAGGAGCAACGCTTTCAGGATGAAAATTATTATGTGGCGATGCGACAATTACCAATACTGGATGAAGTCTACAAAGATGAATGGAAGCATCCGAGCAAAAATAGTGATGACCTTTCCTGTAATCAAGGGCTTAAAATTGATGAAGAATACGACAGTATTTTCTACTGAAAGGAGCGGGCGATGTAGTTAGAAAAGGCACTTGCGGCAAACTTGCAAAGGGAGGGTGCCTTGGTGGAAAAGTTAGAGGCTCTTAGATTTTTATTTCGTTCTTTTGATGTTAAATTTAAACAATTACAGCGTTAATTTTTTGCTGAAACTGTGTACTTTGGTGGACTGACTGTGGAAAAAACACTCTTTCTCTGTTCTTATGGGCGTTTGATGTCCCTGTTCATTTATTCATTGAATTGTGTATTTTGTTAAGCAGACATTGAAGAAAACAGAAACTCGTCCTTGGGGTGTTTGATGTCCAGAAGCATGAAGTGTGCTATCTATATCTTCTACATGTATTGCTGCTTCAGGTTGGTTAGCAGGTACGGTGTCCTATCAATGTAAGTTTGTTACCCGAAATGCATTGTATTTGACCATTAATTTGTATCTGTGAGAGCGGTATCATTAAAAGCGCAATTTTGAGTAAAAGGTCAAAGCCGTAGCAACGCACGGGCATTTTTGCTAGTAAGAGAAAACGTATGTACTAAACGGGTCATGTAGGGCGTGTTTGGTAGCCCGGTTGGAGCCAGAAAATCTCCCCCACCCCGTTTTCAGCTGTTTGGTAGGCCGGTTTTCACCCCTCAGCCCTGCCCACCTAGCCCCGAAAATCACCCTCAGCCCTGCCGTGGAGAGAAGCTGAAATCGAGCTTCTCTTCTCAGCCCTGCTGAGCTCATCCGGAGAAATTCCCACGCGTGGGCCCACTCGCGCGTCGCGCCGGCAGCCCCTCCCGAAACCCATCGTCATTTGCCCCGTCTCTCTTTTCCTGCTGCCCCCGCACGAGTCGCCCAGCGCCGCCCGCGCCGCTGCCTACTGCTGCCCAGCGTCCAGCGCCGCCCGCCATGAAAGCCCACCTCGCGCGGCCTACTGCCGCGACGGAGGACCACAAGCGCCACCTTCTGCCACCCAGCGCCGCCGCCTTCTACTGCACACCGTCCAGCGCCGCCCGCCATGGAAGACCACCTTGCGCCGCCTACTGCCTCGATGGAGGACCACCAAGAGTCGCCTCCTCGCGACACCACAGAGGACACCAAGCTCCGCCGTCGCGGAGGACCACCTAGCGCCGCCACGGAGGACCTCACGCCGTCGATGATTTGCTTCCGTGCGCCAATTCACGATGGTGGTCTTGGCGGACTTGATTACTTTTTTTATTTCTGTTCAAGGACCTGTTTGTAACAATTTGGACCTGTTTGTAATTTTAATTTCTAGACTTGGAGGACCTATAAGTAAAAGCTGTGATATATTATTTTTAATTCTAGGATCAGATCTAGGTTACAAATTAAGCTAATCTTACCACATAATATAAGAATTATTGAAATGATCTTTACACACTGTTGAAATGGTGAAATGACTCAGGCTATTTCAACACATACAGGCCACCAAACAACATCTCACTTCAGCCTGGTTCAACACATACAAGCCACCAAACACATACGAAAATCTCAGCCCAACATATATAAGGTCAGCTTGGCCCATTTGAGAGAGGCATGTTGGGGTAACCCAGGCTACCAAACACACCCGTAGTAGCTGGTAGGGCCCAAGAGCAGGATGCAGATAGCCGAAACAGCCCACTCCAGAGTGCCACTTTACGGGCTTCTCTCCCCCGATCTCTCTCAAGTCTCACCCGCCACCACTCGACCCGCACCGCGCGCTAGTCACCGCCGGCCACGATCCCGCCGCACCATGCCGCCCCTCACGCCCCCCAAGTCCGGCGACGCCCTCTTCGCCAGCGTCGAGCGCGTGGTAAGCCGCTGTTCCAAACCCCAGAACCCTCCCCCCCACTGCTCGCCTGTAGATCTGCGCCCAATCCCATTGATCTATCTGGTCGTCTTGGCTTGCAGAACGCGGAGCTCTTCACGCTCACGTATGGCGCCATCGTGAGACAGCTGCTCACGGATCTCGAGGACGTCGAGGAGGTCAACAAGCAGCTCGATCAGATGTACGCCCCGCTTCCCTTCCCAGTTCAGCTGTGTCTATATTTCTGGCCTCGGGCCAGTTTAGGAACTTCTCATGTCCATCTGAGGTCGATCTGGGAGGAGAAATCTAGCATTTCCTGTTTTTTTTTTCCAACCTACGGATCACGTGTTGAGGATTTGACAATCAACTAGCTGCAGTAGCCTGCCTGAGAGTGTTGAATTCCAAATAAGCATAATTAGCTACCTACTCCTCACCCTAATCGACCAATGTCCGTGCAGTCTGTGAATGGAAGGTTTTGTTATCTTTGTAACGCCATGTCAGATTCTCAGTTGAAGAGATCCTATGCGACCCAGGTTATATACAACTCATGGTGTTGTCGTTGTTGGTATGGCAACACATCAGTAGCGTTCCATTGTACTCCAAACCTGTTCCTTTTTTACACTGAATTGAGGAGTGATGGGTCTAGTGCGTACGTTTAGGAATGATGATAGCCATCTATTACTGATAGAGGAACGAGGGCAAGTAGGATGTGGAGTAGAATCGCATATGAATTGTCAATATGTCTCTCACTATGATTGCTGTGCACATCGTATTTAGCGAATTAACATTATCTCAGGCCTGCCTGCAGCTATTATTGTGATTTTCTGTGTTTTAACTCCGCGTGGAAACGCTTTTTACATGATAAATATTTTTACTTCTCAGGGGCTACAATATTGGAACTCGATTGGTTGATGAATTCTTAGCCAAGTCGAATGTATCAAATTGTGTTGACTTCAAGGAGACTGCCGATACTATAGCCAAGGTCTTTTGCTAAACTTTCTATGCTTTGGTTGAAATTAACACTAAAGCAATGCATCCCATATTATCTGAGGTTGTTATCTTTGTTCATATTCTAGACTTGTAGACAATTTGTTTTGAGGGGCCAGAAATCTGTGATCAGAAGTATGTTTAGTAAGCCCTTTCTCAAACAGAAGTCAACATCTAGCAGTTTGCAGTGGTTTCGATTTTATTAGATGTAGACTATCTGCTGCGTTTTCCCCGCTGATAGAATATACATTCCTGCTACAACAGCTTCCAGGCCTTCTCTTCCTGTTGCAGATTCTGAACTTAAACATCCTTGTGTATTTATGGTCTGACGGTTCCCCTTTTTCCTTTCTAAAACAGCTTGGATTCAAAATGTTCCTGGGGTGACTGCGACTGTAACCAATTGGGATGCCGAGGGCACAACTTGCAGCTTTATATTGGAGGACAACCCACTTGTGGATTTTGTTGAGCTTCCTGATACCTGCCAAGGCCTTCAGTATTGCAATGTGTTGAGTGGAGTTATCAGGGGAGCACTCGAAATGGTCCGTCTTCTATCCTGTAATCTCTTATAAATATTTCATAAAATGGAGCTGGGATCCCTGACCGCATGCTTCTACAAAACTAACATTAAGAATGTAAATCAAGAAGTGCATAGTAATATATACCAAATACCTTTTCCCCTTGCGAATTGCATGTTCTTGATACCCAGAGCTTAAGGCCCACCGTGCATCACAGTGTATCCTTATAAACCACTTGCATTGTTCTATACTAGTTGTAGTGTTCGAATGGAACAGTCTATTACAGCTTATATGATAATTTTAAACTTGTGTTCCCAGTGCTACTTCCAGAGTTTCTTCTTTTCACCAATGCGCTGCGCTAGCTTAAGTGAATGTTTGGGCGCAGGTTTCCATGAAGACGGAGGTTACATGGGTCCGCGATATGCTACGCGGGGACGACGCCTACGAGATGCGGGTGAAGCTCACCAAGCAGGTCCCGGAGGAGTACCCCTACAAGGATGACGACTAGTTTCATCTCAAGGTGTAGTAGCTCTCTCGGCGCGATGGCTCCTTTTCTGTCTTGTTTTCAGTTAAACCTCCTTCCCTGTAATTCTGGTACAACCGTGGTGTTTACATGAGGTACCCGTGCATTATTATTTTGCCACTGCACTGCGTACCTGCCGATGTATTGTAGAGATCTTGTATGGCTCTCCTTGAGATAAAAGTTCTTTTACTGTGTTCAATTATTTTGGGAACACCTGGAAAAGTATCTTCCTGAAACCATCGACAGAGCAGTTTCTGCTAGGAAGTTATAAACCTTTTCAAATCAGTTTTTCGTCCTGTAAAATATTAGTTTGTCAGCGTTGGAAGCTAATGTACCCACGTACACACACTCGTGCTGTTCAGTGATACAATGTATCTGTGTTCGTATTTTCTCTTTGTACAATATGGATGTTCACACCCACGCTCCCTATACCACACGTGCACGCTCACAACTCAATCTTGTTAAAAGTTACCCAATTGTAAGTAATATTTTTTACTAAGTTATACGCCTTACTCATTGGAACTGAGCAATTCAGAAAAAGTGGCAACAACCATGCAAGTGGCATCCTTAGTATTGAGCATCCACGAAACTGAGCATATACGATACCATTCTACTCCCTCCCTTCCAAATTAATTGACTTCCATATATCTACAGTTGGATGTATATGTACAACATGTAACTGCGGAGACATGAACTGGGACAACATGTAACGGAGGGAGTAATGGAAACCGCGAAGGAGGCCGAAGTGGTCACTGGGCAGCACAGGCAGTGTCAGCTCTCGAGCCACCCCGCGGCGTGTCTTCACCTTCACGTACGAGACACCAGGCAGGGCCTCCTTACCGATCATCTCTACGCCGTCCATCTCGAAATCCGCCAGCCTGCACACGAACCGATCCAGCCTCTTCTGCAGCTTGTTGTTGGCGGACAGCATGGCGTTCGCCCTGGTGTCGTACGTCCAGCCATCCTCGCCGGGCCTCAGCTCCGCCCAGGCGTCGACCCAGCCCGCCGGCAGAGGGAACGGCCATGTCTCTGCAGAAGATGACGTTGCGTGGTCGTCCTCCTCCCAGGATCCTCAGAGAAGTTTTTGCTTGAGCGACCCGCTCGTCGCTGTTCATCTGGTCCCACGTTGGAGGTCCGGGGCACGGGATCTCCAGGTGGCTTGTGGCCAGCACCATTGTCACGCCGCCGATGCTGACCTCTGCTGTGCACAGCTCCCTTTCCATCGCTGTGTTGGAGAACGGCCATCGCCCGAAAGAATGCACGGGCAGTTTGGTCATCTGCATTTGTTTCAGTTGGATCACCTTACAGAAAGCAAAGGAAACGCATAAAATAGGATACATATATGTGATTATACCTGCATGCAGTAATATGTTCTCCGCATAGCCATCTTAAGTGACAACGAGCATTGGTATTCTTCCCACCAGGCAGATTCTTGCAGAAGTAGATATATCTCTCGTGTAACCTCCTGCAGATTATGAGGGCCATTCAGAAGGGAACATGCTAAGGAAACAATGCGTTGTTCAAACTGAGAAAATCTGGACCTGGAGGCATATAAGGTCCGGGCTGTGGCGCTGAATAAGATCTCCAAGAGCATACATCCTTCTGGGCAGCTCCACATCCTCCCGGAACCACACATTGTACGTCATGATTTTGACGGTCCGCGTGTCCAAGTTAGTTTCAGAATTCCCTGTGAAATAGCATTCAGTTTTTACTGAAACCATCACCAGACCAGAAGCATACGAAAATTATGTCACAGATTGAAAGATGAAACCAGAATACAAATTTACAACTCTCGTGGAGGTGTGATTTTGTCAGATTTTTTTTAAATAATAATTTTTTAAACATAAATTCGGAAAATAGCGCGTGTTTTCGAGAATTTTGAAAACTAGCGCGGCGTCGGCAATGGCCGGGCCGAAAGCAGGGGTTTCAGCAGCGGCGGGGCCGAAAGCTGGTTTCGGCATGGGCGACGCCGAAACCTGGCTGTTTCGGCATGAGCAACGTCGAAACCCTGCTGATCTGCATGCGTCTCTTCCTTTCGCGTAACGGCGGGGCCGACAGCCGTGTTTCGGCTCCGGCCGTGCCGAAATTGTCATTTTACACTTTTTTTGTTTTCCCGAGTGTTGCCCCATATATTCCCGCCACCGCCGCCACCGCTACTCCCGCCATTATTTTCCCGCCACCGGTGCTCTCGCGTGCTCTTTTCTCCCGCCACCGTTTCCCGCCATTTCTTCCCTTCCCAACCTATAAAATCCCCTCCTCACTGAGCTCCCTAAGCAGTCCAGTATACACACTAGAAAATGTCGATTCCTACCCCTAGGTTGGTCCTCAGATCGTAGTTGGGTAAGACATATGTCTGAGCGTCTCTTGTTGTGTGCGGGCGAGTTGAGGGTAGACGGTAAGGAAGTTCCATGGGAGGAGCTCATCAGTAGTGACAGTCTTCTCACTGAGGTTGGAGCGGCATTACGACGACACAGCTGGTCAAACAGGTACCCCAGGAAATACGGCAAGAACTTCTCCAATTACGTGCAAGGTACAAGAAGCGAGTTGTTAATGGAAAATATAGGAATGAATCAGACCGTATGTGGTTTGCAAAAAATCCACGTACGTGGATAGACGAGAGCGAGAGCGAGGACGAAGACGATATCTTCATGCCGAGTGGCGCATTATCGTCAAAAAAGCAAGAGTGATGCATCGGCGAAGAGTAAGAGTGTTGCACCGTCTTCAAGGAGCAAGAGTGCTGCATCCTTCAGGAGCAAGAGTGCTGCATCGTCTGGACAGCTCCACATCCTCCCGGAACCACACATTATACGTCATGATTTTGACGGTCCGCGTGTCCAAGTTAGTTTCAGAATTCCCTGTGAAATAGCATTCGGTTTTTACTGAAACCATTACCAGACCAGAAGCATACAAAAAATTTGTCACAGATTGAAAGATGAAACCAGAATACAAATTTACAACTCTCGTGGAGGTGTGCTTTTGTCGACCTGTCAAGTGGGTTGGTCACCTTTATTAATTGTCTCTAATTCAGGGATTATGTCGTTGTAACTATTAGTGCAGTCAGGCCTAAACTGCAAGCTTTATGCAGTTGTAGTAATTTGCAACCAAGGTGAAATAAATAAATAATATCTACACGTCTATTCGCCAGTCAAATATCACCGGAGTCTAATTAACACATTTTTTTCTTCAAAAAGGAGGTTGAAACCCCCGGAATTAACACTCAGTTGCTTTGAATGAAACTGACTAAAACACACGACAGTTCCATAAGAAAAGATGCTAAAGAAAAATGGAGAATCAATGCTTGGCACATTCAACAATGCAACAAGGAAATTTCCAAAATATCATGATCCAAAAATGAACCTTTCTGTGCGAGTTTAGTCGTCGTGTCGGAGGACACCTGAACGACGTCCGGCGACGCCGCGCGGCCTCTTTCCATGCTGAGGAACGACGCGCCTGCGACGGAGGCCAGGCCAGCATCGCAGACGCCGGACGAGCTCCGATGGTCAGAGGAGTACTTGCACAGCGCACTATTCCAACTCGACGGTCCGAATCCCGGCGATGGATTCCCCCACGGGACGTGGGGAGGGGAGGGCGAGGCCATGGTTGGGGAGAGGACGGTGGGGGTTCTTGGGAGAAAGGGTTTGGGCTTGGGGTTGAGGAGGCGGAGGAAGAGACGAGGCGAATGTGAGAGTAGCGTGGCCATTGGATAGTGGGTTTCTTTCGGTGCCGTACGTGGGTCTGAATGGTGGTGGATCGGCGGCAACAGCTCTGGCCGGCCGGCGACGGTCCCTAGCTCACTAGTAGAAACAAGACCTCTAGTCCCGGGTTGTAAGGACCTATAGTCCCGGCTTGGCACCCGGGACAACAGAATCGGGACTAGAGGCCCCCCCCCCCCCCCCCTCTAGTCCCGGTTCAGTTACGAACCGGGACAAAACTGAACCGGGGCAAAAGAGCTCCTCACGTGGCCGCTGCCTGAGCGCATGGTCGAGAACCTTTTGTCCCGTTCGTAATACGACCCGGGACAAAAAAGCTCCCACGTGGCAGCCTCTGGCTTTTTTGTATTCCCGCCTTATTGAATATTTAAAACTATGATCAATCTTGAAAAATATATGGTTAATAAATTACAAATCAAAAAAATAAATATAGCATATCAAAATGTTCATAAAAGAAATATCTATCTAATAAAAATATACTTTATTCTCTATGAGAATTTGATCATTTAATTAATTACATGGAGATCACAACCGGGACTAGAGCCGTCTATTCGATTACATGGAGATAATAACCGGGACTAGATCCCATCTATTCGGTGCAATTGTATTTTCCCTTTGGGTTTATGACATGGTCCATCAAAAATCCCGCACTTTCCTCTTGAATTGGTAGAAAGCGCTCCTTTAGTTGCAGCTCCCTCCGCATTCTACCCAACTATAAAAGAAGGAGATCAATATGAATATCAATCATCATAACAAAAATTATGAATGACACTCAACACAATTGATGGTAATAAAATAGAATTGTGAATATATTTGTTCACATACTTAGCGTGGGTTCGGTGCAGACCGTCGAATCTTTTTTCTTCGCTTTTTAATACTGCGCGAGCAGGGTCTTGAACTTGACACTTTTTTTTGGCTCTGATACCATATATAATTGATGCACTAGCCTACTATCTCATAAGTCCGAACTCTTGAAAGGGCTTGGCAATATATTTATATATCAACACTCACCCTCACGTCTAGGCTATTTTATTTCTTAGCGTGGGTTCGGTGTGTTTCTTTAGTACTGCGTGAGAAGGGTCTTAAACTTGAGATTTTTTTGCTATGATACCATATATAATTGATGCACTAGCCAATTATCTAAAAAATCTGAACCGATGGAAAGGGCTTGGCATATATTTACAACACCTTATGCCCGCTAGATCCCCATATGCTTCTCAGCGGCATAACTTTGGCTGTATTTGTCAACTACTCTAGCTCTAACACCTATATATGCATCCATCAGGCCGCTCATTTCCATTTCGTTGTTGAAGTCTTCACCTTATGCCTGCTCATATGAAGTGTCAGCGCATGCGACAAGATTTGCCAACAGATGGCAAACAACCTACAAGAATTTTCAGCGAACACACTTAGTACCTTAACCCTACGTAAGAAACAGAGAAGGGCATAATAAAGTATATATATATATAGAAATAGGGATTCGAATGCCATATTATACTTTGAGCACCTCGGAAGACATTGAATTGAAGGCAAGTATATACAGCAACAAAGATAAACTCCAAGCTGACTATTAGGGTCCAGAAAATTTGTCTTCCACACTTGCATCGTCCGGTGAACTCAGCACCATTGCGGGGTAAGCTGTCTATTTTGGAGCCTTACATTAAGCAGGAAATAGCTAAGACTAAAAAATCCATCCATGCATGATGCGAAACCCCACACCTCATAGCTTATCAAAAAAGTTGAACGAAATAGTCTGGCGAGTTAAGCCCTGAGAGAGTATTTGTTAATTGTCAACTGCTCACGGCGCCAGCTAGCCAACCATTAACCTAAATCAGATACTGCCTCACAAGCAGCTCTTCCAGTGAAGGTTCCAGAAAATCATCACATGACTACAAGAAAAATAAGGTAAGAGCCAAGACATTTATGAGAGTAAATTAAGAACGACAATGATGCTTTGGTGAGGGAGACAAGAAAAGGAAAATTACAATGCAATATACACATGCCCACAACAGCCCACAAGTGATCACCGCAAAAACATTTGCCTCGTTTTCGCCTTCTATATCAACATAAAGGTAAAACTTTTGACTCTTTTTTTTTAAAAGATCACGGCAAAACTGAAAACAACTGGACAGAGATGGCATGCAGTGCGTTACAACCTCTCGAGACAAGTCCAAATTGCAGATATTATTCAACAACACTGAAACTGCAAAATCATGCATGGTGAATCAGTCATAATATAGCCGTCAAGTTAGCATACAAAAAACACCAGGGTACTGAGAAGTTATAATAAGAAAATCGATCGAGTAAAATGGCGAAGAACTGAATAGCATAGCAGATCGATGCGTACGTAATCGCTACACCTGTCTCTCTGCTAGACACTAGTTACCGCGTATGAAACATGTTGGATCGAGAGAATAGTAGCGCTGATCTCCACTGGAGAAACCACGAATTACGTCATAGAGAGGGGAGAACACACACCACGATCGAGTGCACAAACCACACAACATCAACATATATATATATACCCGGCGAAGCGGGAGAGTCATCCACCTCTACACACCACACCATGCATGCGATCCATCGACATCATCACTGTACATTATTCAGGCATACTACTAGTAGGAGGGTAGGCACGTGCGCGAGCGTGCGTGGGTCCTGCGCCGGCTGCTTCACAGCTTCTCCGCGTGCATGCATGGTGTGGTGTCGCCGACTCGATCTCAGTCCATGTTTCTGGCGCACTGCTGGATGTAGGTGCAGCCGCGCGTGTACTTGTTGGCTGGCTTGCCGGCGCGGCAGTTCGCCTCGGTCCCGGTCCGCTTGTTGCACGGAATGATGTCAGCTCGCATGGCGTCGTAGCTGATGTAGCGGGCGGCGCCAAGGGACCTCCTGGGTGTCGGCGGCGGTGCAGTGCCCAGTCCGGCAGCAGTCGACGCCGGACCTCCGCCTGCAGAACCATGATTTCTTGAGTTTGTTAATTTGCAGATATCTTAGTTCGTTGAGACCATGCATGCATGACGAAAGAGATCGAGTACATTGACGAGCTGGCCTGTCGTACGTACCTGATGGGACGCAGGTCGCCTCAGTCCCGTTCGTCTTGCAGTCCGCCATCATCGCGGCATTGCTGATGCCAAGGGAGATCCTCCTGTGTGTCGGCGTCGCAGTGCTCAGTCCGCCAGCAGTCGGAAGGCGGAAGGCCTGGAAACGCGAGGTGAACGGGCTGTAGCTGTAGTCGGCAGCGTCAGTTGACCAGGCGGACGCGTCCCAGACGCACCCGTACGCCCACATCTCCCGCTCCGGGAACGTGGCCTCCACCTTCTTCTCGTAGCGGCGCAGGGGCACGTCGTCGACGAGGAAGACGACCTCGTCGGGGTTCCACAGCACGGCGTAGTGGTGGAACGTCGCAGCCGGGTCGAACCAGAGGTGGAAGCGCATCTCCCGCCCAGTGCCGCCGGAGTGCACGTTCGTCCGAAGGGTGCTGGGCTCGCCGGGGATGGCGCCCAGCACCTCCACGGCGATCTCGTCCCCGCCCGGGTACCTCTCGTTGTTGGACAGCTGCATGCGTGCACAAGAAGTACTGTATTTTAGTACGTTTGCATCTAAATCTTGCGTGCGCTACGTCGTTAGACGAAATTAGTTAAGAGTAGTAGAGTAGGCATATGATCGAGCAGTGTGCTTACAAAGAAGGCAGTGTTCACGCCTCTGGTGTTGCCCGACTGCACCTTGATGGACGCAGCAAAGTAGCCGTTCCGGTACGCTTTCTTCGACTTGAATCCGCTGCCTGCACGAATTAACAGTGCATGCATCAGCCGGGTTACTTGATTTGCACAATAACACAACCAGTTATGCAGCATATATAACATGCTTCAATGCAGATGCACAATAACATAACCAGCAGATGCATATGCACCAAAGTAGTAACTAATCTTGATTGCGACTAACTAGTTTCACACGATCGAGTATCGAGCATAATCTTGCGAGAAACGGTGGGACGACTCATGCGCACCTGAGGTCCGGTCCAGCGATAGGATGACCGCCTTCTGGTCCTGGGTAACATTCTGGTGCTTTGGCCCCCAGAGGTTGCTGAACCCCTCCGAGAAGGCTATGGAGGTCCCAGGAGAGGCCGGCTGCGCCTGAGCTACAGCGGACGGCATCGGTCCTCCGGCTGCAGAACCGAGGTTTAGTTAATGTGCAGTGCAGCTCGATATATATCTTGAGCATGAAAGAACGTAAGTTCACGAGGTGGCTAACACGTACCTGACGGCGGGCCGCAGTTCGCCCCGGCCCCCCTGCAGTCCGCCCCCATAGCACCATTGCTGATACTAGTGCCAAGAGACCTGCGACTGCCCACTCCGCCAGCAGCCGACTTGATCAACACTCCGTTGCCTGCAGAGATTTTGGTCGATCGGACGCGAGGGTTAGTTTGCGGTGCAGGTCCATGTTTCGAGAGCAAAACGTTAACAGCTTGGGTGGCTTACGTACCAGCTGAGCTGCGGAACCCCGAGGAAGAAGTGTCCCCCTGCCTCATCACCGCGGGAGAGAGCCTCGCCGCGTCCGTCCCGTGCTGCTGCTGCTGCAGCAGGAGCAGCATCACTGCAGCTGCTAGCAGGAGAACGGCATGAGCCCGAACCCTCGCCATCTTTGTGTCGAATCTACTACTCGGAGAGACTCAAGTGGACAAGTGTGTTTTGCGGATCCAGCACTGCTGCATGGAGGGGGTATAAATACTACTCGATCTCCTACGCTGGACTCGATCTCCGTGGGTACGTGTGGGTCGTGGCTCCACCGGTCCTGCTAGCTTGTATCATGAATGCATCTAAGACTGACACGCGGAGGGTCGTTGAGGGAAGTTAAAATTCTTTTTGTTAGCAAACGGCCGATGGATATCTACCTAGCTAATCTAAGCCTGACATGCGTTTGCATCTTTAGTACTAGCTAGTATGGTTTCTTTCGATCGTAATCTACTACCTACGTGCTAACTTCTGCCTGCATGCGTACATGTGGGCATGCATGAACCTCACCTCGTGGTCTTTCTCTGTATATATGATTATTACGCTTGACTTAATGTATTCACCATACATCCTATCTTGATAGCTACTTAGCTAGGGCGACGGTTGGCATAGCCGCAGGCACCGATCCATCAAGGATGAGCTATATATATTACTTCTACCATCCTCCTATTCAATCGATCTTGTCTATCTACCCGGCCGTCCATTGACAAATGCCCACCTACGGCGCCTATACACAACTAACTGAACACACGAAAAATTTACCCATGCATGCGTCGTAACACATTTATCTGACGTCTTTCATGCACGCACGTACGATTTGGTATAACTTTACACGGTAGACGATTTCAAAATAAAGAGTAACACGCTCACTCACATGGCACCATGCGCCTACACATACGCCATTTCCTTCCGAACGGTGGACTATATTTCATTGGACAAAAGAAAATTCTCCCGTTTTTTGTTTCTTTGTAGTCATATATATATGCAGCCGTATTTTCGGATCTCCAGCAGGTGCATACTATAGCTGATTTCCCGCTCGTTCTCTACAAGTACTGGGAACGTGCATGTTCATTGCCTGATTGTTTACTCATTGCGTGTTTTTTTTTTTTTTTTGAGGAAGATCGACTGATCGAGAAGGTAGGTGCATATGTTTACTGCCTACTCCCTGCTCTCTACGGTAAGACGTGTTCTACTGCAAGACGTGCCTAGCAGGCCTACACGGTGTGACCAATGACCATGCTTCTTATTGCCGTGTTGGTAATTTATTCTTTCGAGAACATTAACATATATGTACAGCCATTTTTATTCTGGAGTATTATTGAATAATTGAGATAAAATGATACATTGCAAGTAAATTACTGTAGAAAATAGATACTTGATTAGGAAGATTAATGTATACACGATTTCGTCGCACATTATATTTTAGTATAATTCGGAAGGTCTATTGTTGTGGTTTACATAAAAATGATAGACCAGGTTAATGGTCTGATATCGACTAGGTTAATGGTCTGATATCGACTAATTAAGTTAATGGTCTGATGTTTTATTTTTGTGAAATTCTTATTTAAGCATATAGTAGATGTAAGTAATAAATTAGAATATTCTTCATAGTTTTTTAGATTATGTTTTCTTTTTTCTCAATTTTTTATTATTTACTTTTTCTGTATATTTTTAATTTCCTAGGTAATTTATTTCTTCTAACATGAAAATATGTACACAATTTTTTATTCTAGGATAATTATTCTAAACAATTTTCATGGGTGATTGAATGTTTCATATAATAAAAATGTCATATACATAAATACTTTTCGGAAACTGTCTAGATATTTTATTCAATGTGCTTAAAAAATAGAATAAGTGTTTTACAACCACAGAGACGGATGAAACATTTCATACATAGTTTTTATTGAAGCAATTTTATCATATTTGAATTTAAAATTAACAATACATAATCGTATGTAGTGTACTAAATGGGTCAACTAGTGGCCGGTTCTTTTTGTGGCATTTCTTAGAGGAAATGGCCCTTGCCCCGGTTCAGGACAACACACTCCCAGTCATCTAATCTGTAGGGTATGAAGGTAGCGGCATCGGCACCGGCAGTAAGCCACCTTCTTTTGCAAATGAGAACTATTTTTCAAGATATATACAGATAGTGTACATCAAATCATGGAAGAGATCTAGACTTATAGTGCAATGCATCGAGCCAAAGAGTTAATTTGGATAAATCATCTGTTTTCTTCGGTAAGGGATGTTCATGGACTCTTAAACAAGAGTTTAATTAAACTTGCTCTAAGTGTTCAAGTTACATAGCTGAGTTTGAGATACCTGGGGTTGCCCACTGATGTACATACGTCCTTCCAACAAACGCTAGAGTATATTTAATTGGACAAAAGAAACTATCCCATTTTGTTTCTTTACCGTATTTTCAGATCTCCAACAGATGCATGCTATGCTATGCTAGCTAGCTGACTTCCCGCTCGTTATCGGGAACGTGCATGTTCATTGCGTGATCTAATTACTCATATCAAGAACGTGCGTGTTTCTTTTTTGGAGGAAGAGAAGGTAGGTGCATATGTTAATTTACTGCCTGGCAGTCGCACCGTGTTCTACGGCAAGACGTGTTCTAGGCAAGGCGTGCCTAGCCGGCCTACACAGTGTGACCTTGCTTTTTACTCCCTCCGTTTTTTAATATAAGATGTTTTAGGTGGTACACATGTTGTCTATATACACACTAAAATGAGTGAACATGCACACAAAAATGTGTCTACATACATTTGTGTGCATGTGCATGTGGATAAAAGCTAAAACATCTTATATTAAAAAACGGAGGGAGTACCGTGTTGGAAACTTATTCTTTCGAACATGAATGTATGAACACCATTTTTTATGCTGCACTATTTGTTCCGAACAGCTTTCATGAGTTTTGTGAATGCCTTGTATAATAAAATCTGATTGAATAACTTTCATAAAAGGATTTATTACAAGCTAAATACTTTAGAAAAAGGGATATACATGTTTCCAGTCTTTATTTCACCAAACTGCAAAAAAAAGTCTTTATTTCACCATGTAAACTAGGATATAATCGAGTAATTGAATGTAACAACCTCGTCTATGTGCAAAAAAAGACCAGTATTCGGTTAAGATGAATTCCTGGAATTAATGGGGCGCAGGTTGGTACCAGAATTTTGACTTGCATTTTATAGCCGTGCAGGCCTACTATAAAGAAGACTTTGCTCTTGATTTTTTTCTGGCCATATAAATGTTAGATCAAGGCGGTAGATCAAGGCGTTATCCTTTTGTCTAGGGGGCAACTTGACTAGGAAGATTAATAAGGGATAGACAATACAATCGCACATTATATTTTGGTATAATTAGAAAGATCTATTGGTTCTGATGTACATAAAAAGTTTCGACCAGGTTAATGGTCTGATGTTTTGATTTTTTGTGAAATTTCTTATTTAAGCACACCGATGTAAGAACTAAATGCGAATAATTTTCTTCTTTTTTAGATTATGTTTTGTGGTTTTCTTTTTTCTTCATATTTTGATTCTTTACTTTTTCTTGTACATTTCTAGTTTCGTAGGTAATTTATTTATTCAAACATGAACATATGTACACCATTTTTATTCTAGCATATTTGTTCTGAACAGTTTTCATGGGAGATTTGATTTTTTTTTACAATTAATACTTTTTTTGCGAAACACGGTACACACGTAGACGCTCACATACACGCGCACACACTCACCCTATGAACGACCGCACGCACACCCTACCCCTATGAGCACCTCTGATTGACTGAGCCGGCGGGTCGAGTCTTGAGATTGACTAAGTCACCACAGGCGCCTCGCTATCGACGGGAACGTCGCCTCGCACTGAAGAATATTCAGGCTAAATGAGAAACACCAGTGTCAAACTTAAGATTTGAACTCTGGTGGGCTAGGGGTACAACTACCCTCTTAACCATCCTACCACAGGCAGTTCTCTATAATAAATACTATTGAATATCTGTAATAGATATACATGACTTCAATGTGCTTGAAAAAATATACTCACTCTGATCCCAATTAATTGTCGGAAGTTGTATTATAAGGATTTGTACAAGTTCAGTTCATTTCATACGCCACTTAAAACGGATCAGAGTGAGTAATAAATTTGTTTACAACAGAAGAGCCGGATGAAACATTCAAACGTACTTTTATCGAAGCAAAAATTAGAATATTTGAAGTTTAAAATTAATAATACAAAATCGTATGTACTAAATGGGTCACCTAGTGGCCGGCCCATTTGTGTGACGCTTTTTAGAGGAAATGGGCCTCGCCCTAGTTACATTTTTCAAAAAATGAAACCACATCTTACAGCCTTTCACATAGGGTGGCGTCGGTCTAGACCGAAAATTCGGTCTTTGTTTTTCGGTCATTTTTTATTTGGTCACCCAGATTTGAAAACCGAAATTAGCTGGAAAATTTTGGTGACCGAAAAATTCGGGTACATAAAATTTGGGTCTGTATTTCGGTCATGACCAAATTATAAGCAAACTGCAGAACAACACGAGATTCAATACAATTTGTGCAATATTCGATGTCGCTGTAGGAATGCTCGCCGCTTGATGACGTTGTCGATGTTGAGCCCCTCGCCAGAAAGTCATTTTGGTCGACCTCCCCAAACACCGGCAGCAGGTAGGGTGGTTCCTTGGCGGACTGCGAGAAGGGAGCGCGGTTGTGGAATCGGAGGCCTAGCAAGCGGTCCAGCGGCGGAAGGCAGTGCGTGGCTAGGTTAGGGCGTCGAAGGTAGGAGCTTTGAAGGGAAATCGGAATGGGATCTGGGAACTGCCGAAGCCGAACTGGTCGTTTGGGTCGGCAGGTCGCATTCTGTTGCGATCTCTGAAAATTCTATATTGCTGCGCTGTTGGGCCTGGGCTTTTTTTGTACGCGTGGAGACTAGACTGCTTGCTCGCACAGAATATGGTCTGTTCGGGTTACCACTTACCAGGAAGGGATGACCGAATAGAACGACTACATTCGGTCTATAATAATTTGCGACCCAATTTTTTATCGGTCTTTTCATTCTCTGCCATTTCGGTTTTGCTCTTGGTCTTTTCGGTTTTGGTTTTCGGTTTTTCTGCCCACTCCTACTTTCACATGTCCATGCGCAAACTACACGATGCATCCCCAGGTTCGAAAACACCCCAAAGTGGTGCAAGTTCTAGGAAAATAAAACAACTACCTTAAAAAACAGGATTGTCTAAGTCTTAGTCGACTTAGATTTAATTGCATCTCAGGCAGTTGCATACCAATTGCATCTCATGTGCCATTCTGAATTTAGCACCAATCATGATGCAAATCTAACGGCTAACTAGTCGATTTACATTTAACTAAATCTTAGTCAGTTACACATAATTGCATCTCATGTGCAACTCTGAGTTTAACACGAATCACGATGCAGATCTAATGGCAACAAAGTCGACAAAGAATTAACTAAAATCTTAGTCAGTTGGAACAACTGCAAACCATGTGCAATTCTCACACCAATACGAATCACGATACAAAATCCAACAGGTAAGAAAGGCGACTGAGATTTAGTTAATTCTCGTCATCTGAACAATCTTCAAATCTGAACATATTTCAATTTTGAACCTTTTGGCCATATGAACAAATTTCAAAACTAAACATTTTTAATTATGATCATTTTTTGAAATCTTAATGTTCTTTAAAATTGAACATTTCCCAAAATCATAAAAAGTGAAAAAAAGAAAAAAAAAAGGAAAAGAAAAAATAAGAAGAAAATAGAAAAGAACATAAAAAGAAAAATAAAACAAATAAGAAAGAAATAGGAAAAGGAAAAGGAAAAATTCCGCCAAATGAACCGGCCCATCAACGAACTCCTTCACATGGCAGGGAGCAATTCCGCGCCGATAACGGGCGATATGTAGGAATTACTAGAGTGCTCGTCGCTACAGTTGTGTACTGTACCCGTCTAGGCTGGGGTGCGCTTTGTCGGTGGGGCGAGTTAGACTCTGTTGGGTCAGGCCCCGTCTACGGCCTTTGTTGGGCGCAGTTCCGATTTTGACACTAGTATAAATTTTATTAGTCATGTTTTAGCCACTAGTATGCAATCTTGTTGGGCTTTGGATGGAGAAAATTGGAGGGCTGTTATTCATTCGGGGTACCACAAAACACCTCAGAAATTTGTTGTCAAATTCATCTATATGTACGGAGTACAAAACAAGTAAATATATTAACCACCATATATTTCTCGTTTATTCATTCTGTAACATCTCCATGCCGAGTACAAATATATTCTTAACACATTCACAAATTTCTCATTCTGTAAATTATTCCTCGATGAGGAGGAGGCAGCGGCGTTGATGGCCCTATAGGGGTCTCGTCAGGCATTTGAGCCTTTGGTGCCTTCCTTGCAATTGAGGTAGAAGAAGCCCGGCGGGTAGTCGCCATATAGACGGATGTAATGGAACATGGTGGCGGCACAGTTGGTAGAGTTGTCGTTAAAGTAATCCACGTAAGGGCACGCCATGTCTTTGAAGGCCGCGCAGCACGGGGACGGATCAAACGGCCATCTGCATCGGCTGGTGAGCACCGTGTAGTTGGCGACCGCCAAGTCCACCGGGCATGGTTTCCTGCTGCCCTGCAACAAGGTCCGGCCCCGGCCCGTGGCGGCGTAGTGCGCTAGGTCTAGGAGCGCGCCATCTGCACCCACACCTATACATGATGGAGTTTCAGTTAGCCGATGAACCAGTTAATAAGGTAAAGCCAGATCGATTTAGATGCATATGAAAGCTTCTATCTGCATAACTATATGATCCTGTATATGGAATAACAATCAATTGTACGGAGGTAGATATCTAGTAATGGATGGGGACGAACTTGAGATTAATCCGGTAATGGCGAGCACTGCCGCACAAAGCAGGAAACGCATCTCCGGACCTTCTATTTCCTGGCTGTCCAAGACAATGGAAGGAATGCCCCAAAGAGATGAGGGAGAGAAATGTGTGTTAAATAGGTGCACTCAGCCACGCATGCAGTCGTACATTAAATTGTTTCAGCGTGTAAGTTACAATAGGTGTTGGGTTATTAACTCATTTCAAAACTCGCGAGACTTTAAAAGGCGCGAGTAATTGACCTTAGTAACGCGTGAAGTGCGGGTGATTTTGTGCTGCCCTACCAGTGGTGTGGGTGCGCAGAAAAAAGATGACATCATGGATCTCTTTTGCAAAATAAAAAATCCAATATGTCACGCTTCGAAACAAGACCCCAAACTCTTTTCTGCCTTCGAAGTTGGAACACGATGATGTATGACATTACAACGGTCTTTTTTTTATAATGACATTACAACGGTCTTGATACTGAAGTTGTCATCGGTTACTTGTTACAAAGTACGTAGGGTCGCTACTTATGTGTTACTGCCCTGATAACAAAAAAGTCCAAAATAAGTTCGCCAAAACAAACACATGTGGGTCCATCATTGCTTAGCTTCTCCGGCGAGTTTGACGACCATGCTTCTTTGTCATTGTTGCCATTGTCCACTTGTCCACTGACATCACCATCCCTCTTCGGGGGAGCTACTATTCAGCGCCCTCTATCGCCCCAACGCCTACAGAGAGTCGATGGTGGGACAGCTCACAAGATTGTCGTCTTCTTCCCAACGCTTTCCCCCCACCAAATCATATGATCAATCCCCCCCCCCCGCCGCCGCCGCCTGCTGTCGCCACCCACGGCCGGCCCCGCTCCCGCGGCGCCTCGCCGCTCCGGCCAATGGTGGGCTAACTCACACGATGGTCATCTTCTTCCCAACGCCTTCTCCACCACCAAATCATATGATCAATCCCCTCGCCGCCGCCGCCGCCGCCGCCTGCTGCCGCCACCACGGCCAGCCCCGCTCCCGCGGCGCCTCACCACTCCGGCCTCCTCCATCCACCGCCGACTGCTCCCGGCCTCCCTCAACCCCCCTCCCGCACCCCCGAACTCTAAGCCCCCTCGTCGGCGAGCTGCTCCCACACCCGACCCACCCCACAATTTAAGTTGCTACCTCACCTCCTCCACCTGCGCTGCCGCGGCGGCCGCGCGCTTCGTCTCCTTCAGCTCTGGCCACCGTTGTCCGTCCTCCTCGCAAAACAGGCCAGGCCCAAATAATGCTCCGCGCTATATTGCGCACGTTGGAGGGTGCTCATAGCGCCCGTAGCGTCAAATAGGATTCACCCCTCTTGGGTGCTTTCCCTACTGAAGCCAGTGTGGTTCAGAAATCAGAAGTACCGAGAGCGTTACAAGGAAGAGGAGACCATGACAAACTATAGGCAGGGAGCGTGGGCTGGCCGGTCCATTTCGATTTGAAAGAAACGATAGCTAGTAGGGCCCAAGATCAGGAAGCAGATAGCCGAAACTGCCCACGCAGAGTGCTACGGCACGGGCCCGTGATTCTCTTTTTTGGGTGGCCTTCTCTCCGCCGATCTCTCGCACCCGTCACACCCCATCGCGCGCTAGTCGCCGCCGGCACGATTCCGCGCAGGATGCCGCCCCTCACGCCCCCCAAGTCCGGCGACGCCCTCGTCGCCAGCGTCGAGCGCGTGGTAAGCCCCTTTCCAAACCCCAGAACCCTCCCCCCACTGCCCGCCTGTAGATCTGCGCCCAATCCCATTGATCTATCTGGTCGTCTTGGCTTGCAGAACGCGGAGCTCTTCACGCTCACGTATGGCGCCATCGTGAGACAGCTGCTCACGGATCTCGAGGACGTCGAGGAGGTCAACAAGCAGCTCGATCAGATGTACGCCCCGCTTCCCATCCCAGTTCAGCTGTGTATATTTCTGGCCTCTGCCAATTTAGGAACTTCTCATGTCCATCTGAGGGATTTAGTCGATCTAGAAGGATAAATCCGGAATTTTCTGTTTTTTCTAACCTATGGATCACGTGTTGAGGATTTAACAGTCAACTAGCTGCAGTTAGCCTGCCTGAGAGTGTGAAATTCCATATAAATACAATTAGCTACCTACTCCTCGCCCTAATCGACCAATGTCCATGCAGTCTGTGAGTGGAAGGTTTTATTATCTTCGTAACGCTGTGTCAGATTCTCAGTTGAAGAGATCCTATGCGACCCAGATTATATTACAACTCCTGGCGGTATCATTGTTTGGTATGGTAACACATCAGTTACGTTCCATTGTACTCCAAACCTGTTACTTTTACACTGAATTGAGGAGCAATTGGGTCTAGTACGTAGGTTTAAGAATGCTAATAGAGGAACGAGGGAAAGTAGGATGTGGACAGTGGCGGAGCTAGCTCCCGCGACCCGGCAGCTGCCCGGCTGCTCTGCCACTCTCATCTCATTAATATTACAGTCACATACTGATTAGCAACCATGTTTGCTTGGGCAAACATCAGCGAGCGTCACACTCAATGGGTTTTGCCCAGGCTCCTTGAGTGGCCTGGCTCCGCCACTGGATGTGGAGTAGAATCGCATATGAATTCAATATGTCTCTCACTATGATTGCTGGTTCACATCATCATATTATTGAATTAACATTATCTCAGGCCTGCCTGCAGCTATTACTATGATTTCTGTGTTCAACTTCGTGTGGGTACGCTCTTTACATGATAACTATTTTACTTCTCAGGGGCTATAATTGGAACTCGATTGGTTGATGAGTTCTTAGCAAGTCGAATGTATCTAATTGTGTTGACTTCAAGGAGACTGCCGATACTATAGCGAAGGTCTTTTGCTAAACTTCTACGCTTTGGTTGAAATTAGCACTAAAGTAATGCATCCCATATTATCTGAGGTTGTTATCATTGTTCATCATTTCTAGACTTGTAGAAAAAATGTTTTGAGGGGCCAGAAATCTTTGATCAGAAGTATGTTTAGTAAGCCTTTCTCAAAGCAACTAGCAGTTTACAGTGATTTTCATTTTATTAGATGTAGACTATCTGCCTGCGTTTTTTTTCCCGCTACTACAGCTTCCAGGCCTTATCTTCCTGTTGCAGACTCTGAACTTAAACATCCTTGTGGCTTTATGGTCTGACCGTTCCCTTTTTCCTTTCTAAAACAGCTTGGATTCAAAATGTTCCTGGGTGTGACTGCGACTGTAACCAATTGGGATGCCGTGGCACAACTTGCAGCTTATATTGGAGGACAACCCACTGTGGATTTGTTGAGCTTCCTGATACCTGCCAAGGCCTTCAGTATTGCAATGTGTTGAGTGGAGTTATCAGGGAGCATGGAAATGGTACGTCTTCTATGCTGCTATGTACTACGATTTTTCGTCTTGTAGAACAGTTGAGAATAAATATTTATAAAATGGAGCTGGGATCCCTGATCTCATGCTTCTATAAAACTAAATCAAGAAGTAGATAGTAATAGATACGTGATATTCTTCCCCCTTGTGAATTGCATGTTCTCGATATCCTGATCTTGAGTACTCCCTCTGTTTTTGAATACAAGGCCACTATCAAAAATACATTTTGTATCTATAAAGGCCACTATCTCTTACAAGAAGAATTGAATTAGATTTTTACATGTACAATAGTGCTCATTAGCGAATGTTGCATGCGACCATATAGAAGGATGCACCACATACAACATGTTTAATTAGCACGGACACAATTGGTTTTTCAATAATTAATCGTGCTATTTTAATAGTTGACTTTCTTTTCTTGGTATCTAGGAATTGAGATAGTGCCTTGTATACAAAACCGGAGGGAGTATTATTCACTGGTGTCTATTACTTAGCTGCAGTGTTCGAATGTAACAGTAATTACCAGCTTGGCAGCTTATGATAATTTTAGATGTGTTCCAGTGCTGTGATCCACTTTCGCAGCTCCTTTACCACTTCGCTGCTGTAGTTTACTTGACTTTGTGGTGCAGGTTTCCCATGAAGACGGAGGTTACATGGGTCCGCGATATGCTAACGCGGGGATGACGCCTACGAGATCGAGTGAAGCTCACGAAGCAGGTCCCGGAGGAGTACCCTACAAGGACGACGACTAGTTTCATCTCAATGGGTAGTAGCTCTCTCGCATGATGGTGCTCCGTTGCTGTCTTGTTTTCGGTTTTACCTCTTTCCCCTAATTCTGGTACGACTGATGTTTACATGAGGTACCCGTGCATTATTATTTGCAGCGCACTGTGTACCGCCATATGTAGATATATGTGAGTCAATTAAAATGTGGAGTATATACTCTGGCGTCAACGGAGTAGCATGTAGCGCCTAATATTGGCGTTTCGATAGCGATACCATGACTCAGCCATTCATTCGAGCGAACTAACGGCCAGGCCACAGAACACGGCGAGTCTCTGTTCCGACACGAAGGCGAGCCGCACGCACCAACGGACAAGCACGGCGACTGCTCTCTCCTTCGCGCCATAAATACCACGCGATGTACGTCATGGCGGTGCTGGCCGCACTGTTCGCCGGCGCGTTGGTCGCCCGAAGGTGACGTTCACGTGGTGGAAGGGGTCCGAACGAGAAGCACCTTGGCGGTGGCGGTGAAGTACGAGGGGGACAGCATGGCGGAGGTTGAGCTCCGGGAGCACGGCTCCGTCGAGTGGGTGGCATGAGCAAGGGCGAGGGGGGCGTTGGTGGACGTTCGAGAGCGAGGAGCCGCTCCAGGGCCCCTTCAACTTCCGGTTCCTCACCGAGAAGGGCATGAGAACGTCTTCGACGACGTCGTCCCGGAAAAGTACAAACCATCGGGGCCCCCTACGCGCCAGAAAGTAGCGATCGATCCATCGACATGCACAATGATTCCTTCCATTCATCCGATTTAGTTCGATCTACTTGTGTTTTGGAACGAATTGTTGAAAATTACTGCTCAAAGATATATGATGCACGAAATAGGCCCGTAAAGTAATTGTCGAAACTAGGGATATGCTCATATGCGTAGGCAACGGGGAACGTACGTGTTTAGTTCTCTCCAATATGCACACACTGTTGTTGACTAGCTCTTCTATGTTATCAAAAATTTGCTAAAATGGATTTTGTTTATTTTTCTGACTCTTGTAACTTGATAGATTGATGGTATATAACTCAGGGGACAGGTACAATCTCATTTGCAATGCGCTAGATCAGTACTCCAGTGCTGCGGAATCCGATTGTTAGCCTGTATGTGAAAATACACGGGGCTAGAAATATGTAGCCAAGCACATTGCCGATACTCCCTCTGTTCCGAAAGGTAACTTTTTGAGGAATTTTCTCACATATGTGTCGAGACATGTTGTAGTGCAAGATTCATGACCTTGCACTAAAACATGTATAGATATGTGTGCCAGAAAAAGTCTTACATTTAAAAACGGATGAAGATTACACTTGGCAAACCATACTCGGCCAATAGCCTGCTTCGCCGAGTGTCAAAGATCGGACATGTCGGTAAAACACGTTGCTGAGTATTTATGTCCTACACTCGGGAAGATAAAGTAGTTGATGGCCGTCTGACGTGGATACACCGTCTGAAACTTTGCCGAGTGTCGGCCACCGCACAGTCGGCAAAAAGCCAAACCAGAGCAAGGGCGAAACACGTCATATTTTTGTTCAGTGCAAACCGTGCCCTCTCGATAGACTCTCCCATTTCTAAAGTAATCTTTATAAAAAAAATGGCACACATTTATCTTAGACATTTTTAGTGTAACGACTTATGCATTAAAACATGTCTATATACATTGTGTGCCAAAAATACTAGAAAGACTTACAATTTAGGAACGTAGGTAGTAGCTATTGCCGAGTGCCGGCGCCACATACTCGGCATTCAGCTTTTTCACCGACTACCCAAAGGGACGCAGCTCGGATCCACCCCAACACCCAGGTCTGTGTGTTTTGAGAGGACCTTGAACATAGCTCCGATGCAGCGACTAAAGCGGCGAGGTGGTACTAAAGTTCTCACTCCCTCCTATCAACTTCGCCATCAACCATTTTGGAAACAACCCAATTTTGGCCATGTCTGTTTGGTTTAAAAGGTATAAAAAACATTTTGAATAGGTGTTTTGACTTTTGATTGGACGTTACATGAATGAAATAAGCCAAAAATCAAAATCAACAGCACATATTTAGCTGCTTTTATAACCTATAAGCCAAAAAAACCAAAATTAAGCCTAAAGAGGGTGATACGTCTCCAACGTATCCATAATTTCTGCTGTTCCATGCTTATATTATACCATTTGCTACATGTTTTATATACACTTCGTATCACTTTTATGCATTTTCTGGGACTAACCTATTAACAAGATGCCACAGTGCCAGTTCCCTGTTTTCTGCTGTTTTTGGTTTCAGAAAGTTACTTCTGGAAATATTCTCGGAATTGCACGAAACAAAAGGCCAGTCCCTATTTTTCCAGCACGTACACGGAGTCCGAAGGAGAGACGAAGAGGCCACGAGGTGGCCAAACCACACTGGCGCGGCTGGGCCCAGCCGCGCCTGGTGGTTTGGGCCCCTCGGGGGTCCGCCGACATCGCCCCTTCGCCTATTTATTCCCCGAGACGCGAAAACCCTAAAACACCGAGCCTTTCATCCAGAACATATTCGCTGCCGCCGCCGTCGTCAACCCTAACTCGGGGGGTTCTGAAGCTCTTCCCGGCACCCTGCCGGAGAGGGGAATCATCACCGGAGGGCTCTACATCGCCATGCCCGCCTCCGGAGTGATGCGTGAGTAGTTCATCCTTGGACTATGGGTCCATAGCAGTAGCTAGATGGTTGTCTTCTCCACTTGTGCCATCATGTTTAGATCTTGTGAGCTGCCTATCATGATCAAGATCATCTTATTGTAATGCTACATGTTGTGTTTGCTGGGATCTGACTTATATTGATACCTATGTGGAGCTGAATATTATATTATCATGTCTATGTCATTTGTGATCTTGCATGCTCTCCGTTACTTGTTGAAGCCTTGGCCAAGTGAATACTTGTAACTCCAAGAGGGGGTATTTATGCATGATAGTTGGGTTCAACCTCTATTTAACCTGGGATAGTGACAGCAAGTTCTAAGGTTGTAGATGTGTTGTTGCCACTAGGGGTAAAACAGCAATGCTTTATTCAAGGATGAATGTATTGTTTACATTACGCACATTACTTAATGCAATTGTCTGTTGCTTGCAACTTAATACTGGAAGGGGTACGGATGTTAACCGGAAAGTGGACTATTTAGGCATAGATGCATGCTGGATAGCGGTCTATGTACTTTGTCGTAATGCCCAAATGAATCTCATAGTAGACACCACAGCTCACACATGCATGTTATATGCACTTATCAATTGTCAATTGCCCAGCTGTAATTTGTTTACCCAGCATGTTAGTTATCTTATTGGAGAGACACCACTAGTGAACTGTGGACCCCGGTCCATTCTTTTACATCTGAAATACAATCTACTGCAATCATTGTTCTCTACTGTTTTATGCAAACAAACATCATTTCCATTCGATACGTTTAACCCTTTGTTTTCAGCAAGCCGGTGAGATTGACAACCTCACTGTTAAGTTGGGGCAAAGTAATTTGATTGTGTTGTGCAGGTTCCACGTTGGCACCGGAATCCCTGGTGTTGCGCCGCACTACACTCCTTCACCAACACCTTCGAAGCAAACCTCGTTTTCCTACTGGTCGATTAAACCTTGGTTTCATACTGAGGGAAAACTTACTGCTGCACTCATCATACCTTCCTCTTGGGGTTCCCAACTGACGTGTGACGTACAAGCATTGTTTCTGGCACTATTAACCTAGAGCCACCAACACGTTTTCTGGCGCCGTTGCCGGGGAAAACCGAATTGCTTCTGCAAGGGGAGTCTCTCACACCCAATCTCTTTACTTTGTTATTTGTCTTGCTTAGTTTATTTTTATTTAGTCTTGTTTGCTCTCTTATCAAAAACACAAAAAAATTAGTTACTTGTTTAATTCGTTTGATTTTGTTTTTCAAAATGAGTACTCCTGAGAACACTAAGTTGTGTGACTTCACTAGCACAAACAACAATGATTTCATATGCACTCCTATTGCTCCACCTGCTTCTACAGCAGAATTTTATGAAATTAAACCTGCTCTATTAAATCTTGTTATGAAAGAGCAATTTTCTGGTGTTAGTACTGATGATGCTGCTGCCCATCTTAATAACTTTGTTGAACTTTGTGAAATGCAAAAGTATAAGGATATGGATGGGGATATTATAAAACTGAAACTTTTTCCTTTCTCCTTGAGAGGAAGAGCTAAAGAATGGTTGCTTTCTTTGCCTAGAAATAGTATTAATTCTTGGACAAAATGCAAAGATGCTTTCATAGGGAAATATTATCCTCCTGCTAAGATTATATCCTTGAGAAGTAGCATTATGAATTTTAAACAACTTGATAATGAACATGTTGCTCAAGCTTGGGAAAGAATGAAATCTTTGGTGAAGAATTGTCCCACTCATGGACTGACTACTTGGATGATCATCCAAACCTTTTATGCAGGATTAAATTTTTCCTCAAGGAACTTATTGGATTCAGCCTCTGGAGGAACCTTTATGTCCATCACTTTAGGTGCAGCAACAAAGCTACTTGATGATATGATGATCAACTATTCCGAATGGCACACCGAAAGAGCTCCTCAAGGTAAGAAGGTAAATTCTGTTGAAGAAACCTCCTCTTTGAGTGATAAGATTGATGCTATTATGTCTATGCTTGTGAATGGTAGATCTCATGTTGATCCTAATAATGTTCCTTTAGCTTCATTGGTTGCTCAAGAAGAGCATGTTGATGTAAACTTCATTAAAAACAACAACTTCAACAACAATGCTTATAGGAATAATTTTGGTAGCAACAATATAAGCCTTATCCTTCAAATGGTTATGGCAATTCTTATGGTAATTCCTACAGCAACAATAGAAGTGTGTCCTCTGATCTTGAAGCTATGCTTAAAGAATTTATTAGCACACAAAAAGCTTTCAATAAAACTGTTGAGGAAAAGTTTGAAAAAATTGATGATCTTGTCTCTAAAGTTGATAGTCTTGCTCATGATGTTGAAATTCTAAAACTGAAAGTTATGCCTAATGAAGTTAAAGATATAAGTCATTTGCTACAGCAAATGCCATCCAAGTTCGAATTGATAATAATATTAGGATGTTGGCTGAATTGCATGCTAGGTGGGAAAAAGAGGAAGAACTTGAAAAAGAGAATAGTATAGTTAGAGTTTGTACTATCACCACCACTAGTAATGCTAATGTTTCACATGCTAGTAAACCTCCTACTATTGATGGTAATGTTATTGGTGTTGGTAATGTCTCTACTACTTCTGCAAAGCGTTTGAAATTGCCTAAAACTGCTGAAACTTTTTCTGATAAAAGTGCTGAAATTTTTCAAACTATTGGAGACAATGGTTCCACCACCATTGACAATAATGATTTTGATTTTGATGATTGTAACATCTCTGAAGTTATTATGTTCTTGCAAAAATTAGCTAGAAGTCCCAATGCTAGCACTATTAATTTGGCTTTTACAAAGCATATTACAAATGCTCTTTTGCAAGCTAGGGAGGAGAAGTTGAAACTTAAAGCTTCTATTCCTAGGAAATTAGAAGATGGTTGGGAACCCATCATTAAGGTAAAGGTGAATGATTTTTATTGCAATGCCTTGTGTGATCTTGGTGCAAGTGTTTCGTTTTGCCCAAGAAGCTTTATGATATTCTTGATTTGCCACCTTTGGAACATTGTTATTTGGATGTTTTTCTCGCTGATAATGCTATGAAGAAACCTTTGGGGCGAGTTAATGATGTTTTTATTACGTAAAAATAACCTTGTCCCCGTTGATTTTATTGTTATGGATATTGAATGCAATGCATCTTGTCCTATTGTTTTGGGAAGACCTTTTCTTCGAACTGTTGGTGCCATCATTGATATGAAAGAAGGTAATATAAGGTACCAATTTCCTCTCAAGAAAGGTATGGAACACTTCCCTAGGAAGAGAATGAAGTTACCTTTTGACTCTATTGTTAGAGCAAGTTATGATGTTGATGCTTCTTCTCTTGACAACACTTGATTTTCACTTTCTGCGCCTAGCTGAAAGGCGTTAAAGAAAAGCGCTTATGGGAGACAACCCATCGTTTTTATTTGCTGTTATTTTTGTTTTCTTTGAGTCAAGGAGTTTTGTTACTTCTGTAGCAACTCCTTTGTATCTTTATTTTATCGCAATGTTGTGCCAAGTAAAGTTCTATATTGAAAGTTGATGCAAGATTTGGATTTCTGCGCAGTGACAGATTTTTAGCTGTCACGGATTTGAGCTTATCTCCCTGTAGAAAATTCAAAAAATTCTGAGAAAAATCACGCATATTCCTGAGATATGTACGCAACTTTCATTATTTTAGGCCAGATCCATCTGAGCAACTTAAGTGCCTCGAAAAAATTCGTCATTCCAGACTGTTCTGTTTTTGACAGATTCTGCCTTTTGTTTTGCATTCGCTCTTTTACTGTGTTTGTGTGGATTTCTTTGCTCCACAAAGCATTGGTGGCTGTAGCTAATGTCCAGAAGCTTTGGGATTGATTGTATCATTACAGAATATGAGAATTTTTGATTATGCACTAACCCTCTAATGAGAACTGTCTTGAGTTTGGTGTGAAGGAAGTTTTCAAGGATCAAGCGAGAAGGGTGATATTATGTGATCAAGAAGAGTGAAAAGCCTAAGCTTGGGGATGCCCCCGTGGTTCATCCCAACCATATTCAGAGAGACTCAAGCGTCTAAGCTTGGGGATGCCCAAGGCATCCCCTTCTTCATCAACAAACTTATCAGGTCATCTCTAGTGAAACTATATTTTAATTCTTTCACATCTTATGCGCTTTACTTGGAGCGTCTGTGTGTTTTTATTTTTGTTTTTGTTTGAATAAATTCGGATCCTAGCAATCCTTGTGTGGGAGAGAGACACGCTCCGCTTTTTCATGTGAATACTCATGTTCTTCACTTATATTTGTTGAGTATTCTTAACTAGCTACTGCAGTGCTTTTAGCTCCTGTTTTTCATGCATCTCTTCGAGCTGTTAGCACTTGTTTATAAATACTCTCTTGCTGCATTATATTATCATTTGGAGAGTTTATGTTTAAATAAATTATTGGTGTTTGTTTGGAAGAAAGAAAATGCTACATGTAGTAGTTGGTATTGGAAAAGACATATGCATTCTTGTAGATCATTGTCTTGTTTTGATTTGATGCTTTGCAATTGTTTTGAGCTCTCAAGTAGATCATGTTTAAGCTCTTGCATCATGTAGTTAAAGCCTAGTAGTGGAGAACTACCGTAGAGCTTGTTGAGACTTGGGATGCATATTTGTTCTCTCTAAGGTCTAGATATTTTCTGGTAAAATGTTTGAGCAACAAGGAAGACAGTGTAGAGTCTTATAATACTTGCAATATGTTTTTATGTGATTCTTGCTGTACCGGTTTATACTTGTGTTTGCTTCAAACAACCTTGCTAGCCTAAACTCTGTACTGAGAGGGAATGCTTCTCGTGCATCCAAAACTTGAGCCAAAACCCATGCCATTTGTGTCCACCATACCTACCTACTATGTGGTATTTCCTGCCATTCCAAGTAAATATTTCATGTGCTACCTTTAAACTATTCAAAACTTTATTACTCCTTATTTGTGTCAATGTTTTATAGCTCATGAGGAAGTATGTGGTGTTTTATCTTTCAATCTTGTCATTTACTTCTGACAGACTTTCACCTGGACTAGTGGCATATACATCCGCTTATCCAATAATTTGCAAAAAGAGCTGGCAACGGGGTGCCCAGCCCCAATTAATTACAACTTTCATTAATAATTCTCTTCACATGTTTTGCCCTGATTTATCAGTAAGCAACTTAATTTTGCAATAGACACTCCTCCATGGTATGTGAATGTTGGAAGGCACCCGAGGATTCGGTTAGCCATGGCTTGTGTAAGCAAAAGGTTGGGAGGAGTGTCATCTATAAAGAAACTAAAATACATGTGTAAACAAAAGAGAAGAGGGATGATCTACCTTGCTGGTAGAGATAACGTCCTTCATGGGAGCCGCTCTTTGAAAGTCTGGTTGACAAGGGGGTTAGAGTGCCCACTACCATTCGTTGACAACAACAAACACCTCTCAAATACTTATTTTGTGCTCTCTATATGCTTTCGAAAACTTAAAAAGCTCTAGCACATGATTTAATCCCTGCTTCCCTCTGCGAAGGGCCTATCTTTTACTTTATGTTGAGTCAGTTTACCTACTCCTTTCTATCTTAGAAGCAAACACTTGTGTCAACTTTGTGTGCATTGATTCTTACATATTTACTTATTGCACTTGTTATATTGCTTTATGTTGACAACTATCCATGAGATATACATGTTACAAGTTGAAAGCAAATGCTGAAACTTAATCATCCTTTGTGTTGCTTCAATGCCTTTTACTTTGAATCTATTGCTTTATGAGTTACCTCTTATGCAAAACTTTTTGATGCTTGTCTTGAAAGTACTATTCATGAAAAGTTTTTGCTTATATGATTCATTGTTTACTCTTTATCTATTTGTTAGCAAACTATAGATCATTGCTTTGAGTCACTTCATTCATGACATGAGCCTTGCAATATATTGATCAAGATTGTGTGAAAGCATGTCTCCTCAGAAATTATTTGTTGTTATCGTTTTACCTACTCGAGGACGAGTAGAACTAAGCTTGGGGATGCTTGATACGTCTCCAACGTATCCATAATTTCTGCTGTTCCATGCTTATATTATACCATTTGCTACATGTTTTATATACACTTCGTATCACTTTTATGCATTTTCTGGGACTAACCTATTAACAAGATGCCACAGTGCCAGTTCCCTGTTTTCTGCTGTTTTTGGTTTCAGAAAGTTACTTCTGGAAATATTCTCGGAATTGCACGAAACAAAAGGCCAGTCCCTATTTTTCCAGCACGTACACGGAGTCCGAAGGAGAGACGAAGAGCCACGAGGTGGCCAAACCACCTGGCGCGGCTGGGCCCACAGCCGCGCCTGGTGGTTTGGGCCCCTCGGGGGTCCGCCGACATCGCCCCTTCGCCTATTTATTCCCCGAGACGCGAAAACCCTAAAACACCGAGCCTTTCATCCAGAACATATTCGCTGCCGCCGCCGTCGTCAACCCTAACTCGGGGGGTTCTGAAGCTCTTCCCGGCACCCTGCCGGAGAGGGGAATCATCACCGGAGGGCTCTACATCGCCATGCCCGCCTCCGGAGTGATGCGTGAGTAGTTCATCCTTGGACTATGGGTCCATAGCAGTAGCTAGATGGTTGTCTTCTCCACTTGTGCCATCATGTTTAGATCTTGTGAGCTGCCTATCATGATCAAGATCATCTTATTGTAATGCTACATGTTGTGTTTGCTGGGATCTGACTTATATTGATACCTATGTGGAGCTGAATATTATATTATCATGTCTATGTCATTTGTGATCTTGCATGCTCTCCGTTACTTGTTGAAGCCTTGGCCACGTGAATACTTGTAACTCCAAGAGGGGGTATTTATGCATGATAGTTGGGTTCAACCTCTATTTAACCTGGGATAGTGACAGCAAGTTCTAAGGTTGTAGATGTGTTGTTGCCACTAGGGGTAAAACAGCAATGCTTTATTCAAGGATGAATGTATTGTTTACATTACGCACATTACTTAATGCAATTGTCTGTTGCTTGCAACTTAATACTGGAAGGGGTACGGATGTTAACCGGAAAGTGGACTATTTAGGCATAGATGCATGCTGGATAGCGGTCTATGTACTTTGTCGTAATGCCCAAATGAATCTCATAGTAGACACCACAGCTCACACATGCATGTTATATGCACTTATCAATTGTCAATTGCCCAGCTGTAATTTGTTTACCCAGCATGTTAGTTATCTTATTGGAGAGACACCACTAGTGAACTGTGGACCCCGGTCCATTCTTTTACATCTGAAATACAATCTACTGCAATCATTGTTCTCTACTGTTTTATGCAAACAAACATCATTTCCATTCGATACGTTTAACCCTTTGTTTTCAGCAAGCCGGTGAGATTGACAACCTCACTGTTAAGTTGGGGCAAAGTAATTTGATTGTGTTGTGCAGGTTCCACGTTGGCACCGGAATCCCTGGTGTTGCGCCGCACTACACTCCTCACCAACACCTTCGAAGCAAACCTCGTTTTCCTACTGGTCGATTAAACCTTGGTTTCATACTGAGGGAAAACTTACTGCTGCACTCATCATACCTTCCTCTTGGGGTTCCCAACTGACGTGTGACGTACAAGCAATTGTTTCTGGCACTATTAACCTAGAGCCACCAGAGGGCCTAAGGCTTTGCATATTGTTTGAGGGTATCGTACACCCCGCAAAATATTTAATTGGGCCGTGACCAAATATGGTTGGTCAGTGTTGTGGCGAGTCGAGGTGGGGACTTAGTCCCACCGTTTCAGTTTCACGTGGCCAGTTTATATACCGGTACATACTCGAAAATACACAAGGGCTCCCGGGTACGTTTGCACCAGATATTAAAATCAAAATAAAAAAATTCTGAAACTTTCAGTCGAGCAAATATAATTATCAAGTATTACATCCATACAAAAACTTGTGTCAGAAAATAATATTAATTGCAATCTGGGTTAAAGATTGTCAAAAAGACGCTATATACACGCTATATTCGTCAGAGATTTTTATTTTTTGCCCAGAAGTTAACGAAAAATATTTATGGCCAAATTATTTACACGAGTAGAATACTTGGTATGCTTTGATCATAAATTTTTAGAATATTTTTAAACATTTCATAAATTTTAAAAACAATCCATATATTAGGTACGCTTATCTCCATGACCTCCGCGTACTCGAGTGGGCCGGCCCACGCACGAGAGCAGCGTCGCCGGAGTCGGAGACGACGGTGGTGAGCTCGCCGGCGACGCGGGTCGAGCAGCGGGCACCATAGCCACTCACCGACGACGGGGTCGACGCGGCCGCGTCGCCCCGTCGGAGGTGAGGCCAGGACCTCGCCGGAGATGGGGACGACGCGGCTGGCCACGGCGTAGTCGGCGGAGGCGAGGAAGTAACTTAACGAAGGGGGGTGCATGTGTGGTGCGGTGCAGGGAGCTCGCCGGCGACGCGAGTGACGACGACGGAGTTAGGGTTCGAGGTGCGGGGGGGCTTACAGGGATGGCCGGCCAGGGGGCGGCGGACCGGCGGAGGCGGCGGCTCAAGCAGGGCGGGGCACGGAGGCGCGCGGCAGCGACGCTGAGCACGGGAGGCGGGAGCAGGCGGTTGCGGTCGACGGGGTGATCGACGGAAGTGAGAAAGAAGAAGAACGATGGGGATGGGCCGCAGCCCATGTCGTGGCGACGGCAGGAGGCGGGTACGCGGAGTGAAGCTTTCTCCGCGTACTGCGTCATATAGGCGCTCCCGATTTTAAACCGTGTGCACTAATGTGGGCGAGCTCCTTACGCTGGCCGGTGGGCTCATGCTGACCATTGGGCCCATGTGTGGTGGGCTAAGATAGGGTACGTCCAGCGTCCCCTGCCATTGACCTTCAGCTCGACTTTGAGACGTGGCACATGCTTCAAGGCCTAGTCGCTCTGGTGGGTCCATTTTTTTCTTGACTTACCTATAGTTTTGCTGACTGTCTGTTAACGAACACGTACTCAACAAAAAAACTAAGAAGGCCGTGCCGTCTCCTCGCCATCAAGCACGGACGATGGGGAACTATCCACGTCGTTTGTCGTTCGTCAGATATTCCCATGCTTTTGTTCACCTTTGCCAGCCACATGCATTTGCGTATCACATGTATCAATGTATGTCAAGCTTCATTTGTTTGCCATGTGTGTATTACCCAAGGTTTTGGTTACGTTTGGAAAAAAATCCCGGAGGGGTGTGTATTTACTTGGCGCTCGGAATACATTACCCTTTGCCGAGAGCCCGATGTTATGCTCTCGGCAAATATCCCGGCACAGAGCAACCATCCGGATTTTGATACCCCTCCGTCCCAGTTATTCGGCCTTAGTTAACAAATCTCTGAGCCCAAGGTGCTAGTTGTGGAGCTAAACTTTTGCATCCATTGGTGGAGGGAGGCAAATTCAGAGTTAAACAAATGCTAATATGCCTAAGAGAGTAAGAGGTTGAGGTTTTCGGGACTACATGTTTTTTTGAATTGTTCCCAGAAAATTTGGACGGAGGAAGTAGTGAATTACAGATTGTCGGTACCATACTGCAATTAACTAGTTGGATGCTTCAAAATAATTGGTACTAATGGAGTTGCTGAAATATTAACTTTTTAAGGATTTTTTAGATAAACATTTTAAGGATTAAAAAGTTAGTACGGGATCTACCTATCAATGAAACAATTAACACTCCCCGAGAAGATTTAAATTCAAATTTTGTTTGAAAATTTTGATTGGTAAATTTTTGGAAGTAACTACGGTACGGTAACTGTAAATCTCGAGCACCCTCGATAAAAAAAAGTTCCTTTCGGTAACCAAAAGAGCAACGATATGATTTCAACCTCAGAAAAGGTCTCACAACGGATGTAGCAGCATGCATGCAAGCAGCAAGCACTACTAGAAAAAACGCCATTCGCCGGGTGGGGAAAACACCCGGCGACAGCCGACATTGGCCTCGGCGACACCTTCGCCGAGAGCGGCTCTCGGCGGCGCCATCTCGGCGAACATCGCCTCGGCGACGCCCCTTCGCCGGGTGCTTTTTATCGAGGATGTTCGGCGACCTCTTCGCCGAGTGTATTTGTCCGACACCCGGCGATCCCTTGTCAGATGGGCGTCAGAGATGTGTCATAACTTCGCCGGGTATGTACGCGACGACACTCGGCGAAGATGGAACGACGAGAAGGGGCCACGTGTGCCCCAAGCGGGTGCCGGCGAACGTATTCGCCGTGCAACACTTCGCCGAGTGCCTTGTGCCCAACGTCGCCGTGTTGCCGCTTCGCCGAGTGCCGTGCACACGAGGTCGCCGGGAGCGCTCTTCGCCGAGTGCCTGCCAAACCTCGTCGCCGTGCGTGTTCTTCGCCGAGTGGTCGCTTCGCCGAGTGCATCGCGCCAACCTTCGCCGAGTGCTGGACGCTTCGCCGAGTGCCCCTCTGCTCGGCGACGTGCGTCCCAGGTGGCCACTTGGTGCATGTTCGCCGAGCATCCCTCTCGGCGAACATGGCCATCTCGGCGAAGTGCGCTCCTAGGTGACCAAAATGGCACCTGGGTGGTGCCTTCGCCGAGTGCCGTTCCCGGCGAACATGGCCATCTCGGCGAAGTGCGCTCCCAGGTGACCAAAATGGCACCTGGGTGGTGCCTTCGCCGAGTGCCGTTCCCGGCGAAGCAAGGTTCGCCGAGTGCCTTTCTCGGCGAAGTGACAATTTGGTCCAGATTTTTGCTGTTTTTTGCGAATCCCTGCATTTGCAAAAACAGTATGCATATATATATAGGAAATATATCCCAGATCACTCCCCGCACACCCAGAACATTAAAATGAGATACATATAGCAAAATATATCACACATTGTCCAAAAGTACACAAAATAGAGTCCACAAGTTCTAAAGCACACAAGACAAGTTCAAAATATATCCAGCCAACAAGTTGTTCACACATCATCCACAAGCCAACAAGTTGAAGACAAGCATCTAGCCCTTAAGTTCAGCGAAGGCCTCGTGGATGCAATCCTACAAGTTTGAAAACTGTGAGCATTAGTTTCAAGACATGAGTGTTCAAATGTAGGTACATATGTATTTGGGACTTGAGCTTAATTACCTAGAGTTGCTCGGGGTTGTTGGAGGCCGTTGGACTTGCAGCTCCGCCTCCACCATTCTCTCCATCGTCTTGAGCATCCGAAGGAGTGTGGGATCCAGCCGACCGATGCTCCTATGAATCACATTAGACGAGAAGCAAACATGTGATAAATGTTTTCCTACCTAGTCCCAAGAGCACTTACCAAGAGGAGGACGGGGGCAACTAGTGGAGGTACAGGAGGTAAAGAAGGAAGCGCCGCCGCGGGCATCGTCTGCAAACCGAAGAGGAGGGTTAGTTTGCAAAGTTGAAGCACATGCTTTAGTTGAAAGAAAAAGTTGAAGCACTTACCGCCATAAGGGCCTAGAGGCATGCTTGTTGGTGGGCCATGTGTGCATGCATTTGCCTGTTGTTCTCCTCTGCAGCCTGCGCCCTCGCTGTAGCCTCCGCCGCCTCCTTCCTATTTTTCTCAACTTCAGCCTAGAGGATTGGAACATGAAAAAGATGCGGTCATGGCGATGCAAACATGTACAGTAGTGGAAAAGATGGTTGAAAAATAACAAGTACCTCCATTGCAGCAATCTTATCAAGTCCGACCCTTGGGCGGCGCTCGATCTCGGGGGCTGAGCTCGTACGCCTAGCACGAATCTCGGCGAGTGTTGGGAGGCCCGATGAATTGAAGGAAGCACCGCCAATATAAGGCCGGCCATTCAGCTTGCCTTGTCCCGCGAGCATAGCAACATGGGGGTCGAAAGGCTCTGTCAAAGGATTTTTGTCCTCACCGTGTACCTCCTTGAACTTCTTGCAGTAGTTGTCATGTTGTTTCTCCGCGGTGTCGGTGATCCACTGCTTGTCCGCGGGTTTCTTCGGATCCACCTTCTTTGGCCTCCGGGTCTCAACGAACACTTGCATCTTCGTCATTTTCACTCCCTCCTTTAACTCCTACAAGTAATTGACACCAAAAAGAAGCATGCAAGTGAGGTCAAAAGAGGTTATCAAAATATTATGGGGCAGAAATAAAAACTTGAATGGAAAGGGAAAACATGACTTCTTACCTTGTGTGCCACGAGGCCGTCGAGTGTGAGGGGGCCTTGACGGTGGACTCCGCGGCCTACCATATTCCGCCGCGACCGTGCCAGCTTGTTTTGCGCCAGGAACCCATCTGACACCCACCTCTGTACAAGCTTCCTGTAGCAAGGCTTATGGGCGGCTAGCCATGCCGGAATCACCTATTTAACAAAAGACATATCCATATGAGTTGAACTTTTCATCAGTCCTGTGGAGAATAGTATGAAAATAAATGTGGTTACCTTCATGTACTGGGCTGTCGACATGTGTACGGGGCAAGCTTCCTCCTTGGTGATTGTCCTGTGCATATATTCTGCATAGAACTGTTGAACAGCGGAGATACGGGCCTCATAAATCTGGTCGGGGATGAGCTTCTTCGCCATCTTAATCAGCGCCTTTTGAGCCGCTTCGTCTTTACCTTCACCATCAACGAGAGTGAAGAAGTCCTAACAAATAGTGAGCATAGGATAAAGGGGTTACCACGACGAAATCCAAACTGTTGGTATTTTTTAGTACTAAAGTTATAGAAACTACTAACCCAGAACTCGGCGAGCAGCCGGAAGCCGACGTGGCCGTGGACGCTGTCCTCAACCATCGTGAAGTGGGCCCAAGACCTAGCAGGCCCCCTTTCACCGGTGGGGATTCCATCCTTCTTGTAGTCGACCATGCCAGGGTAAAGCTTCTTGATAAGAAGGCCAAGGACGCCTGAAGGTAAGCGGTCCCACTTTGGGCCCACCCACGTGAATGTCCTGCACATACCAAAAACATAAGTTAGATGCTTGTGACGGAAAGGTAACTAAAGTAGAAGGTAACAACATTTTAAACCACCACTTACGCATCCGAGGTGACATCAAGGACTCCATGTGACCTGCGATCTGGAAAGCCCGAAGGCCCTCGCTGGTACACCTTACCCTCGCGCGGTAAGCCGAGCTCCTCTAGTGGATGAGCTGTCAAGAGATCCTCATCCGCCACGGCATCCTCCTCCTCCTCACTCTCCTCACGCCGCTCCTCCGCCTCCTCCTCCTCACTCCCCTCATCACCCCCCGGTCCTCGTAGTCATCGTCACTAGGCACGGCATCCTCCTCCAAGGGGTCCTCGGCCTGCTGCTCCTCCTCCTCCTCCTCCTCAGAGGAAGACGAAACCGGGGGCAAAGGACTACTCAAGCGAGCAGTAGGCCTACCCCGGGGCGCCTTAGCGCCGACCACCTGTCTACCACGCCGTGCAGAAGTCTCCACCGTAGCGTGCCGGTCACGCTTCCTTCCAATGACCACACTAGTCCCTTGAGCATCCTGCGCGTATAGGTTAGACACTGTGCCAAGCTTTTCTCGCTTCTCCTTGCCCCCCACCTTTTTCTTGTTGGCATTCTCCTTGGAAATACATCTCCTCGCCGCGAGCTGCTTCTCCTTGTGGTTCGGCTTCCCCTTGGAGCCCACCTTCTCCTTCTCCTTCCCCCTGCCATGTCTCAATCACCTGTCATCACAAAGAATGAGTTGATTAGTACAAGAACTCAATTAAAGAAAACTCGTAAGAAGAAATTGCCAAAACTCATAAGAATACAACAAAATGTTACATCACAAATGGTTCATAGAAAATATTACATCACAAATGGTTCATAAAAAATATTACATCACAAATGGTTCAAAGAAAATATTACATCACAAATGGTTCATAGAAAATATTACTTAAGAAAATCTAATCGACGAGTACAAAGCTTCAGAAGCCTGTGTCTACATTGTTTGGATCATAACTTGGACCAGGATCATCATCATCATCACTATCACGATTGTACCACCAATCTGGAACGTGGTCTAGAGGTGGCTCCTCTACATCGGGTAGGTGCATCCGTTCAAGAAGCTCCACGTCTCTCTGGTTGACAACCAGCTCAGCGGCCTCATCTTGCTCATGGTCAACTCCAATGACATCGTCGTCTTCTTCCATGTCATCGACACTAGGCAAGTTCAGGTTCAAGGTGCCTGACAGCCCATCTTCCTGATAGAACTCACCCTGGTAGGTGTTTGGGTTTAGGCGTTGGTGGTAGTCGTCATCGTTAGGGGTTGGTACTTTATTACGTGGCGGTACCGTGATCACTACATCCCAGCCTATTAGACGTTTCACAGTTTTGCATGGGTACGGGAGATAAAATACTTGGATGGCTTGGTGTGCTAGGATATAGACATCATCTCCCGTGTAGACGGATTCTCGCTCAACTTCGACCAACCCAATATCAGGTCTTCGTCTCACTCTCTTTGGATTGAACCAATGGCATTTGAAGACAACAGGGTTCTTCTGTTTGCCGAAATCACAATCAAGTTCAATTATTTCCTTGACTATTCCAAAGTAATCAAGGCCGTCCTTCCCTTGGCATAAGACCCCGGAATTTCTTGTCCTCGGGTTTGGCCGAGTTTTCTCATGATGATCGGTATGGAAGCGAAACCCGTTCACGTCATACGACTTATAGGTCTTGACGACATAGGTGGATGAGGTAAGTTTCTTCAACTCGGGCCTCATATTTGGGTCAGATATTCCCTACAAGTGCAATAGGAAGAAGTATGATATGTTAGTGTTGACGAAACGTCTTACACAAACATGGAATGAAACAAGGGGATATTCCCTACTTTTGCTTTGAACCACGGAATGAAACCGCCGCCGCCTTCACCCCCCTTTTTAAAAAGAACCAACTTGTTATTGTCGCTACATGGTCTTCGATGTTTCCAGGTTTCTCTCTCAAATGACCTATGAACGGCCACGATCAAGAAACGGAGTTAGTGCACAAACTAGGAAATGGAAGTGTGCGGAACAATACACCATAAATTGAGCACTTACTCAATGTAGGGATCTACTTCTGTCGTGTTCTTCAAGACATAAGATGTAATGGTCGTCCACTCATCAAATGATAATTTCTTCTTCTTGCTGCCACTTGATTTGCCACCGGCCCGATGAAAATGCTAAGTTCAGGTAGATCTTCCGGGTTGGCCGTGTTGAGACGAGGCACTGGATTATGAACAGTGGTAAGATTGTCACTATAGAACTTAGTGGTGAAGTTTGACACCTCCTCGTTCAGTGTTGCCTCAGCTATGGATGCTTCGATTTTGTTTTTGTTCGTGCCTTTCAGTTGAAGGTCCTTCTGCTCTCTCTCAGTTGCAAACATCCAACGTGTATGCACAGGACCCCCCAATCTTGCCTCGGTCGCGAGATGCACCAACAAATGTTGCATGGGATTGAACATGCCTGGTGGAAAGACGGCCTCTAGCTCGCAAATCAACTCAGGCGTCTCTTCCTCTAACTTTTCAATCACCTTGATATCTAATTCTTTAGCACAAAGTCGGCGGAAGAAATAGCTCAACTTTGCCAACACTACCCAAATGGCCTCATCGATATAGCCTCGAAACATGACCGGCATTATCCGCTCGATCCATACGTGATAGTCATGACTCTTGAGCCCACCTATCTTCAACCCAACCAAATTCACTCCCCTCATTATGTTAGCTGCGTAGCCATCAGGGAAGAATAAGTGGTCGAGGACCCACTGAAGAATTTCTTTCCTTTGGGCCCTTGTTGGGGTGAAACGGGCCTTTGGTTTGGACCATCTTGTTTTTACTGTACCGGGAGGGTCCATGTTCATGTCTGGCCTATCACATAGCAGCTGCTGATCGGCTCTAGCCTTGACATTATCCTTCGACTTCTCGAGGTCCATTAGTGTGTGCCAAAGGGCCTCGGCGATATTCTTCTCAGTGTGCATTACATCAATGTTATGAGGAAGAAGGAGATCCTTAAAGTAAGGAAGCTTCCAGAAGCATGGAATGTGTGTCCACTGGTGTGTGTCTCCATAACCCACAAAGCCAGTACCATCTGCATTGGGCAGAAGAGCTTCTAGCTGAGCGTTAGTGGCGGTACCATCCATGGTAGGTATTGGTACATGAGCATCAAAAACTACATCTTTCAAGAACTTCTTTTTGTCTCTCTTGAATCTATGACCAGGTTGAAGGTACTGTCGATGCTTATCAAAACAAGAATACTTGCCGCCCTTCTTCAGCCAAACGAAAGTCATAGCCTGCATGCAAATTGGGCAAGGCCACTTCCCGTGCGTACACCATCCGCAGAATATCGCGCGTGCCGGCAAGTCATGCAGGGACGTGTGGTACCAGACGTGCATAGTGAAGTGCTGCTTTGCTACGGCGTCGTATGTCCGTACCCCTTCTTCCCAGGCAAGCAACAAATCATCGAACAGCGGCTCCATGTACACAGTCATATTCTTCCCCGGATATTCAGGCCCTGGAATAATCAGCGACAAGAACATGTTTTGTCGTTGCATGACGACGCCGGGGGAAGATTCAACGGAATGACAAACATCGGCCAACAACTATAGTTGTGCGAAGACATACCATATGGGTTGAACCCATCTGTTGATAAGGCAACTGCTACACTCCTGTTATTGCCGGCTTTTACGGGATACTTCTTAATGAAATGCTGCCATGCAGCACCATCAGACGGATGTACCATCTTCTCAGGACGATACCTTTTCCCATCTATCGGCCATCTCATTTGTTGGGCAGACTCGTTGGTCATAAAAAGTCGTTGGATCCTCGGTATGAATGGAAGATACCGAAGGATCTTTTTGGCTACTGTGAGCTGCGTCTTCTGACCCTCACCGTTGTCGACCTCCATATACCTAGAGGACTTGCACTTGAGACAGTAATTTTCATTGATGTGTTCTTTCCTAAATAACATACACCCTTTGGACAAGCATCTATCGGCGTATAATCCATCTTAAGTGATTTGAGGATTTTCTTCGACTCGTACATGTTCTTTGGCAGAATATGTGACTCCGGTAGAAGAGAGGCAATGACATGCAGGAATGCATCAAAGCAATTAATGCTTACATGATACTGGGACTTGACAGCCATTAGGCGACTTATGGAATCAAGTTGAGAAACTTTGGTATGGGCGTGGAGGGTTTTTTGCGAGGCAAACAAGGTATCATAGAACTCCTTTGTGCTCTTTTCCCCCTCCCCATCTGCATCTTCAGTTGGCATTTCAGGTGCACGTGCATTAGCGAATTGATCTAGCATTCTATCAGCCCCAGTATCAAAAGCTGTTGATGCCTCCTCGGTGCGCTGTCGCGCGACCTTCTTCCCTCGAGATGCACGCTCCCCATGCAAAATCCAACAATGGTAGTTTGGCATATACCCAGACTTGGCAAGGTGAAAACCCATCTCTCCCTTTGTTTGGCGAAGACCGTTTTTGCAACATTTGCAAGGGCACCAAGTTGACGCTGGGTTTTTAGCAAATGCAAACTCCAGAAACTCTTCTGTCTTACTCAGCCATTCATTAGACATCTGACTCACACCGGCTCGGCCACTATACATCCAATCACGATGCTCCATCTCCAAACTGATTAATGCAGACATAGATGTATTTAACAAAAAGATTCATGCATCACTAATTTAATTATTCACAAAACTATAGATTTTACGCGTTGAATGCACTCACCTACATCTACTAGGTAAAGCTAAGGCTATCCCACCCGAGTATGTGTAGCTTGTGTTCGTTTCCATGTCCTACTCCTATGCAAGACAGAATTTCGGCAGCACCTCCCCGCTGCTCTCCCAATACACGTCTCGACAAAGTTTCGAGAGATTGTGTATCCGGAGAACAACATGGGAGGCGCCACCGAAATTCTGTCTCGCATAGGAGTAGAACATGGAAACGAACACAAGCTACACATACCCGGGCTGTCCAAAACGTGGACAATTCGAAACGGCCACGGTTATAAATGATATAGCTCTTTGTATATAAACATATACCCTGGACAAGGTGTATACATAAATATATACAAACAGCTCTTTATATATAAACATATACCCTTGACAAGGTGTATACATAAATATATATAAAGAGTTTCATCTTTATAACCATAACCCTTCCGAACGGGAGACTCCTAGGGTTACGCGACTTGTTTGGTGAGCTACAAAATAATGCAACAACCTAGCAAGAGGAGCGGAAAAGCGTCATTACCCTCGAAGCGTGACCGACGAAGCTCCTGCCTGAACCCTGCTCTACAACGACGCTCCCATCGTCAACCTCGCTGCATACCCTGCACACATTATAACAAATAGAATTAATAACTAACAAACAACAATGACTAATCTAAGCAAACTATCACCTAAGTAATTAACAGACAATTCTAAAACCATTCCTAAAACAAACAAACAATCCTAAATTCATCTACATTTCATTTTCTCTAAACAATCCTAAATTCATCCACATTTCATTTTCTCTAAACAATCCTAATTCATTACCTAAACAATCCTAAACCATTCCTAAACATCACCTAACTGATTAACAAACAACTCTAAATAATTAACAAACAATTCTAAATAAAACTATCACCTGAACAATCCTAAAAAATCCTAAACAATTCTAACTAATTAACAAACAATGGTAAATAAAACTAACTAAGAAAAAGGGGAAGAAATCTCACCTCTTGGCGTCGGCCGGAGGTGGAGGTGGAGGAGGAAGCTTCGGGGTGGAGGAGCTCGGCCGATGGAGGAGGATGAGGGGCTGGAGGAGCTCGGCCAGTGGAGGAGTAGGCGGCAGCGCGGTGGAGGAGGCGGCAGCGGGGTGGAGGGAGGCGGCCGGGGTGGAGGAGCGCAGCGGGGTGGAGGGAGGCGGCCGGGGTGGAGGAGACGGCAGCGGGGAGACCGCGGTCGCCGGGACGCGGCGGTGTGCCGCGCGGTAGTGGGTAGCCGGCCGCGCAGCTAGCCCAACCCCCTCGCCATCAGCTCTGGCCGAGTGGCGGCTAGGGTTAGTCCTGGCTCGTGGCGGCGGGACCCGGGATTCGCAGCGGTGCGGTGGGGGTGGCGGAGGTCGGGGATAGGGGGCGGTGGCGGCCGAGGGAGCTGGCGGCGGGGTGGGGGTGGTGGTGGTTCCAGCGGCGGCGGGAGCGAGATGGGGCGGCGGGCGGCGGGGTGGAGATGGAGCAAAAATGGGGAATTTTTTGCGGGTTTGGGGACTTTTTTCGACTAAGTCCCCGATCCCGCGTATTTTTTTGCCGAGACTCCGTCTTCGCCGAGATCCTTACTCGGCAAAAGCCTTTTTTAATTTTTCTAATTTGTTTTGTTAGTTATTTTCTATTATTTAATTTTATAATTTGTAAGACCAAACTATTATACATATTATATGACACCACCCATGTTTTGGTGAGGTTCCGACACCCGAAGCCCCGGTTCCGTCGAAACCCCCCCAAAGTAGACCAGAACTCGACAGTGTCGTCTACCCCTTCGACGGGCGTCGAAAGGGGGTAGCTCCAAGGAATTTTATACTTGGTTGTGTTTGGGTGGGCCATGTGAACATAAATAACCTGATTTGGGCTCATGTTATGACATGGTTCCCTCCGTCGCACCCGAAATGGTGGTTTCCGCATAGAAGAGCATAACCTTCGAGGGGGATAAGTGGGGTTTGTGAAGCCGGTCACACCTCGGAGTCTCGATATGTCTATATCAACCTACCACCACAACCTAATGCATATATTAGGGCACCACCCATGTTTTGGTGAGGTTCCGACACCCCGAAGCCCCGGTTCCGTCGAAACCCCCAAAGTAGACCAGAACTCGACAGTGTCGTCTACCCTTCGACGGGCGTCGAAAGGGGGTAGCTCCAAGGACTTTTATACTTGGTTGTGTTTGGGTGGGCCATGTGAACATAAATAACCTGATTTGGGCTCATGTTATGACATGGTTCCCTCCGTCGCACCCGAAATGGTGGTTTCCGCATAGAAGAGCATAACCTTCGAGGGGGATAAGTGGGGTTTTGTGAAGCCGGTCACACCTCGGAGTCTCGATATGTCTATATCAACCTAACACCACAACCTAATGCATATATTAGGGCACCACCCATGTTTTGGTGAGGTTCCGACACCCCGAAGCCCCGGTTCCGTCGAAACCCCCCCAAAGTAGACCAGAACTCGACAGTGTCGTCTACCCCTTCGACGGGCGTCGAAAGGGGGTAGCTCCAAGGACTTTTATACTTGGTTGTGTTTGGGTGGGCCATGTGAACATAAATAACCTGATTTGGGCTCATGTTATGACATGGTTCCCTCCGTCGCACCCGAAATGGTGGTTTCCGCATAGAAGAGCATAACCTTCGAGGGGGATAAGTGGGGTTTGTGAAGCCGGTCACACCTCGGAGTCTCGATATGTCTATATCAACCTACCACCACAACCTAATGCATATATTAGAGCACCACCCATGTTTTGGTGAGGTTCCGACACCCCCGGTTCCGTCGAAACCCCCCAAAGTAGACCAGAACTCGACAGTGTCGTCTACCCCTTCGACGGGCATCGAAAGGGGGTAGCTCCAAGGACTTTTATACTTTGTTGTGTTTGGGTGGGCCATGTGAACATAACTAACATGATTTGGGCTCATCTTATGACATGGTTCCCTCCGTCGCACCCGAAACGGGGGTTTCCGCATAGAAGAGCATAACCTTCGAGGGGGATAAGTTTGGTTTGTGAAGCCGGTCACACCTCGGAGTCTCGATATGTCTATATCAACCTACCACCACAACCTAATGCAAATGTTAGGGCACCACCTCTGTTTTGGTGAGGTTCCACACCCCGAAGCCCCCGGTTCCGTCGAAACCCCCAAAGTAGACCAGAACTCGACAGTGTCGTCTACCCTTCGACGTTACCACTTCAGTAGTTCTAAATACTGGATAGAACAAATTAAGGTACAACTTGAAATTACGATACAACACAAGTAAACAAAGACTCAGCCTCCTTGCATTTGCCCTTGGACGAAGCTTCAGCCTCCTTTGCCCTTGGACGAAGATTTTGCCTCCTTGCCTTTGCCCTTGGACGAAGCTTCAGCCTCCTTGCCTTTGCCCTTGGACGGCATGAAATCGTCGTCATCATCGCTGTCAACTACCCAGAGACAGGAACGACCGTACGAAACACGGTCAGCTTTAGTTCGGTAGAACGGACTATTCGTAACTTTCCTGTCAAACATATCTGCAAGCCTGAGCATCTCTGCACGAATTTGGAGCGGGGTCCTATACGGAAACCCATCGCGGCATAGCTTCGCCCGAGCAAAGCGAGATGACTCTCAGTGTCCAAAATTTCTTCAATTGGAACTACCCTACCATCTACCTTCAAATTGCTCGAAAGCCTGGCGAGATGCTCGGATGCGGAAATGTGAAATCCGGACACACACTTCTCGCAAGGACCAATACATACCATGCTTGCGCTCAAGTGAGTACCATGCCTACCTTCGACTGGGTTTTATAGTACCATGATTGTCTGCTTTCGGCTCGGCCTAGACTGAAGGATTTCTTGATAGAACAAAACACACCGCTGATCCAACGGCTCACAAGCGCACGAAGGAAACACACGATCGTGTGCTTCTTCCTGATCCAGGGGCTCAGCATCGCTCGAAAGAAACACACCGCTGATCCAACGGCTCATGAGCGCTCGAAGGAAACACACGATCCGTGTGCTTCTTCCGAATCAAACGGCTCACCAGCGCTCGAAAGAAACACACCGCTGATCCAACGGCTCACAAGCGCACGAAGGAAACACACGATCCGTGTGCTTCTTCCTGATCCAGGGGCTCAGCATCGCTCGAAAGAAACACACCGCTGATCCAACGGCTCATGAGCGCTCGAAGGAAACACACGATCCGTGTGTTTCTTCCGAATCAAACGGCTCACCAGCGCTCGAAAGAAACACCGCTGATCCAACGGCTCACAAGCGCACGAAGGTAACACACGATCCTTGTGCTTCTTCCTGATTGGGCATACTACAGCTCGCTGATGACGTGAAACACACGTTCGTTGGGAGACCCCAAGAGGAAGGTATGATGTAGTCAGCAAGTTTTCCTCAGAAAGAAACCAAGGTTATCGAACCAGTAGGAGCAGCAACTCTTCAGAAGGTTGTCAACGGCGCCAGAAAAATAGCTGTCGCAGGGAGTCTGGACTGTTGACGTGGAATCTGCACACAACACAATCAAACTACTTTGCCCCAACGAAACAGTGAGGTTGTCAATCTCACTGGCTTGCTGAAAACAAAGGATTAAACGTATGGTGTGGAAAATGAGTATTAAATTGCAGAGAATGAAAAAGGAACAGTTTGCAGTTTGTGGTTGTTTAATCAGTGTAAAAGAATGGACCGGGGTCCACAGTTCACTAGTGGTGTCTCTCCATAAAAGATAACTAACATGTTGGGTGAACAAATTACAGCTGGGCAATTGACGAATAGTGAGCGCATGACAATGCATATACATGACATGTTGACTACTATGATATTTAATTGGGCATTACGACATAATACATAGACGTTATCCAACAGCATCTATGACTAATAATCCACCGCCGGGTTGTCATCCGAGTCCCCCGTTGGTATTAAGTTGCAAGCAACGGATAATTGCATTAAGTAAAGTGCGTAATGTAAACAAACACATATGCCGTGGACATAGCATCGTTAGGTTATCCCTAGTGGCAACAGCACATCCACAACCTTAGAACTTTCTGTCACTGTCCCAGGTTAAACGGAGACATGAACCCACTATCTAGCATAAATACTCTCTCTTGGAGTTACAAGCATCTACTTGGCCAAAGCATCTACGAGTAACGGAAAGCATGCAAGATCTTAAATAACATATAAGATAGATTGATAATCAACTTGACATAATATTCAATATTCATCGGATCCCAGCAAACACAACATGTAGCATTACAATAATATGATCTTGATCATGTAGGGCAGCTCACAAGATCTAAACATGATGGCACAAAGTGGAGAGACAACCATCTAGCTACTGCTATGGACCCGTAGTCCAAGGATGAACTACTCACGCATCACTCCGGAGGCAGGCATGGCGATGTAGAAGCCTCCGGTGACGATTCCCCTCTCCGGCAGGGTGCCGGGAAGAGGTTCTGAACCCTCCCGAGCTAGGGTTGACGACGGCGGCGTCTCTGGAACTTTTCGTGGATATTTGCTCAGGTACTTAGGGTTTTCGCGTCGGGGGGAATAAGTAGGCGAAAGGGCGGCGGCTGCGGACCCCCGAGGGGCCCACACCACCCAGGGCGCGGCAGAGGGGGGCCCGCGCCCTGGTGCGTGTGGCCTCCTGGTGGCCCTCCTCTGCTGCTCCTTCGCTCCGTCAGGCGTGTTCTGGAAAAATAGGCACCCCGTGTAGTTTCGTCCAATTCCGAGAATATTTCCAGACTAGCTTTTCTGGAATACAAAAACAGCAGAAAACAGGAACTGGCACTTCGGCATCTTGTTAATAGGTTAGTCCCAAAAAATGTATAAAAGTGATATAAAGTAGATGCAAAACATGTAGCAATTGGTATAAAACAAGCATGGAACATCAAAAATTATAGATACGTTTGAGACGTATCAGCATCCCCAAGCTTAGTTCCTACTCGTCCTCGAGTAGGTAAACGATAAAAACAAAATAATTTTTGAGGTGACATGCTACTATCATAATCTTGATCATATAATATTGCAAGGCACATGTAAATGAATGAAGTGATCCAAGTCAATGGTCTATAATTTGCTACAAATAGATAATGAGTAAACAATGAATCACACAAGCTAAACGTTTTCATGAATAGTACTTTCGAGACAAGCATCAAACAGTTTTGCATAAGTGTTAACTCATAAAGCAATAGTTTCTAACAAAAGGTATTTAATCAACACAAAGGAAGAATTTAGTTTCAGCATTTGCTTCAACTTTCAACATATTTATCTCATGGATATTGTCAACACAAAGTAGTATAACAAGTCCAATACATTGCATATAACGCATGTTGTAACAAAGTTGACACTAGTGTTTGCTTGTGGAAGACAGAAAGAATAGGAAAACTGACTCAACATAAAAGTAAAAGAAAGGCCCTTCGCAGAGGGAAGCAGGGATTAAATCATGTGCTAGAGCTTTTAGGTTTTTGAAAGCATATAGAGATTGCATAAAATATTTGATACTCCTCCCAACCTTGCTAACACAAGCCATGGCTAACCGAATCCTCGGGTGCCTTCCATCAATCACATACCATGGAGGAGTATCTATTTTTGAGAGGTGTTTGTTAATTGTCAACGAATGGTAGCGGGTGAGAACAGTATTCTACCTGTCGAACGGACTTTTAAGAGCGGCTCCCATGAAGGACGTTATTTCTACCAGCAAGGCAGATCATCCCTCTTTCTCTTTGGTTTACACACATTCAGGTATTTCACTGTTTGTCATTGCTTACTGATGAATCAGGGCAAAAGTGTGAAGAGAATTAATTGGTTAAAGTTGTAATTAATTGGGACTGGGCACCCCGTTGCCAGCTCTTTTTGCAAGTTATTGGATAAGCGGATGTATATGCCACTAGTCCAGGTGTAAAAGTCCACTCGACAAATAGAATAAAGAATAACCACACTAATTCCTCATGAGCTAGTAAACATTGACACAAAAAGGGAATAATAACATTTTGAATAATTTAAAGGTAGCACATGAAAAATTTACTTGGAGTGGCAAGGAAATACCACATATAGGTAGTTATGGTGGACACAAATGGCATGGATTTTGGCTCAAGGATTTGGATGCACGAGAAGCATTCCCTCTCAGTACAGAGTTTAGGCTAGCAAGGTTATGTAAGCAAACAAGAATATCAACCCGTACACCAAGTTTTATATGACAAACATATTGCAAACGTTATAAGACTTCATACCGTCTTCCTTGTTAACCAAACCCTGTTATTAGAAAATATCTAGACCTTAGAGGTACCACCGATGCAAACCAAATTTTCAACAAGCTTTACGGTAGTTCTTCACTAATAGGCTTAACTCATGTGATGCACAATTTAATCATGATCTACTTGTTAACTCAAAACAATTGACAAGCATCAAGTTATCCATTTTAGTGATCTACAAGATTAAGCAAGTTTTTCCTTATACCAATTACCACATGCAACATTTTCTGAACCAACCAAACACCAATCAATTTATTTCATCAACTCTCCAAACAAATATAAGTGAAGCAAGAGAGTACTTTCTACAAAAGAAAGCTAATAGCTCTGACAAGAGATACATGAAAACAAGAGCTAAAAGCTGAACAGCGCTAGATATGAATACTCAACAAATATAAGTGAAGAATAGGAGTATTCTCATGAAAAAGCGGAGCGTGTCTCTCTCCCAATCAAGAATGCTAGGGTCCAGTCAAGCTTTATTGAAAATAAAAATGCAATACTGAAAATAAAAGCACACAGACGCTCCAAGAAAAGCACATATGATGTGAAAGAATTAAAATATAGTTTCACTAGAGATGACCTGATAATTTTGACGATGAAGAAGGGGATGCCTTGGGCATCCCCAAGCTTAGACGCTTGAGTCTTCTTGAAATATGCTGGGGAGATCCATGGGAGCCTCCCCAAGCTTAAGCTCTTCACTCTTCTTGATCCTATTATATCATCCTTCTCTCTTGACCCTTGAAAACTTCCGTCACACCAAACTCAAAGTAGATCTCATTAGAGGGTTAGTGCATAATCAAAAATTCACATGTTCTATAAAGACGCAATATGATTTGTTACTTTAAACATTAGCTACAGCCACTGATGTTATGTGAAGCTCTTCCACCCAAAAAAGAATTTCACTCAACACTAGTAAAAGAGAGAATGCGAAAAATAAAAAGGCATAATCTGTCTAAAACAGAACAGTCCGCAAAGACGAATTTTTTCGAGGCACTTACGACGCTCAGATCGAGAAACTCTGAACTAATGAAAGTTTCAGACATTCATAAAGATTACGCACAAAAAATTTCAGATTTTTAACAATCTGGTGATTTTAGGAATTTCGTACAGTGAACAGCAAAAATCTGTTTCTGCGCAGCAATCAAAATTAAGCATCATCTTATCATTAGAGGCTACTCTTGGCACAACAATGCGAGAAAATAAAGATACAAAGGAGTTGCTACAGAAGTAAACAAACTCCTTGACTAATACTGAAAATAAAAGATAATGGGTTGCCTCCCAAAAGCGCTTTCTTTAATGCCTTTTAGCTAGGCATAGTGATTTTTATGATGCTCACATAAAGATGAGAGTTGAACATAAAAGAGAGCATCAAGGAGCATATAAAAAACATGTTTAAATCTAACACTCTTCCTATGCATAGGAGTCTTGTACACAAATAAATTCATAAAGAACAAAGTGACAAGCATAGGAAGATAAAACAAAGCAACTTCAGAACTTTTAGCATATAGAGAGGTGTTTTAGTACCATGAAAATTTCTACAACCATATTTTCCTCTCTCATAATAATTTTCAGTAGCATCATGAACAAACTCAACAATATAACTATCACATAAAGCATGCTTTTCATGATCTACAAACACATAATTTTTATCAAGCTCAAAAATAGTGGGATTAAAACTTTCAAACCCACTTTTAACAATTTTATAACAAGATGATTGATCATTCTCAAGAGGTATGGGACTCCATCTAGATAAAGTCAAGACCTCTCCAATCCCATTTTCATTAGTAGTGCAATTAATATTATCAACCAATATAGGACCATCATCAAGAGCATTATCATATATAACATTAGTGAGTACATTTTTACTTTCTGCAATTTCCTCTTTTACTGAGTCAAGGAGGATGTTTACTTCAAATTTATCAAAAGGAGATATTTCAATAGAATCACGAAATTCAACAATATAGCACTCTTCCTCCTTAGGTGGGCATGGAGGGCAATCAAATAATGTAAGAGTTAAAGAGTTACTATCTTTAGGAGGTAGATCCTCCTTTTGTTCTTCACTCTCCTCCTCTTTTTCATCCAATGAGATCACAGTTTCAGCAATTTCTTCTCCCATAGGTTCCTGAAAGGTAGCAACTTGTTCTGGAGAATAAGTCTTCTCAAGAAATTCAGTGATATAAGGATTATCATTGTAATATTCAAGGCAATAACCAAGTATAGCATAATTCTCAGTTCTACAAGGAGCATCATCATTTTGAATATAACCAGCAATTTCATAGGCACCCTTAAAAACAAAAAATTCTTCAATTCGCTCAAGATTACCAAAGTCATAATTTCCTTTAGCATAAGCAGCCAAAGTTTTATTATCATTATAATCACATTGGAAAGGGAGGTGTTTATGCCTTCTACAACATAAAGATTCATTAAAGCAGTAGGATTCATCATAAGTAGAGCACAAGTTTTTAGCAAAATAATTCAATCTACTTATTTGTTCCCATAAATATTTCCCTTTTTGAGACAAGCGGTATTCCTTATAGTAATTATGTTGTTCCTCCGTGAACCCACTTAGCCAATAAGATTTTGTTTCAAAGAGAGAAGACATTGATAGCAAATAAATAACTAGACATAATACCAAACCGAAATAAACTAAATGCAAGAAACTAATTTTTTGTGTTTTTGATAATTGAAAGCAAACAAGATAAAATAAAATAAACTAAGCAAGACAAAAACAAAGTAAAGAGATTGGAAGCGTGAAACTCCCCTTGCAGAAGACTGCTGTCTCCCCGGCAACGGCGCCAGAAAAATAGGCGTCGAAGGGAGATAGGAGTCTGCTGAACCGAAGTGCTTCCACTCCCCGGCAACGGCGCCAGAAAAATAGCTTGATGACGTGAAACACACGTTCGTTGGGAGACCCCAAGAGGAAGGTATGATGTAGTCAGCAGCAAGTTTTCCTCAGAAAGAAACCAAGGTTATCGAACCAGTAGGAGCAGCAACTCTTCAGAAGGTTGTCAACGGCGCCAGAAAAATAGCTGTCGCAGGGAGTCTGGACTGTTGACGTGGAATCTGCACACAACACAATCAAACTACTTTGCCCAACGAAACAGTGAGGTTGTCAATCTCACTGGCTTGCTGAAAACAAAGGATTAAACGTATGGTGTGGAAAATGAGTATTAAATTGCAGAGAATGAAAAAGGAACAGTTTGCAGTTTGTGGTTGTTTAATCAGTGTAAAAGAATGGACCGGGGTCCACAGTTCACTAGTGGTGTCTCTCCATAAAAGATAACTAACATGTTGGGTGAACAAATTACAGCTGGGCAATTGACGAATAGTGAGCGCATGACAATGCATATACATGACATGTTGACTACTATGATATTTAATTGGGCATTACGACATAATACATAGATCGTTATCCAACAGCATATATGACTAATAATCCACCGCCGGGTTGTCATCCGAGTCCCCCGTTGGTATTAAGTTGCAAGCAACGGATAATTGCATTAAGTAAAGTGCGTAATGTAAACAAACACATATGCCCGTGGACATAGCATCGTTAGGTTATCCCTAGTGGCAACAGCACATCCACAACCTTAGAACTTTCTGTCACTGTCCCAGGTTAAACGGAGACATGAACCCACTATCTAGCATAAATACTCTCTCTTGGAGTTACAAGCATCTACTTGGCCAAAGCATCTACGAGTAACGGAAAGCATGCAAGATCTTAAATAACATATAAGATAGATTGATAATCAACTTGACATAATATTCAATATTCATCGGATCCCAGCAAACACAACATGTAGCATTACAATAATATGATCTTGATCATGTAGGGCAGCTCACAAGATCTAAACATGATGGCACAAAGTGGAGAGACAACCATCTAGCTACTGCTATGGACCCGTAGTCCAAGGATGAACTACTCACGCATCACTCCGGAGGCAGGCATGGCGATGTAGAAGCCTCCGGTGACGATTCCCCTCTCCGGCAGGGTGCCGGGAAGAGGTTCTGAACCCTCCCGAGCTAGGGTTGACGACGGCGGCGTCTCTGGAACTTTTCGTGGATATTTGCTCAGGTACTTAGGGTTTTCGCGTCGGGGGGAATAAGTAGGCGAAAGGGCGGCGGCTGCGGACCCCCGAGGGGCCCACACCACCCCAGGGCGCGGCAGAAGGGGGCCCGCGCCCTGGTGGCGTGTGGCCTCCTGGTGGCCCTCCTCTGCTGCTCCTTCGCTCCGTCAGGCGTGTTCTGGAAAAATAGGCACCCCCGTGTAGTTTCGTCCAATTCCGAGAATATTTCCAGACTAGATTTTCTGGAATACAAAAACAGCAGAAAACAGGAACTGGCACTTCGGCATCTTGTTAATAGGTTAGTCCCAAAAAATGTATAAAAGTGATATAAAGTAGATGCAAAACATGTAGCAATTGGTATAAAACAAGCATGGAACATCAAAAATTATAGATACGTTTGAGACGTATCACTCGCATCCGCCATTTCTCACTATATATATGTAGTCATGGCCTCCATTGGCATAGCACATCTAAACTCATATCTGCAACCTCATCACTCTCCCATGGCTTCCACCGTACCCACTCTAACCTACTCGGAGGCGGAGGCGCTTTGCGCCTCAAACTACCCCTGCCCACCCGGCTACGACGTCCCCGCTGGCTGGTGGCTGAGCACCGGAGGCGTGCCGGTCCCTCCTGTCCCTCAAGGTTTGGCGCGCCGGGCGGCCATCACGAACCACTACTACCTCGAGCTCACTCCGGAGCAGCGGATGGATCCCGTGGAATCCCAACTACCGCCCGACTTGGGACGCCTTCTTCATCAATCGGCGTGAGAGGGCGCTCGCCAGGTACGAGGAGAACGGCCCGCCTCCTTCGAACTTCAACGAGGCCGGCCGTCGGCTGTGGTGGGCCGGCCGGACACTCCAGAAAGTCATGGACTACATCACGGCCGGCGATAACCCCGCCTGAGGTACCCTCAGTTTCAGTCCAGGCGAGCGCCGCCCCCGCCCGACGACAGCGACGACGACGGCGGCGACTTCGACGACTATGAGCACGAGTATTATAGGCCTAGGCAGGAGTATGACTAACCTGAGCCACATCATTTCTTAGGACAAATGGTTCATCTATGTATCCAAGATTGTTGTCATTCCCTAATGCTGGTCTAGCTACGACGACGATCGTGTAAAATGTATTATTTATCTCTGCATTTCCAACTAATGATCTTTACCATCTGAATAAGTAATCTGGTAGAATATATGAGTGAGTAACCTGAGATCAAATTTTACCACCCAAAAATTTTACAGGTCGTATAATAAAGAACATAAATAACGTGCGACTAAACACATCGATGAACAAATCAAACGGTTTTCCCCGAGCTACAGTCGCACACTGGCTGCGATATCACATGCAGTGTGCGACTGAGCTCGGGAATCCGGATGACTTGTGTTGGACGCCACGAAATAATCCGGATAAAAAACTTGTTGTGTTGAAAACCTAAATATAGCTGGAACAAAACACACGGTTTCTCCTAGCTACAGCCCGACACTGATTCACGGTCGAATGTCGCTGCATTCAGTGTCGGGCATAGCTAGGGAACCCGAATGTTTTGTGTCTAAGCACAAGGTACAATATATGAGTGAGTAACCTGGAAGAAGCTGGAATGAGTGAGTAAGCTGGTGTAGAGGTGTGGTATTTATAGGCGTCGTTAGGGTTGGGAAGCCGGCTCCAAAACATCTCCATTTCACCGAGAGTGACACCCGGCGAACATAGACACCCGGCGAATAATTGGCGCGGGAAGAAATATTCGTTCCCGCCCACCAGGTTGGCCGAGACAAGATCCCGGCGAAGACAGATGCCCGGCGAAGAACTGGCGCGGAATGAAAATTCCATTCCCGCCCACAAAGTTTGCCGACGACGGCTCCCGGCGAAGGAGCCAACCCGGCGAAGATTTGGCGCGGAATGAAATATTCGTTCCCGCCCATGCCTTCGCCGAGTGCCCTCCACCGACAAACTCGGCAAAGAGGAATCTTTTTGCGCGCGAAAGAATTTTTTCCCTCCAGTTCTTCGCCGGGTATGACACTCGGCGAAGAAAAGCAGCGCCCAAATTTTTTTTCCAGTCACCTCTTCGCCGGGTAGGAGACTCGGCGAAATGCACGCATCGCCCGCGCAAGGTGGGACCCAACGACAGGCGCCACGTGGTCGTCCTGTTCGCCGAGACCTGCTCTTCGCCGAGAGCTTTCTGTGGTCGTTGCCGATGGTTCGCGCTTCGCCGAGTGCTGTTTCGACCGTGTCCCGGCGACATTATGTTTTGCCGAGAGAGCGCGGCGTCGCCGAGTGTCCTGCGAGCTGTGCCGGCGTTGGCCGTCTTCGCCGAGTGGCCCCGACATTTTGCGCTCGGCGAAGCCGAGAACACTCGCGGCGAGCAATTTTCTAGTAGTGAAGCCTCGCCGCCACTAGGACCGATAACGAGGGAGAGGTCGCAGACAAGCCCCTCGGGTCACGGCTAGCCGCGTATGCGTGGACGGACAAAGCTAGCCAGGTCAGGTCACGGCCCACCGCGTACGGCACCGACATCGCCGGAGCGTCTCATGTTCGATCGCCTGCTTCCGCCCATAAATATCACCATTCTTGGAGATACAACAACACAGCAGAGAGAAGAAACAAACAATTGAGACAAGATGGCGTCTTCCTCGTCGGTGCTTCTGGTTGTGGCGCTGTTCGCCGTCTTCCTGGGCTCTGCGCATGGCATCGCCAAGGTTCCCCCCGGCCCGAACATCACGGCTACCTACGGCGACAAGTGGCTCGACGCGAAGAGCACATGGTACGCAAGCCGACGGGCGCCGGTCCCAAGGACAACGGCGGCGCGTGCGGGTACAAGGACGTGGACAAGCCCCCGTTCAGCGGCATGACTGGCTGCGGCAACACCCCCATCTTCAAGTCCGGCCGCGGCTGCGGCTCCTGCTTCGAGATCAAGTGCACCAAGCCCGAGTCCTGCTCCGGGGAGCCCATCGTGGTCCACATCACCGACGACAACGAGGAGCCCATCGCCGCCTACCACTTCGACCTCTCTGGCAAGGCGTTCGGGGCCATGGCCAAGAAGGGCGAGGAGCAGAAGCTGCGCAGCGCCGGCGAGCTGGAGCTCAAGTTCCGCCGGGTCAAGTGCGAGTACCCCAAGGGCACCAAGGTTACCTTCCACGTCGAGAAGGGGTCCAACCCCAACTACCTGGCGCTGCTGGTGAAGTACGTGGACGGCGACGGGGACGTGGTGGCGGTGGACATCAAGGAGAAGGGCAAGGACAAGTGGATCGAGCTCAAGGAGTCGTGGGGAGCCGTGTGGAGGGTCGACACCCCCGACAAGCTCACCGGCCCCTTCACCGTCCGCTACACCACCGAGGGCGGCACCAAGGTCGAAGCCGAGGATGTCATCCCCGAGGGCTGGAAGGCCGACACCGCCTACGAGGCCAAGTGAATAAGGAGAAGTGAACCGGCCTCTGCCTTCCTCTTCCGGCCAGTTTAATTAACTAATTTCGACTTAAGGTCACCAATAACCAGCCGCACGTATATGCGAGAAGAGAACCACAAGCTCCCGCATGACTATACTCGAATTCATGCTGTATAGAGAGGAGACATGCGAGAATAATAATTTCAGGTCGAGACCTTGTGAGAGGTGAAAGTATGTAGGAGGCAACCAATGAAGAATTGGTTGCTGTCCCGCTCACTCCCGAGTCCTGAGCGCCTTCAATTCTTCATGTATCTACAAAGGTTCATGATTATGAACATATACTAACGAACTTCTTTTGTCTACAAATTAATCAGGTTGGTTGTTCATTCTAGAATTTACATATTAGTTTCATCCCTCAACTATCATGCACGGTTCTGGCCTTCATCACACTTTCCCCCCTTATAGTAGTATCCAATGTTTCAATGCGGTTTTCTATTCTTCCTCTCTCCAAAGTGGCAATATACATATACATGGCATATGAACTCAATAGGAAACGGGAATTTTTGAGTAAATATGTGCCCTTATTTTCAAAATTCTAAGTGGGGTGAGACAAGATGATCCTTTGTCCCCTTCAGTTTTACCCTGTTGGACCAACATAGGTCTTAAATCTCGAAGTAGTAATCTTCTTTTCGGTGTGGCTCCTAACCTCGCTCATCTAGGAGTGGTCATTTTACGGTATGTTGATCATGTTGTGTAATTGTGTTACACAAAAGTCATGATCTCATCAAAGTTGCATATAAGGGCACCATCTCAACAAGGTTTTCTATTTGAAGTTGTTTCTTTATGTCAAACCTCTCTAATTCTTTACCGAAGTTATAGTAAAATGTGTACATATCTACAATTTTAAATCTATCGAGTATGGAAATTTATTGTATGATGAATGTAATAAAACTAATTTGGTGTTTCTTAACTTCCGAGAAGCAGAAGGCAAAGCCGATATAATATCGGACAAAATTGTGGTATTTGGATTAATAAAATATATATTTCTTGTTTGAATGACATTGTCTAACTAGAAGTGGCCTTCCTCTTGTTTTACATGTTAATGAATCCTATCCTCGGGGGATGGGATCAACTTAGCAGGCTCTATAGCATCATTTTCAGTCTGCATGTGAATTGCAATAGATCTCAACATTATATAGTATGACCGTATAATACATACTATAGCTATGTTTCACATAAATAAATTGTCAGTATTGATAAATGATACAAATATTTACGAGCTTCTGATAAAATTAAAGATAATACCAGACAGGCCCAACGGGGGGGGAGGGGGGGCACCCTGGGCCGCCGAAATCAAGGGGCCCCATGTAGGTACAACATACGCAGGCAAGAGGGTTTTCATTTCCTAGGCGGGTTGGCTTAAACTCAACTGTGACGGTGCGTTGAGCACACTGGACGGCGTAGCGGCTAGCGGGTGCTGGGGTGGTTGTGCGGGACAGTTCTGGTGATTTTGTGTTGGCGGAATGTCATAGGTATGAGCATATCAATGATCCAGGGACAACTGAGCTCCTTGCATGCCGAGATGCAGTTCTGTTAGCACGTGCGAGGGGATGGACTCGTGTGGAGCTTGAGACGGATTGCCAGTTAATTGTCAATGCCTGGGATGATGGGAAGATGCAAAGATCGGCGGTTTCTCAAATCGTCAAGGAGATGAAAGCTACTGTCTCCGTTTTTCAGGGTTTTAAGTTTTGTTTTGTTCGGAGGGACGCTAATAAAGCGGCACATGCTTGTGCTCGCAACGCCCTCTCTATTAGTTCTGATCTCTGTTATGAACTTATCCCTGAATTTCTGATTGAGCCTGTTCAAACAGACATTTTGTCGTCATTTGAATAAAAGCCTGACGGTGGAACTTCAAAAAAAAAAAAATCTCTCGTACTACGTTCAGAGAGAAGAATGACGGACAGAGTGTTTCATTGGGCTGAGACATGGGCTTTCTTTTTTCCTTTTGTTAGCTTGGGAGGATTAAGTGGGTGGGACCTGTTCAAAACGTGGGCAGGGCTAGTAGACTCTTCGCACGGGAATGAATAGTTAACTTATTTTACTTTAATCGATTTTTTACATTAAATGCTCTAACGGCTGCCAAAGGCGGAACATCCAACTTTTGTTCGATTAAACATGGGGCATCACTTTAGAAAAAAAGGGGGCACCATTGGAACTCAGAGGGCCGGGTCGGCATACAAGACAAACTAGAATGTTGAGTGCTCATCGAACGGTTCAAACAATGGAGAAGACAAGGTTTGCTTTGAAAAAAAATCATAATTTTTAATTCAAATAGAAATTCGCTCTAAGAACAAACTAGTAAATCGTGTGTCCCGTGTGTGGCATGGTTCGGTTGTTCTATGGACAACAGCCGGACACAACCCATCCCATTGCCCTCACTCTACCCTGAGAGACGGTACCACGACATTACTTTGGTCAGAATTGAAGAGAGAGTTGATTAGAGTTATAACCATTATGAGCAAGATTGCATCTAGGTATGTTGAAGTTTTCTAACCCAGTATAAATTGTTTAATATTTTTCCGGTTAAACCACATATTTTTTTATATGACAATACATAATTTATTTGTTAAGTACCCTTTTCTAATGTTGCCCCGGGCCCCAGAAATTTCAAGAACCCGCCCTGAAACCAGACTATAAAATTTTATGTGAATTCATAAAATAAAGTCCTAGCATGTTATTTAAACATTCCCTTCATAGCCTGGTAGTGGCCTTTTACAATAATCCTGATGGGGTTGTTTTGTATTCAACCAAATATTATCTAATTATTTGGCTATGTAGAAATGGCTTGGGAGGGATGTGTATGGGCACATTGTAGGTAGATCTTGTTATGGCAGTTATTTCAGGATGCTTCCTACTATTAGAGATAGTACAAGCAAAAGAACCGGCTATGACCTCCGGTGTGCTCTTTCCGTGATCAAGCTGAAACATTTAACCATCTACTATTCTACTGATCTTAATTTGGCGCTTGCTGTCCTGGGGTAGTGGTACTCTAGGAACATTTAGTTGCAATTATATGTGGCACAATTTTCAATCTGGGTGCCCAAATGTTGAAAAGGCGGAACAACCAACATGATCATGTAGAAACAGTTAACCATCTATTATTCTATTGAAAAGTTTGCTGACTACGGATAATCTTGCTAAACTGTGTGGGGGAAGGTTGTAAAAAAGCGTGTTTCATTTAGAGGAGTTAGTCGAGCATTTATTTATTTCTTGTCCTTTCGCTCACAATATTTGGTGATTGATACATATCACGTTCGATTAATATCTCCCCCACTTGTATTTGTAAAATGTTTTGTAATTTCTTAAATGGGGTACATAAGAAAACTAAAGCTCAAATTTGCGTAGGTGCTTCTGCTTTTCTATGGAAAATTTAGGATTGTCGAAGTGATCTGGTGTTTAACAATGCCAGAGTTGCCCATTTTTGTAGGTTGTTCATCGAGCTACTTATTGGATCTACATGTGGTTTTTTTATCATCAGCCGACCAACGGGTGTTAGGGATTTTAGTTAAACTCATTTGATGGCGGTCGTTTGAGCTATGTTCAACAAGGGTGGCTAGCGGAATTCTAGAAGATTACGAGATGTATAGAATCTACTAGTTTTCTATTGTGTTGCTTGGTTCATGTTGCCGCCATGTGTGTGATCGTTGAGATGTAAGCATTAAAATTGTTGAAATCTTTTCACTAAAACTTTAGGTTGTGCGAATTTGATTCAGAGGTCAGGACATGCTCATCTTTTTAAAATAATATATTAAGAAGATTACAATGATGATATACGTGAACTGATTTATCTTCTTTCCTACCCTTTGTATTGCATTCTAGTTATTTTCATTAAATAGTTAATGGAAAGCGGATTAGCCCAGTTGGAAATAAAGTTTCCAACGCCGGAGTGCTTTGGATGTTGATGGACTCACCTATTACTACATGTGTGGAGGTCTGTTTTTTAGTGATATTTAATCCATGATTTCATTTGGAATTCTACTTTATTTAGGTTTTTGACTATGTCATACATTGCGTACAATAAGAAATATGTCACACAGTCTCCCAAATAATTGAATTATTGCAGGCATAGAAAAGTCGGGGAAGGTTGTAGTGAGGGTATTGTACCTAACATTTAGGTAGGCTTGATGCATAACTTAATTAATTCCTATGGTATAAACCTTGTACATTTTTTGTCATTATATGATGTGTTGGACTTTTGTAACAGCAAGGACTATGTGTAATTAAAAGGTTAAAACATATCTAAATCTCAAGAGAAAGCAATCTTGCTACAATTATATGAGATACACTCATGATAGTGGTCCACAAATCCCTTGGTCCAAACATGTGGTGTTGAGTGATAGACTTCCTGTATCGTAGATCATTCACACACCACTCTGAAAAATTATAATCTGTTATCTCGAAGCAAGTACAATAAAGCAAATATATAAAACAAATCAATTTGAATATGCCATAATCTTTAGGGAATTCGGTTACATAGAAAAGGATGGGAGGGCAAGCACATTGTTTCGTTACCTCTCCTACATCATACCGAACCTCATAGACATGCCGGAAGTTGAATTAATTAATTATTACATCTTCGCATAAAGAGACAATTAACTATTTATGGCACCTGCATGCGCGTTAGTCATGCACGTCGTTGAGTCACGAAATGTTCTTTAAAAAACGGGAGAAAAACTTGGATCGGAGGACAGAAGGATGGGCCACTGGATGTTCACTCTTCCGGGGTGTAGGTTTTGCCGATCTTGAAAGCGGTGGGGATGACTTCGTCGAAGACGTTCCTCATGCCACCCTTGGACAAGAAGCGGAAGTTGAAGGGCCCAACAAGCGGCTTGGAGCTCTTCACCTCCCACACGCTGCCCTTCTTCGTCAGGGGCTCCCATTCCTGGAGCCGTGCTGCCGGAGCTCCACCTCCGCCAGGGTGTCGCCTGGCCTGGTGTACTTGATGTTGAGGACCAGCTTCTTGGGGTCCGAGCCTTCTCCACCGTGAAGGTCACCTGCACCGCGCACATCGCGCCGCCGATCAGCGCCGCGAGCACCGCCATCGCCAGCATCCTTGAGGAGGAGGCCATCTTTGCTTCGATGTAAAAAAGCTTAATTGTTCTGTGTGTGTATCAGTGTGTATGTACTGCTGCGCCGAGCTTGTGTGGTTTCTGAAGGATGATGTGGGTGATATTTATAGCCGGGAGCGGGCGCCCGACAAGCGGAAAGCTCCTGGCTGGTCGTGACCTGCGCATGTCCAAGGATGCGTATGCGGCTGGCCATTACCATCGGAGAACATACACAGCACTGGGTGTCTCCAGGTTCGTTTGACGCTCTGACCTTACCGTTTCTTTCGGCTGGCATAAAGGCGAAGCTTACAGTGCAGTGCGGTCCTTCGTAATCAGGTCTCCGTTCTGAAAATTACAGTTTTCAGGTTTAATATGCGAGCAATCACAGAACTAGATATCTAGAGACCAATCTTATCCGTATAATGAAACTACGCAATGGAGATTTTTTTTTTTTTGAGAATATCGACAGTTCCATAGCACGCCCTCGCGTCGTCCTCGCTGGGCGACTCGGGGGACCCTACCGCACCCAGCCGCCGGCCACCCCTCCATCACGTCCCTCTCCCCGCCGCCGCCGGAGGAGGTCGTCCGTCGACGGACGGCGGCGGCGGGGCGTTCCTGCCTTTGTTTTCTTCCTTTTAAATAAGCCGGGTACCGTCTTCATGGATCCATCGTCTCCGATCTGGCTTGCGTTCCGGCCGGTGGCCATACATGGATGTGCATGGGCAGAGATCCGATCTGGACGTTCGCGTGCATGTCCATGGGCCATGGCCAGGAAGATTCTGCCGTTCCGGTACGATCTGATGATCGATCTGGACTTAGCGCGTTCCGGCCGGCCGCCGTCCGATGTGCACGGGAAGGATGCATGGAGCAGATTTGAACTCCACGCGCACGCCCCAGCGCTCCGTATGCCGGAGGCCGGTCAGGCGGCGGCGGGCTGGATCCACACCGGCCAGTCTCGTCGGATCGGATTGAATAAAGGTGGCAGTCCTGGATCTTTCTAACACCAAGACGAAGATTTACTTGATGCAGCTCTTCATTGATATGGCTGGATTGTCGAGTTCCGGAAGGCTCCGCTGGCAAACTCTATTGGGCAATTCAATCCTGAAGATTGACGGATCGGGTGGGATTCGGTCGCGCGCAGCCATGTTTTTTCTGACCGTTTGGTTTCAGAGGTAGCGTTGCGAAGCTCTGCAGTCTGTTGCCATCATGGATTTGTCTTTTGTTCTATGATGAAGTCAGAGTGTGGAGAATGGCAAGGAAGCCAAGATTTGAGGACTTGCAATGGTGGTTCCAGTCCTGGTGGGATGAGGGATTGGCTAGGTGATTCGTAACTTGGAACAGCAGCAATGGCAAGAGGGGGCGACAGCACAGGAGAAGTTCAGAGTCTAAACTTTCAGGGTGAAAACCCAAGGTCTGGCCTTAATTGGTTGTGCCTGACAATTGCCTTGGTGAAGGCATTGTTTTTGCGAGTGTGGACTGTCTTCGGGGTGAAAACCTATGATCTATGATCAGGGCGACGACGACGCTTGAGCACTGTTCCCTTCTTGGAGGCGTCGCTTTTGGAGTAGCTGGACTTCGGGTACTGTTTTGGTGGGGTTAGGTCTGCTGTAACAAGGAATAGATCACTGTAGCGGGACTTTTTTTTCGTAATTCTTCTTTTTATTTTAGGCTGTGTGCATCCGTGGAGCCGCTAGGGCACGCGTTGTTGCAGAGGCGGGTGTAATTGGTATCATCGCGATATTAATATATACTCTTTATCTAAAAAAAAATGGAGATTTTTTTTCACATAACCCTGTTTTCTTGTGAAGTCCACTCTCTCTTGCTTTCTTTCTTGCCATCGGCAAGTATATGTGTATGCAACTGTACTATTCCACTCTCTCTCACCAGATTGTCCTTTAAGTGGCAGGACCCCAATGTTGATCAAAGCATCTGCAAATTTTTCTAGAAGACCACCTAACCAAGACATTTAACGAAAAATGCTCGAGTATTAATAAAGAAAGTGATTCTCTAAAGTTGCCTAACTATGTACTAGAAAATCTCCAAAATTATTTTTTGAAACCTTCCTAATATTCAGTGGGACAAGGAATCATTCACTAGCATAAAGCGTGCTAATTAACTAAAATGGATCAACCTGCAGAAAGTTGCAGAGGAAGACAAAGCCATTGTACTTTTGGGCCTTTTGGATCTTGTCTTGAGCAGGCCATGACATTATACGTATCATTAGATAGAGGCATGCAAATTTGCGTTAGGTTCTTGGAGAATATAGGACGACCTGGCACAGTGACCTCATCCGGCTCCATAAGTTTCGGTCGAGCATGCCTGACATGACGAAGAGTGGGGAATCGGGAGGCGTTAGGTTAGTCAGAAATTTGGGAGCTATTTTAGACTTAATATGGGTCGTGTAAATCGAATGGGTTTCTGTTTCGGCTGCCTATGAAATTGCGACGCCAAAAGTTAGGCGATTTAGCGCGCTATGGTTTGATGTAGCGTGCTATAACACTCCTAGCGGACTTTGCAAAGAAATTGGCTAGCATAGCGTCGGCTCCTCTCAAACTCTATAGCGTGCTAATTTTTTTCTTATCTTGATCCACTCTATATAGTTTTTTCTTTGTTGAATGGACTTGAGACTCTAAGTCATTTTGTGAAATAATGTGAACTCATGTTGGATCCATGAGTTCATAAGAGCATCTCCAACAAGTGATGTAAAATAGCAGCCCAAAAACTGCTTGATGTAAAATATACATCACCATAAACGTGATTTTTACATCACTGAAAGTGTCCAACTCAAGAAGGTGATGTATTTTAGGGCACGAGGTCCCTATTAGGTGATGTAAAATAGGGCAGCCGCCAGCGCGGAATTGAAGCGACGGAGGCTCCGGCGGGCGTCGTGACGGCCGGTGCGGCGGCTAGGCCCAGAGAGGACGGAACTGAAAGGCGGAGGGGCAGCGGGGTGATGGCGATGTCCGTGTGTGACGAGATAGTGTCAGGAAAGGGGTGGCGGCGCCGACAAAGAGCCGATTGATCGGGTGCTCTGGCGGGCGTCATGACGGCCAGGGGTGGCGGCGAGGCTCAGGGAAGACAGAATTGAGGAAGAGGAGGGGCGTTGGGGTGACGGCGATGTATGTGGGTGACGAGATAGATCCGGCAAAGTGGCGGCGGCGCCGTCAAAGAGCCGGTCGATCGGGGCTCTAGTGGGTGTCATGACGTCGCGGGGGGGGGGGGGGGGGGGGGGGGGGGTGGTGGCGGTATCATGGTAGGGTTCGGGGAGGTCAGCGGAGTGCCGATGGAGATGGCTTCTAGCCACGGGCGGGAAGTTTCCGCATGACGGTTACAAGGCTACATGCGTTTTAGGCAGGGGGTGTGGTGATCTATTTTGCATCACGAGAGACAACAATTTACAACGCGATGTGAAAAAAATTGGCCAAAATATATACATCGTGGGCAGCTGTTGGATTCATATTTGCCCCTAGCTGGTGATTAAAAAACGGTTCCAACCTAATTTACATCACCTGTTGGAGATGTTCTAACAAGCAATTCAATTCCGATAGGATTCAGCGCGTCCCAAACAAGGCCTAAGTGATAGACAGATCCCTGGTGGTGCTGTATGGGAATGAAGCGTATTCTCATGGGTTAGGTCTAGCGTACGTTTCAGTAATCTCTACTATATAATATAGCTAAGCGACCGTGGTACGTCGGGCTATTTTGCACTTTAACCCTCAAATAAATGGTAATCAACCCGCAGTCCAAATTTGATGCGACCACTTTTACATTTTACCCCGATCCCCTCCTCCTTCTCTCCCCTGAGCGACGGCGAACGACGGGAGACGTCAGACGTCGCCCACCACTTCCCCCGGATTCCCTTCCGCACATACAAGGTCGTCTCGGTGAGGATTGATCCCCGATCTCACCAACCACGGTATCATCCGGAGAGCCCCGCTAGGGAGGCGGCGCCGCGATTCCTGCCGAGGACGACCTCCTCCGATTCCAACACGAGGCGCGACATCGGCGCAGGCGAGGACGGCCGTGAGAAGACCAGGCTCTCCGACCGGTTCATGGCCGACGTGCTGGGCGAGATTGACCAGGATCTGGATGGAGGGGAAGGGAGGCCGGGAGAGGTGGAGCAAGGAGGAGATGATGGGGAAGGGAGGCAGGTTGCTGGAGAAGTGGATCGGGGAGAAGATGGGGATCAGAGGTGGGTCGGATGGGAGATGTAGAGAATACCATGCTCGTGCAAATGCTGCTGTAATTGTTGTGGCTACTGTCTGTCGTGCTCCTGGTCTGCCTCTGCTTCTGCTAGCGACAGAGAGATTAAGCGCCTCCACTCCAGCATGTGAGAGATCGAGAAGATAGATTACATTGATGTGGCTCTTTCTACTTTGTTTCTGTTGCTGATTGCTATTATTACGTCTTTGTCGATGTGTTTTCTTGATGATTACCGCTACTGCTGATTGCTTAGCTGATGCTCTCATTTGTATACCCTGTAATCTTGTTGAATTGAACATGCCGTTCAGTTACCTGTTGAGCCTATTTCAGTTAGCTCACCTAGCATTCCCTTTTCTCCATGAGCCGAGTCCACACAACATGAGAAACTAAAGCCTCAAATCTAAAATACTCGTGTGATATTATTTCTAACCTTCAATATAAACTATTCATCATTTTATTGAGTTTGATCATTTTATTTGTGCATTTTATTGAGCTCGATCATTTATTTGTGTGAATATTCCGTTGTATACTATTATGTTGTATCAAATGTTTGTGTCTTAGGAAAATTACACTTAACTACTAATTTTTAAATCGGTACCCGTTGCAACGCACGGGCACTTTGCTATGGTCATCAATATCTGTATACATACATGCATGCATGCTCTGCCGCTGCTACGATCCATCTCGTACCAAGAGACAGATAGCACCAACTCTATTCTCTATTTCTCTGCTCTGCAAGTCTATCGATGGTGCCATCACCTGCCTGCCTCTACTACTCTTTACCTGACGCTAGGGCGGAACAAACAGGCCAGAATCGTCTGCTTCCTGTGTGGCATCGAGATCGTTCAGGGTTCGCACGTTGCCAGAGACGAATTAACCAGCCAAGTACCAGTACTTCCTTTACACATCCACGTAGAAATAAAGATCCGCAGCAAGCGAGACGGAGCATCGCGAGGACTGAAAAGAGGGAGCCTGAATGAAAGAATGCTTCAGATTTGTGCTTACGCATTGCACAGCTGCAAGCATACCGTTTTACTACATGGGAACCCTGGACCATTCCGGAGGCCATGCGTGCATTCATGGATCGAGAAGAGAAGTGCGGTAGGGAATGATATAGTCACATTCCGCTGTGGCGGCAACGAATTCTGCCTCCCCCATTGGTGGCAAGGCTGTGTACCTCTTGAACAAGAGATGCTCTTTCATACCTAATAGAATCTGACGGCGTCTAGCAACACACTTTTTTCAGAACTATGAGGATCTCTTCCACTTATCATGACCATCGATTTTGCATGCATCGAACAATATTATTTCTACTAATTGATGTACTCATAAAACAAAAACATGTTAATGCGTGATTTTAATATTTTTGCACTGTCGCCCGGCCCAATGGGTGTGGGAACGCCTAGGCATGGCACAAATCGTGGCTAAATCTTTGAAACGAGCAAATCGTGGCTAAATCAAACACCATCTCACAATTTATCATGCAAAATACAGCAGCTGCCATCTTATGTCGTGTTCCAATCAATATCTTGTGTTGTTACCTTGTTGAAAGGCGTTGTCTTCTTGTTGTTCCTGTTTTTACTGGTTGGTCTCGACATTCACGATGAAAATCATTATCCAGTTTATCTTGGCGTCAGAACGTTTTGTTACAGAAGGTGATTTACTCGTAGGTGTTTATTTCATATGTTTGTGGTTACCTTTGCCTAACAATTAATAAAAAATGGTTTGTCTATCATTTTGATACATACGCCAGATATTTAAACTTTTTTCGAACATATAAATTAAATATGATGTTGCATATTTGATATTTATTAATTTCTTTGGTTGTTATGAAGTTGATGTGTTTTTTATGGCATTATCGCATATTGTGAATATTCATGACACCATAATGTTTTTTGGTAGTTTTAGACGATGGACTAAAGACGATGCCTCTCGCTCCCTTAGTTATACAAAAAGGTACTCAAAATAAAATCCATGATATTCTATATCACTTTGGTAAAGCCATGGAGAAAAAATTACTATCATTATTCTGAAATGTCAGGTTATATACGGCTGTATCAGCTTACATCGATTGAAAAAGCACATGCAGGCGCATCATCCAATGCGATTCGTGCATGCCGTTTAGTTATGGGACACGGTCTTGAAAACGGGGAGAACAAAATGAATGGATGGTGTCGAAGGAAGTATGGATCGGGTGGGTCTTCACTCTTCCGGGGTATAGGTGGTGCCGATCTTGAAGGCGGTGGGGATGACCTCGTCGAAGACGTTCCTCATGCCACCCTTGGACATGAAGCGGAAGTTAAAGGGCCCAACGAGCGGCTTGGAGCTCTTGACCTCCCACACGTTGCCCTTCTTCGTCAGGGGCTCCCACTCCTCGGAGCCGTGCTGCCGGAGCTCCACCTCCGCCAGGCTGTCGCCTGGCCGAGTGTACTTGATGTCCAGCATTAGCTTCTTGGGGTCGGAACCCTTCTGCACCGTAAAGGTCACCTTTACCGCGCACATCGCGCCGACGAACAGCGCCGCCAGCACCGCCACCGCCAGCATCCTTGAGGAGGAGGAGGAGGAGGAGGAGGCATCTTTGTTTTATTGATCCGAGGTAGAGATTTTGATTGTTCTGTGTGTGTATGTACTGCTGCGGCGAGCTTGTGTGGATTCTGATGAATGATGTGGGTAATATTTATGGGCGGAAGGGGCGCCCGACAAGCGGCACTCCTGCTGTATCGCTGGCTGGCCGTGACCGGCGGCTGTCCTTGGATGCATATGCGGCTCGCTATCACCTGGTCTGTCTTACGGACTGACTTGACCGTTTCTTCCGGCCGGCATAAAAATTCAGAGGAGGAGCTTACTTCTTATGGCCTCACCGTTTCTTTCGGCTGTCATACAAATTCAGAGTTGAATCTTACTTTTATGGCCATGCGCCATGCATGCACATAGCTATTTTGGTAATGGATTTGACCTGATTAGCTAAGATTAGTTGATGACTAATCAAAGGAAATATATAGCTAGCTACTCCTGTACGTTGGAGCTAAGATTAGTTGATGTCTACCCTGTACATTGGAGCGACTCTACAATGCCTTTTGGTATGTGCTAGCTAGCTGCGTACCATAGTCAACTGATAATTAGTCTATGTAGTCAAGTATAACACTAATTTTATATGTTCCGTTGTAGCTTTTTGTAACATTTTTTTTACATATTTTGTTGTAGTACGTACTATATGATTACATTTATAGTGTTGCTGGAACGATTATCTCGTGGTCTAATACTTTGAAAATTTAGGGTTGCATGTGACGACAAATTTTAGTTCGGTATTAGAACGCCCCGTCAATGGTGCACGTGTCCAGCAATTTACTTTTTTATTACAATAAAAATCCCTTTTTATTTAATTTTTTCATAATGTATATTTGTCATTTTTTTCTTTATTCTAAGACAACACGCGGCATACGCTTTGCTAAAATTGTAGGTCCGCCACTGCCACTAGGTAAAAAAATGTTAAAGGACAGCCGAAAGATGGTGGAATCATGGTTTCTCGAGTGTTTTAATAAATACTTCGCGATGATTTGGCAAGTGTTTTTTAAACAATCCGCAAACTTGACACTAAGAAAAAAATATTCAGGACTAGGGTTGTCGCGTCCGTTGTAGACATTTCAAGATCGCAGCAGTGGGCCTTAGCGGAAAGCATCTCGACCTCTTTCACACCGTGCATGTACCCGACCTTTAGCTAGATTCAGCACGTGGTTTTGGTGCCCGGTAGCCGGCAGCAACATCAACAAGCTGAAGTGGTGGCCGGGAGCTACACCTCGATGAAGTTGTCGACTTTTGCTTCTCGTGAACGTACATATGTCGACAGCAAAACATCCCCTGCCAGCGGCAGTATGTCGCGCAGAAGCCAGCAACAGCTCCTACCTCGCTAGCACCGTGGGCGACGTGCAGGCAGGTTTGGCAAATGATGAACACAACCGGCGAGGCTATGATCAAGGAAGGAGCTCTGTCGCCTCTCATGTCCTTGGAGTTGCCCCTTCACATTGTATTACACGGACTCGTAAAGTTGTGCCTCGCATTTGTGAGGCTCTTTGTCGCTCTCGTCGTCGCCATACCGGCGAGAAGCCATACGAGGGTACAACCGTGTAGTCAGAAGCATTGTCCGGTTAGGGAGCTGCTAGGGTTCGAGCATGATGACGCAATTGGAGGTGCGGGATGGCGGTCTCAGTTGGAGAATCATCCTAGGAGACCCGCGAGGGGGTAGCACTTGGGCTACGACCTCTCGCAGATAGGCTAGATTGATCGGCCGAGGGGTGAGGTTTGCATTGAAATTTATTACATTTATTATTCATATTTGCATTTTCTTCATTTGGTTTGAATTTTTCTTCCAATATAGTACCAAAATAAAAGATGGAACCATTCATATCAAGGTTCCGAATCTTTCAGCACCCTATATGGATAGGTAAAAGAATCCTACATGAGTAGTGCAAATGATTTTTGTTAATTTTTAGGACTAAACAATCACACAATTGTAGTTCTAATTTGTATTGTTTCAGAAAATCGACTGAAACTCATTTAATTTGGAATTATAAAGAAAAGGAGACAATTTTAAATACTCGGGAATCTGCCATCCAATATTGCTTACTTTGTGTGAAAATTGGAGAGTTTCCATTTTGCACGGTTAGCACATACTTTACAAAGACACTATTTTGGCATTCTTTTAAAAAAATAAGGAAATCAATTTTGCATTCTTTTTACTCATGGAAAGATCTACCTAGGTGCCAAAAAATGGTCATATTATGAACTATACCATGGATATGGCCAGAACATTGCTCATTGGGCTGAAAGGCTTAAATGTTCATATTTGATTGGCCCTTTTTTGAAGTTTTTTTTAATAATATGTCAAAAGTCATGCTATTATCTTCCTAGCAAATAGGGCACATAAAAAGGCTTCATGACAAAAGATTGCATTTCTTACATTTTATTTGTTTTTTTCAAAATAGGATTAAAAACACCGAATAAATTGTTCATAGCTAGCAAGGGACTAAATATTTCAACACCTTCTGCGGTTATTTCTTAAAATCCTACTTTGGTACCTTCAAATGAGTTTTGATAATTTTTAGGAGCAATCTGTCCTAGTCTTGTAGTTAATTTACTTTTCAGGAAATCGACATACACTCATTTGAATTGAGAAACTAGTTAGAAAGTGAATAACTTTTAATACATGGGAATTGTCCATATGATATGGTCAAGTTTGTGTGAGAGTTAGAGAAGTGTCATTTTCATATTGTTTGCCCATGTTTCACAAAAAAAACAGTTTTGGCATTTGAAAACTGAAAAAAAAAAAAACAAATTCACAAAAGTTGGAAACTCATTTTGGCACTATTGCTTGCAATGGCAAGATGCACTACTGTGCCAAATATGGTCACATTACCATGAACTATGCCATGGATATGGCCATGACCTTACCCATGTGACATGAAAGTCATGCATGTGTTGGATCGCGTCGGGTGCAACACTTGCACACACACAAAAAATCCTTAGTGTGGCCACACTAAGATCCAACCCTGGGAGTAGCCTGGGGAGTTTACCACTAGTCGCGTGGTGGAAATCAATGATGCGTGTTTGGAAAGTGTGGCCCTTGTAATTTATTCTCGGACAGCTCCGCATCCTTGTTGTCACCGCCTCCGCCTGGTGGCTAGCTTAGCCTCGCCACCTTAGCACCGAACGCCAGTGCTTCTGGCAGAGTAACATACGTATAAGGTGGAGCTCTGGAAGGTGAGCTGCTAGGCTCAGCCACCAAGACCCTGGCATGGTTGCGAGATGAGTCCTCGAGCAATGTGATTTGTTCCACTCACTAGGCTGGTCACTCTGTCGGCCCTACCCCTTCGTATATTTAGGCGGGTAGGTGGGTTCTGTCTTGGGCCTATCTGCCTGCAACTATTTTGCCCCAGCTAGAATTTGTAACCCTATATAGGTGTCCAACATCATGTCTAGAGTTGACTCGAGTCTGATTCAGTTGGACCACTTTCAGTCGGAACTCCTTCCGGCTGGCCCCAATCCTCTTAACTGAGTGACCCTAAAGGATTACTTTCAGGTGAAAACAACAAGAGCTACTCCTTTGACTCCCATCCATCTCTCGGAATTGCCAAGCTCCTTTGGCGGACTCCTGCTCATGCACAGCTGGTCTCAAGCTGATAGTGAGCAGCGGCTTCTAGCAAAACATGCCGACTCCCGATTGAAAAAAAGTCATCCACGACTTTCCTGTCCATTCGTTTGCCTCGGGATTTGCCTTGTCAGAGCTATGTGTGATAGCTTATCATTCTTAAATAGCATGGCCCTTAGTTATGTGGAGGCATGGCCATGCTTTTCCAATCAAGTCACATGAGTGGCTGAGTAGGTTTAGATAACATCTCTATGAGTCAGAGGGGCAAATCCTATATTGGTCAACTACGTAACGCAATTTTCTTCTCTAGTCGGTCCGAACAATATGTCTTCAAAATTATCCTTTTACGCATAGCGTTTCACAGGATATAAGCAGGCCGATACACAACTCGGATCGTATGAGGATCTCGGGTATAAGGAATGTGTCATGCACATTGATGAGACTCACAAACGACAACATGCTCGTTTCATCTCATAGTGGGTCAGTACAACTCGACAATGTCCTTTGGCCGAGTCTTTATGCCGACTTAGCATGGCCATGCCCATGACAAGTGGAACCGAGTCATCAATCGAATTAATACGTTAGTTAGAGTTAAGCGTCCCACATAAATCTATCTGACCACTAAGGACATTTAGAACATGTATCTTATTACAATTATGGTTTCACAACTGAATCACATATTTAGCAAACATTGTGATACAATATTCAAGGACTATCCTTCAAATATTACGGATACAAGTTGCGTCGACCTAGCTTGCCGAGTTCTACTCTAGGGCACAACACTAACATCATGTTCAGACATGAGATGGCAATTTATGAAGTTATTTTCAAGATATGTCAAGATCGATGTTTATCATTTTTCCTAGAAACAAAAGGACTCTATGCTAAGGGGTCGTATATCTTGACATGTAGATAAAAGAGTTTGGGCTACTCGAGTCAAATAATGATACAAACTTGTACATCTAGGCCTTGGCGACCTATATGTTACGCGCAACATAGCTCTCTCTGTTCAGTAAATCCATGTTTTTCTTCACTTTCATAGATTTATCTTAAAATGGTATCAAAATCACCGGTGAACCCATTCATAGCAAGGGCATGAATATTTCAACACCATCTGTGACAATTACATAAAATCAAACTTGGGTAACTGAAAATAAATTTGAATCAATTTGAAAAATAGACAAAGCTCGTTTAAGTGGTCAAAAGAAGCTATAAACTTAGAAAATTTTGAATACTTGAGAATTTTCCAATCATATGGTCTTTTTCGTGTGAACAAATAGGAAGTGCATTTTCACCATATTGTTTGCTCTTACGTAACAAAAAAATATGAAATGCCCAATAACAAAAGTAGTCCACGAAATTCATATCACCATGGTAAAACCATGAAGAAAAAAATACTGCTGTTATTATTCTGAAGATGTCAGGTTACATAAGGCTGTATGAGCTTGCAACAATAGAAAAAAAGCACATGCATGCGCATCATCCAACGCGGTTCATGCTTGCCATTTAATTATGACACGGTCTTGAAAAACAGAAGAAATACATGAATGGATTGTGTCGAAGGAAGGATGGATCAATGGGTCTTCACTCTTCTGGAGTGTAGGTGGTGCCGATCTTGAAGGCGGTGGGGATGACCTCGTCGAAGACGTTCCTCATGCCACCCTTGGACATGAAGCGGAAGTTGAAGGGCCCAACAAGCGGCTTGGAGCTCTTCACCTCCCACACGCTGCCCTTCTTCGTCAGGGGCTCCCATTCCTCGGAGCCGTGCTGCCGGAGCTCCACCTCTGCCAGGCTGTCCCCTGGCCTCGTGTACTTGATGTCCAGCACCAGCTTCTTGGGGTCGGAACCCTTCTGCACCGTAAAGGTCACCTTCACGCGCACATCGCGCCGACGAACAGCGCCGCCAGCATCGCCACCGCCAGCATCCTTGAGGAGGAGGAGGCCATCTTTGCTTTATTGATCCGAGGTACAAAATTGGGTTGCTGTGTATGTGTATGTACTGCTGCTGCGAGCTTGTGTTTATTCGGATGGATGATGTGCGTGGTATTTATGGCGGAAGCGGGCGCCCGACAAGCGGCTCTCCTGCGGTGTCGCTGGCTGGCCGTGACGGCGACTGTCCCTGAATGCGTATGCGGCTCGCCATCACCATCGGAGGAACACAACACTCTGTCTCCTGGTTTGTCCACGGTGTGACCTGACCGTTTCTTTCGCCTAGTATTAGAATTCCGAGGCGGAGCTTCGGCCAAAACAGGCCTGCCTATTCTTAGCTCTAGTTATGCATTACGATTCCAACAACAACAAAATTGTCATGTACAACCTCTTATAATAGATAAAGAATGATTAGCAAAAAGACTATTACTACTACATGTCAAAATTTATCAGACTTGTCATTTTATTGTGGCCTAGAATGTAACGAATTTTTAATTGAGATTTTGCACGCTAGTAGAATTCAACATTATGTACACCTAGAATTTTCGTTATGAATTTATTGAAAATTACAATGCCGGTATCAAAATTATCATTAAAAAATACGGCCACCACGGAGCACATGCTCCATTTGTGGTTTCCCTTATCACACAACTTAGGTGTAATAAATAACAATACAAATGGGTCCTTAGTATCGCACACATTTTGGAAGTAGATTTGACTGATGCATCATTGATCCATTTGTTACGATATCTTAATTTTTGGGTGGAAAGTTGCAAACGATAAATTCAGCTTTGTCTTCACCCCTAACCGTTTTTAGCACACAAAGAATTTGTGAAGGAATAATTCATATTTTTTTACGGTTAATAATTCAGAAATTTAGCACACATAAAAAAAACATGGGCACATTATCATGGAGCAAGTACCATTTTCATTTTTTAGTTACATTTCCTAATTATCCAAATCTTATATACCCACAATATGGCTCCATGTCAAAGAAATTGAATTTCTGGCAAGTTTTAGATATTATTTCATTTTTCCTATTAAACAGATCTGGAAATGTGTAAATAATAGTTTTATTAAAGAAAATAAATTAAAAAATACTAAAAATTTGTGCATCAAAATCCAAAAGTGTATGTGGTGAAAGTTGATCTCCACATCTGTCCGGTATTAACCGCGGTTAAAATGGACACGTGTCTAGAGTGTTTCCGAGTGCCAGGGCTAAAAACCCTCATCAAACTGGTATATGTCTTTTATCGAGGCACTCGGACAAAGTCGATGCTTACTGAATGCGCAATGAAAAGCACTCAGGCCAACTGGCTGGCACTCAGCAATGTGTCTGAACTCTGAATCCAGTATTGTACTATCCAGTTATACTTGATAGTTTTGCGTAAACAAGGGATATTAGGGTGATTATGGACGAGCGTGGGGATCTTGGAGACAGATGCGCCTAGCGATCAATGATTGGAGAAGGAGAGAAGAGAGACATGCCAAATTTTACAACCTCGATCGAGACAGTGGAGGATGGCTTCTGCTTAATGATCAGGATACAAAAAAAAAAATGAGTTTGGTTCAAAATGTTGTTATTGTTAAGCTGGCCCCGTGATATTTTAATTGTCCAAATACTGTAAGGATGAGAAATATCTTGTAACACGTGATCTCTAGCCCAGGAAAGCAGTGGTGAGTGCATGCATGGTAAATTAACCGCTCACTGGGGCACGGTCGTAGTGGTGAAGGGTGCACCTCTAGGGTTGCCCGGTCTTCACGGATTTGATGCGGAGGGACGAAGAACGTGAAGAATCACGAAGAACACGAAGAACACACAAACACAAAGGGGGAATTCGTGGGAAAGTGTGGGATAACTAGCAAAGCAACACGGACGAAATCAACCGGTAACAAATCCCCAAGGGCAGCCCCCGATTCTCAATCTCCAAGCAACCTTACTCTTAGGATTGTTTCTCATATCGGTCAATCCAACCGATCCAATAGCGTCACCCGAAGATGAAGGATTGGCATGTAATCTCAATTACAAGAAGAGGTCTTGGAATCCACTAGAGGATCTTCTCCACAAGGGGAGGCCTTGATTCATCTCCATAGGAGGCAACACCACAAGGGTGGGAAAGGAGCTAAGCTCAGCTCTATCTCATCTTAGCACTACCCTAGATTTGAAGGGGTAGGTGCCTATTTATAGGTTTGACCACGAAGGGGTAGGTGGGAGGATAAGATTACATGACCAAGGGTCATTTCAGCACGCAGGCACGCGTCAGGTCGGTAGTACCGGGCTTGGGTCAGTAGTACCGACTGTTGAAGTTGGCGCGGTAGTACCGGGCTGGTGGCCCGGTAGTACCGAGCGCCCAGCAGTACCGGGTCCTTTGGTGCGGTAGTACCGAGCTGAATCCCTTCGAGTCCAGTAGCTCCCTGGCTAACGTGTAGTACCGGACAAGGGTGGTAGTACCGGAGGGGCGGTAGTGCCGACCATGGCTCGGTAGTACCGGCCATTCGAACTGTGGCTCTTCTTCCTTCTCCTCTTCCAAGCCACCATCTTGTCGGGCTTCATTCCTCTTGTACCTTGGTCATCCTCTTGTGTACCCGTAGTCGTCGTGGCAAGCCTAGTATCATCAAGGGACGGAGGATGAGGTAGTATACCATCCAAAAGGGTGCGAATTGAGTTCTCTAAGAGGAATGAATTCACCTTTGAGGTCCATGATGACTTGTGATGTGTTGAATGCTTGACATGGTGATGGTCCTAGGTTGCACTACATCATCTCTCCCCCCCCCCCCCCCCTTCAAAAAGAGTCGTCTTCGACTCTTGCTCATCATCATCATGGCAAGGAGGTATATGTGTAGACCTTGTCGTGTGGTTCACCATGTAGTCGATGGAAATGATGTGGCACTTTTTCAATGTCCCTTTGCCTTTCAAGTAACCTACAAAACTCACAAGGAAGACGAAACAACACTCAAATAGTAGCCAATTCTTGAAGATCATCGCATGAGCGCTTATGTAGAAGGAAGTCACCTTAGCAAGATGTCGATGTGCTCTTCTTGCAAGATCTTCCGTCATAGGACTGCGTGGTTGAAATAACTCATGGAGGCTCATCCAAAGGTACGACCTACACATCAAAGACCAAACAAACCATGTGTGTGCAAGATAGAGGAGCATATCATCAATGACATGTCCGTTCATGTTCATTACACCATTAGCACAACACAAATATGTGAAAGTCAACGCATATGCAAGGTCAATGTGCAAGCAATTTCTCGAAACATCCTCAAAATGTGGGAAACACAAAAACTCCATGAAAATTTGAGAGGGCTATGATAGTTATCTCATTTTGAACCATATGATCATTATTGCACACAAGGTATTGGAAAGAACAATTTGTTATCATCCTTGATGCAATAAGAGAAGAGTTGGGCAAAAACACACAATGACGAATGTCCAAAATATCATCATGGGTGCAAACAAACCATATGAAAGAGCAAATATTCGAAATAGTTGTTGCAACACCAAATGGGTAGAAACCAAAACACTCATGACAAGACATGCTCAAAATGTCATTATGGTTGCACACAAGCCATTTAAAAGAACAATTGTTCATCATATTTGTTGCAACACATAAATCATTCACATAAAAGATGGGGAGATTTGTCTTGCCATAGGGGAAAGCATTATCACAAACATGTTTGCAAACAAACCAAAACCAAGATAAATTGTTCAACTTGTTTGATGCAAAACATGGGAAGGGTATGAGAGTCGGGTTCGATTCACAACTCAAGTGTGTGCTCTCAAGAGCTCTTTTTGTCAACTCATGTTCAATGGAGGTTGACATTATAGCATGAGGCTCAATGCACACGAAAATCCAAAGAAAGAAGTTGTGTGCATGGTAAATGAACACATCATCCATCAGGAAGTGTCTCTTCATTTGCACATCACCAAACACACGAAAATCAATTGGAAAATTTGAATCATGTGGAAGGTCACTTTGCAAAGTGAAGGATGGAACAAGGTCCATAAGAGAGAATGAAAATCTCCAAAAGGTGAGAGAGCTATGGGTGCAATCTCATAAGCAATCATCTCATCATTATTGCAAGAAACACATGTGAAAGAGAAATTGTTCAACATATTGCAAGCAACAATGGGAGAAAAATGAAAACACTCAAACAAGGCATGTCTATAGTAGAAACATCACAAATGGGTGACTCCACATGATCAACATTGGTTTCAAACAAGATATCACAAGGGATTAAGAATGTATCATATGATGTGTCAACAAAATCATCCATAGCATGCAAGCAATCATCATTCATCATGTCCAGTAGTGGGATCATGGTCACATCAACACCCATACCTTGATAGTCCCGTGATACGTCTCAAACGTATCTATAATTTTTGATGTTCCATGCTTGTTTTATACCAATTGCTACATGTTTTGCATCTACTTTATATCACTTTTATACATTTTTTGGGACTAACCTATTAACAAGATGCCGAAGTGCCAGTTCCTGTTTTCTGCTGTTTTTGTATTCCAGAAAAGCTAGTCTGGAAATATTCTCGGAATTGGACGAAACTACACGGGGGTGCCTATTTTTCCAGAACACGCCTGACGGAGCGAAGGAGCAGCAGAGGAGGGCCACCAGGGCCACACGCCAGGGCGCGGGCCCCCCTCTGCCGCGCCCTGGGTGGTGTGGGCCCCTCGGGGGTCCGCAGCCGCCGCCCTTTCGCCTACTTATTCCCCCCGACGCGAAAACCCTAAGTACCTGAGCAAATATCCACGAAAAGTTCCAGAGACGCCGCCGTCGTCAACCCTAGCTCGGGAGGGTTCAGAACCTCTTCCCGGCACCCTGCCGGAGAGGGGAATCGTCACCGGAGGCTTCTACATCGCCATGCCTGCCTCCGGAGTGATGCGTGAGTAGTTCATCCTTGGACTACGGGTCCATAGCAGTAGCTAGATGGTTGTCTCTCCACTTTGTGCCATCATGTTTAGATCTTGTGAGCTGCCCTACATGATCAAGATCATATTATTGTAATGCTACATGTTGTGTTTGCTGGGATCCGATGAATATTGAATATTATGTCAAGTTGATTATCAATCTATCTTATATGTTATTTAAGATCTTGCATGCTTTCCGTTACTCGTAGATGCTTTGGCCAAGTAGATGCTTGTAACTCCAAGAGAGAGTATTTATGCTAGATAGTGGGTTCATGTCTCCGTTTAACCTGGGACAGTGACAGAAAGTTCTAAGGTTGTGGATGTGCTGTTGCCACTAGGGATAACCTAACGATGCTATGTCCACGGCATATGTGTTTGTTTACATTACGCACTTTACTTAATGCAATTATCCGTTGCTTGCAACTTAATACCAACGGGGGACTCGGATGACAACCCGGCGGTGGATTATTAGTCATAGATGCTGTTGGATAACGATCTATGTATTATGTCGTAATGCCCAATTAAATATCATAGTAGTCAACATGTCATGTATATGCATTGTCATGCGCTCACTATTCGTCAATTGCCCAGCTGTAATTTGTTCACCCAACATGTTAGTTATCTTTTATGGAGAGACACCACTAGTGAACTGTGGACCCCGGTCCATTCTTTTACACTGATTAAACAACCACAAACTGCAAACTGTTCCTTTTTCATTCTCTGCAATTTAATACTCATTTTCCACACCATACGTTTAATCCTTTGTTTTCAGCAAGCCAGTGAGATTGACAACCTCACTGTTTCGTTGGGGCAAAGTAGTTTGATTGTGTTGTGTGCAGATTCCACGTCAACAGTCCAGACTCCCTGCGACAGCTATTTTTCTGGCGCCGTTGACAACCTTCTGAAGAGTTGCTGCTCCTACTGGTTCGATAACCTTGGTTTCTTTCTGAGGGAAAACTTGCTGCTGACTACATCATACCTTCCTCTTGGGGTCTCCCAACGAACGTGTGTTTCACGTCATCAAGCTATTTTTCTGGCGCCGTTGCCGGGGAGACAGCAGTCTTCTGCAAGGGGAGTTTCACGCTTCCAATCTCTTTACTTTGTTTTTGTCTTGCTTAGTTTATTTTATTTTATCTTGTTTGCTTTCAATTATCAAAAACACAAAAAAATTAGTTACTTGCATCTAGTTTACTTTCAAGTTATTTTCTGTACTGTTTTTATTTCTGCTAAAATGAGTACTCCTGAGAACACTAAGTTGTGTGATTTCACTAGCACGAACAACAATGATTTCATATGCACACCTATTGCTCCACCTGCTGCTTCAGCAGAATTTTATGAAATTAAACCTGCACTTTTAAATCTTGTTATGAAAGAGCAATTTTCTGGTGTTAGTACTGATGATGCTGCTGTTCACCTTAATAACTTTGTTGAACTTTGTGAAATGCAAAAGCTCAAGGAAGTAGATGGTGATATTATTAAACTGAAACTTTTTCCTTTCTCCTTGAGAGGACGTGCTAAAGAATGGTTGCTATCTTTGCCTAGAAATAGTATTGATTCATGGACTAAATGCAAAGATGCTTTTATTGGAAAATATTATCCTCCTGCTAAGATTATTTCTTTGAGAAGTAGCATAATGAATTTTAAGCAATTTGATAATGAACATGTTGCTCAAGCATGGGAGAGAATGAAATCATTGGTTAAAAATTGTCCCACTCATGGACTGACTACTTGGATGATCATCCAAACCTTCTATGCAGGATTAAATTTTTCTTCGAGGAATTTATTGGATTCGGCCGCTGGAGGTACCTTTATGTCCATCACTTTGGGTGCTGCAACAAAGCTTCTTGATGATATGATGATTAATTATTCTGAGTGGCACACCGAGAGAGCTCCAACAGGTAAGAAGGTAAATTCTGTTGAGGAAACCTCCTCCTTGAGTGCCAAAATTGATACTATTATGTCTATGCTTGCAAATGGTCAAACACATGTTGATCCAAATAATGTTCCTTTAGCTTCTTTGGTTGCTCAAGAAGAGCATGTTGATGTGAACTTCATTAAAAATAATAATTTCAACAACAATGCTTATAGGAATAATTTTGGTAATAGCAATTATAGGCCCTATCCTTCTAATAGTGGCAATGGTTATGGAAATTCCTATAGTAACTCCTACAATAATAATAAGAGTGTACCCTCTGATCTTGAAGTTATGCTTAAGGATTTTATTAGTACACAAACTGCTTTCAATAAAACTGTTGAGGAGAAATTTGGGAAAATTGATGTGCTTTCCTCTAAAGTTGATAGTCTTGCTCTTGATGTTGACTTATTGAAACTAAAGAACATGCCTCATGATGTTAAAGAGAGCAAAACTCTCAATGCTATACAAGTTAAAATTGATAACAATGTGAGGATGTTAGCTGAATTGCATGCTAGATGGGAAAGAGAGGATGAAATTGCTAGAAAGAACAATATTGCTAGAGTTTATACTATTACTACTTCTGAAAATGCTTCAAACTCAAGTGTTAACAAACCTCCTACCATTAATGGCAAGATAGTTGGTGTTGGTAATGTTTCCACTTCTATTGCAAAATGTCCTAAATTGCCTGATAACTCTGAAACTGTCCTTGATAAAGATGCTGAAATTTCTAGCAATAAGGAAGAGAATAATTCCATTACTTTTGATGATAATGACTTTGATTTTGATGGTTGCAATATTTCTGAAGTAATTAAGTTCTTGCAAAAGCTAGCTAGAAGTCCTAATGCTAGTGCTATAAACATGGCTTTTACTAAACATATTACTAATGCTCTCATACAAGTTAGGGAAGAGAAATTAAAACATGAAGCTTCTATCCCTAGGAAGTTAGAAGATGGTTGGGAGCCCATCATTAAATTGAAATTGAATGACTTTGATTGCAATGCTTTGTGTGACCTTGGTGCTAGTATTTCTGTTATGCCTAAAAGATTATATGATATGCTTGATTTAGCACCTTTGGAAAATTGTTACTTGGATGTTCACCTTGTTGATTCTACTATTAAAAAACCTTTGGGAAGAATTGATGATGTTCTTATCATGGTTAACAACAATTATGTCCCCGTTGATTTTATTGTCTTGGATATTGAGTGCAATCCATCATGCCCTATTGTGTGGGAAGACCTTTTCTTAGGACTGTAGGTGCTATTATTGATATGAAAGAAGGGAATATAAAATATCAATTTCCTCTCAAGAAAGGTATGGAACACTTTCCTAGGAAGAAGATTAAGCCACCTTATGATTCTATTGTTCGAACAAATTACAATGTTGATGCTTCTTCACTTGGTAATACTTGATGCATGCTTTGTGCCTAGCTAAAAGGCGTTAAAGAAAAGCGCTTATGGGAGGCAACCCATTTTATTTTTCTGCAATTTTTCTTTTATTGAGTCAAGGAGTTTGTTTACTTCTGTAGCAACTCCTTTGTATCTTTATTTTCTCGCATTGTTGTGCCAAGAGTAGCCTCTAATGATAAGATGATGCTTAATTTTGATTGCTGCGCAGAAACAGATTTTTGCTGTTCACTGTACGAAATTCCTAAAATCACCAGATTGTTAAAAATCTGAAATTTTTGTGCGTAATCTTTATGAATGTCTGAAACTTTCATTAGTTCAGAGTTTCTCGATCTGAGCGTCGTAAGTGCCTCGAAAAAATTCGTCTTTGCGGACTGTTCTGTTTTAGACAGATTATGCCTTTTTATTTTTGCATTCTCTCTTTTACTAGTGTTGAGTGAAATTCTTTTTTGGGTGGAAGAGCTTCACATAACATCAGTGGCTGTAGCTAATGTTTAAAGTAACAAATCATATTGCGTCTTTACAGAACATGTGAATTTTTGATTATGCACTAACCCTCTAATGAGATCTACTTTGAGTTTGGTGTGACGGAAGTTTTCAAGGGTCAAGAGAGAAGGATGATATAATAGGATCAAGAAGAGTGAAGAGCTTAAGCTTGGGGAGGCTCCCATGGATCTCCCCAGCATATTTCAAGAAGACTCAAGCGTCTAAGCTTGGGGATGCCCAAGGCATCCCCTTCTTCATCGTCAAAATTATCAGGTCATCTCTAGTGAAACTATATTTTAATTCTTTCACATCATATGTGCTTTTCTTGGAGCGTCTGTGTGCTTTTTATTTTCAGTATTGCATTTTTATTTTCAATAAAGCTTGACTGGACCCTAGCATTCTTGATTGGGAGAGAGACACGCTCCGCTTTTTCATGAGAATACTCCTATTCTTCACTTATATTTGTTGAGTATTCATATCTAGCGCTGTTCAGCTTTTAGCTCTTGTTTTCATGTATCTCTTGTCAGAGCTATTAGCTTTCTTTTGTAGAAAGTACTCTCTTGCTTCACTTATATTTGTTTGGAGAGTTGATGAAATAAATTGATTGGTGTTTGGTTGGTTCAGAAAATGTTGCATGTGGTAATTGGTATAAGGAAAAACTTGCTTAATCTTGTAGATCACTAAAATGGATAACTTGATGCTTGTCAATTGTTTTGAGTTAACAAGTAGATCATGATTAAATTGTGCATCACATGAGTTAAGCCTATTAGTGAAGAACTACCGTAAAGCTTGTTGAAAATTTGGTTTGCATCGGTGGTACCTCTAAGGTCTAGATATTTTCTAATAACAGGGTTTGGTTAACAAGGAAGACGGTATGAAGTCTTATAACGTTTGCAATATGTTTGTCATATAAAACTTGGTGTACGGGTTGATATTCTTGTTTGCTTACATAACCTTGCTAGCCTAAACTCTGTACTGAGAGGGAATGCTTCTCGTGCATCCAAATCCTTGAGCCAAAATCCATGCCATTTGTGTCCACCATAACTACCTATATGTGGTATTTCCTTGCCACTCCAAGTAAATTTTTCATGTGCTACCTTTAAATTATTCAAAATGTTATTATTCCCTTTTTGTGTCAATGTTTACTAGCTCATGAGGAATTAGTGTGGTTATTCTTTATTCTATTTGTCGAGTGGACTTTTACACCTGGACTAGTGGCATATACATCCGCTTATCCAATAACTTGCAAAAAGAGCTGGCAACGGGGTGCCCAGTCCCAATTAATTACAACTTTAACCAATTAATTCTCTTCACACTTTTGCCCTGATTCATCAGTAAGCAATGACAAACAGTGAAATACCTGAATGTGTGTAAACCAAAGAGAAAGAGGGATGATCTGCCTTGCTGGTAGAAATAACGTCCTTCATGGGAGCCGCTCTTAAAAGTCCGTTCGACAGGTAGAATACTGTTCTCACCCGCTACCATTCGTTGACAATTAACAAACACCTCTCAAAAATAGATACTCCTCCATGGTATGTGATTGATGGAAGGCACCCGAGGATTCGGTTAGCCATGGCTTGTGTTAGCAAGGTTGGGAGGAGTATCAAATATTTTATGCAATCTCTATATGCTTTCAAAAACCTAAAAGCTCTAGCACATGATTTAATCCCTGCTTCCCTCTGCGAAGGGCCTTTCTTTTACTTTTATGTTGAGTCAGTTTTCCTATTCTTTCTGTCTTCCACAAGCAAACACTAGTGTCAACTTTGTTACAACATGCGTTATATGCAATGTATTGGACTTGTTATACTACTTTGTGTTGACAATATCCATGAGATAAATATGTTGAAAGTTGAAGCAAATGCTGAAACTAAATTCTTCCTTTGTGTTGATTAAATACCTTTTGTTAGAAACTATTGCTTTATGAGTTAACACTTATGCAAAACTGTTTGATGCTTGTCTCGAAAGTACTATTCATGAAAACGTTTAGCTTGTGTGATTCATTGTTTACTCATTATCTATTTGTAGCAAATTATAGACCATTGACTTGGATCACTTCATTCATTTACATGTGCCTTGCAATATTATATGATCAAGATTATGATAGTAGCATGTCACCTCAAAAATTATTTTGTTTTTATCGTTTACCTACTCGAGGACGAGTAGGAACTAAGCTTGGGGATGCTGATACGTCTCAAACGTATCTATAATTTTTGATGTTCCATGCTTGTTTTATACCAATTGCTACATGTTTTGCATCTACTTTATATCACTTTTATACATTTTTTGGGACTAACCTATTAACAAGATGCCGAAGTGCCAGTTCCTGTTTTCTGCTGTTTTTGTATTCCAGAAAAGCTAGTCTGGAAATATTCTCGGAATTGGACGAAACTACACGGGGGTGCCTATTTTTCCAGAACACGCCTGACGGAGCGAAGGAGCAGCAGAGGAGGGCCACCAGGGCCACACGCCAGGGCGCGGGCCCCCCTCTGCCGCGCCCTGGGTGGTGTGGGCCCCTCGGGGGTCCGCAGCCGCCGCCCTTTCGCCTACTTATTCCCCCCGACGCGAAAACCCTAAGTACCTGAGCAAATATCCACGAAAAGTTCCAGAGACGCCGCCGTCGTCAACCCTAGCTCGGGAGGGTTCAGAACCTCTTCCCGGCACCCTGCCGGAGAGGGGAATCGTCACCGGAGGCTTCTACATCGCCATGCCTGCCTCCGGAGTGATGCGTGAGTAGTTCATCCTTGGACTACGGGTCCATAGCAGTAGCTAGATGGTTGTCTCTCCACTTTGTGCCATCATGTTTAGATCTTGTGAGCTGCCCTACATGATCAAGATCATATTATTGTAATGCTACATGTTGTGTTTGCTGGGATCCGATGAATATTGAATATTATGTCAAGTTGATTATCAATCTATCTTATATGTTATTTAAGATCTTGCATGCTTTCCGTTACTCGTAGATGCTTTGGCCAAGTAGATGCTTGTAACTCCAAGAGAGAGTATTTATGCTAGATAGTGGGTTCATGTCTCCGTTTAACCTGGGACAGTGACAGAAAGTTCTAAGGTTGTGGATGTGCTGTTGCCACTAGGGATAACCTAACGATGCTATGTCCACGGCATATGTGTTTGTTTACATTACGCACTTTACTTAATGCAATTATCCGTTGCTTGCAACTTAATACCAACGGGGGACTCGGATGACAACCCGGCGGTGGATTATTAGTCATAGATGCTGTTGGATAACGATCTATGTATTATGTCGTAATGCCCAATTAAATATCATAGTAGTCAACATGTCATGTATATGCATTGTCATGCGCTCACTATTCGTCAATTGCCCAGCTGTAATTTGTTCACCCAACATGTTAGTTATCTTTTATGGAGAGACACCACTAGTGAACTGTGGACCCCGGTCCATTCTTTTACACTGATTAAACAACCACAAACTGCAAACTGTTCCTTTTTCATTCTCTGCAATTTAATACTCATTTTCCACACCATACGTTTAATCCTTTGTTTTCAGCAAGCCAGTGAGATTGACAACCTCACTGTTTCGTTGGGGCAAAGTAGTTTGATTGTGTTGTGTGCAGATTCCACGTCAACAGTCCAGACTCCCTGCGACAGCTATTTTTCTGGCGCCGTTGACAACCTTCTGAAGAGTTGCTGCTCCTACTGGTTCGATAACCTTGGTTTCTTTCTGAGGGAAAACTTGCTGCTGACTACATCATACCTTCCTCTTGGGGTCTCCCAACGAACGTGTGTTTCACGTCATCATCCCGCTCATGTGAAGTAGGTGTTGAAGAAGTAGGGGCTTCCGTGTTGCCGACTTATCCAATTTGAAGTAGACATGGGGTGGCATCATCATCATCCTCCATGTACATCTTCTCCATTTGAATCATCATTTTGTCGAGGAGTGGCGTCTCATCATTCACGGAACCTAGCACACAATGAGAGAACACACTAGAGGTAGAGGGTAAGTTGTTAGAATTCAAAATGGACTCACAAGACCTATCAACTACCTCTCTCAACTCATGTGGTGTATCACTCATTCCCTCAAAGTGGTAGCACTCAATCTCACATATGGTGGAGGCACTCAACTCACTGTCACTCTCACTCAAGTGGGCTAAGTGGCTCTTTTTTTTTTTGAACACCAGTAACGTAGGGAAAACCCCTACGGTTAAAATTTTATATTAATGGGGGGGTAAGTAGTGAGTTCGTGATTACATCAAGGGGGGTAGAATGTAAAGTGTGAGTACATGAACTATGCTACTGGTGTTCAAAAATTGTTCTAATCCACTGCAAAAGTGGTTGAACATCAGAACCGTTCACCCGATGATGGTGAAGGTGCAGGTCGGCCAGGAATTTCACCCTCCATCTCCCAAAGGAGGGCAGCAACTGCTGGAAGATGAATTCGTTTCTCGCTTTCCATATATTCCACGATGCACAAGCAATAACCTCCAAAAAACATGGGCCCGTGAAGCTCTCTCTAGCCTCTCTGACTCTGATCAATATGGGAACCGCCATGTTCCAATGAATCCCCACTGCATTCCAACAGCGTGCAGCAAATGGGCAGTCAAACAGTAAGTGATCTCTGGTCTCTAGTGTCCCTGCTCGCATAGGATACAACTTGGCCCACCTTCAACATGCCAATGTTTACGGATCATGAGGTCTTTAGTGTTAATTATGTCATAGAATATGAGACACAAGAACACCTTCAATTTATGCATGCATCTAGACTTCCAGATGGCTTTCATAATCGGATCACATTCCACCTGAGCAAAGAGAAATTTATACAATTTTGCAGCAGTGTAGTCCGAGCCTCTCCAGGTATAGGACCTGACATCTTGGCCAGTGTCCGAATGATCCATATTCTGCAGCACTGAAGAGATCTGCTCGTGCTGTTCGAGAGCCTGGACAGAAATGGGAATTGCGAAAGCATCACCTAGTTGAGACAAATTCATCATCTGAGACACTGATGTATCTTCATTAAGCACAAATGAGTACAGCTGTGGATAAGCATCACAGAGCAAGTGATCATCACACCAGAAATCTTTCGAAAATAGAGTGTTGTCACCATTGTGTATCTCTGATTTAGTAGTGCTTCTGAAAAGCTCGACCAGACTAAAGATGTCCTTCCACCAGAACGATCCTCTAGGGGATTGTGCATGTGGAGGGCCTGGGGCATAGTTCGACCAGACAAGCTGCACCCAAGGTATGTCAGATCTACTGTAAAACTTGTGCAGATGCTTCATCAGAAGAGCTTTGTTCTGAATTTCGAGGTTAATCACCCCTAGACCCCCATGTTTTTTAGGTCCGCAAACTAATTCCCAGGCAGCAAGAGAGTGAGGAGTACCAGCACCTTCCTCCTTGGCCCATAAGCAATGGCGACATGCACGATCAAAATTTTTGATGAATCCCTTAGGCAATTTCAGAGAGCAAAGATAGTGTGTTGGCAGAGAAGACAGTACTAACTGAACAAGAGTTAACCGACCACCGTAGTCCAGGAGCCTTGCACAAGCATTCATACGCCGCTCGACTTGGTCAGCCAATGGTGTTAGGTCTGCAATAGTGGGTCGAGTTGTGCCGAGTGGGAGACCCAAATATGGGAAGGGAAGTGTGCCCGTAGCACAGCCCAGCACTTCAGCTAGAGAATGTAGTCTGTCAGTGTCGATGTTTAGAGGCATCAGGCTAGATTTGGAGTAATTCACCGAGAGCCCAGTTGGAGCAGTAAACTGAAGAGGGAGATTCTGAAGTGTGTTTAACTGAGTGGGGCAGGCTTGCATGATCAGCAATGTATCGTCCGCATACTGGACAATGGGAAAATCCAGGTGAGGTATAGGCAGAGGTGCAGTAAGAAGTCCATCATTAGCTGCTCGGTTGATCACACTTTGCAGCAGATCAGCTCCCTCCACAAACAAAACCGAGAGAGAGGGGGTCGCCTTGTCTGACACCACGATGGCAAGCAATTTTTTCCCAAGTACCCCATTAAGGAGAACTGATGAGGTCCGATATCAAATATTGATTGGATCCAACCAATCCATCTATTATCATATCCGTGCCCTTTTAAAATCTCAATGATCGCCTTATGCACAATCATGTCGAAAGCCTTTGTGAAATCAAGCTCATAGGATGGTACCATCTCATAACTCAAGCTCATAGTGATGGGCTCGGATTTCTCAACTCCATACGCCACCATGGTTGACGGGAAACTCCCATGCTCAACCTTCTCGACCTCGTCGCCTCCAAAGATCCATGCCATTAGAGGGGAATCATCACTCGACTCCATTGACAAAGGGAACATCCCATGCTCGGCATCATCAACACTTGACCCATGGTCATAGGAGATAGCATCATCAATGCTCGCCTCCTTGGTCGAAGGGAAAATCCCATGCTCGACCATCTTGTCGTCGTCTTGGTCACCAACTTGGCACTCCTACATCATGTGACCTTTTCCATTGCATAGTGGGCACAAGAGATTGGGGCATTCTCGTGGATCATGGTCTTGGCCTTGGCAATTGTCATATATAAGGTCTTCATCTTGCCATATGGGGGCCAATGTGGTGGTGGCACTTGGTGTAGCGACCATATCATGAGGAGTGCTTGAGAAGGGCTTCAATGTAGCGGTCATGGCCTCACATGTTTGACCATGCTTCCTGCGGCGTCGACGTGAGCGTGATCGTTGCTCGAAGAACTTGTCAATGTCGGCCATGATCTCATCAACAATAGAATCAACACTAAAAGGAGACACCATAGGATGTGCACTTGCCGCCATCTTGGATGTGAGCTTGGCGAGTGTGTCGATGTCGTCTTCAAGCTTGGACATGGTGTTGTCCACCTTGGCATCTCTCTTGTGGCGCCTTCTCGAGCTAGAATGGCCTTGGCTTTGTTTTGCCTTGTCGATGCACTTCTTGTGGTGCCATCTTGTTGTCGAAATAGAATGTCGAAGCTTGGCGCTCTTGGCGATGTTCTTCTCATGGCGCCTTCTTGAAGTTGATGGAGCTTCATAGGATGGATGCATGGTGGCCTTGATGGTGCATCGTCTTGAGCTTGAACCATAGAAGGTTATGCCGCCCTTGAACACGGTGGTGATGGGGTTCATCTCCTCTTGCATGTTGTCGAAGGTGTAGTCGATGTCGTCGCACATGCTTGAAGAGTGGTAGTCATGTCATCGGAGTTGTAGTCGTGGTAGCTGTCCGCCATGGGATCCATGCTCATGGAGTCGTAGTAGCGGAAGTCTTGGTGATGCTCCATGCCATGCACGCTTGCGGAGTCGAAGTCGGTACCATATGATGAAGGTTGGTCGAATTCGTGGTACCGCTCCATGTCGTTGACGCTTGTATAGTCGGAGTCATGGTAGCGGAAGTCTTGGTGATGCTCCGTCATGTCATGGGGGTCATAGTCGGTGTAGCATTCCCCCATGTCCTCTATGCTTGCGGCATCATAGTCGGCGTGACTCATCGTGTACTCATTATCATCGTTGCCTCCATAGTTGGATTCGCTCTCCCTGGACATGTTAACCCACAAACACAAGTGTATATATGGAGTGATGGAGAACCAGGAGAAACTATATCGAAAGAATAGAGTTGCTTGATGAAAGAGAATCCGGTTCTCACACCCAACGCACACACTTATGAGGATTGGTAGGTATGGTAGGTGGAAAGACAATCGAACCAATCCAAAAACCGAGATATTGTAAAGGCAAGTAAAGAACCACGATGATCACAAAGCAAAAGAAAGTCAATCTCAAAAGATAGGAATGTAGTTCAAGGAAAACACACGCACGGAGAGATAAATGGGACTTATGCAACCAAGAAGTGAGCTAAAGAACCATATGATCCTAGCGAAGACTATAAGCTCGTGTTGCACAAGTACAAGGAGAGCCACTAACTCGATTGCAATTTATTGGTGGGCTACTAGATTTGCACAAAATGTACCATCTACTAGATGTTCATCGAGCTTGCGCTTCCTACAAGAGATATGGCAAGTGGTGTCTCTTTCTTTTCTTTTCTTGCTCTTTTTGCTTCTTTTCTCTTTTCTCTTTTGATTCTTTTCTCTTTTGCACACTCACTTCTTTGATGCCAACAAAAAGATATATGATATATGAACTAGCGCATACAACGGTCGCTCGGAAACTACACGGTACAATTGTGCAAAGCCCAAGCAATCATCAAGAGCTAGACTCAATAGGACATGGTAATCGCAAAGATATAGTGTGGCTCACAAACAGTGTTGGATTAGGCTGCACCTAGGCAGCGCTTAATCACGCTTAGGCACTAGGCGATGGACAAATGCCTCGCCTAGGGCATAAGCGGAACTCTAGGCAGCAACTAAGAAATTGTTTTTTCTAGCAAAAAAACATATCATATTGCACATACAAATAATATGTGCCACAATCCAAAGGTAGTTGTTAATAGTTTACTCATTTCTATGCTCTAAATTAGTGTAAATAGATATAAAATAGCCCAAATATACACCTGATGGTAAAAACTATATACCCGCCTAGGCCACGCCTAGAGCGCTTAAGCATCGCCTAGGTGCTAGGCTAATGCCAACCGCCTCGCTTACGCCTAGCGCTTTTTCCAGCCTTGCTCACAAAGGAATGGCAAGGGGAGAAGATTCGTGATGTTTATACCTTTGGTCAACGATCTTCACCCGTTGTTGTCGAAGTGTCGTGCTTGCCCACGGATTTTGGTGATGCTGGATGTTCGATCAGCCGCAATGGTGATGTAGTCCTTGTTTGTAGCTTCGAATCGAGCCAAAGAACACCAAAAACGGAGTCCGGAATCAAAAGATATGGCCAAAACCGTTTTCCTGAAATGCTGATTTTTGCTCTCTGAAAGTATGTCGGTAGTACTGGGAAAAGGAGGTCGGTAGTACCGTAGAACGAAGCCCGGTAGTACCGCCCAATGCCCGGTAATACCGCCAAACACGGGATTTTTCAGATGCGAGCTCGGGACGCGATTTTTGCGCGATTTGGGCGGAAAAACGGACGAGAAAACAGCAAATCGGAGGGCCAAATGATGGAATTAGGCTATGGGAACGCAAAGGAAGATAGATCAACAAGTTTAGCAATAGATCTATGAATCAAAACATGCAAATACGCACTCAAATCTCAGATCGGCCCAAAAGCAATTTGGGGCTATTTTTTGTGGAATTTTCAAAATTACTCAAAATCAAAGAAAAATTTGGTGGATTTGGGGCTGGAAACACAAGTCAAATCCGTGGCAACCATGTTCTGATACCATATGGTGAAGGGTGCGCCTCTAGGGTTGCTGATCTTCACGGATTTGATGCGGAGGGACGAAGAACGTGAAGAATCACGAAGAACACAAGAACACAAAGGGAGAATTCGAGGGGAAAGTGAGGGATAACTAGCAAAGCAACACGGACGAAATCAACCGGTAACAAATCCCTAAGGGCAACCCCCGATTCTCAATCTGCAAGCAACCTTACTCTTAGGATTGTTTCTCATATCGGTCAATCCAACCGATCCAATAGCGTCACCCGAAGATGAAGCATTGGCATGTAATCTCAATTACAAGAAGAGGTCTTGGAATCCACTAGAGTGATCTTCTCCACAAGGGGAGGCCTTGATTCATCTCTATAGGAGGCAACACCACAAGGGGTGGGAAAGGAGCTAAGCTCAACTCTATCTCATCATCTTAGCTCTACCCTAGATCTGAAGGGGTAGGTGCCTATTTATAGGTTTGACCACGAAGAGGTAGATGGGAGGATAAGATTACATGACTCAAGGGTCATTTCAGCACGCAGGCACGCGTCAGGTCGGTAGTACCGGGCTTGGGTCGGTAGTACCGACTGTGGAAGTTGGCGCGGTAGTACCGGGGCTGGTGGCCCAGTAGTACCAAGCGCCCAGCATGCAGTACCGGGTCCTTCGGTGCGGTAGTACCGAGCTGAATTCCTCCGAGTCCAGTAGCTCCCTGGCTAACATAGTAGTACCGGACAGGGGCGGTAGTACCGGAGGGGCGGTAGTGCCGACCATGGCTCGGTAGTATCGGCCATTGGAACTGTGGCTCTTCTTCCTTCTCCTCTTCCAAGCCGCCGTCTTGTCGGGCTTCATTCCTCTTGTACCTTGGTCATCCTCTCGTGTACCCGTAGTCGTCGTGGCAAGCTTAGTATCATCAAGGGACGGAGGATGAGGTAGTATATCATCCAAAAGGGTGAGAATTGAGTTCTCAAAGGAATGAGTTCACCTTTGAGGTCCATGGTGACTTGTGATGTGTTGAAATGCTTGACATGGTGATGGTGTTAGGTTACACTACATCACGTAGTGTAGTTTTGTCCTTTATATATAGACTCCACGCATGGTAAATTAACCACTCACATTGTTGTTTCAGGAATGAGAGGAGAAGCACCGCTCACGGGGACGCCACGCACCCACCGGTTTGGTAGCAGCTACTTTGGCCGGCGTCTCTGTCGTACGTCGACGACGGGACAGCTATTTTGTTTTTCTTGATTGAGGGAGCGTCTTTACGGATTTGTCCTATACATCGCTCGAATTGGTAACAACGCTCTTGCCCTTAGCGCCACAGGCCGGGCCAGGCCAAGTTGCAGCTGCTACTGTCCACGTGATGCTCCGTGCATGTCCACGTTATTGATTCATCGATTGCATTATTGGTACTAGATGTTAGATATTAATCTTGTCATTTTGTTTAAGTGTTGCATGCGTGCGAGTTGCAGCAGAAGAGTAGGTCAAGAGAGTCAGTTAGTTAGCTGCGTGTGCGGGTCGTGTGCCTAGAGTGATTCTAGGAGAAAGAAGTGGTCAAGATAAGATTAGATGGGTGCGTGGTGTTAGTGGCCGAGAGTGGCTGCTGGTACGTGGTGTTGGTGGCCGAGAGTGGCTGCTGGGCAGTAGTGTGTGAGTCTACTTAAGCAGTGTAATCCCTTTTGGTTGAATTAATGAGAAGAGAAACAATGTAGCATATGTGCTCTCACCGGGAGCAAAAGCAAAGCTAGTTTTCTCCCTGGTAAAGTGTGTGTACGTGTGAGTTTCTTCCACCGTGTGTGTTCTTGTGAGATACAAGAGAGAGTAGAGTTTTTTTTTTTTTTTGACTTTTAAGAGAGTAGAGTTCTTGAGAGATAGGAAGAAGAAGTGGCGCTGCTACTAGAAGCATACATGGCTAGGCATCGACGCATCGTCGATGAGAGCAAAGAAAAACACATAGATCCATCGATGGCGGCGGGAGGCGTGTGGGTGTTCTGGAAGGACGGGGTGATGGAGCTGAGGCGGCGGCCGGAGAGCTCGACGTCCTCGCCGAACAGAAGCAAGGAGCTAGTGTACCTGCCGGCCAACAAGGCGATGCGGTCGCTGGAGGCGCTGGAGCGGCGGCGGTCGGATGGGAGCGCTACCGTGAAGACCTCGCCGCCGTGCAGCTGCACAGGCCCGACGGCGGTGTTAGCACTAATCTTGACGTGCGTGGTTCGGTTGGCAGCCGAGTCCTGCGGCCGTGGAGTGCGTTGGAGCTGGCCGAGTCGTGCGTGGCTGTTGAGAGAAAGGTGCTCACGGGTGCATGTACTTAGTGGTTAGTTAGGCATGGGTTAGTGGCCGGAGTGGCCGGCTAGCTAGTGCGTGCGTGAGCCTATTTAAAGAGCCTGCGAGCTCATGTGTGGAGTAAGCCTGAGAGGAGAAAATGTAGTCTCCTGTGTTAGGCGTGTGTGTGTGCTCGGGGTAGAGTGCTTGTACTGGTGTGTGTCCAGAAATACAGAAAATAGGGCGTCTGTGCGCCGAGGCGTAAGTGCGCCGGAAAAATCAGCCTAGCACTTCTTCTTCTACCTCCGTTCGTGAGTGAGCTGAGTGAGAAAGGTAGCTAGGTTGCCGCTGTGGCAACAACAATTGGTATCAGAGCCTTGTTCGTCGAGGTCCGAGTCTCCGTCGTCGTCGAGCTGCGTCACGAGCGAAGGAGAAGATGTGCTGCCCGGTAAGTTGTGCCACCGGCGGCAAGGAGGTGATGGCCAAATCGCGAGGCCATTGCCGGGAGGAGATAGAGGTCCATGTGCGAGTCGTCGAGGAGGTGTGCGACATCGGCGGCAACATGGAGGCGAGTCACCGGCGAGTTGCGGCACCGGTGGCGAATAGAAGTCCATGTGCGAGTCGTCGAGGAGGTGTGCGGCATCGGCGACAACATGGAGGTGAGTCACCGGCGAGTTGCGGCATGGTGGCGAGCGGCGGCCGGCGACAAGTACAAGACGGCGACGAGTACAACGACGGCCGCGACGACGAACACGTCAAGATTAAGGGGAAAATGTTAGCACTAATCTTGACGTGCGTGGTTCGGTTGGCAGCCGAGTCCTGCGGCCGTGGAGTGCGTTGGAGCTGGCCGAGTCGTGCGTGGCTGTTGAGAGAAAGGTGCTCACGGGTGCATGTACTTAGTGGTTAGTTAGGCATGGGTTAGTGGCCGGAGTGGCCGGCTAGCTAGTGCGTGCGTGAGCCTATTTAAAGAGCCTACGAGCTCATGTGTGGAGTAAGCCTGAGAGGAGAAAATGTAGTCTCCTGTGTTAGGCGTGTGTGTGTGCTCGGGTAGAGTGCTTGTACTGGTGTGTGTCCAGAAATACAGAAAATAGGGCGTCTGTGCGCCGAGGCGTAAGTGCGCCGGAAAAATCAGCCTAGCACTTCTTCTTCTACCTCCGTTCGTGAGTGAGCTGAGTGAGAAAGGTAGCTAGGTTGCCGCTGTGGCAACAACAGGCGGCATCGACCTCTCACCCTCCCGCGCGACTTCGCCAGGTTGCGCTCCACCCACATGTACGACGTCGTCTTCAAGAACCGACACCACTTCAAGGTTGTCGACCTAGTCTAATCTACCTACTTGCTCGAAACATTTTTTTTTAGAATACGTCAATGGCGTACCTTACTTTTATATAAGGAAAAAGGATAATGTACAAGAGATTACAAGCATCTACTACTACAGTATAAGTATTAAATTTTCCCAGTTCATTTAGTTTTATGCTCTCTAGCAAATTGGAACATGCATGAATAAGTGAAAACTATACACACCATTTGTAGCATGCAAGAATGTTGACGTGGATACTTCTCAGTCGACCGATATTTAATCCGCGTCTCAGTCGATCGACGATACATTTTTCTTTAGCGATACAATCGATTGGTAAAGATTGGGCTTGTGCTTAGCTATTGGGTTTTAAATGAGTAGTTGCGCTTTACCACTCCAGTTTACGTGCTATCGTACAATTTCATATTAATATTTGCATTTGTCTACTCAACAACTTCATGAGAAAAAAAATACAAACATTACATGTCCAATTCACATTTGTAAATATTATAGTGAAAAAATATTAATGTGCAAATTGCCGCTAATGTGAAATTGCAAATTGCAAAAATACTTATAATTACTTGTGTAATTGCACATTAGAATCTCATGAGAATCTGGTTGTACGTTGAGTGTAAAGTACTTTGCCGAGTGACTTCCATCAGACACTCCACAAAGGCTTCCCTAAACAGAGTACAAGGTAGAAATGTGGGGCCAATATTAGACCCTCGACGTTGCCTCTTCTTTGTTGAGTTTTGGGCCACAAATGTTCGGCATAGATTGGGGCAAACCTCATTTTGCTGAGTTCCTCCTGGCTCCTACAATACACTTTACAAAGCCATCCGCACACATAAAAAGGTTGGGGACACCTTTTTCAGCTTGCCGCGATTGATGCAAGGATGCGGCACAACCGATTTGCCGAGTGGCGAGTATAGGAGAGACTCATTACGCAACTACGCAACTCGACCTTTCCTACGAGTCCAGTGGGCTAGGTCGATATGGATGTCTTTGCCTAAAAAGGAAGGGCCATGTCACCGGAAGAAGCCCATCCCCATAGAGACCGGGTCAAGTATGGAGTCTAGAACCGGACTAGGTCATGGCGCGCCAAATGGTCGATATAATGGCACATTAAATCATGATCTTCATCATACACCACGGTCCCACGTAACTTACCAATGGTCGTCACACACATTAACATGGCACCTATAATTCCATCGTACCGGATATTATAAAGCACATGGAGAAAAACCCTAAGAAACAGTTTCATACATAGGTATGTTGGGTCGCTCCGGTTGCAACATACACTAAGCACACTTGTTCACATATCAATCAAACCCACCCTGATGTCGGTCGGTTGGACGGCTTCTGCACAATACGCGATGAACCCACCTTCCAGCGTACCCCTTTAGCTCCTGTGGTATGAGAGGCTTGAGCCCTTGGAGAATTGCGTTGTTTGCATGCTCGACTTACCAGTTCTCCCGTGGGTGAGCAGACTTGGCGGGTGCAACTGTCTCATGATGTGCTTGGTCTTGTGATGATGACTTGATTCCTTGGCTTGCGTGATAGAGCTGCTATTGTCAAAATACACCACCAGGGATTGAACGCACCCTGAACCACAAAAAGACCCATCAGGAACATCCTGTTTTTTGCAAAACACGGTACAAATACAGACGCTCATATACACGTTCACACACTCACCCCTATGAACGCAAAAAAAAAAAAAATAAAACACCCTACCCATATGAGCACCTCCGAGAGACTGAGCCGACGGTTGAGTCTTGAGATTGACGAAGTCACCACAGGCGCCTCGCTGTCGACGGAACGTCGCCTCCCACTGAAGAATATTTCGTCAAAATGAGAAACACCAGTGTAAAACTTGGGATTTGAACTCTGCTAGGCTGGGGATACAACCACCTTCCTAACCATGCTACCACATGTAGGTTCTCCGAACTTCCTTATTCATACAGTTTCCTTCGCAACTTTTATTGTGCAGTCTGTCACCGTATCCTGCTACCCATGGGATGTTGGACCCAGGGGGGACCCAAGAAGAGATGAGTGGGGGCCTATGCCCCCACTCAAATTTTGCAAATCCTTTGGAGTTTTAAAGAAAATTTTCTAAAAAATTTGAATTTACAATAGAAATACCCCCAGTCAAACTTTGTGCCTCCACTAAATATATTCGATGGGTCCGCCCCTGGTTGTACCCTACAATATATAAGTTTATTGCTAGTAAAAACAACGATGCCAAGTGTCACCCAATGGGGACTTGGCAAATCTTTTCTTTTCCCAAGGAGGCGAAGCTACCGGTGGAACCTATCCGACGCCCGTTGCGTCGGAAAGTTCCTCCGACGCGTACCCCCGCCCGGTGCACAGCGCGCGTACGGACCGAACAACTGGGCCGGCCCACTTCTTTCAATAAGTCTATTTTCGGTTTTAGGAAGTTTAGTTCCGTTTTTCTGATTTTTTTTGTTTTTGGTCCGTTTTATATGTTCTCAGTTCTTTTTTCTTTTCATTTTTTTACTCTTTATAAATTCATTAATATTTTCATACTTATGAAAAATTTTCATTTTTGAAATTTTTTCATTTTTTAAAATTGTTCAGATTTCAAAAACCGTTTTGCTTAAACAAGGGATATTAGGGTGATTATGGACGCGCGTGGGGATCTTGGAGACGGATGCGCCTAGCGATCAATGATTGGAGAAGGAGACAAGAGAAACATGCCAAATTTTACAACCTCGATCGAGACAGTGGAGGGTGGCTTCTGCTTAATGATCAGGAATACAAAAAAATTGAGTTTGGATCAAAATGTTGTTATTGTTAAGCTTGCCCCGTGATATTTTAATTGTCAAAATGCTATAAGAGAATGAGAAATATCTTGTATAGTACCCCAGCAAACTGTTCTAGTCCCTTCCTTGTGCTTGTAAGTTTGTATGGACTTGCTTGACATGTTGTTTTATTTATAAAGCGGGGCGAAAGTCTGTTTCGAGAAATATCTTGTATCACGTGATCTAGCCCAGGAAAGCAGTGGTGAGTACATGCATGGTAGATTAACCGCTCACAGGGCACGGTCGTAGTGTAGTTTTGTCCTTTATATATAGACTCCACGCATAGTAAATTAACCACTCACATTGTTGTTTCAGGAATGAGAGGAGAAGCACCGCTCACGGGCACGCCGCGCACGCACCGTTTGGTAGCAGCTACTTAATTTGGTCGTACGTCGACGGGGCAGCTATTTTGTTTTTCTTGAGGGAGCGTCTGTTCGGATTTGTCCTATACATCGCTCGAATTGGTAACAACGCTCTTGCCCTTAGTGGCACAGGGGCCATGCAAGTTGCAGCTGCTAGTGTCCACATGAAGGCCGTGCCACCGCTCCGTGCATGTCCACGTTATTGATTTATTGATTCATCGATTGCATTATTGGTAGTAGACGCATACGCATGGCTAGGCCTAGGCATCGTCGATGAGAGCAGAGAAAAACACATAGATCCATCGATGGCGGCGGGAGGCGTGTGGGTGTTCCGGAAGGACGGGGATGGAGCTGAGGCGGCCGGAGAGCTCGACGGCCTCGGCGAACAGAAGCAAGGCGCTGGTGTACGTGCCGGCGAAGGAGGCGATGCGGTCGCTGGAGGCGCTGGAGCGGCGGCTGGGGCCGCTCGGATGGGAGCGCTACCGCGAGGACCTCGCCGCCGTGCAGCTGCACAGGCCCGACGGCGGCATCGACCTCATCACCCTCCCGCGCGACTTCGCCAGGTTGCGCTCCACCCACATGTACGACGTCGTCTTCAAGAACCGAGACCACTTCAAGGTTGTCGACCTAGTCTAATCTACCTACTTGCTCGATCGAACCTACTATATCAAATTTCCCCCAGTTTAGCTAGTTTATATGCTCTAGCAAATTGCAACATGCATGCATAAGCAAAAAACTACACAACGCTTGTAGCATGCAAGAATGTTGATTATTAATTCGATTATTATACATAGAAATATAATGATGCACATGTGTGTGCTGTACGTGTGGTCGATGTGACAATATCTTGTATTACTCGGTTATATGCGCTACGGAGTTATTTCGTATGTACTGTTTGTTCACTCCGGAAATCTGGCGGTATATTTCGTATGTACGGTTTGTTCACTCCCGGAATCTAGCGGTACGCTGAGTGTCAAGTACTTTTTTTTTTGCGGGGAGTGTCAAGTACTTTGCCGAGTGACTTCCATCTGAAATTCCACAAAGGCCTCCTAAACCGAGTATAACGTGGAAATACGGCTGCTGGCCCAGTGGTTGGAGCGAGCAGTGGCTGCTCCGCCCGTCCAAGTTCGACCCCCCAGGGCAGCGAATTTTCGGGTGCCTCACGTAGTACTGTTCGCAGGAACAGTACGTGCGGTCTTGTCCTGAGGGCGTGTATTGGCGCAGTGGCAGGCAGGGTTTGGCGTTGCCCTTGTTCGTGCGTGTATTTTCGTGCTAAGTTTTAAATTTTCGAGTTTCCTCCTTTAGCTTTATGGTAGGGCTGACGTCGATGGTGCTAGTAGGAATAATGTTTTTCCAGCCCATGGTCTTGCTCGTCGGAGGTGTTGCTCGAGCCGGCGAGGCTTGTGGAGTCCAAACTGTTGGAGCAATTTCAATTTGATGTTGCATCTTGGCGTGGCGGCGGGGATGAGTGCGGCGGTGATGACTGTTGTGGATCTGCGGAGGGCCCGGATCCAACTTTGAAGGGGCTCGAAGGGCTCCTCTGGCCGATGATCTTTATCAGGATAGATCCAGCCTTACGGGATTGGTAGCTATCGTGGCTCGTTAACACCTCATGGCAAGGGGTTTCTTCAGTATCAAGATGTGGACCAACTGCGGGTGTTCTTCTTCTTCGATGGCGGTGAGGATAGTTGCGGCGATGGCGGTATACAGCACAATAATCGTTTGTATTCTTGGAATTTTCTGTTACTTGTATTCGTCTCAACTCTGTATCCGTACTATTATCAATACAATTAATGTATGCCTATGGGGAACTCCGCAAAGCTCTTTTGCCGAGTGCCTCCTAAAATACACTTGACAGCCGTTCACATACGTAAAAAGGTTGGGGACACCTTTCCCAGCCAGCCGCGTTTGATGCAAGGAGGCGGCGCTACCGGTTCGCCGAGTGACGAGTAGAGGGACTCATTACCCAATGAGGTAAGTTGGCCTTTGCTACGAGTCCCCTGGGCCGGGTCGATATATACATATCTGCATAGACGAGATGGGCCATGTCACCGGAAGAAGCCCATCCCCACAAAGATCAGTCAAGTCTGGAGTCTAGAACCGGACTAGATCACGCGTCAAATGGCCGAATCATGGATATAATGGCACGTTAAATCATGGTCTTCATCGCTATACCACGATCTCACGCAACATAACATTCTTTGTCACACGCATTAACATGGAACCTATAGTTCCATCTTACCACATATTATAATGCACTCGGAGAAAACACCTAACAAACACCATGCAAAAACTTTCCTACCATGCAACCGCTCAAAAGTACGAAAACCCTTATAGTAAACCAAATATCAGTGGCATTCTTTATATAACACGCCACTGATAATACGAGTGGCGTGCCTCATTCACTCATGCCACTTCTAATCATGTACCATGTGCGGATAGGATTGACACGCCACTAATATGTGGGACCTGCGTGCCCACATGGGCCGAAACGTATCGTTGGCGTGTCGTGTTAGTGGAACTCCACTAGGCATTTCATATTAGTGGCGTGCTCAACTTACACGCCACCGGTATTTGTCACTTGGTGGCGTGTGCTGCCACCAGACGCCACTAGATTCCACGCAACTTTATTACATCTGATCGCCAAGTTAGCGGAATCTAATGGCATTTGATCAAGCCATAACTCTAATTGTTTTTAATCGCCTATTCACCCCCCCCCCCCCCCCCCCCCCCCCCCCCCCACACACACACACCCACCCAACCTCTAGGCGATTTCTTTGTCCTTTTAGATGGGCTTCTTCTGCTAACATCGTCCATCCCGTCTAGGCGGAGGCGCCAATATCAACCCAACCCACTGGACTGGTAGCAAAGGACGAGTCGTCCCCATTGGGTAATGGCTCCCCATATACTCGTCAGTAGCCCCGATTCTTCCATGATTTGATTATAGAGCTTCTAAGTTGAGCCAACTGACTTGATTTGCTTGCTTCCCGAATGGGCCCCACCAGTGTGACAGAAAAAATTGAAGGACTCACGGAGTTCTTAAAGGCAGACAAAAATAAAGGGAGACATTCACCCGGGAGGGTAGGAATGCCATGGCGAGTGAGCTACTAGCGGAAAATATTCAGTAGCATACGGTTACTCTCGGTTGGTGAGGTCCTACATGTGGCCATATTGGGGGCATATCATGTCTCCAACCGTCGTTGTGTGCGGCATCTATGTCTCTGGGAGATTAATGTCTAGCTTGTGTTCCAGGGGAAAATACCACATGAATTCGAGTTGTCAACATCATTATCCCGAAAACATAATTCTGTTCCAAGTGGTTCGGCTCTAAACTTTAGGCATGTGGGAGGCACACAGTTTCGGTCTTTCGCTCGGGTGTGTCCGAGTGGAATCGGACCTTGCAAGGTCATCTTCACATTTTGAGATGTACAATTTGAAAGAGATTTCACGTTGGATCTAATAATTTTGATTAAATACTGTCAATAGTTTATCGACAAAATCATGTATTACAATATATTCATAAACATGAACAATTTTAGATACATAAACAAGGCGGTGTGCCGATGGTGGACCGGAGGGCAAACCATTTTTCTTTGTTGCCCCCTAGCTACATACACCTCGCAAGGTCTCAACCCCAACTTAATTATTACTCTCTAGTCTCTACACAGCATGAATGTAATTCATGCCAGGAGCTTGCATTGGCCTCGCATGCATATACATATGCAGCCGAGCGGTTAATTTATTGGTGATCTTGTTGAGTCAAAACTGAACTTGCCGGAAGTGGTACGTAGGGGGTTCACTTCTACTTTGTTCACTTGGCCTCGTAGGCGGTGTCGGCCTTCCAGCCCTCGGGGATGACGTCCTCGGCTTCGGCCTTGATGCCGCCCTCGGTGGTGTAGCGGACGGTGAAGGGGCCGGTGAGCTTGTCGGGGGTGTCGACCCTCCACACGGCTCCCCACGACTCCTTGAGCTCGATCCACTTGTCCTTGCCCTTCTCCTTGATGTCCACCGCCACCACGTCCCCGTCGCCGTCGACGTACTTCACCAGCAGCGCCAAGTAGTTGGGGTTGGACCCCTTCTCGACGTGGAAGGTAACCTTGGTGCCCTTCGGGTACTCGCACTTGACGCGGCGGAACTTGAGCTCCAGCTCGCCGGCGCTGCGCAGCTTCTGCTCCTCACCCTTCTTGGCCATGGCCCCGAACGCCTTGCCGGAGAGGTCGAAGTGGTAGGCGGCGATGGGCTCCTCGTTGTCGTCGGTGATGTGGACCAGGACGGGCTCCCCGGAGCAGGACTCGGGCTTGGTGCACTTGATCTCGAAGCAGGACCCGCAGCCGCGGCCGGACTTGAAGATGGGGGTGTTGCCGCAGCCGGTCATGCCGCTGAAAGGGGGCTTGTCCACGTCCTTGTACCCGCACGCGCCGCCGTTGTCCTTGGGACCGGCGCCCGTCGGTTTGCCGTACCATGTGCTCTTCGCGTCAAGCCACTTGTCGCCGTAGGTCGCCGTGATGTTCGGGCCGGGGGGAACCTTGGCGATGCCATGCGCAGAGCCCAGGAAGACGGCGAACAGCGCCACCACCAGAAGAACCGACGAGGAAGAAGCCATCTTGCTAGCTGTGTTGTTGTCCTACGATCGCTGGGTGGTATTTATGGGCGGGGTGGAGCGACAGAAGAGGGGACGCTCCGGCGATGTCGGTGGCGTACGCGGCTGACCGTGGCCGGATGGCTCGCTTGTCCGTCCAGGTATACGCGGCTGGCCATCATCGTCCAGGTATACGCGGCTGGCCATCATCGCCGGATGGCTCGCTTGTCCGTCCAGGTATACGCGGCTGGCCATCATCATCGGCTGGAGTAGGTCTCTCAGAACCCTCCTCCCGTAACCCTCCGCGCCGCCCCCGCGCGGCGGCGGGAGGGGCCCTGATCCGGCCGCCAGAGCCCCCCTCCCCACGCAGCAATCCTCCCCCGCCGTCGCCTAGGTGCGCGGGCGTGTGCTGCCCAGCTGTCGCCGGCGGCGGCGGGTCTTCGCCGCCCTTCCGTCCTAGGGATCCAGCGTGGGTGGTGATCTAGGGCCGGAGCGTGGTGCGTCCGCCGGCGCCACGGCGCAGGTGCATCTCGGTGGCCTGCGTGGCGGATGGCGTTTGGATCTTCTTCCAGGCAGTTCGACACCATGGCGTGGTGACCTTTCTTCAGATCCCGGCAGCCTCGGTCGTCGGATCTTGGAGGGAGGATGGCGGCCGGTAAAAGCCGGGCTTTGGCCGGCGACTGCGGCACCCGTGGGTGTCGTCACCTTGTTGAAGGAGTTGCTGCCGCTACTCACTCGCCTCCTGCACTGTGTTCCGGGGGAAACCCTAGATCTGGTATACCAGATTGGATGATGGCGGCACCTTCGGTCTCGTGTACCCCTTGGGGGCATCGGTCTTGGAACACAGGCTGCCTGGAGGGGGTCTTTTGGTGGAGCGGCGTACCATTTTCCGCGTCAACAATGGTGACTCGGCAGCATGGTGCAGTGGAGTCTCAGCGTGGATGCGTGCGAATGGACGAGGGCAGGGCGGTGGTGCTGTTCGGCGTCATGGTGACGTCGCTGGCTGGCCTTACAAGGCCATGGCGTTGATCTTTGCCTGAAAATGGGTTCGAGGAAGACGGCGGTAGCGACTTCTGTAGCGCGCGCATGCGGTGCGCGTTGAGGGTCTGCTGGACCGGTACTCCGGTTGTAGATGATGCGTGTAGGTGTGAGGTCAAGGCATGCGGCTCTGATCATGGTCACCCCCATCATAGTGGTAGCGGCTTTCTGCCGAGCGGCTGACTTCGGTCTGATCAATGTTGTAACTTGTAAGATTTGATGAATAATTGCGGTGGCTGTGTGCATCATTTTGATGCAGAGGCCGGGGATCCGCACCCTCTTATCTAAAAAATATGTTCTTGATCAATGTCGGCCTGAATGTACGTTTAAGATGGTTTCGACTACGTCCTGTCCTGTGATTGTGAGCCACCTATAAATAGACTTGCCTAGGTAGGATGGAAGTGTACTTTTCTGCTGGACGTCGATCAAATGTCAGCAAAATGAACACAGAGCGTGATAAAGACTCGAGAGCACGTGACTGAACTGAACTGAACTAAGCATTTGCTTTGTTAAAATCGCTCAGCTACGACGGGCAACGGCGGTCACATTGCTCACTCTTGTTGCAACAGAAAACAGTTTGGACACCGAAATCCGTCAAATGATGAATGCAATACCTCTGTACGAAAACGTCAGCAAAACACCAAAGGGAGTTGCCGACCACTACTGGTGTTTTTTACAACTATATACACATAGAAATCTTGGATATGATTACAGTGTTGACACTTACTACTTGGAGTATATAATAAACTAGCAGGTATGTTTTTTTAAATATAATGGACACATGGAATCTGAAATTGACTATATAAATATGGAAGCAAAAAAGTTCACTTGATTGGCAAATGATTTAATTTTATAACATGGCGAGATGGTGTGATCTTATTGTTCGAACAGTAAAAAAAAAGGATGACATGGACAATTGAATGGCCAAATGAAATATGATTTATGTACTTGCATGTAGAGATAGCAATAAGTAAAGAATTAGAAGGATGACTTGGACAATTGGTTTGTTAAAAGAGTAAGTGATGTGAATACCTTGCATGTTCAGATAGAAACATTAATTACAATCTGTGGGGTTTTGTAAACAGTGATACATCACCCTTCCGTGTCAAATGGAGAAGGGATAAAATGCTACTGTAGCACGTGCTTCACTCCTTTTAGAAAACTTTACTCAGGTCAGTACCAAAATTAACTATTTGTGGTAAAGGTAAAACATCAGGCCAGGAGAAAGCAACATGACGAAGATCTATGCAAAGTAATCAACGGAATTTCTTTCACAGCAGTGATGATATAATCTGTTATAGTTGCACACTCGCTCTATTCAGGAAAATTGGCAAGACAGCGGCGAAAAAAAATGAGTCAACTCAGAACGCTACCGACAAATGACACGACTGGAAAAAAATTCTCCATGTTCCTTGATCTATCTAAACCTCGCTATGCTTCATCCCAACTTTGATGAGCCAGACCCTGCACCAGAAATGGCCAAGGCAAACAGATTGTCGGCAAGCTTGGTTCCGAGTTTTAAGGCCACTTCGGTGCTGGAGAACAGGTGGTGACTTCGGTTTCTAGCTCTTTTCGAAACTGTATGTGCACAAATTTCCTATGCGTCTGCTTGTTGTAATGCCCCTGGATGCTCACCTGTGATTGAACCCTGCACAGAAGCAAAGAAATATAATACAATCAATACGACTTGGTTACAAGATTCGGTTATGGAATGAGATGCTGCATGAATGATGTCTACATTGTACTAACTGAACGCTACTTTTGAGGTCAAGTGAATCTAGTGTGGTTTTTATTTATTTCCCATAACAAATACTAGTATGCATAAGCACATCTTTTTCCCCTAAAACAACATTCAGTGAACCGAACTAAATTCTTTACTCACTTATTATTTCAACTATTCTATATGAAAAAAATTACCAGAAAATCTCTGCAGAGAACCATTACCACCAATCAGTTGCGACTCGATTCTTCTTTCTTGACCCAAATGCATTCTTTCAGGCCAAACAGAATTCAGCCTCCTTGCAAAATCTTCCACTTCCCTGTACATCCAAATACAAAGCATGAAATTCATATAAAATCATGGCTTTGGTACAGGGAAATGAGCAGTAATGGTTTAACATCTTTTCCGGTACAGAATAGAGGCAATAGCAGAGCAAAAACAGCAGTGAGTTGGCAAGTACTAGCAAACATTTAGCCTGTGCCATGTTACAACCGAATCATTTGATGGTATTTCAATGCTGAATTTAGAACAGCTCACAAGCACAAGCAGAATAAGAGATACTACATTATTTGGGGGCAAAACCATCTATTTATGAACGAGCAACAGGAAAGTAGATGCATTCATAGGTGCATAACAGAGATATAGTATCCTTACCGATCAAGCTCTTCCTGCATTGCAGGATCAAGTCCATCATCAAGGTCACCATCTTCAAAGGGGTACTCATTATCATCTTGCGCATCTGAACTTTGGTAAGGAGCTCTAGAAATATTCCCAGCACCCACATTGCTCGGAACCGCACAGGCAGCTTCCTCCTAAACTCAACAGATACACACTGTAAGAATCAAAAAGTCCTTTACATAATGACAATGTGAAAAGGGTACAGGATATAACCTTATTTACAGGTTCAGGGTCAGCTTTTGAGGGGATCTTAGCATCCTTCCGTCTCTTGTTCTTTTTCTTACTCTTACCAGCTTTCCCGCCTCCAGAACCTGTCAAGTAAACAACTGGTTAGATGAAATCGATAAGAACTTTTATTAGAAAAGACAGGCGAAGAATGTTTCATGTTGCATGCTTTGATCATTGTTGGTTTGGTTTAACTTGAAACAGTAACCAAGTTAAGCCAGCGAAGTGGGCAACAAAAAACTTTTAATGTCAGTAGACATGTCAAAAGGGGAATTAGGTCCGTCGTCATTAAATACTCAGATTGTCTTGCAATTGACTGTTCTCCAATGCTAATCTTAGAACCATCAAGGCATCAACATTACTCCCCAGATTGACCCGTTAATAACAAATGATCTATTTCCTATTGGGCAGTAAACCAGTCCGATTATTAAACCCTTAACAGTACCAAGATCTCCCTACCTCACCTTGGAATGAATCAATCTAGGTCAAAACAATTCAACAAAGAGAAGTTCTATAGCTAATTACTAGCATTCTTCAACCCGGACATTAAATACATAAGATGAAATAAACCATGACGAAACAGAGTTCCTGAAACCTAATGGCATGGAAGATCATGAAAGGAGAGTGATAGCTTGATCGGCTAAATGGAGCTATAAGTTTGAAGTACTTAAAGTATATCCATAGCAGGTATATGCATTGCTTCAGGTCAACTTCTTTTGGTTATTTATGATTACTACTGGAGAATATATATACATATATAGTCAATATAACTCACTGCAGTTATATACCTCCATCCCCATTTATAAAACATAGTATCTCATCAAGTGATCGCTCATCTTTTTGCTCATTCTGTACTTGAATATCCTGAAACAAACCAAACATCAGAATCAAACATGTAAGGTCTAATGAGAAAATATTGGACAGAACATATACACATTATAGTGCAGGACCTATAATGTCAAAGCATGCAAAACAGGTGAAATTCATCAGAATTACCTTCAGTTTCTGGCGCTCCTGTAGTTCTTTCCGCTTCTTTGCATATAATCGATTCAATAATCGAATCCTAGGATCATCATTTATATTTTTCAGGGGCTCCAATTTCTCTTCCTGAATGCAAGTACTGACAGTAAGTAATGTAACTCTGCTATTTCAAATTAATAAAGTGAACTCCTGCTGACTCAAACAAGAAAATTTGCCCTTCGTACCTCCGTTAAGTCATCTGGTAAATGAAAAATATCCCGGATCTCCTCAGGTGTCTTTCCTTCAATAATTCGAGCAAGTGCTCGACTGGTAAGGTCAACCAATGGCTTTAACTGAAGACTGTCAGCTGCAGATGTCAGCTCACATAGTTTTTCCGTGTCTATCCTAACAAACTTCTCATCAAATGACTTGCGCTCCTGAATAATAGAGGAAAACCTTAATAAGATAACTAGAACAACGATAATCTCAACACTTGGTTAGCATCCAATTACAGTAAAGGTATAAGCCTAACTGCATATAAAATACAAGTCAGTGAACCTTTTTTCTGAGGTACAACAGTTGAAGCATTGAGACCATCATCCTTATGGTGAGAAAGTAATGCCAGGAAATGACATGATTTTTTCAGGAAACATTATACAGCAATCTATACTTGCAGATGAGAGAAAGCAATAAAGTAAGGCACAATAGACAGGCAAAAGAGTTGCATCATACCTTGTTCGAGCGCCCTGGGACTTGATGAAAACGACAATAGTCAAGAATCAAACTCAAACTTGCCGGATTAACTCTTTCTGGGAGAGCAATAGCATGATTTTTAGATGATCCTGTGCCATTTTTCACAATTTCTCGACATATCATAGGGCAAAACATGGCAACCTCCTCCTCCACTTGCTGTATGGATCCATCAAAGCACTGAAGCCAAATATAAGTCTTCAATGCCTGCAAGCTCCCAATAAGCTTAAATAAGGCCGAAATAAGAATAGGAAGAAGTTTTAGCATCAAGAAAAATAAGTTCTAACAAATATATGGATGGGTCATACCTCTGGTTTTATTACTGATAACTCACTTTCTGACATTATTGCCAATGCCAGACAAAAAATATGGGAGGAGTTGAATGCTTTAGAAAATTTACAAGAAACTCCTTTACAGGTATTTCACCACTGAGTACTCCAATGGCCAGCAAATGACAGCAAACCACCTTACCCTGTACAAAAAAATCAGGGCATCCTTTATTTGCTTTTCAGAACAGGCAATGACCTCAATTCTTTCATAAAAAAATAAGGGTATCCCTCATTTGCTCCTCAGAACCAACAATGAACTTAATTTTTCTTTGGATTATACAATGGCTTTGTTCGCAATTAGGCGAATGAATGTCACCTTCAACAACACAGTTAACTAAGCTCGCTTAATTTGATAAACTACACAGCAGAAAGATGAAGGACAATGATGCATGAGTAATATCATTTTCCGAACTACAGATGGTGATAATGATTAATCATATAGAGATGGAAAATAACAAGAGTGCAGAAGCAAGTAATAGCCATCTTTGAACAGAAATTGCATGTCTAAACCCTTCTCCTAAAGGTAGTGCATAATGAAAATAGACACATGAAGAGAAACATACTGCTTTTCTTTGAATATAATGTTAAGCTCGTGGGACTACACATTCAACACCAGAGTGATCTATCGAACATGACCAACACATCAATATAAAAGCCCTTTGAGTTCACCGCGTTCAGATAACTATTATTTGGATTAAATGCCCATGGTTGCACCTTATTCAGATGTGATTTCTTTTTTTAGAGCCGTTCAATTATATGACTACTTTTTTAGGGCTATCCAGATATGATTTCAACGATTCAATGGCCATTGGATTCCAATTGAATCAGACATCCAGCAATCAAAACCGCGGAAATTTCTATCCCGCAGAACTCCCCATAATCCACAGAACTCCCTCCTAATCCACAAGTGCCTATTGGTCCTAGTGACCTAGAAACCCGAACCCTGCAAGCAAATACCAGGGGCCGGCCTACGAACCGCGAACAGCATTAAACACAACCGCGGGCGAGTCACAACCGAGGGCAGCGAAAATGGGGGTTAAACCCTAACGGAAGAGAAGCCGCCACAGAGGACGCGAGCCCTAGCCGGATTGCGGAACCCGCCAATCCGAGAACCCTAGCGCGGCGGCCGAAGCCGCACCCAAAACCCTAGCCCGGAGGACAGCGCGCGCGGGGACGCGAGGAGGACTGGTTGTCGTCGGCGGCGGCGGCGGCCAAGGGGGCGGACGTACCTGGGGCCTAAGCGAGCGGGGGTCTCCGAGAGAGGAGGCGGCGGGGCGGGGAGAGGGGAGCGCCGCGGCGGCGGGTGGCGGCGGCGGCGGCGGGGAGGGAGGGAAGGGAGGCGTGGCCTGTTTTTTTGGTTGGTGGGCGTGCGTTTGGTTTGGGGGAATGGAAAATGGAGGCGACGAGCGGAGGAAGCCGAAGCGACGCGCTACGTCCTTCTCCCTTATCTATCTGCCTCACCCATCCGGCCCACTGGACTTCGTCTGGCCTTGTTCTGCTCATCAAGTAAGTTGGGCTTGCTCTGTTCGTCATGCCCGGTAGTACAAGGTAATTTTTTTCCCTAAAAAGAATATTTTTTTCAAACGATTACCCGGCATGGAATAGGATTCCATTACCATATATTATATCTATATCTATACCTAATAATAAAAGCATTAAGGTTTCTTGTGGTGCGACACTTTTGTTTCCGATTTTACCCTCCCACCAAATATCATATAACGCACCGATGCCACCGAACCGTTTTGTTCCAATTATCTACAGCAACTGCCACCGCTAAGTCAAACATACGGATTCCCCTCCCTGCCTTCGCTACGTTCGCCGCCTAGGCCGATGGCCTTGCTCCGGCTGCTAAACGCGCGCGGCAAGACCATTCGAGAAGCTCGTGGCCTCCGGCCTCCCGCTCATGGCGGCGCGGGCACCTCCTTCTTGGTAAGCTCGCACGTCTTGGCGGCAAGAGCACGGGCGCACGGCAGCCGTCGGGAAGGCAGGGCATGGACCCCGGCGAGGGGAACAGGGCGCGGGCGTCCGGCGAGGGGACAGAGGCATGGCCACCCGTAGGGGCGAGCGGAGGACGGCGGGGGGCTGGGGTGGGGGGAGCTGGGAGGGCCGCCAGTGGGGTGGGGATCAGGAGCAGAGGTTGGGGACGATGGTGTTGGTCGTGACGGTGTGGTGGAGCTCGCGCAGTCAGGTTACAGCGTCAGGCGCGATGGAGAGGACGGCGAAAATAGTTGAGGGGTCGGCCGACCGAGGTCGGAGACGGCGAGGTGGAGCTAGAACGGCCGCACGTCCAGCAAGGGAGAGAGGCGAGCGAGGGAGCATCTTCCGTGATGTTCCCTTGCGTGTGTTGAGAAGGTCGCCGGCCGACGCTTTGTGCTCGATGAACGGCTGGAGCAGGGGCCCTCCAAGCCATGGCGACAGAGATGGAGGCGGAGAGGTCTAAGGGAGGAGAGTGACCGGTAGCGCGAGGAGGAGGCAGAGAGAGGGGCGCCGACGGTCATGGCGCGGCCGGGGAGCGAGTAGGGAGGCCAGAGGCACCGTGTGCGTGTGTGCCTCTGCGGTCTATCGCGTGCGTGCTTTTTTCTTTGGAAACTCTCTCGCGTGCGTGCTCGTGAGTGGTGCTGTGAACACAGAGGAGAGATGGTGGAAGGATCCAATTGCAAAAAGGAATGAAGGGGCGGGGGTGTAGGTGGAAAATGATCAGGGGAGGCTAGGGTTTCGCTTGTGTTGTGTCTGGGCCTTGAGCCTCTCCGATCCCAGGCCTGGTCAGGCTGGGCTGCTCTTTCTCTCTCACACAGACTCTAAAACCTTTCTTTTACTTTTCTTTTGCAACTATTTGACAAAACAAATTCGCAAACGGAGACAAGCTGTAGACAAAATCATTTAGGATAAGTTTAGAAACACAGAAAATAGAGTTCATGAAAATATTTTGGATGGAAAAATGTGTGATGACATGACGAGTCTGAACTACTCCTGTTTCCGTGATAAGTATGCAACACAACACTTAACTAAACGCTAAAAGATTCACTGTGCTAAAAATGTTAAAAAGTAATGCCTCCAGCTTTGATTTTTGTGCCCGAGTATATTATTTTAAAATTACATTACATTTGAGTTTGAAATTATCAAAAAAATGTGCGATTTTCCTGAGTGTTTCGTGGTAAAATCGGATAAGAAAAAATACTAGAAAGACTAAGTATTTATTCTCTTGACCGGAATATTTCACCGATACAACTAAGACGTTAGTTTGAATGACGCGGAATTTTTCTTCCGTTGCAACGCACGGGCATTTTTCCTAGTAGAGATAACGGAACTACAGCATCCAGGTTGTTTTTTTCATGGTAATATGTGTCTCATTTATAAATAAAGATGAAATTACAAGACACGTACAAATCGATCTTACAGATTTGAAAAGATATGATAAACCGATGTGACAAACCAACGCTTATCCCTCTCCTTCGGCATCACTGTAGCAGCCACTAGAGAGAAGTCAGACAGACCACCTCTTCACCCGAGTTTAACGCGGCTCTATCGCTGATCAGCAGCTTTTCGGACCTCAAAACTAGTTTGCCATAGGACAAACCATTGCCATTGAAATAATCGGACCGGGGCAACATTTTTGGTTGATCTATATTTATAGAGTAATACCAACTTCCACCAGCACCCAGCTACCAACAGGCCAAAATGAACTGAGGATTGCTCTGGAAACGAACCTATAAGCGCAAACTAACTTTCAACCAACCATAGGCAACTAAATTTTGTAAAAACATAACTAACAAAAGCAACAACCCAGCTCCAACCTTCTTCAAAGAATAGCTTCAGCTTTTTCAAGATCTTCAGTTTAGCAACAATAGAAAAAACAGCAGCTATATCCCGGTCAGCCTTGAGTTCCCAGCTCTTCTTCATCCATATCATCTCTAGCTTGAGCATTAACACCAGCATCTTGATCAACGGTTCCGGCACCACCTTCTAGCATCAGCGTATCTCTAGCAGGTGAAGTTGATGCTCCCGTAGTTGCAAACCGCACCAATGCATTCGCGCCTTCTCGTATGCCCCTCTGCTCTTGCTCCGGGTGGAGCCCTCCCCAGTATTTAATAAAAGCACCAGCATAATTGATTAGTTCTATCGGAGATTTGATCATCTTTTTTGAAGGGGATCGTGTGCAGAAAAAAAAAATCCTAACAACGATAACCGAAATAGCCAGGATCTATTACTATGCAGATATAAAGTAACGGAGGGAACGGTATACATACCCTTGTAGACCGTAAGCGTCGACGATCAAAAGATCTGTTTTAATGACGACGCGTGAATAAGACGGGCGGCGAAGACGACGGCGACGCCGACCTCAAGGTCGTGTAGAGGAAGAAGACATACTTCCAGTGCCACACGTGTAGCACCTCGCAGAGCTTACACACGTACGGAGAAGATGACGACCTCCGGGCTCCGATCCAGCCGGGCAGCGGAAGTAGAAGACTTGGACCGGAGAGAACCAGCAGCACAGCGGTGTGCGTATGGTGGAGAAAATCTCAACCCGTACGTAGCCCCAATTGCGGAGCCACGTCTAAACCGGGAGAGAGAGAGAATTGTCTACTTCAAAAGCCTGGGGCACCTCTATGTAAAGGGGATGGGAAGGGTGCTTGGCACCTTGGCTAGGCCTTGTGGGACTATCCCACATGGTGCGCCAGCCAAGGGCAGCCGCCGGCCCTAGTCCCCCCCCCCCCCCCCCCCCGATTTGATCATCTTTTTTGAAGGGGATCGTGTGCAGAAAAAAAAAATCCTAACAACGATAACCGAAATAGCCAGGATCTATTACTATGCAGATATAAAGTAACGGAGGGAACGGTATACATACCCTTGTAGACCGTAAGCGTCGACGATCAAAAGATCTGTTTTAATGACGACGCGTGAATAAGACGGGCGGCGAAGACGACGGCGACGCCGACCTCAAGGTCGTGTAGAGGAAGAAGACATACTTCCAGTGCCACACGTGTAGCACCTCGCAGAGCTTACACACGTACGGAGAAGATGACGACCTCCGGGCTCCGATCCAGCCGGGCAGCGGAAGTAGAAGACTTGGACCGGAGAGAACCAGCAGCACAGCGGTGTGCGTATGGTGGAGAAAATCTCAACCCGTACGTAGCCCCAATTGCGGAGCCACGTCTAAACCGGGAGAGAGAGAGAATTGTCTACTTCAAAAGCCTGGGGGCACCTCTATGTAAAGGGGATGGGAAGGGTGCTTGGCACCTTGGCTAGGCCTTGTGGGACTATCCCACATGGTGCGCCAGCCAAGGGCAGCCGCCGGCCCTAGTCCCCCCCCCCCCCCCCCCCCCAATGGGCCTTTTCTCTATGGTCTAGGCCCATTTAGGTGTGCAGCCTTTAAAAATTCTGAAAATAAATAAATAAATATATATATATTTAACTATTAATTACACTAATTAATATTAAATACACATTATCTAATTTAATCCGACTCCAAAAAACATTTCTCCGGCCCCCGAACTCCGTCGGATATCACCCAGAACACTTCCGGTGTGTCTGGAACACTTCCGGTGTTCTTCTCTCTATTTTCTTCTCTACATCCAATCTAAATAAACGTCACCTACCCTTAAGTGTGTCACCCTAGCGGTTCGGGAACACTCCAGACATGATTGAGACACGTTCCCCGATCAATGACTATCAACGGTGGCTAGATAAGCGTGACAGTCCATGTGTGTCCACGAATATCTTTTTTATCATTTTAACCTTAGACATCCAGTTTCAACCTTTTGCCTGACGATACTTAAATTGTCCGAGACTCGTTCTCTGGTATCACGATTACCGAGCTTGATCTCGTCACTTGACAATTCTATCTTTACTCGTCTGTGATATTACATCCTCGTGACCTAGTCACATGCTTGCAAGCTCATTGATGTAATCTCACCGAGTGGGCCCAGAGTATCTATCCTGCTATGTGGATTGACAAATCCCGCTCTTGATCACTCGCCTCGACCACTTCCTTCGGATACCCGAAAGGTACACGTTTATTGTCACGCTAGATAAGACATGACGTTTGATGCAATCAAAGCAAAGCAGCGATTAGATAGGATCTCACGGTCAAAGGTATGAACACTACGTTTCTATATATATCTTGGGTGCGTGTCCATCACATCATTCTCCTAAGGGAAAATTTGCCCCTGGACACCGTTATTTTGTGTCATTTGCCCAAACACACTAAACTTTATGTATTTGCTCAGTACCATTACAATTTTGTGGTCATTTGCTCTAACACACTAATGTACTAAAACGGAAAGGCCAATCTTTTTTGCGTTCTCGTCGTGCGCGTGTCGTCAGCCTAGCTCCGAACTGCATCGGGCTGGCACTTCGGAACTTCCCAATGCATCACTTCGGTGAATGTGTCGGCCGGCCGGCTGAGCGACGGCGCCTCCACGGCGGATGCCAACGCGTGACCACCACTGTGTATCACGGTTTAGCGATGGGTAGATTGGAAAACAACTGGATGAACAATCTGATTCACGGACATGGACTGCAACAAGAAACAGAAGTTGCGCCATACGATCTGCTTCCTTTGCCGCCTTTAATTACTCTCAACAGCATCTTCCCTGCTCCCGTGAAGCCAACAGGGCGGGACGGAGGGCTGCACGGCAGGTCGGGGCACCGCCTCCTGCCGGAAGCCAACAGGTAGGGCGCCGCTGGTTCCTTGCCCTTTGGAAGTGTCGTACTCGACTCAGACAAAGGGATGAGATGGTCACAACTTTCCATTTTAGTACATGTAGTGTGTTACGGCAAATGACCACAAAATTGTAATGGTACTGAGCAACGGTATGAAAGTTTAGTGTGTTTGAGCAAATGACACAAAATAACGGTGTCCAGGAGCAAATTTTTCCTTCTCCTAATGACATGACTCCATTGTCAAGTGAGTAAATGTCGATAATCAGGAAACCTTGATCATCTGTTGCCCAATGGACTAGTTAAGAGGCTACTAGGGACCTGGTTGTTTATATACCACACGTGTATTAATGTTTCCGCTTAATACAGTTATAGCATGGTACAAAACTTATTATGAACAATTGAGATATGACAAATAAAATATCTTTATTAATTGCCTCTAGGGCATATCTCCTTCATTTTTTTCAAAACACGCACGATTTCCCAGCTTCCAGATCGCCGAGTAGATAGCTACCAAACCAGTAATTTGGACACTTCTGCTAGAACTAATGTGTTGAGAAATCCACCAGAAGTATTGCGAGAAATACCCAGGCCTGTTCATAGCACCCACAGTTGTCTCCACCACACTCCAAACATATTTAGCTGCATCACACCGAAAGAAAAGGTTCAGGATGGTCTCCTCCTCATTGCAGAATTTGCATTCGGTGTTACCAATCCATTTTCGTTTCACCATTATCCTTACTCGCAGTTGCGTCATGCCATATCAGCCACAACCACACCTTGATTTTCAAAGCGGTTTTAGCTTTCTATAACTCTTTAAAGGATCTATCAATGCCATTACTAGACAAGAAGTTGTACATGGATTTAACAGAATATCTCCCATTTTTACCATTTCCACCTGGGACAATCTTCTTAATCATTAAGGGCCACACTCACAAGCAGGTTTTGCAATCTTCCATGCTCATTCTGAATATCTGCATCTAGCCATCTCTTGAACTCCAATCTCCACCTTCTACAAGCCATAACTGCCACTGTTACAGTATGTTCCTTACAAATATTATATAGAGGAGAAAATTTGTCCTTGAAGGAGTGGACCCACACCAAGCATCTCCCCATAATTATGTTCTCTTTCCATTCCCAATCATCATAATTCTACTTAGCAGATATAGATCTCCGATATGAAGCATATCAGCCCAACAAGCGAGTAAAAGGCTCTGTTCTTGATATTTGTTATGCCATTTTCATCCAAGTATTTTTCCCTCGTGAATTGTCGTCAAAAACCATTTTCCGCTTTTAGTTTCCACCACCACTTGCACATCAGACTTATATTGAATTTGGACAGGTCTTTCACCCCAACCCTCCTTTTTTCCTAGGTTTGCATACCGGTTTCCAGCTCACGAGATGGTATATTCTCTTGGCAGCAGTACTTAGCCAAAGAAAAGCCCTCCTTGGTTTATCAATTTCCTCTATCGTCCTTTTGTGAAAATGGTACATTGACATATGATAAACAGATACAGAGAAAAGGAAAACATCAAATCTGAGTAACCTGCCCTACCCCATCGATCAAACCATCCATCATCTTTTTCAGTCTATCTTTCAATAACCCCATCTCAAGGACAGTGTTTCTTCTAGCACTCACAGGAACTCCCAGGTATTTAATGGGCCATTTCCCATCTAACAGTTAAACATATCAACATACTGTAAAGGGGTAGGATAATTTTCGTATTCGATTCCAAAACCGTTTTAAAGAATCCATATCCGGTTTGAATGAATCCAACGGATAAGGATATATGATTTCGAACTTGACACCCGAATATGGTATGTCAAATAGCCCATAAAATGGATTATCCAAAAATTAAATAAGATTATCTGATGGTTATAATCCGATTTTCTACTGAAATTTCTAACCTAATAGAGCATATTTTGCAGTTGGTGAGTTGTCGAGTTCGTCCGTTCAATAACAACACACTTATAAATACTCCCTCCGTTTTTTTAATAGAAGATGTTTTAGGTGTTGCACATGTTATTTAGATACATACTAAAGTGAGTGAACATGCACACTAACACATGTCTACATATATTTGTGTACATGTGCATGTAGACAAATGATAAAACATTTTATATTAAAAAAACGGAGGGAGTAGTCATTATACAGGCTCTGGAGTACAACTTTGTTAGTTACTAGGTTATTCAACAATTATTTCTGGTTGTATGGTTTGACAATATATTTATGCACGTATAAGTCCGATAATTTTGTTTCCGCTCCGTTTCTGTTCCAAATCTGACCACATATAACCGCCTCCGAATCCGCAATCGGTATTATTGGATCCATTCCGAATCGATGAAAAATGTGGTAAAACAACACGTGATGGTAGAGGAAAAATTCCATCCGATCCTTTTACATCCTAATTTTTTTCTAGGCCCGGTGGGCCATTGCTACGGCGTGTGATTTCTTCGACTGGGCCGCGGCGGTTAAGAACACACGACGAGGATGACGAGGCACGCCGATGCGAGCGGGCCGGCGGGGATGGCGTCACCGGAGGACATGGCGGAGCTGGTGAGCTCGCTCGCCGACCCACCGCGCCCGTAGCATTTTGCCTTGTTTAGTTGGATTGGGCATCGCCGTCTGATGTGGGTGTGGCGTTGCAGGAGACGGCGGATGAGGAGGAGGTGCTGCGGCGGCTGGGCACGGGGGAGAAGGCGGGTCTCACCGGCGAGGAGGCGGCGCGGCGGCTCCGCATCCATGGCCCCAACGTCGTCAGCCGCTCCCACCACGTGCGCCCCACTTTCTCCTCTCTCTCTCTCTCTCCCTTGGTTAATAACTGAACAAATTCAGGCGGCATTTGTGGTTTCAATTCAACCTGACCTGACTGTCGATTGAGGCCTTTGGTAACTAGGTTCTGGAGTACAACATTTCAGTGAATTGCTAAGCCTTGGTTCAGGGACTAGACTAACGCTAAGTGGCCTTAAATGGTAAAACTGTTGGCTCGCTTGACCAGTACATTCAGAGTTGTATGACACCCATGATCTAGTACCCTTTAGCGTGATGACGAGTTGCTCAGCTGAATATATAAAGTCCAACGAGGAGTGGCCATCACTGCTCTTGACTCCTGACCAATCTTTGCTTCCGAGTACCTCGCCTGTCCCGCAATCTCAGTTTCCTTTTATGTCCGCAGTCTGAATTTCCTCTTATTAGAGTGTTTGTAGTCCTGTTTTCTTCATATAGGTGTTACTCCCAACAGGAAGTGTGAAACGCATATGTCATCTATGCTCATCAGAATGCATGGCTTCGGCGTACCAAAATTTGATGATTGATCTCACTACTTGTACTCTTTTGTGCGAAATGTAAAATTAGCATTGCTGCTTTAGAAGGTAGAGTGTCTCTAGTAAAAGCTTATCGGAAACACAATGAATGTTAGTCACGTATAACTCTGCTATGGTGGTTCCCAAGAATATTTCTAGAGCTCAATATTGTAAGTAACCTATTTCTCCTTCGAAGACCTGAGGAAGTTCGCTCCACTAGTAATACTGAGCCCATCTCTCTCCAAACATTCCGTTCAAACCGCAGTTCACTATTAGTAGTTCTGGTCAAGGGACAAAAGAACACACTAAAACTGGTGTCTTGTATCTACTTTAGAAGACAAATTAGTCTTGTTTAGCCAGCTCGTATATCATTTACAGGTTTACTAAAAATGCTGCTTCATAACGTCAAATATATTGCTGCTGCAGAAGGACAGCAAGTTCGGCGAATTCCTGATGATTATCTTCTCTATCGGGGGATGGCATCATGTCTTCCCTAACTACATGAACATGTTCTGTGTCATACTTAATTCCATGTCATGGGTTACAGTAATAACTACAGCCTTGTCTCTCGCCTTCGCATCAGCTGACCAGAGATCTTATATGATGGCCGCACCCATTATTTTACTAGCGATTAGCTTGATAACATGCTTTACTGCAAAGCTTGTTGTGGAGTATGTTAATGCTCCGCTGGAGGCCAAAGCATACGCACCAAGGGCCAAGGTGCTGAGGGATGGGAGGTGGATGGATATGCATGCAGCAAAGCTGGTCCCTGGTGATATCATATTTCTGAAGGTTGGGGACATTGTCCCTGCTAATGCTCGTGTCCTAGGTTTCAAAAGATTGACACAATGACTTTCTGGGCCAAAAGGGCTGTTGACTGTGTGCATGGATTCCTCATATACTATGCATGGACTGTGTCATGTGGCCAAGGGACTGCTGTTGTTATTGCGACTGGTCGTGGCATTCCTAGAAGCACACTGCGACTCTATCCACAGCGTTATGCTCGGCCAGGGCAACTTAAAGAGGGAATCATGGTTGCTGGCTGCTTCTGCTTTTCCCTTATACTTGTTGGTACCATCGCGGAGGTAATCTTAATATTGCTCTTCCATAAACGCGACCCTGAGAATATGCTGCAGAATGGCCACTTTATGCTATTGATTGGTGGGATTCCAATGGCAATGCCTCTTGTCCTTTGCCTGGCGTTGACATTGGGGTCTCTAAGGTTTTGTTTTCTGGGAATTGCTAGCCGAGGAACAGTTGCACTTGAAGATTTGGCCAGTATGGATGTTATGCTCTTCAACTTGACTGGTACTTTAATGTGTAATAAACCCTGTTTTACTCCGGACAAGATTCAGTTGTTTTCCAATGGTGTTGGTAAAGATCAAGCTATTACATTAGCTGCACGAGCATCAAGATCCCAACATGAACTGTATATAGAGCCAATTGATGCAGCTATTCTAAGTCTCTTGGATGATCCCGAACAGGTTCCTTTTCTCTCATATGATGCCTTTTAATCCATGTGCATCTATGTTTATTAACTTAACAAACATACTATTTGTAGGCAAGAGCTGGTATTGAGGTCCTAGAGTACTATTCCCACTTCTTTGTTGCGCTCAAGCTGATGTTCCTAACTACATACATTGACAGCAATGGATCCAAGTGCTGTGTATTCAAAGGTGATCCTGCAAAGGCAAGTCACTGTGTGAAGCACAGAGAGACAAGCGAACAAGCCCAACCACCATCACGTACACACATTGGCACATGATTTTAGTAGTAGTTAGTATTAGTTCGGGCTCATTCTTGGTCATCTCTTATTTTCATGCTATAGGTGGCTCAACATTGCTGCAGCGAAGCAGTCAAAGAGAAACTATGCATGGTAATGGATAAATTTGCTCTTGATGGGTATCAAGCCATAGCCGTAGGACATCAGGTTGGCAATTGGATTCTGTATCATGTAGTTTCTATTATTTCCTGCTGTTTGAAATTATTGTGTGTGTCATTTAATTTCTGTTATTTCCTCCAGGTGGACTTGAGCTGGGAGTTCATTGGTCTTCTACCTTTCAGAGATGACCTTAGAAGTGATAGTGTAGACACTATTAATAGCCTTATTGATTTTGGTTTGGATATAAGAGTCCTCACAGGTGATTCGACTATTCAGCTGTCCTTTTTTTTCAGTGTTTCCTCTAATACACAGTTCTGCGTCAAACAGTATTTGTTTTTCATTCCTCAGAAAGCCCGTTGTCGACTGCAAAGCAAGTATGTGGAAGGCTCGGAAAACTAGGAAGCAATGTGTTACCTGCCCATTCAGTGTTTGAATTAGCTCGTAGCAACAAAGAAGATCACTTAAGCATCAATGGGATTTCCGATCTGTTTCCAGGTCTAACCTTATCTTAGGAGGGACATCCATTCTTCACACTTTTTTGTCCCTCCAGGCAAAGGAAATCTTTCGAAGAAGTTTGTGTTTAGTGTTGTCGTGTGAGAAGTGCTTCTGTGCTCTCGAGAAAGTAAAAGCACATCGTTTAAAGAACATTATGGGTCTGATTTGCAAGCTTCCACAAACCATCACTAAGAATGCTACCTTAGGATTTGTACAATTTAGGTTTCTTTGTAAACAGAAAAGCACTTCTCTAACCATTTTGCTATGTGTAATTCTTTAATGTAGAGGACAACAGTGCTATAGTCCGAAGGCTAAGAGATTTCGGATGTTATTGTGCAATGGTTGGGTATGAATTTCTTGATCATGATGCCATTGGTGAAAGCCATGTTGGTATTTCAGTAGGTGATGCCACTGATTACACCAAAAGTGAATCTGATCTTGTTTTGACTCAGCCTGCCCTGGTACCTATTTCATCAGCTGTGCGAATTAGTAGGGAGATTTATCAGATTATGAAGGTCTACACAGTAAGTCATTCTGATGCATTTAAAGGTTTGGTTGCTGATGTGATATTTGGTGTCTAGATCATGATAAATGGATAGTCACTGGCGATATGTTGCTTTTGTTGCAGATCTATACTGTGTCATCGACTGTTCATCTTGTGAGTGCGGATTCTGATTATGGCTTAACAGTTATTATAAACCACTAAATTGAGCAATGCTAATTTACTCGTTATTTTTATTGAACTTTGGTGTCCGTGTACTTTTACTCATATGGAACTTCGACCTGCCAAGTTTCCTGGCTTTGGTGATTGCTGCTTTTAATTACTGTGAGTTTCAGCTACAAAACATCTGCAACCTTATTTACAACATGTATTGTGCTCGTTTCAGTGTTCAATTTATTACCCTTCTATTTATTTCCAGGTACATCCTTTACAATATTATTTGAAAGGATGAAACTGACTAAGTCACCAGACAGATGGCGAGCAAAGAAAATCATTGCAAGTGGTGTTGGTTTTGGTAGCTACATAGTTCTGAGTTCAGTCATTTTTTTCAGGGCCACAATATTGCCAAATTTCCTTTCAGTGAGCTCTTCTTCCAATTAAATATGTATTCTCTGGGGTTTGATGTAATAAGCTAATTATTTTATACATGGGGCAGTATAAATTCAAAGGCAGATTGCTGATGGGCACCGATGAGGAAATTAGAGCTGCTTTGTTCCTTCAGATGAGCATAGTGAACCAGGCTGTTATACTGTTTGCTCACCATGATGATTGCTGCCTTATAAGATGTCCTGGAACTTTTGTTGTGGTTACTTCTATTTTTACTCAGATGGTGAGCTCATTTCCGGTTTCTGCTTTTGCTTGAACTCTTTAATCCCTGCATCATAATCTCATTGAATCTACCTTCGGGTCAGCATGATAATTAAGCAGAGGAACACTTCGTTAAGCTTTTGCTATTAATGAATTCTTCCTACTCGCACCATAGTTCTCTCCCCCACTAAAAAAATAGAGTTATATTCGTCTATCAATATTGTATTGTTTTGAAATAGTAAAGAGTACTTAATATTTTTTGTGTTATGCTCAACAGTCAATACTCATTATATCAAATGTACTATGTCAGGTCGCAACCCATAAAGCCGTATACGGTGGCTTGGACTTTGCACTAGCAAAGGGTGTTGGTTGGGTCTGGGCAGGATTGATATGGTTGTACAACTTTGTCGTGATCATGACCCCTGTTTTGATTTGTAAGTTGCTAGATTAAGAACTGAAATGACTAGATTGTCTATCCTTCAACCCTCTGTTGCAACAGCTAACCTTCTGCTCTTTGGCAGATCACATATGGAAACGTGCAAACATGACTAGTGACAAATTGCTGACAGTATGCGTGCATTCAGCCATCCTACGTCTAATTTTGATCTGGTTACTGTATGTAATACTTGATGTAAGGCTGCCGCAGCCTGTCTCTGCTTAGGTAGATTGAAACTCATTGTAGCCAGTCATTTCACTGTGTATCAACTGTAAATGCCTCAAGTGAAGAAATCTGGGTTGCAAAGTTATACATCGAATTGGTCCCTCTTGATTCAGAGAACACATTTCTGATGTCATTACATTGTCAAAGCCTGCCTCCTTCCTTTTTATATTAATTAAATGTTGCAAGAATTACTGGGCGTATTCGCGTAACTACAGTATGATAGAAACAAATAAACCGTCTGTCACGAAGAAGAATAAAGCTCATTCAGTCATTTCATTCTAAAATTAATTTGGTCTTATTGCCAAAGGTTCTAACATTTGGGCAGAAACCTCTGTCAGGTTCTAACATTTTTCTCGCAGTTTTAGTCCTTTCATTTAGTTTTTTTATGATGTAATGTAAAACTTAACCTTTGGATTATGACTCCTTGATTTTTTTTATTTTCCTTTACCATAATTTGAGAAAACGTTAGCTGGCTGAAAAGGTCAACCTCAAGTGTGCAGTTTGGTAGATGTATCAAAATTTGACTAATTAGCATTCTCTCGTATATTTCCTTATCTAGACAGTATAGAAACACCTGGTACAGGTTACCTCCTGTGAAATCAATTGAATTTAGAATGTACTCCATCTGGTAAAGTGATACGGCTTCTGTATCCTCTGGATTAACTGTCATTAAGGTAATTGTGCAATGTAGAATTGTGACACAAACTTCAAAAGTCCGTCATTTGTACTTTCTACTTTTTCAAGTGATGCTTGTAGATATATTATCTTGCTAGTATGAGTTAATTCAGTCACTACAGCGACAATTGTGCAGGTTATGCATTGCCAAGGTCGCTGTGGAGACTCTCCAGGCCGGCATTTGCACATGCTCAATTGGTTTCTGCCTCAATAATAATTTTATGGTGGTGCAGTTGGCATGTGTGACTGTGGTAGTTGGCAGGTGAGTTTCCAGCGTCATTCTTAGAAAACATTATTTTGCAAATAGTTATATATACAATGGGAAAATGTGTTGTCGGATGCACAACGCTAGCACCGTAGTGGCATCTCCGCATGCATCATCCTCGAAAAAGTCATTTCAATTTAGAACTATAAGCGTAAATAATATTTATGCAGTGGAGAATGTGTTGTCAGATGCACAGGATGTCCATTGCAGTATAGGAAGGTTGCATCATCCTTAAAAGTATTTAACCAATTTTAAAATGTGTTGTCAGACGGCCATTGAAGCAGCGGGGTTTGCATCACCCTGTGAATTATAGAGGAGGGGTAGTTGGCAAGATATGAAGATATATTGCAGAAACTATGTTAGGATTGGTTAGCCATTTCCTGTGGAGAAAGGTCGTAAATTAAATGTAGAGCTTTTGTTGACCTTTTTCCTTGGAGTAATGCATGCCAGTGAGAAGAATATACTATTGAGATCTTTTTTACTTCCTCCGTCCCGGTTTATAAGTCATACGCGTATCCCTAGGTCATGTATTTGTCCAAGATAATATGAGAAATGTATTATGAAAAACATATCATTAGAAAGTTCAAACTTTATATTTTATAATGGTATAATTTTTGCGTTGTAAAATATATATTATATTTGTCAAATTCACGACCTAGTGATACGCGCAGGACTTATAAACCGAGACGGAGGGAGTACCATTTATTCTGCACCTGTTCTTTTAAATGCCTTATGGGGGAAAAAGATGAAACTTCTCCGCGTCAACACTCAACACTGAAAGCATATACTTGAGACTCATATCACAAGTGTTTTTGTCACCGGTTATAATCTCTTACGTTAAATATTTTGCAATAACAGACATCAAGTTTGAGCTCATCACTTCTATAGCCGGCTATTTAAAACAGAGGTTTGTAGTCAATAATTCTTCTGTTTTTTTACTAAACCTTATGCCCTGTTTGTGGCTCAGAACCTATTCTACAAAGGGGAAATGTTCTCTTTAGAATAGATCCTTATTATTTCAACTGACCATCATCAAGACTTCGTAAGCATATTATTCCACTCATAATTACAGGGAAAACTGCTATCTACAGTTGCGCACACAACGCCATCTGCGTAAACTGAATAAACGGGATGTTAGGCAAAACCTCTTTCTTCCAACCCTTATGTACTGGAAGGAAAAAACTTGATGGGTAATTGCTTTTGTTTAAAAGGTGAACACCCTCCCAATTTCTTTTATTAGAAACCAAGAAACCACTAAAACTAATATATATGTAAAAGCCTATTTCTCTCTGTAGAACAGAAGAAAGTGGAGTACTTGCAAGTATGCTCAAATTAAAGGAGCTAGCTAGTGGGACACTAGAGGGTTATTAAGAACTAGAATTCATATGCAGTATATTAGTTTTCTTTTAGCTAGGCTTCTATCTCCGTAGTAAGACAAAAGGCATGATATTAGTCTAGTATATATATCATGCTGAACAGGTTTAGGTACTATGATTGCCTTTTATACAAATTAAGGGGAGTGATATTTGCTTTTGGAAAGGGACACTTGTATTTTTACTTTTTGTTTTTTTTAGCAGAAGAGACATTTGACATTCTTATTAAGAAGAGACGGATGACCGGATTCCTGGCTCGTGGGAGTCTAGATCGAATAGCTTTATATTCTTATTATGAATATATGTATGCATGCATATATGTAATGATTAGGAACATGTTGTTAATATATAAAGCCGGCCCAAACTAGGGAGAGCTAGGGAGATAAGCCAATCAATAGAGCTTTGAATTTTGCTAGCAGGCACACAAGATAACATTTTACAAATCAACTTTCTTACATCTTGACATTACAGATGAACGCAGCTAGATGCCTGCATATTATATGTGTGTCCTTTGAAGTAATTCGTGCAGATCAAATCACCTCAGTGTGCTGCTTAATTAATTAGCACACCGTGACATGGATCTCCCCCTCCTTAAATTTTCTCTATGATCTCTGGCCGGCCCTGCTGGATCGACATTTGATACATGAATACATGATTAACAAGGGTAATCTTAGATCAAGGCCAAGCTGGGTACACAGCAACACACACATACCAAACAAAATCGAAGACCTATACGATATGTACGTACAAGTGCCCGTATATACGCTTGTGTATGCACGTACGTACATATACCGGGGGATATATAATAGTATTATTGCACAGATGCTTGGATCCGCCGTGGTGGCCAGTTGGCGGTGAGGTATCTACATCTTTCCGATGAGGGGGATGCCGACGGCGGTGACGATGAGGGTGGAGGGGACGCCGAAGATGAGGTGGTTCCAGAAGGTGAGCTCGTAGGCGTTGCGGGGTGCCCGGCGCGCCTGCTCGCACACGATGAGGTTCGCCGCTGACCCCAACAGCGACAGGTTCCCCGCCACCGTGCTCACCCATGCCAGCAGCAGCCACGACCGGGTCACCGCCGCCGGGGAGATCAGCGCCGCCGCGGTTGCCACCTCGTTCCCCAACAGCAGCACTGCGTTGCGTTCACAACAGATATTATTCACATGACGTCACCTCACACAATTGACATGCATGCCTGGCTAGTGAGTGATGCATGACTAGATGTAGATATTTTTCTAAATTGTGCGCATTTTCTGTTGTATTTGAATACGAAAAGATATATTATTCTATTGTAAATTTTGAGTGAGTGATGACTAGACAAGACTCGATCACTAGATATTTTCTAAATTGTTCGAATTGTTTGTTGTGTTCTCGCAAAAGAAACCATGCATGCTAAGTGCGTGCACCGCCAATACTATTACATTAGTTCGGAGTTCTATTACTTTTGAGTGCTTTGTCGTGTCACCTTCACCAAAATCATATTGTCGTAGATGTCAGCTAACTAAGTACCTATGTATGTGTTTTAAACTCAACTCCTACGTAGTGTCGTATGTGTATATATTAAGATTAATTGTACAGGTTCCATGCATGCATGTACTCCAATATATATATATATAGGCAATAAAGGTATATATACCTGTTGGTACGTTGGAGGCGAGGTTGGAGAGGAGGAGGATGATGACGGAGAGGACGGAGATGCCGCCGGCGCTGTCGACCTTGGAGTAGGGCGCCATGAAGTTCCATATGGCGCTGGGCAGTCCGGTCTTGTTGAACCCACTCACCGTGATGAACATGCCGGAGAAGAAGACGAGCAGCGAGTATGAGACCTTGACGAGGCATGGCTCGGCATCCCGGAAGTCGACAACGACGAGAGCGATGGCGGTGGTGATGGCCGTCCACGACATGTTGAGTCCCACCATGTAGGCGACCACCATGCCCACGGTGACGATGTAGGCGAAGCTCTTGAGGAAGAGCTTCCGGTGGTGCTCCGTGCACTGCATGAACCACGGGTGCTTCGTCGAGATGTTCTCCTCCATCATCGACTCCCGTCGTCGTTCATGGTGCTGCCGTTGAGCGGGTTGAGCTGGTGCGGGCTCTTGAGAGAGACGATGGACGGTGAGCGGCCCTCCTCGGCGGCAGTCATCTGCTTCCCGGCGTCGACCATGTCGGGGGAGACACCCTCGAGGTCCTTCCAGTACATGCAGAGCAGCATGACCATGTTGACGGCCATGCCGGCGAGCATCGCCGGCAGGATCCCGAGGAGGAACCTCGGGAAGGAGATCTTGCTGTTGAAGGCGATGACGAGGTTCTGCGGGTTGCCGATGGGGGTGGCGCTGGACCCGATGTTGGCGCTGGAGGCAAGCGCGAGGAGGAAGGGCTTGGCCGGGAGATTACGCTCGGCGGCGAGCTCGAGGACGAACTCGGTGAGCACGACGCAGCATGTGTCATTGGTGAAAAGCGCCGAGGCGAGCGCGGTGACGACGCAGACGCGACAGAGGAGGTCGCGTCCGCCCTGGCTCTTCCAGGCGAGGAGCGTGCCGAGGTGCTTGAACATGCCGGCGTTCTTGAGGTAGCCGCCGACGACCATGGTGGAGAAGAGGAGGCCGAGGATGGGGAGGTCGATGGAGGCGTAGGCGTCGTCGGGGCTGATCACGTGGAAGACGATCATGAGCACCGCGGAGAGGAGGGAGCCGGCGGTCCGGCCGATGGGGAGGAACGGGACGGACGGGAACACCGCCATCATCCAGAACACGGCGAAGGCCAGCGAGCCGAGGACCACCTTGGGGAGAGACGCGAGCGCCATGGCCGATCGTTGGATCGAGCTTCTAGGAAAGCTTGGTTAGTAAGTGATTAGTCTGCACTTGGCTGGTTAGTGACACATGCACTGGTGCGCGCTGCTGGCCTGCTGCTCGTGCTGCAGAGGCTCACGTCGATCAAGGGTATAAATAGAGCTTGGCTGGGCGGCCACCGAGGGGGCGCCGTGTGATGTCACGTAGGCTGGCAGGGTTGCTTACTTGGTTACCGATCGATCATCGATGGCTAATTAAGCGATCTAGGTACGCCAGGCCGGCGCCCTAGCTAGCTTAGCTCGCTAAGAGTCAAGTGGTGTGAGATCAAAAGGGTAATGTAAAGTATTGAGTTGTTCGAGCCGTCACCGGCCAATGTGCGTATGCACTGGGATATTATTGGCCCAAAACTATCTACTACGTATATATACTGAGTTACTGACAAACAAAGACAAGTTTATTAAGATGCATAACAGGAGTACAAAGACATGGTCGCGCGTAACCGTTCGCGAGGCACAAAATAGCACAGCTCGAGTTGCACCAGATTATTCTCTTTACAACACGCTATGGCGCGCGGGGATGTTAAGTGGCGCCATTTAATATCCATTTAAACCCACTTATTGGTCCAACAAATCAAAAACGTTTTTTTTTCTGGAAAAAATGACCTATGAGCTAACTAAACGGGATTCGCGGCAAGCATATACATCCCTACCTATGAAAGCCTAGCCGCCGCCACTTCTCCTCCTCCACCGTAGATCGGTTCCCCCTCCTTCGGCCGGCCTTGCCGGTGTCGGGAGGGGTGGAGAATCCGATCTATGAGTGGAGTTTTTAATACAAGTAGTGTTTCAATCTAGGGTTTTGGTGGTCGTCGTATTCATCAATGGAGATGACATCTTCTACAATAAGCAATTTTCCGGTCTTCGTTCGACGGCGAGATCTCCTTCCCGACGTCAATGGTGGTTTTAAAAGATTTAGTTTGTCTAGGTATGGTTCTTCAGATCTTGCTTCACCAGATCAATCTTGGATTGTTTCTCATGGTTGCCGCGAGGAGGATTGTCCTCGCAATATCTGTTCCGGCTACTACGTCCTCGGCAATGGTGATTTGTTCTCTCGGATCCCAACGACGTCGACAAACTTGTTCGGTTGTTTGTCCCTGGAATATCAGTGTTGGTGCTCTTGCCGATGTTGCTTAATTAATTTAATGGCTGCATGCGTGCACAAAGCCTTGGCATTGCGGCTTAAAATTAAAAGTATGGGAGAACCTTCGTTGGTATTCACAGGTCTGTGGTTTGGTATATTCTTCGTTGTTCTACGGCTGTCTTCAGAAAAGTACAAGATAGTGTCACGGAAGAAGAAAGGGGTTGAAGATCTCAAAGATTTGCTCGTCTCTTTTAGTTTTGTGTTTGTAATCGATGTAATCATGTACTATTTGCTGGTTTAATATATATGGTATTTGCTAAAAAAAAGGGGATTCGTGGCTGCCGTTTATGCGCCATTTACATCCCTACGCGCAGGTGCAATCTGGGTCGTCTGTTTCAGCTGTTCGAAGTCCATAATTTAGAGCTGAAAATGCGCTGGGTCAACGCTAAATCATGTGCGTCAGACAGCTGAAACCGACGGCCCATGATTGCACCTGCGCGCCATAGCGCATTGGCAAAATCCGCATTCAGTTGCACCGCGGTTCCTTTCTACAAGGAGGACACTCGGCGTGATCCGGATGATACAGGGGTTCTATCATCACATGTCACTGAACGAAATTGCCTCATTTACGGGAGAATGGGATTGCCATTCTCCAATATGCAGATGACACTATTTTTTTTGCTGGATGGAGGTTTTGAAAATGCTAGGAATTTAAAGTTTCTGCTTTGCCTTTTTGAACATGTCAGGACTTAAAAATCAATTTTCTGAAAAGTGAAGTTTTTTATTTAGGAAAAAGTGCTGAGCATAGTAATATTATGAGGAGATTTTCACATATAAGTTTGGCGAGTTACCTATGAAATATTTGGGTTTACCTGTTAATAAAACCAAATTATTAAATAAACACTGTTGAAAAAAAACTGAAAAAACCTTGGGTGTTGACAAGGTAAATGGTTGGACATTAGATTCAGAACCATCTTGCTAAAAGTCATGTTTGACCCGCAATTGCCATTGGAGCCCGGGCTCATCTGCTCCCGGTGAACAGTAAATTAAAAAAATGTCAAACAAATTCAAAAAAATCTCTCGGACATTCAACGAGTGATGTCTACGCACGCTTCTATTCCTGTAGACAATGTTGGGCCTCCAAGAGCAGAGGTTTGTAGAACAGCAGCAAGTTTCCCTTAAGTGAATGACCCAAGGTTTATCGAACTCAGGGAGGTAGAGGTCAAAGATATCCCTCTCAAGCAACCCTGCAATTAAGATACAAGAAGTCTCTTGTGTCCCCAACACACCCAATACACTTGTCAGATGTATAGGTGCACTAGTTCGGCGAAGAGATAGTGAAATACAAGTGATATGGATGATTGCAAGTAGTAATTGCAATCTGGAATAAAAATGGCAGCAAGCAAACATGTAGCAGAACTTGTTGTAAACGGTGTTTCAATGCTTAGAAACAAGGACTAGGGATCATACTTTCACTTGTGGACACTCTCAACAATGATCTCATAATTGAATAAATAAATGCTACTCTCAAACACTCTCTTGTTGGATAATAAACACCATTCATTGCGTAGGGCTGCAAAAGCACACCTCAAAGTCTGAGTAAACAAACACCACAACGTCATAAAGGAGTCACACACGATGCACACACTGTCAACTTTACACCGTGGAGAGTAACTCCGGAGTTCATATTAAAGTAACCTCTAGAGTGGCATAATAGATAAAGAGTAACATCTACTTATTCAACTAGATTACAAAGCTCATGATCACATAAATATCACACCATGGGAGAGAGAGATAAACCACATAGCTACCGGTAGAGCCCTCAGCCTCGGGGGAGAACTACTCCCTCCTCATCATGGGAGTCAGCAGCGGCGATGAAGATGGCGGTGGAGTCGATGGAGATGGCTCCGGGGGCAATTCCCCGTCCCGGCAGCGTGCCGGAACAGAGATTCTGTCCCCCGAAACTTGTCGTCGATGGCGGCGGCGCTGCGGAACTCTTCTGGAAATATGACTTGGTGTTTTAGGGTTTTCGCGTCGGGGGAATAAATAGGCGAAGGGGCGGCGTCGGTGGAGCCCGAGGGGCCCACCTCACCTGGTGGCGCGGTCCCACCCTGGCCGCGCCACCATGTGGTTTGGCCACCTCGGCGCCCTCCTTCGTCTCTCCTTCGGACTCCGTGACGTGTTGGAAAAATAGGGACTTGGCCTTTTGTTTCGTGCAATTCCGAGAATATTTGCAGAAGTAATTTTCTGGAACCAAAAACAGCAGAAAACAGGAACTGGCACTTCGGCATCTTGTTAATAGGTTAGTCCCGAAAATGCATAAAAATGATATAAGTGTATATAAAACATGTAGCAATTGGTATAATATAAGCATGGAACATCAGAAATTATAGATACGTTGGAGACGTATCAAGCATCCCCAAGCTTAGTTCTACTCGTCCTCGAGTAGGTAAAACGATAACAACAAATAATTTCTGAGGAGACATGCTTTCACACAATCTTGATCAATATATTGCAAGGCTCATGTCATGAATGAAGTGACTCAAAGCAATGGTCTATAGTTTGCTAACAGATAGATAAAGAGTAAACAATGAATCATATAAGCAAAAACTTTTCATGAATAGTACTTTCAAGACAAGCATCAAAAAGTTTTGCATAAGAGGTAACTCATAAAGCAATAGATTCAAAGTAAAAGGCATTGAAGCAACACAAAGGATGATTAAGTTTCAGCAATTGCTTTCAACTTGTAACATGTATATCTCATGGATAGTTGTCAACATAAAGCAATATAACAAGTGCAATAAGTAAACATGTAAGAATCAATGCACACAAAGTTGACACTAGTGTTTGCTTCTGAGATAGAAAGGAGTAGGTAAACTGACTCAACATAAAGTAAAAGATAGGCCCTTCGCAGAGGGAAGCAGGGATTAAATCATGTGCTAGAGCTTTTTAAGTTTTCGAAAGCATATAGAGAGCACAAAATAAGTATTTGAGAGGTGTTTGTTGTTGTCAACGAATGGTAGTGGGCACTCTAACCCCCTTGTCAACCAGACTTTCAAGAGCGGCTCCCATGAAGGACGTTATCTCTACCAGCAAGGTAGATCATCCCTCTTCTCTTTTGTTTACACATGTATTTTAGTTTCTTTATAGTTGACACTCCTCCCAACCTTTGCTTACACAAGCCATGGCTAACCGAATCCTCGGGTGCCTTCCAACAATCACATACCATGGAGGAGTGTCTATTTGCAATTTAAGTTGCTTACTGATAAATCAGGGCAAAACATGTGAAGAGAATTATTAATGAAAGTTGTAATTAATTGGGGCTGGGCACCCCGTTGCCAGCTCTTTTTGCAAATTATTGGATAAGCGGATGTATATGCCACTAGTCCATTGGTTGAAAGTCTGTCAGAAGTAAATGACAAGATTGAAAGATAAAACACCACATACTTCCTCATGAGCTATAAAACATTGACACAAATAAGGAGTAATAAAGTTTTGAATAGTTTAAAGGTAGCACATGAAGTATTTACTTGGAATGGCAGGAAATACCACATAGTAGGTAGGTATGGTGGACACAAATGGCATGGGTTTTGGCTCTCTCAGTACAGAGTTTAGGCTAGCAAGGTTGTTTGAAGCAAACACAAGTATAAACCGGTACAGCAAGACTTAAATAAAAACATATTGCAAGTATTATAAGACTCTACACTGTCTTCCTTGTTGCTCAAACATTTTACCAGAAAATATCTAGACCTTAGAGAGAACAAATATGCATCCCAAGTCTCAACAAGCTCTACGGTAGTTCTCCACTACTAGGCTTTAACTACATGATGCAAGAGCTTAAACATGATCTACTTGAGAGCTCAAAACAATTGAAAAGTGTCAAAACGAAACAAGACAAAACAACCATCAACACATGTACTAGTAGCAAGAGTGCATATCTTTTTCCAATACCAACTACCACATGTAGCATTTTCTTTCTTCCAAACAAACACCAATCAATTTATTTAAACATAAACTCTCCAAATGATAATATAATGCAGCAAGAGAGTATTTAGAAACAAGTGCTAACAGCTCGAAGAGATGCATGAAAAACAGGAGCTAAAAGCACTGCAGTAGCTAGTTAAGAATACTCAACAAATATAAGTGAAGAACATGAGTATTCACATGAAAAAGCGGAGCGTGTCTCTCTCCCACACAAGGATTGCTAGGATCCGAATTTATTCAAACAAAAACAAAAATAAAAGCACACAGACGCTCCAAGTAAAGCGCATAAGATGTGAAAGAATTAAAATATAGTTTCACTAGAGATGACCTGATAAGTTGTTGATGAAGAAGGGGATGCCTTGGGCATCCCCAAGCTTAGACGCTTGAGTCTTCTTGAATATGCAGGGATGAACCACGGGGGCATCCCCAAGCTTAGGCTTTTCACTCTTCTTGATCATATAATATCATCCTTCTCTCTTGATCCTTGAAAACTTCCTTCACACCAAACTCGACATAGTTCTCATTAGAGGGTTAGTGCATAATCAAAAATTCTCATATTCTGTGATGACACAATCATTATTAAAGCCTCTGGACATTAGCTACAGCCACTGATGCTTTGTGGAGCAAAGAAATCCACTCAACATAGTAAAAGAGAGAATGCAAAACAAAAGGCAGAATCTGTCAAAAACAGAACAGTCTGGAATGACGAATTTTTTCGAGGCACTTAAGTTGCTCAGATGGAACTGGTCCAATTTAATGAAAGTTGCGTACATATCTGAGGAAGATGCGTGATTTTTTCAGAATTTTTCGAATTTTCTGCAAGGAGATGAGCTCAAAATCGTGACAGCTAAAAATCTGTCTCTGCGCAGAAATCCAAATCTAGCATCAACTTTCAATAAAAGACTTTACTTGGCACAACAATGCAATAAAATAAAGATACAAAGGAGTTGCTACAGAAGTAAACAGCACCTTGACTCAAAGAAAAAAATAAAAAAGAAAAATAACAGAAAATAAAAACATGGGTTGTCTCCCATAAGCGCTTTTCTTTAAAGCCTTTTAGCTAGGCATGATAATTTTGATAATGCTCTCATATGTATAAGAGTTGAATATAAGAGAGCATCAAAAAGAAAATACCAAACACATTTAAGTCTAACCCACTTCCTATGCAAATGAATCTGGTAAGAAAACAAATTATTGATGCATGAAGCTACTAGCATAGAAAGACAAAACAAGTGCAAGTTCAAAAATTTGAACAAAAAGAGAGAAGACTTGATATTATTGAGATATATGAATCCATGTCTCCTTCTCTCATAAAAACTTTCAGTAGCATCATTGATAAAATCCACAATATAACCATCACATGAAACATTCTTACCATGATCCATATGCACAAAAGTATCATTACTCTCCACATAAGCATAAACAGTATCATTAGTAACAGAGAGAGCAAAAGTATCACATCCATCATTGTAATCATCATAAATAGGAGGCATAGAATAGTCAAAATGATTTTTATCCTCAATAGTAGATGGGCTGAAAATATCATATCCATTGTTGTAAACATCATATATAGGAGGCATATCATAATCAACATAAACTATATCCTCAATAGTAGGTGGGCTGAAAACATCACAATGATTATAATCATCATATACCGGAGGCAAAGTATTATCAAAGCAAATTTCCTCCTTAAAGCTTGGGGGACTAAAAATATCATATTCATCACAACCAGCTTCCCCAAGCTTAGATTTTTCCATAACATTAGCAATAATGGTGTTCAAAGAATTTATAGTAATACCACTGCTACCATCATGCAAACAAGCCTCCATAGGTTTTTTAATTTTCTCTTCAAAAGCATCATGTCCTAATTCAGTATAAAGTTCATAAAGATCTCTAATTTTTTTGTTGTTTTCCATTAAGCCTAACTAGTGAAAATAAAAACAAGAAACAAAAAGAAATAATTGCAGAATCTAAAGGAAATAACTTCGAGCACTCACACACTAGCAACAACACTAGAAAGTAGCTTAGTAGCCAGAGGATGTGAATACCTTTTACCTTACCTCCCCGGCAACGGCGCCAGAAAATAACTTGATGTCTACGCACGCTTCTATTCCTGTAGACAGTGTTGGGCCTCCAAGAGCAGAGGTTTGTAGAACAGCAGCAAGTTTCCCTTAAGTGAATCACCCAAGGTTTATCAAACTCAGGGAGGTAGAGGTCAAAGATATCCCTCTCAAGTAACCCTGCAATTAAGATACAAGAAGTGTCTTGTGTCCCCAACACACCCAATACACTTGTCAGATGTATAGGTGCACTAGTTCGGCGAAGAGATAGTGAAATACAAGTGATATGGATGATTGCAAGTAGTAATTGCAATCTGGAATAAAAATGGCAGCAAGCAAACATGTAGCAGAACTTGTTGTAAACGGTGTTTCAATGCTTAGAAACAAGGCCTAGGGATCATACTTTCACTTGTGGACACTCTCAACAATGATCTCATAATTGAATAAATAAATGCTACTCTCAAACACTCTCTTGTTGGATAATAAACACCATTCATTGCGTAGGGCTGCAAAAGCACACCTCAAAGTCTGAGTAAACAAACACCACAACGTCATAAAGGAGTCACACACGATGCACACACTGTCAACTTTACACCGTGGAGAGTAACTCCGGAGTTCATATTAAAGTAACCTCTAGAGTGGCATAATAGATAAAGAGTAACATCTACTTATTCAACTAGATTACAAAGCTCATGATCACATAAAGATCACATCATGGGAGAGAGAGATAAACCACATAGCTACCGGTAGAGCCCTCAGCCTCGGGGGAGAACTACTCCCTCCTCATCATGGGAGTCAGCAGCGGCGATGAAGATGGCGGTGGAGTCGATGGAGATGGCTCCGGGGGCAATTCCCCGTCCCGGCAGCGTGCCGGAACAGAGACTTCTGTCCCCCGAAACTTGTCGTCGATGGCGGCGGCGCTGCGGAACTCTTCTGGAAATATGACTTGGTGTTTTAGGGTTTTCGCGTCGGGGGGAATAAATAGGGGAAGGGGCGGCGTCGGTGGATGCCCGAGGGGCCCACCTCACCTGGTGGCGCGGTCCCACCCCTGGCCGCGCCACCATGTGATTTGGCCACCTCGGCGCCCTCCTTCGTCTCTCCTTCGGACTCCGTGACGGTGTTGGAAAAATAGGGACTTGGCCTTTTGTTTCGTGCAATTCCGAGAATATTTGCAGAAGTAATTTTCTGGAACCAAAAACAGCAGAAAACAGGAAATGACACTTCGGCATCTTGTTAATAGGTTAGTCCCGGAAAATGCATAAAAAATGATATAAAGTGTATATAAAACATGTAGCAATTGGTATAATATAAGCATGGAACATCAGAAATTATAGATACGTTGGAGACGTATCAACGAGCTCTCGGCAAAAAAAAAAAAAAATCAGCTCTCAGCAGTGCACCTTTTCAAAGTTTCTCAAAGACCCGAAATTTGTTTTTTTACCGAGAGCTCGTCGAATGTCAAAACATAACAAAACATTGCACGCACCTTGCGCACCCAAGTATCTTGCACACCAAAAATTTCAGATTTTTTTTGAAATGTTTTGCTACTTTTACCAAGTTATTGTTCATACACAGGAACATATGAGCCTGGGCTCCAAATCGTTGCTCTCATGTTTGACCTCTCTTGTTTCCTACATGCTTTCGTTTTACATAGTGCTAGTGGTAGTTAGGACAACTTTTGATGCTTTCAGAAGTAGACTCTTATGGCAAGAGGATCAGAGAATAAGAAAATACCATCTGATGAATTGGGAAACAATCCGTTCCCCCAACAGATTTGGGTGGGCTAGGGGTGCTGAATTTGGATATTAAAAATATCAGTTTTTTATGTAAATGTCTATGGATATTGGAGAATGAGGAAGGTGCTTGGAAAGATATTTTGAAGAAGAAATATCTTCAAAAAGAAACTCTTGCTCAAGCTGGTGAGAAAGTTGGTTCTTCCGAATTTTGGTCTGATGAAAGTTAAGAATATCTTCTATTCTTTTTGTGATAGGAACTTAATTTCTGGGGACAAAACTAGATTTTTGGAGGATGAGTGGTATGAAGGGAACATAGTTGACAAAGTTGTAGCGTCTAGAGGGAGATGCATGCTCTTTAGAAGGGCCTGGGTGTTGAATTTTCAGGGGTAGGAGCGGAGTAATTTGAAAGTATTCCTTGCCGCCATGTTTTGCGCTTTGGAAAACAAGAAATAAAGCTAGTTTTGATTAGATTATGCCCCAAGATTTGTGTGACATAATATTATGCTTTCAACTGTGTTGATTTGTGGAGTGATTTGAAGAAGGGAAGAGTGTGAAGAATGCTTCGACAAGGATCTGAGAAATAAAGCTTGTTTTCATAGGCCCAAAGAAGCCGAAGATCGTGATAGGAGGTCTTCAATCAACTGAGAGGGTGGTCGCCAATATGTCCAAGAATACACAGTGGATAGCCATTGTCTGGAACGACTGTGTTTGGGTGTTGTTTGAAGTGTCTACGTGATGTAAGAGAGGTGTTGATACGTCTCCAACGTATCTATAATTTTTGATTGTTCCATGCTTGTTTATCAATGCTACATGTTTTTATTATAGTTTAATATCATTTTGGTACATTTTCTGGGACTAACATATTAACAAGATGCCCAGTGTCAGTTCTTGTTTTCCGCTGTCTTTTTGTTTCAGAAAAGTTATTAAGGAAATATTCTCCGAAAGACCTGAAAATTTACGAGGATTATTTTTACGAAGGAACAAAGGCACCGACCAAATATCAGCCAGAGAGGGACCCCACAGCCCCTGGGCGGCCAGGGGTGGGGCCACGCCCCAAGGCTGTGTGGGCCCCCCGAGTGCATGCGCCGTCTCTTCGCCTATATATTCTCCTCTCCCGGAAAACACTAAAAGACCCGAGAAATTCCACGAAAGAAACCCGACGCCGCCGTCAACTAGAAACCCTTCTTGGGAGGGTTCTGAAGCTCTTCCCGGTAGCCTGCCGGAGGGGGAGATCATCACCGGAGGCTCTACCTCACCATGCTCGCCTCCGGAGTGATGCGTGAGTAATTCAACTTTGGACTACGGGTCCATAGCAGTAGCTAGATGGTTGTCTCTTCTCCTTGTGCCACCATGTTTAGATCTTGTGAGCTGCCTAGCATGTTCAAGATCATCTTATTGTAATGCTACATGTTGTGTTTGCTGGGATCCGATGAATTGTGAAATTATGTTCAGTTGTTCATCTATATGTTATCATGTTTTATTTATGATCTTGCATATTCTCCGATACATGTGGTTACTTCGGCCAAGTAGTTGTTTGTATCTCCAAGAGAGAGAATTTATGCTAGATAGTAGGTTCATGCCTCCTTTGTCTGGGCTCGAGATGACAGAAACGACTAAGATCGAGGATGTATTGTTGCTACTAGGGGTAAAACAACGGTGTTTATATCTATATGATTATATTCATTGCTTACATTATGCACTTTGCTTATTGCAATAATTTGTTGCTTGCAACTTAATACTTTCGGGTGACATGCTGGATAACGATCTCGGAGTGGATTATTAGTCATAGATGCAGTTGGATAGCGGTCTATGTATTTTGATGTAATCCCAATTAAATATTTCAATGAACATTCTTGTCATAATAGCATTGTCATGCCCCCACGATTTGTCAATTGCCCAGCTATAATTTGTATACCACACATGTTTATTATTTATTGGAGAGACACCACTAGTGAAACTATGCCCCCCCGGTCCATTCTTTTATATTAATTGAATTTGTTTCCTACGCACTTTATTATTGCTAGCTCGTTGTACCGTTTTACATTTATTATTGTTTTCCACACCATACGTTTAATCTCTTTGTATTCAGCAAGACGGGAAGATTGACAACCTTCCTGAATTCGTTGGGACAAAGTGTAGTGTCTGTGTCTGTGTGCAGGTTCACGCCGGAAGCTCTTTTCTGGCATCGCGTTGAAGCCTTCTCCAAGCCCTACATGTTTTACAACAAAGGGAAACCTGCTACTACGCTGCTTCACACCTTCCTCTTGGGATTCCCAACGGGCTGTTGTAAGCCGCATCGAGCTCTTTTCTGGCGCCGTTGCCGGGGACTTGGAAGCTTCAGAAAGGGGAGTTTCACACTTCATTTCTTCTTACTTTGTTATTGTCTTGCTTAGTTTATTTTTTGTTAGTCTTGTTTTGCTTTCTTGTTTGCTTTAAAAATAAAAAACACAAAAAAATTAAATTTCAGCAACTAGGCTTTTTCCTGTTTTGTTAGTTTATCTTGTTTTTATCTTGCTAAGATGGGTTCAGCTGAGAACACTAAGTTGTGTGACTTTACTAGCACCAACAATAATGATTTTATATGCACGCCAATTGCTTCACCGGCTACCAAGGCCGAATTTTATGAAAAAAACCTGCTTTGTTGAATCTTGTTATGAAGGAGCAATTTTCTGGTGCTAATGGTGCTGATGCCGCCTCTCATTTAAATAACTTTTCTGATTTGAGCTACGGAAGTACCTAAAAAAATTCCATATTTTGTTAGATGTTCTGTTTTTTACACATTCTTTCTTTATTTCGCATAGACTCTTTACGAGCGTTGAGTGCGGCTCTTTAGACGTGGAGAGCAACACACATAAGGCTTAGTGACAGTAGCTAATGTTGGAATGAGTTTTAGCAATGTGTCCTTACTGAACCAAAGTGGATTTAATTTATTGAGTACTAACCCCTCTAATGAAGTTTATTAGAAGTTGTGTGTGAAGGAAGTTTTCAAGTGTTGTGAGAGAAGATGATGAAAGAAGATAAAGGAGGGATAAAAGTTCAAGCTTGGGGAGGCTATTAGCACTCCTCTGCAATATTCAAGAAGTCACAAACGTCTAAGCTTGGGGATGCCCAAGGTACTGGGTTATGTGTACGGTCAATCAAAAATTTACGCCTTGCTACGCAAGAAGCTACAATATCTACTATGAAGATGCATCCGAATACGAAGATCTAGACAGAATATGTTACCAACACCGTAGAAGCGAAAGAAGTGTCGATGACGTAGTCGATGAAGCTTGTAGTAGATTCCCTCAACCAAACCTGGTAAAGAGATTCTGACGCCTTCTCCTCCTTAGCTTGATCTCCTTGATTCAACAAAGTGAGGGTCAACCGTCGGGATCCGACACCTCACCCCTCTGAGAGCTCGCATGCGTACGATGGGAAAGGTTCAGCAGGGCTTCGCCGTCCAAGCTTGAAGCACCACTGGTGTATATGAAGGTGGAGATCTCAACACATGAGAAGGAGGGAGAGAGATATCTAGATCGAAGTCTAATCGGAGAGGGTCCCTCTGAATCAGAGAGGTTCTCTCAATCCTCTTAGCCGAAGAGCCATATATTGCGGAACTTGTGTGTCACCAAAAGAGAAGGGGGTGGGGGTTTATATAGGAGGACCAAAGGGGAGCTGGGAGGCTTGGAGAAGGGGTTGAACCCTCCCCCAAACCGCCTCTACCACCGTCGGCCCTAGGGTGGGGCCCACCCTAGGACGAACCGACCTAAGGGGTTGGGGCCCACCCTAGGCTGGCTCCTCCTTGGCCGCTGCCTCCCCCCATGGGCCCTAGGCCCGTTAGGGTTCAGCTTAGGGGGAGCCTCCCCACTCATACAGTTTGGCCCACCACCACCCCGAGGGTGGTGCGGCTGCCATGTGGGCCCTAGGGCCCATGTGGCAGCCCCTAAAAGGTAGGCTCCAATTTTTCTTTAATTATATTTTTCTAGTTGATTAATATTTTGTCAAATTAATTCTCAATTGAATATTTCCTTTTATAGAAAATTCCCAGAATTAATTATTTATCATATAAACATATTTATATGATCCAGGACACCTAGTGTTGGCCGAAAAAATATTCGGATATTTCCTTCTATATAAACCCTCGGAATAAATCCGATGGTGACAGAAACTTCTATCACCATGAGACATCCAATGTCTGCTGATGCAATCTCTCTGATATGAATATATCTACCCCGCATATACCATTCCGGTGATACTCTCTCGATATTCCAGACCAACCAATATACACAACTAACCAAACCTAGTTTAAGCGTGTGACCCCTACAGGTTCGATAACGTGTAGCTATAATTAGATGTACTCATATAATCACCAGCCCGGGTCAGGCTCGAGGACAACCTGAATAACTGCTACCGTTATGCGAAGACACACTGTTGAACCTGTCGGCTATTTATATATCATTCCCATTACTCGTGATACTGAAACTTCACCCGAGATATAGATCCGTTGATGTTACCATGAATCGAAGCATTGATTCACTACATCTTCGTCTATCTCATTAACTGGTAAGTTTCCTTTACTCGTTTCTGTATTACGATATCCCACAAGATGTAACTTAAATATGCATTGTCTGTAGAACATATTGGATATCTCTCATACCGAGTGGGCCCAGGACGTATCTCTCTATTGGCAGAGGAACAATTTCCCATCTCGGAACATTAGGATATATCCACACCTTCATAACCACCCAGTAAGTTTTGATCACCCTGTTACGACTGTGATGATTGACAGTACCAAAGTAATTCTTCCAGCATGCACAACCGTAATAACCTCATGGTTCAAGGACATGTTATATAATAACCTTTCTGAGACAATGCTAAGGACAAAAAGACATATTAACGGAATCTCTTAGCATACCAAAACTTGGGTCTACCCGGCCATATTGTTCTCCGACATTATGTCACTCATTGATGCCGACATAAACAATGTCCATGACCAGAAAAGCACAGTCCTCTAGCATTCAACAAATTAGTTCGTAGAAAAGTCTAGGGTACATTTTACTTGTTCATCTTTACTACACGTGCGTGTGAGCTTTCCTCTGAATCACATATTCAGGAGCCACAACAGTTATTTGAGGCTAGGGGTTGATCCCCTTTTATCAAAAAAAAAAGATGTCACTAAAACTTGAAGCATAACCTACCCGAGTAGTAAATATTTGTACTATCGAAGCATTCTTGAAACATTTCATCCCACGGTGGATCAGAACATTTTCAGAGGTTCTTCACCAAGGGAAGTAGGTATTATCATGTGCGAAGTTTTCGATAAATATAATATGATAACATTTTGAGAGGTCCTGCTCGTGTAAAGGGTTCATCATAGTGTGGGGTTCCATTTCCTCCATTATTAGGATCTTTATTCATTTTCACATGTCTCATTTTGCTTATTTTCTCATATGTCACTTTTTTATTTTTTTTCTTCTTTACATTTTATCATATTTTTCTTCTCTTTTTTATACCACCCTTGATATAGAGGAGGGTTTGTGCCCTTATATTTTTCTAATTTTTATTGCTATTGTAAAGGTTAGTTGTTCTTGTCATGGTCGTGGTTTACCCCACAACCTACTTCTCAATGAGCTATGAGCAAACACAAAATGGATACTTTTTTGAAAAAAAATATGGCCACACATACAATTTACGTGAGTGGGGATGAAATACCTCGTAATGGTTAGATATGGTGGAGAAATATTTTTTCAAAAATAGCTTGGGTTGAGATAATTGGATGCACAATCTATATTATACATGTTTAGTACGTGAAAGACTAGCAAGAGGAAGTTGACCACTAAAGAGAGGTTGCAAACAGTGCCACAATGCAGTCCATTTCCTATACTGATCGGGCAGATGAAAACCGATCCACGATGCTTTTTTTAACCGTCACGCGATCCATTTTATGACACGATATACATCACGGCTGTAGGAGCCATTTTAGTCGGTCTATGATGTTTTTTGGACTTTCTACCACAAACTCGATTTATTAGACACGTGTTGTAGGAGCCGAAGTGGTTACCGGATTATGTGTAGAATAGAACGGGTTGGGCATGTTTCACGAACATTGGCAAAGAGTGTGCTAGAATGTTTGGCAAAGGAAATTCCTTTCCTGTGTTTGTTCTACCGGAAATCGTTGTTCCATTTAAACTTGTGTTTCCGCTTAAATATCTATGTTTCCCTTTCTGTTCTGTAAAGTTTATTATTCCGTATTTCCTTTCTATTTCCATTTTTTGGTGGAGACGCCGTACGTGCAGTCATATGCATCCCTCTGCTGGAGACAGAAGAGTGACAATATCGCGCATTATTTTTTTGAAACGAAGACAAAAGTTTTGCCTTTTATATCAATGTAGAAGAATTAAACACGACGCGGCCGAGCCCAAAGAAAAACTGAAAACGGAAAGGGCCTACAATTGGAGCTGGAATCGCGCATTATTAATATAATTGCACAGGGGGCTAGCCCGTTAACTAAGCGTACTTCGGTGTTAATTGTCGACGCTGATTAGCTGGTTAGTTAGGTCGTATGGCCACTATCGAGCCTAAATCAGAGATGGAGCGATTAAGTAACTTGCACTGCCACTTTCAGCTGGTTATATGTATATATAGTAGATCTTAATTGATTAAAGTATCAATATCAAGTTGCTGCTGAGATCGCTTTACTTTCTTTTTGTACTTTAGGGGAAATATCAACTTCACATGTTCAACCTTCCATCCCTATAGTCCATTTCTAGTTAATTAACATAGCCCTACTAATTATGTTAATCGCTTGATTAGGGGCTATCCAATGAGGCCACAGCCGATACTCTCACGCGATTGGCCCAGGCCAGCATTAGACGCACGAGAGCGAACGGATATAATTAATTAAGATGATGTGTCGGTCTGGCATCCGTCGTGGAACATTTCGTGGTGGGGTGTGGCATAAAGTATAGATGTACGGCGCATAATCGAAGTGTGCTGCCAAGATGCATACATGACTCAAAATAATGTTTTACGTCCCTGCCACATGTCAACTACTCTCCGGTGGTGTTAGATATTCTTATTTCAGATTACGTTTTGGGAATTGGGACAAAAGGGGCATCTGGTCAGGCTTTGAAGCAAAATTTTATTAATGCCACATAATTTGATATTCTCGTCTTGCCAGGGGCAAAGCTAGAGCAAAATTTCATTGTGTTCAGTTTTGTTAATTATAGCGTATTTTCACTAATAAGCAACTTTAAGAGACTAATTCTATGAGGAATAGATGAATTTTGTTGGGTTCAGCTGAACCCAGCACTTATATACCAGCTCCGCCACCGCATCTTGCTGACCTCTGCGGGTTATTACTGGACTCTGTAGGTTATTTTCCTACTCGATGTCTCGACTAACTTTTGATATCATGTTATTACAGCGGTAGGGTGCACTTGATCAACTTGATATTAATATATTATCATTTATCAAAAAAGATTTTAACTTTGCATGCATGGGTTGATCTTGTGGGTCCTAAGAAAGGAATTTTTACTTTTACAATATAATGTTTAGTGTTCACGTTGCTGTAATATATGCACAAGGATCAAAAGTATCAAAAACCACAGTTGAAGACCAAACCACATCATCTACAAGCCCACACATCAATGCCTCCTTTTTATGAACCAAGCAAATCATCATGTCTCACTCTCACGTTCTCCTAAGAATACTGGGCTACAAAATATACACCCAAGGACCTCTTTTCTTTGCATGATAAAAAAACCCAATGAAAATATAAAACCAATTGCAGGATTCTATGTCATATAATCTTCAACCATGTAGATTAGAAAACTATAGAGTTTAGCATAAAAGAATGTCAAACACACCATGAAAAAACAAATTTGAACAAGAGATTTGCCTGCATTGAAAGTTGTCCTCTAAAACATAGTTCAGAGGAATCTTGACGGTCAAATCATCTGAATGTTATACGCCATTCCTTTGAATCAATACGGTGATTCACTTACACACGGACCACACAATGCGGCTCAGCTGACAACATAGAACTGTGTACCAAATATCTGTATCTTAAGAATTTCTGGCCAAAATCAAACTAAGTTCAAAATTTGGTCAAAAGCAAACAAAATTTCAGAAAGTAATTAAATTTTCTAATATTTCGTGGGGACCCTAATCCTTTTGTGTTTGCAAATATTTGATCACTTGCAATGTAATTTTGTAAAATAGTTGAAACTCGTGTGTTGTTTTTGTGAGATTCTACGTGATAATTAAAGTGTATGTCTAAAGTGGTATTTGTGGAATTCTATGTGATAATAAGTGTGTGCCTAAAGTGTGGCACCTCCGATGGTAAATCTTACATCCACCATTCTCTAGATGTTTACATACGTTTGAAAGAAGCCAAGCTCAATTCTTGGAAAATTGGCTTGGCTAAGTGGGAAAATATCTGGTGAAAACTATGTTTCAAATTTCTAACAACTGTGAAAAAATACATTATGTTGGTCAAGTGGTATTCTACTAGCATGTAAAACTTTAAGTTCAACATCAAACTCATTTAGATGTGTGAAACGGTCCAAAAATCGGTAATAAATCGTGCCAAACATTATACCATAACCATCATGCCTAATTTCTTTTCTCTCTTACATCACAAGTAAATATGAGTTCAAACTTGAAATTTTATATATTTATAGAACACCACATTTCTGACATACCATAACTTCTCGTGAATTTTTGAAAACTCCCAATATAGTTTCTACGGAGTTCTTATCAAAACTTGGTTTGCACCGGGTACTTTCTCCAACTAACCTGCTTGGCTTGGATTTTCCAAATTAATTAATGAGCTTGGCTTGGAGTTCTACGGAGTTCATTTTTCTCAATCCCCTAGGGGATCCAATACACTACCCCTACCTAGTGGATTGGATCCCCAATCCCCAATCCCCTAGGGGATTGGGTGAAGTTTGGAGTTCCACCCAATCCACTAGAGGATTATCCTCACCAATCGCCTAAAATACCTAGTAACAAACAAGGCCTGATCGGTCATATCATCCATGCATCCCGCATTATACTGGTCTTAATTAGGAACCTATGTAAAGATCCACGCTAGCTAAGTACTGTACAATAGGATGTTAGAAAGTTCACTAATCAGCCAGTGCACGATTAATTAACTCCACTAATTAGTAAGTGGTCTAGGCAAGTGGGTAAAGATATGAACAACATGTAATATAATTAGGGCACCTAATCGCCAGATTGCCAATTAAGGGTTGCAAAAGCAAGCGCAACTGGAACCGGAAATATCGCACCACCAGTCCACCACACGCCAGCAGCACAACAAGGGGAATGGATCTCCCAGTAGCCGACTAGATATCGACAAGAAATATCTATTCTCAAATAAGAAGCTACGTGAACATCATCACATTCTCATCAATAAATCGATCAACCATGAGCGTATTTGTAGTAGTACTCTCTTTGCTCCGAATTATAAAATATTTTGGGATGTTTTAATGTGGATCACATTTTTTCGATAAACAACGCTTTATTACTAAATAGTTAAGCATTACACCCGGACTATGCATAACTAACATGCACATAGCCACAATGTGGATCGCATACAGACCGAAATTAGTTAATAGACATACTAAAAGGTATCTATTTACATGTGATTCAGAAGAAAAATAATGTTGGAACATCTTATAATTCAGAACGGAGGGACTGTACTGTATTGACACCTAGCCACACGCCCACACGTACTCGACACATGCGCGTCATGCATGACCAAGCTAGCCAGCTAGATGTATATTCATGCATGCGATTAAGGGGAATAGCTACTATTACTACTACTAAGTTCCAGAAGAGAAAAAAGTGTGACTGAACGTGGCGGTCGATCACAGCCTCTGATCCCCTTGGCATTAGCTATAGCTAGGTCTGTCGTTCAACACGACGATCACAAGGCCTTGGATATGGTTTTACCAAATCGACACTGATGCTAATTAAGTGCAACCTTAGGATGACTCCAACTGGGCGACCCAAACGGACGCGCGCGGACGCGCGTCCGGCCCAGGTCCGTCCCTTTCCTGGCAGTGCGCCCAACGGGGCGACACATCGCAAACAGACACATGTTTTTTTTAGTTAACATGCAATATATGGGTCATTTTCGTTCATATTTAGGGGTGGGCCACAAACGGCCATTTTACATATTACTTTCTAAAACAAAAAAATATAAAAACTAAATTACTTGCCCTTCGCGGGTTCTACTCGTCGTCCTCATCGAGGATGACGTAGTCTGGCTGCTGCCAGAGGTGCGCCGGTGGCCCGCCTCGCGGTGGGATGGCGGTCGGCGGCGTGGGCGGCTGCTCCTGCTCCTGCTCCTGCTCCGGGAGGGGCGGCGCCCGCTGGACCTCCCAGCTCCCGCCATTGCAGGTCCAGCTCTGCCCTAGCAGGCCGGCTGGAAGGGGCGGCGCCGGTGGAAGGTTCTCTTGGGAATATTGGGCCGCGCCATTAACACCCATGGACCTTTCTTTTTGATTGCATGATCAAAAAATCAATGATAAACATATGCAAGATCCTAATGTCATATAATCTTCGAGCATGTAGATTAGAAAACTATAAAGTTTAGCAAAATAAAATGTCTAACACACCATGGAAAATGTCCTCCAAAACATAGTACAAAAAATCTAAGGATTCGAATAATGCAAATCAAACGACATATATATGGCATGCTTTTTGTTGGATACTAATTAATCCCTTTACTAATTTGTGCTATTGCAAAGCATACTGATCGGTCATATCCATCCATCCATGCATGCAGTTGCAGCAGTGTAGTGTACTGATATTAATTGGGAACCTATGGAAAGATCCACGCTAGCTAGCTAAGTGCAATAGGATATCAGAAAGTTCACTAATCAGCCAGTGTGTACATTAATTAACTCCAGTAATCAGTAAGTGGTCTAGTAGTAGGTAAAGATATGAGCACCTAATTGCCAATTAAGGGGTGCAAAAGCAAGCGCAACTGAAACCGGAAATATCACACCACACGCCAGCAGCACGCCAAGGGGAATGGATCTCCCAGCTGCCGACTAGATACTGGACTGCGCCAAAACTGGTTAATGAACAAATCGACATTATGGACCAACGAGCGGATTTGTCCTCGCATATTAACTGAAAATGTTTTTTTTCTTTTGCCAAAACATGCAGAAGGTTTGCGTGTCATTGCGTAAAGTGGAAAGAGAGTTTTTCTTACGAGAGTATATTAATTATACACGCGTATACATGCATTTGGTAATAGCAGAATGATTTATAGTGTTCCCAAATAAGAAGACACATGAATATGATCAGATCGCACGTTCTCGAAGATCTGTCAATCGATCGATCGTCTACTCGACACACGTCATGCATGACCAAGCTATCTACATGTATACTCATGCATGAGATTAAGGAGAATAGCTACTACTACTAATTTCCAAGAGAAAAAAGGTGCGACTGAACATGTCGGGCGATCACAGCCTCTGATCCCCTCGGCATTGAACACGTTGATTACAAGGCCATGGATGTATATGGCTTTGCCAAAATCGACGCTGATGGTAGCTAAGTGCAACCCTATGCATTTGGACAGGCAGAAATGCACACTCTAGTTACTCTCATTTGCAAACCTTAAATTTAATTTCCCCACACAAAAACATAACTACTTTCCAGCAAGGTAGCCTAGCTACATATCTATATATATAGCTAGTATATATGCATTCTGTCTGACCCACTTTTAACCTTACATGCTAGTTAGCTCTAGAGCTTGTGAACCTAGCTATGTGTGCGTAGTGAAGTCCCATCACTACTTAACATTCTTGTAAGTGCACGCAGCGTCAGATGTTTACGGTGCCTTTTGCTCTGCACCTCTCCTTAACTATTTGGACGCGTGCAGGGGAGTGACCGATCATACTGCAGCTGCAGGGTTGCTAGATACAGATACTAATGAGTCTGTATAATTCGCGTTGCTCCATTGAACATTCTTCTCGTATGGCTAGCTAGCAGCTAGATATATAGTCCGTCAAGCTCGATCGTATCCATGTGGTCAACGACTCGTTTTCCCCTCCCCGTCACTGTGCAGGAGGCGAAGGCGAAGGCGATTTTTGGAGCGACTCCGCCGATCCACCGGGTGCGGCCGCTGAGCCGTGGGATTCTTCCCCTCCGCCGGCCGCTTCGGCGGCGGGAGGGTGGGGGATCCCCGGCTCCGGTCTGTATATATGGTAGGGTAGGGGGGAGATCTCGCCGGCGGCGCTCTGGAGGAGGTGGTGCGGCTGGTGTTCGGTTTGGCGTCGGCGCGGTCTTCTCCGGCGGTGCTGCCCCTCGGGGCGCGGCGTCTCTGCGCTCGACTTGCGGGAGCTCGGGGCCCGGCGTGGTGCTCGAGCTTCTCTGGCTTCCGCTGGATCCGTGCTGGCGGCGGATCTGGCGGCGGGAACCCTGGGCTCGTCGAGTTCTTCGACTTCCTCCGGCGTCGGCTCCGATGGCGGCCGAGGCAAAGTGGCGTGGATGGGACAGGGGGGCGCTTGCCCTGGTCGTTCATCGACAAAAGCTCCGCCGCGGCGCGGCGGACGGGCACGGCAGCGTCTCTCATAGGGCAAAGTTTTCCCTGACAGCGGCAAGGTGGCGGCTGGTGGTCCTCGTCTCCGACGCCGGTGATGTTGTTGTTCTTGTTGCTTGTGGTTCCTTTTCCTCTACGTATTGTGGTTCTGTATTTCTACTGTGTACTTTGTACGTGGTTTTCGTTTGAATATACGTGGTGAAAATGCAAAAAAAAAAAAAAAAGCTCGATCGTATCCCTCTATTCACTTACTACTATACCAACGTGATGATATCACAGGCCCATTAGCGCACATTTTCACTGGCAGAATGATTACATGAGTGAGGCAGCAGTCGTGTCTTACTTAACCTGTCTTCACCCTGCGTTTTGTGGAGCCTGCGTCAGCGCTATAACACCTGAGAAGAAATAGCAGCTCATCACCATTTTTGTTCCTCGCCTAATCTGGCTCCATCTTTCTTTGCTCGTACAATGCACTGTGTTAAGGTTGTCTTCTAACATACTAGTGCAATGCATGGTCAATTGTAGTGGCAGATCTAGAAGCCACATAGCAAGCTACCTAGGGCCGGTGTTCGCCATACCTAGCTCTATCTTGTTCGATCTTTCTTTGCTCGTATAATGTCTAGTGCAATGCATGGTCATTTCCCTAGCTAGCTCCGTTGATTTCAGGTGTTCCGTGGAAGAAATCGATTGGTTGATCCAACATCTTTTGCACATCCATGTATATGTGGTCGCACTCTCCTTCTTTTTGTCTTGTGTTGCCGGAGTATGATGTTCTTTCAGCTCCATTGGGAATTGCGACGATCACATGTTTTCTGTGTAAAGTGATGTGATTGCCTCTTACCGTGTGAAAGGAGATAATAAAGCTAATATTAGCACTACTATGTTAGGAATTAGGATGATGCACGAGGAAACCTTTTTTAGGTGGGGTTTTAATCCTTCCTGTCACTATGACCAACCCAATTTTCAGAAACACCATTTTATAATTACCAGAAACATCACTACTAGTCTACTACGTTACTCCACGACAATTAGTTTGCCATTCCGTTATCTTTCCACTGTCAATCTGTAATCACTTTTGCCTTTTCTCATAGTTGGAAAATTATTTAGTTGTTATTATTAAAGAAGCAAATGCCTATGAAGAATAGTTGTGACAAGATCAGGTGTAGATGTAATAGCAGAAATTGTGCAACCAAATCAGGTTTATCAATTCTTTATTCACATATACCCATAACGTACAATATATATTATGCTATCCGGCCTTCTTAATCTAACATATCGGTTCTATGTTTAATAACTTTTTTCTTATATCTAGTGATTGGTTTCAAGCGGTGTGTGTAAATGCTCTAGAAAATGGAGCAATAATGTGAACAAAGTATTTCCTAAGGTTTTCTTTTATTTTGAAATTACCATTTCTCTTGATGGCAAAGAATACCGTGACTAAATAAATGTGCGCTTGAGATAACTCTATGTGTCTTCCTTTTTCGTATATTAGTACGAAGAATTTGTAAAGTATTATTCTAAATCTAACGTTTCATGCCAAAATAGCAACCCTGTGTGGGCGCACGAGTTATCGGCTAGTATAAATAAGATGCACACGGGCCTCTCTGACATCGCCTACTGCTATCACTGAATGGAGTAGCCTCTTGTATATTGTTCTTTATACATCCCTCCCCATACTTAAATGGTAAGACTGATTATAAACGGTTTGGAGAGATGACATAATGGAAAAATTGATTGTCGGAGTAACAGATCAACAATGTTTCTTAGAATTCAATCGGTAAAATAGTGTTTGTGAGAATAGGGTTGGTCATGGTGGTAGAAATGATAATGAACCATTCTAGGTGAAGAGTAAAGGCCCTTTACTAAAGGGAGACCGAAGATTAAAATCGTTGTGGTTTCGGAAGCTGAACCGGGAACGCATATATGGCACCCATTAGCGCTGCTGCACACCTCCTGCAGATAGTGTTGTTGGGCCTCGACGCGGCCCATTATCAGGTACGTTTTTCTATTCTTAAAATATTTCTGATAATTCTCATAAATAACTAAATGTATAATTAATTATTAATTTAGTTTAATAAATCGAAAAAAAATATTTTACAAAATTTGAACAATTTTCAAATCTGAACATTTCTGAAACTTGAACATTTTTCAAAATTTTGAATAAATTTAAAATCTGACCAATTTTCAATTATGTTTTTTTAATTTAAACAATTTTCAAAAGTTTGAACATGTTTCAAATGTGAATTTTTAAATTCTGAACATTTTTTGAATTTGAATTTTTTTTTAAAAAAACTGAACATTCTTCAAGAATCATTAAAAAGTAAAAACACGAGAATATCAGAAAAGAAAAAGGAAACAAAATGAAAAAGGAAAGGAAAAATGAGCAAAATAGAAAAGAAAAGGAAAGGAAGACTAAAAAAGAAGGCGAAGTATCAGGTGAAAACGTGCAAACTATCAACGTATAGCAGGGGATTATTTGCAAACTGTGGTTAAGTGGCTGGTGGGATTCCCACGTTTTGATCTGTACCATACGTTGTCGATCTGATGGACTACGTTGATAGTTTGCACGTTTTCACTAAACGGAGGTTTTCACCTGATACTTCGCCAAAAAAGAAAGAAAAAACACACTAAAAAGAAAAAGCTCCGGAATGGGTCGGCCCAGCAGCGAAACCCTTCAGGCGGCACGGTTGTCTCGCGCCGCCTGCGGGCGATACATAGGATTCGCTTGCTGGACCACAACTCTGAACTAGTCGGCCTGGTCGTGTCAGACAGGCCCGTTCTGGTTCCTTTCATGAGCCCGCCGAATGTTGTAAACGAGGCAGTTTTGTCAATGCTTTTCTGCTGGGCTTTAATGAAGCTAGGAAGGCCGAAGCTAGGAAGGCCGAAGCTAGAGGTTAAACCAAACGATCGACGCTTGCTTCAGTTCGCTGACGGAGACACTCCAACGGTCGACAGCGAGCAGAAATTGGCACATGTATGTTGTCGGAGGATTCCTCGCCAACTTGTTTGATTGAGCACCACCCATCTCGGGACCATCGATCCCTATAGGTAGCTATCGCAGCTGGACACGCGATCAGCGTGTATATATACGGATATACCCTAATCTCATTATCTTCGAAAGATCATGACATACATAATCTGTCGCCAAAAGCAACTTATCAGAGCGAATTAAGCAGCTTGATTTGTCCACTGATGAAAGCGAGGCCAGGTGGTACCGAAACCAGAATTTCATCGTACATGAAGCACAGCCAGCTTTTGACTTGAAGTAAGCTTTCCCAGTTACTAGAAATGATTCTTGATCTGTTGCTTAAGTTATTGGTTCTGTTGTGCAAGACAAGGAAGCACAGCCAGCTTGCTTTTAATTTTTCTTCACGACAAATAAATTTGGCTGATCTTACTCTAAAGCATCTACCACTAGCAACGCAACCAAGCAAGAAAAGCATGTGACCAAACACAGAGTGAAGGTAAATCTTCGAAAGAAAACCGAACTAGCAGAACAACCTCAGGAAACAAGGAAAACACAAACCAGTCCCTGAGGGCCCAGCCCCACCGACGCCGCCGCACCACCGTGACCGCCGAACCGCGCGCTGCCGCCGAGCTCCACCCGAGCCGGCGAACCGCCGCGAACCGCGGCCAGGAAGCCGCCGACGAAGCCACCGTCTTCAGTCAACCGCCTGGGTCTTGGCGGAGAAGATGAAGCTGGAAGTCCACCAGATCGAAGCCATCGCCTTGACACCAGCGCCGTCGCACGACGCCGAAGACGACCTTGAGGATCTGGAACCCCGGCCTCCTGCACCAACATCGCAAACACCCACCGCCGCCGGAGGAAGCGCCGACAGGGCAAGGCAGCAGCCATCCGTCGCCAACCAAGACGACGACGGGAACGAGGAGAGGCTGCGGCCCAAGAAGACGACGACGACGACGGCGGCCTCCCCGCCTCGGCCCCAGATCCCCCCAACCCCGCCCTCTCTTCACCGCCGGAGCGCAGATCCGGAGATTCCCCATCCTCCCGCCGCCGGAGCGGCCGACGGAGGGTGAGAAATCCCCCGGATACGCCGGCGGACGCTGGTCACGCCGAGGTCGCCCTCGGTTCGCCTCTGGTACGGAGAGAGAGGGGAGGGGGAGGTTTCCAGAAATATGCGAGTCTCATAAGGTAATCAACTTGTTACTTCTCTGCTTAATAATGAATTATTACAGCCGGCTCTAGCTTTGCTGAGGCCAAGATGGTGTAGAGGCCAGGCGATCACACATGTACACGTGTCTACCAACCGTCACGTCGAGATGTCGATGAGGTTGGCCGCAGCAGGTGGATGGAATAGCCTAGCGGCTCATCTCTCTCTGTCTTGCCTTGTGCGAGTTGGGAAAATAGAGGACACGGAGTGAGAGGAGAGGGATTGACGATCGGTGGTGGATCGAGCCGACGACGTGGATCGATGGCGCCACAAACCAAATCAACCAACACCAGATTGATCGACCGAGAGATGCTATCGCTGAAGGAGACGCTCCAACAGGCAACTGACTATATGGCGAAATGGTTTGCTTGCCACGTCGGCCCTCAGGACCATCGGTAACGACGATGGTTAAGATGATCATCCCTGGACGCAACAAGCATCACACCATAATCTCCAAAAGATATCGATCATTCCGCAACCTATCTGTCGCCAAAAGCATGGACTGCACCTAATTAAGTACCTAACCAATAATCAAGCTCAGCACGCAGCGTTGAAAGCGAGTCAGGCGCGCACACAAGTTCATCGTACATGAAGAAATAGGCTTTTCCGTATTTTTTTTCCAACGGCCCCGTCAAAAAACTTTCAGCCACATCTGTCCCTTTCCAAAAATGTCATATTGTACAAATTTCAGAAAACGCCATTCGCTTTTGGCTTGTGTGAGACCGCGAAACGAAAAAAAATCTAAGTCATCTGAAAATAAGCCATTTGATATGGCGTTTTTCATCCTCAGAAGGATCTCGGAGTACGTCAGACTCCGAGATTCTCAGATCCTATGAGAATGGTTTATTTCAAATGACTTTACCGTTTTTTGTGTTTTCGCGGGTTTAGATAAGCCCAAGTGAATGACGTTTTTTGAGATTTTGAGAGGCTAGCTCTATGATTTTCAGAACGCCTTCTAGTGTGGCCTTTTTTTTGAAAGAGTCAGACCTGGCTGAAAGTTTTTAGTGGCTGAAAATTTGCTTAAGTGACATTTAGGAAAAAAGATACATATTTTCCCCACGAGAATCGAGAATCTGCGTGTGCAGGCTCTGCAAAAATGCTCCGATCGATCTGTCGAAAAGTAGAAATCTTTGTACTGTACTTTCTGTAGCCGATCCTCAGCAGTCAGCACAGAAGTCGTGGAGGGCAACCGTGCTTTTGTATGCGGCCAAAGGAACACCACAGTACGTGCACACTTGTGGTTTCAGAGACAGCCACTAATTAAGCCGGGACTTGGATATATGTAATGACCCGTCGGTTGTTGTGTGCAAAACAAGGAAGCCGCCTACAACTTTTTCCCGACAAATGAGCTTCTCACTCGACTCTAAGCAGCAATGCACCAAAGACAAACACGTGGGAACAAACAAACGCGGTGGCCCCATTTCATCGGTAGCAACCTGCTAACTTAATCGAATCACTTCTTATCTTGATTAAAAATACTGTCGGCTTCATTAGTTTTTTTTCCGAAGCACGGTACAACGCAGGCGCTCATATACACGCGCACACACTCACCCCTATGAACACCTCCGAAAGACCGAGTCGGCGGGTCGAGTCTTGAGATTGACGAAGTCACCACGGGCGCCTCGCTGTCGACGGGAACGCCGTCTCCCACTAAAGAATATTCCGCCTTAAATGAGAAACACCAGCATCAAACCTGTGGTTTGAACTCTGGTGGGATAGGGGTACAACCACCTTTCTAACCATCTTGCCACAGGCAAGTTCTCATATATTCTTAGCTTCGATGTGTAAGCAATGTGTGCCGTTGATGATTCCTTTCAAAAAAGTTGATGCCTACGGGCACTGGAATGCGGCCAGCTCGCTACATTGGACGGATCGCAACGGGGATTGTTGCGCTCCAACGACATCAGCTCCCTCCAGTAGTGGCTGAGGGCGGCCACGCGGAAGTCGCGGTTCGCGCTTGTCAGCGGGTGCGGTACCGGGATGCCGCCGACGGACAGCAACCACTTCCCCGGTGCGCGCATGTCCAGCGGCGCCGGGTAGCCGTTGTCGCGCAGCGAGTGCGCCTGCTCGATGAGGAGGGTGCGGGTGCGTGGCGCGGAGCCGTTCACCGCCGCACTGCTCGAGCGCCTCCAACTTCCGGCCATCGCTCGTATCTAGGGTTTGGTTCGCTACGAGTTAGTGTGCGAGGTGTGTGGCTACCCGCGGCGGGCGAGCCTCTTTTAAGGTCGCCAGAGGGCGGTGGCATTAACGCCGCTGCCCTCGAAAATGCGCGCCGCATTGACGCCATCGTGCAGACGTGACCGGCAGCGAAGCGACGCCTCGCTGCAGCGAAGCGGCTGGGAAACCGAAGACATTAACTCGTTTGACCTTGGACCGTCGTCAGTCGAAGGTGCTGTGTTAATGACATGGCTGGCCCGCGCGTCAGAGGCTAACATGGCAACGCGCGCGGCTTCGTCCGGCGCAGCACAGCGGCTCCCCACGGGGAGGGCGTGGGCTAGGTGTGCCGGACCAATTTTTGGGCCGCGCCGAACCAAAACTGTGTTTGGACGTCGCGAGTGGGAGATCATTTTGGTCCGACGCACCCCAAATTCCTTTGGTGACCTTTGGGCGCTGCCAATTGAGATGCTTTTAGGGACATATCATCTTTTGGAGATATCATCTGTTGGAGCCGCGTTTTGAAAGTTTGGTGATACTAGTAACCGTGCACGTGCAACGCACGTCTCATAAATAAACTAATGCATTTGAAATTTGGATCAACTCTCCGTCAAAACTGAAAGAAAATTGACGATATGCTCTCTATCTCGATCTATGCGTGTTTTAAGTTTTTTTTAGAGTTCATCTTGAGAATAACAGCTACTCTCTCCGTTTCAATTTAATTGACTTGCTATCCACCACATGTGGATGTATATATACATATAACATGTATATATACATCCACCACATGTATATATACATCCACATGTGGTGGATAGCAAGTCAATTAAATTGAAACGGAGGGAATACATGCTAAACATACCCCTACCCAACAACTCAAGCTAAGCCTTGAAAATACACTTTTGTCAAAATTTAGTAAATAATTGTCATTAGATTATTCACGACATTTGGATTTCTAAAAACTACAAGCTCACTCTATTATGGGACAAAACACATTTCTTAGAACACGTAAACATAATAAAATATTGTCAGAAATAACAGAAAATACTTACAATCAAGCTGGAACTTACAATCAAGCGCTGCCTTATATAGATATAGTGGAGCCTAGCAAACATGGCTTGCAACGGGAGAGAAACAGCCTCACGGCGACCCATGCCAGCAGCACACACCACTGAGACGATGTACAAAGATCATGTGCCTTGCCGAGGCGCACGCCTCGTTCACGACCCGAGGACGGCGATCATAGCATCGTACGCGCAGCTACATCTCGCTTAATTCTCGTACAACGCCAACGCCGATGTGATTCAAAAAAAAACGCCGATGTGATTCAGTCCTCAGACTTTTCCAGCTCGCCGACACCAAGCGGAGGTCTTCAAGGTCCCCGCCGGTACCGGTGCGACCAAGGACGATGCGGCGGGGGGTAACACCGCCAGCCCGCGCACGCAGAGGTGATTTGTGCCATGGACGCCCGCTCGACCCTGCCAAGGGATTGGTCGCCACGGAACTGCGCCCGGCCAGACCAGTCTTGTCCAATTTTATCATTCTTTTAAGGAAATGCAGAGTTGTGTCATCCCCTTATTCTATAAGTACTAACATTTGGCAATTGAATGTAGACAAGCAAAGCTGCTAGAGGACTACAAAATAAACGTAATTATGTTTAACTGTATTTGATGTTTTATACTTCTGTTGCATGAAGTTCAGAAGGTGGATATGAGTTACAGTTGTAAACAAATTTCATGCCATGTTTTTTGTAATCATGACACTTGTATATAATTTCAAAAAACATAACAAAAACGAAGTAAGCTATCCGAAAAATCTGATCCGCACTTTGCTGTGCTTATGTGCTCCGCACTGTAGTGGTCGTGGTCCACCAAATCTCCCTCTCCAGCAAATGTGGCAATCGCTCGAGCAGCAGGCCAACAATGTAGTGGGGCATGGCTTGGGAGACCATGGCGACGACGGTGGCGCCAAAACCATGGAACTGGCGAACAGGATTTATTTCTTCAGCGGAGGCCGGAGGCAAATCACGACCAGATTGGATCGGCAAGCATCACACGCCATCACGACGGACGCACGCACGCGTGGCCTGGCCCGCCGTGGACGCAGCCGAAGCTGAGATTCGAGCGGACCTGCTCCTTTCCTCTTCTTCTTCTCTGTTTCTTCCGTCGCACGCCGCCACGAAATTGCTCGAACGAAATCTCTAATCTGCTTCGCCGCTATGTTCGCGTGCCCCCACAGCCGTAGCTGCGCTCGCCCGTGAAAGAAATCGCGCCTTAGCAGCGTACACCGAGCCAGCTACAGCACCCGCGCGTCGCGTGGTGCCGGCGAGGACGCCACCACTTGTCACAGAGCTCGTATCCGCCGAGCCGGTCTCCTGCATCTGCGCGACGCTCGGCCGGCGAGGGCGCGCCGCCCCCTTCTAGTTTTCCTCTGCGCCGAGCCCGTCTCCATCAGTCCGACGTCCTCCCTCCGCCGACCCGTACCGCGCGCGTGGGTTCGTCCTCCTGCCTGTCCACGGCGGATATTCGTTGCTATGGTGCCAGTGGGGAGGCCTCTCGTGGCCGTGGGGGGGGGGGGGGGGGGGGGGGGGGGGGGGGGGGAGCTCCAGAGACGCCAGTACCCAGTGCGGCATAGAACGAAGGGACTGCGGCGCCAGCACCACACTGGTCTCCGCCGCCGGCAAGGCTCTGCGGCGCCCTCTCGCGTCCACCACAAGCTCCAGCGCGCGGCCCTAGTTTTAATGAATAAAAGAACGAACCGGTATGGTGGCAGTTTAGTAGTATTATGTGATTTGGTAGGAGGACAAAAAGGTAAAACTGGGTGGGTGTTGAGCTGCTCAACATTGTTGGACCGATCTGGTTCGTTGATCTGATATTGAACGAATCAAATTTAATGTATCCGTAACATGTTTGCTCTTTTAATAGATACTCCCTCCGTCCACAAATAACTGTCTTAGATTTGTCAAAAAGTGGATGTATCTAGACTTGAAACATGTATAGATACATCCACTTTTGTACAAATTTGAGACACTTATTATGGGACGGAGGGAGTAGTATAGATATAGATAAAAATCAGTTTTTTGTGCACGAACTCTATTTTACATCATCCATGCTCTTAATCTCCAACAGTGTAAACGCCAGCTAGTTAATCAGGCCAGCCGTTCCGTGCTGGAGATGCCGGCCGGCGGACGGGTGGCACTATCTATGCTCGGAAGGGAGGAGCCCCACCGGTCAACCACCATTGCCTTCTCTCATTCCATTATTATTTTTCCACCTCATCTCTTTTCTTTCTCCTCACCATCCGCCCGGCGACGCGGCGCAAATCGACAAGCCAAGGAGTCGCCTTAGAAATCTCGCCACCTGATTAGGGCACGAGCAATGGAGGCGAGATGAAACGGTGGTCTCATGCTTTACACATAGGTTCGTTGGGCTGAAGCGACACTATAGTTTAGATTAACCCAACGGAAGCACACGCATGTAGGACCCCCCCTTCATCTCTCTATTCTTTTCCATTTCTCTCTCTTCATTCACGGAAGGAAGAACATGAAAACTGACCATCGCTACTCACTTTCCCTTTCTCTCTCCTACCCTTTTCTTCTCTTTGCTCTCTTTTTCTTCCAGGGAGGCGGCCTCCTCTGCAGGCGACTCTGACACCTGCGGGGCAGCAGCCGAACCTCCGGCCTGACAACCGAACCTAGCTGGCCTGACGAGGCAGTAGCTTGAGGCATACCGCTGGCCATGCCCTTAACGCGCCAGCCATCTTCTTCCTTCCTTTTCGATATTAAGATTCCCCTTTTCGCCTGAGCGGCGCGGCGCGCAATGATTTCCGCCGGTTGGAGAGAGGACTAGCACGGCAGTACTAGGGAGAAGGAGGAGCTCCCAATATCTCCAGGTGGTAGTTAACCCACCTGCCGTGCCGAGTCTAGGCAGGGTTCGTTGATCTGGAGAGCGGCGGCTCGGGAGCGAGGATGTTTAAGCTTCACCGCCACCGCTCGTCGGACCGGAGCGTCGGCGAGCGCTTCGAGTTCAGGTTCTCCAGCTTCCGCGCCGTCCAGGTCAGTCAGCCACCCAGATTCCTCCTACTAACTCCCCCTGTTTTCTAGTCCATCCGCTGCTCGACTGCGCTGTCCGTGCTCTGTCGATTCGTGCCGTGGCGGCGGGTGCCGCATTGGGGGAATCTCCGTGGAATTAATTGTGCATCCTGGGATTAGTAGCAAATTGATCTAGTCAGAAGAGCCCCCAGTGTAGGTTTAGCACACATCGCTGGGATTCAAGGATTCATTCCAGCATCTATCTATAGTCAGCTAGTGGATCCCTTAGCACACACCTAACCTAGGTGAGTACGGCAATTAGGGGCAACCTGTGTTTACTGGTGCATGTGATGATCTGAGCAATATCACAATGGTACATACTTGGACCACCCTGTGTGATCAAAGCAGCGGTGAATGCGCGATTCCTGGCAATGCAAGGGAACAACGCGCATGTTATTCCACCGGTTGGTTGGTGTTTCACAGTTATTTCGAAAAATATATCCTATTAATAGATTGTTGTGGTGTCGTGTTCCATTTGACTAAAGGGGCATTTCTGCAAGAAATACTGGTGAACTAGCCTTATCATTCTAATTTTACCGGGAATAGCATCCAAGTACCACCCTTACGCCCACTATGCGGCAATATCAAACAAGTGAAAGTCTAGTGTACTTGTTTCCTTTTTGTTCAGTACACTCTGATTTCAGGTGCATTTCCTGTGGTACACCCGGTACATGTATTCACTGTCATTTTAAATCTCTGGTGGCTTTCATTTGTATTCTACAGGTACCTGCAGTATCGGACAGGCTGTTCCTCTCAATAGTCTCCGTGGATACTGGAAAAACTATTGCCAAATCCAGTAAAGCATCTGCCCGCAGTGGAATTTGTCAATGGCCTGATTCCATATTGGAACCAATATGGTTTTCTCGAGACGAAGTGTCAAAAGAATACGATGAGTGCCAATATAAGATTGTTGTTTCTGTGGTATGGACACTGTTTGCTCCTGGTGTGTCGTGTGTAGTTTACTTCAATCTCAAGACTTCCGGACGGCCATGTGAACTTATTTTATGTAATTTCTGCTGCCGAACTGAACCATTGAAACTTGACTGTTGCAGGGATCGATAAAAACTGGTATTCTGGGGGAAATTTTCCTAAATCTATCGAACTTTCTGAATCTGGTGGACCCGACTGCTATTTCTCTTCCATTGAAGAGATGCAATTCTGGAACAGTTCTACAGGTATGTGAGTTTTGTGTGAACTTCTCCCTTTTGAATATTTCTTGTGGGCTCTTATAGTTTTCTATATGATCCTCTTTTTTTCGAGAATGGCTTTCTATAAGTTTGGTGCTGGCACACTCAAGTTTTAGACTTTTCCCTTTATTCTGCTTATGGTGGTATTCTTTTTTTCCATTGTGCAGCTAAAGGTTCAATTTCTTGGCTCAAAATCTAAGTTCAGGTAACCAAGTCTACCTCTATTTTTCCCCTTTCCTTATTTACGATGTTGTAGCTCCAGTGTGTACACATTCATATTGAAAAACCTGTAATCTCTTTTATTGTTCTCCCATTATTTTTCTTTCTTAGAGTCTTGATTTTCTGTTATAATCTTGGCATATCTGTACAGTGGCGTGAGATCATCAAAGGACATGCCCCCTCGTATCAGTGACCGTTGTCTAATAAATGATAACATGGATAACAAATCAGATGGCTCTGATAATATGTTGAACAAGAGTGTTCGGTCTTCACCAGGAAACACTTTAGCTGGCACTCATCAAGATGAACCTGGAAACAGGGTATGTTAAAACATTTTTCTCCACCCTAAGTTCATTTGTCAGAACAGGTTTTCCATCAGCAAGCATGCATGCTTTGAGTTATGTGTCTATTTGCATCTTTATTTTTATTTAATTGTCAACAATTCAACTCTCAGTCAACACCTATAGATGTCACAAAAAAATTCTCCGTGATTGTCATTTACATTGATCAAATATCACAAAAAAACTGATCAAAGTTGTAGGCTCTTGTATTTTCCATGTTATCTGTTCCATCTATGTACAGTCTAGCTACTCCAGTATAGTTAGCATTAGAACACCTGATGTTCCAACAACAAGTAAATACTTTAGAGTGAAATATGCCATGACTCTTTTTTATTTTCTGCAGCCAATTATAGACTTTGAAATTATGTCTTTGGTCATCACGGCATGTTTAAGTTTAGTTTAATCGTTAAAATCTTTGATATTGGGAGCATCCGTTCGTCTTGCGTGGGAACTATGGCTACATGATGTGTTTATAAAGTGTAAACAGCTTTTTTTATGTGACGCCTTGTCAGATTATTATGTGTAAATGCCAGTTTCTCGTGTCCTTTTTGCCTACAGGAAATGAGTTTCTCAGCATCTGGTTCTCACCGGAGTTCCAATTCTGGAGATAGTACCGCCGATAGAACAAACTTATCTCCGATAGACAACTCTAATGGTGGATTGTATGTCGGAAGGCAGGATTCAGGTAGTTCCTATGTTAGCGCTGGCCGTGGTGATGAAGGATCCAGATCAAACAATTCATCTTTCAGTTCCCGGGCCTCTGGTCCAAACGGGCTGCAAGGGAATACTCCAAAATCATTTTCAAATGGGATTGCTCAGTCATCATTGGGGACATCTGATTCATCAAAAGATCTTCTTGAGGCTGCTGAAGAAACAATTGAGGAACTCCGTGATGAGGCAAAAATGTGGGAACGACATTCTCGCAAATTGAAGGCTGATCTAGAGTCACTGAAGAGGGAATGTTCTGAGAAATCCAAACAACAGGCTGAGCTAGCAGTTGAATTGTCTGCTGCGCATGCTGAGAGGGATTCCTATAGGCATGAAATTGAAGAATTGAAGTCCTCTCGGAAAGAGTTAAGTGCACGGCAAACAAAATCTGGAACCCCCAAACGTGGGGACTGGATCGACCTGCAGAAGGAAGTAGAAGACGAGATGAAGTTTCTGAAAGAATCAAATGCAAGCTTAGCGGTACAACTGAAGAACACTCAAGAGTCAAATATTGAGCTTCTTTCTATTCTTCAGGAACTGGAAGAGACCATAGAAGAGCAGAGAGTGGAGATATCTAAAAATTCTAAGGTCAAGGATGTCACTAATCCACATGTCTTGAAGAATGGGTTGTTAGTCAAAGAAGACACAGAATGGGCGAGGGAACTGTCAATGAAAGAGGATGAAATTAAACTGTTGAGAGAGAAATTAGATCGTGTTCTCAATATTGAAAATGCAGGCGCCGCAGGTTCTGATACCGTTTATCTTGAATTGGAGAAAGAAAATGAAACTTTAAGGGTAAAAGTACAAGAGCTTGAGAAAGATTGTTCTGAACTAACAGATGAAAATCTGGAGCTTATATATACGCTGAAACAAAGCGGTGTGGCAAAAGGGCAGGATCCTCTTGTTTCAAATAACAGTGAATTGCAAATTGAAAAGCTTACATCACAAATATGTCAACTGGAAGAGGAACTTAGGAATAAGGAAATGATGCATAACGGCAGTTTTACTGACACGTCAATGTCTGATGCCAAAGAGTTACAGAGGAAGTGTGCTGACCTTGAGCTAAAGCTGCTACGTTTTAGGTCTCAAGGCTGTGAGCTAGAAGATAAGTTCCACAAAAGCCAAGAAGAGCTAGAACAAAAAGATCTTGAGCTATCTAAGCTAAGAGAGGAGCTTGAAAGCTTTGAAGGTGGTGAAACTGGTGGTGCGAGAGGATACAAATTTAGAAGAGAAGATATAGAGGATACTGAATCCGAGACAGATATGTTGAAGATTAGAGTCCAGCTACAACAACAGGAAAATGATGACTTGCGGCACTACAAAGTTGAAACGGAAAGTTTTATTTCTGAAATTCAGGCAGAGAAGAGCCAGTTAGAGGAACGCTTGGCAGCATCAGTTAAAGAAAGTAGCATCACTTCCAAATGCTTGAATGAGTTGCAGCAAGATATTTTGGTGCTTTCTAGTAGCATAGATTCCCATGTATCTGCTAATAAGGTTCTGGAAAGAAAGATAATGGAACTAGAGAGCTGCAAAGATGAACTAGAATTACATATATCAGAGCTGGAACAGGAAAATATAGAGTTGTCAGAACGTATATCTGGACTGGAGGCTCAGTTATCTTACATGACAAATGAAAAGGAGTCAAGCGAGCTGCAGATGCATGACTCAACATCACTTGTCCTTAGTCTCAAAGATAAAGTGGAGAGACAACAAGTAGAGATGGATACTCAAAGGCTTGAGTTTAAGCAAAAACAGCAAGAATCTCAAAGAAAATTGGTTGAAGCACAGGACGATTCGGAAGTTCTGAGAAGATCCAATTATAATCTACAATCGACAGTTGAGAACCTTATTGAAGAGTGCAGTTCTCTTCAAAACCTAACTGCAGATCTTAAGAGGCAGAAGTTGGAACTGCATGGCCATTTTATGCAACAAGAGCAGGAATTGGATAACTCGAAAAAAAGGATCTTTGATTTTTGTAAAACTGTGGAATTCCTAGAAGCAAAGCTTTCTTCTCTTCAGAAGGAAATATCTTCCAAAGAGCAATCTTTACTCTCAGAACTGGAGAGTATATTCCAGGAGCACACAGAGCAAGAAGAAAAGATAAATCGTGCTCATTTCATGTTAAATAAGATCGAGAAAGAAAAGATGCTAGAAGTAGAGAATCTTGAGAGGGAGGTCGTGAGCCTCACTTCACAGGTCTCCTCCACACACGAGGAGAGAGAAAATGCCACAGTAGATGCCATTCGGGAGGTCTCTATCCTGCGAGCTGACAAAGCTAAACTAGAGGCTAATTTCGAAAATGTCAGTGCACAGTTGAGACATTACGAGTCTCAGTTGGAGGACCTTCGCAAGGAGTCCAAAAGCAAGATTAAAGGTTTGGTGGATTCCCTTAACGCATCCAAACAGAGTGAGGAAATGTTGACAGCAGATGCTGAACATATGAAAAAGTTGATGGAAGCTGCTAAATCCAATGAAGATGAGTTACGGAAGACCTCTGGTGAACTAGAGTTAAAGCTTAAATCTAGTGACTATGAGAAACAGCAAATGATTGAAGAAGTATCTGGCCTGAAACTACAGGCCCAGAAAATAACTAGTCTTCAAGATGAAGTTTCCAAACTTAGAAGCTCCCTTGATGAGGCTAAGTTTGAAAAGGGAAAAATTAAGGAGCTACTGCAGTCTGTGACTGAGGAATGTGAAGAACTGAAGGCACAGAAAGCTATGCTAACAGATAAAGTTTCTGAAATGCAAGAGACTATGAAGAACGGTGAAGAAGAAAAACGAAGCAGAAGATCGATGCAAGCAAAGCTTGTCAGATTGGAGAGCGATTTATCAGCATCGGAAGCATCGCATGTACATGAAGCAGAGTTAAAGAACGAACTTAGTAGAATCAGAAGATCCAATAGTGAATACCAGAGAAAGATACAATCACTTGAGCAGGAAATTGAGGATTTGACTAGGCAAATTCAACGGAATGATAAGCAGGTTAGTCATATACTTTTTTTTTGCGAAGAGCCATACAGTACTTATTGTGATGATAAAAAAAAATCACTGCAATGATGTTCCTAAAATCTGTCTGTATTTTCAGGAGATGGGAGATTCTGCAGTTAACAGGGAAACAGATCTTCAGTCAAAGATTGATTTACTGGAAACTAAGCTTGAAGAAGCTCTGGATGAAAATAAGATGTACAGGGCTCAAGAAAAGAGGTATTTCTCATTCTCTTGCACTATGAACCTAAATGCTTTCCTGTGAGATGTCACTATAAATAGAAATGGTGTATATGTGCTATTACGTGTTACTTTTGTTATGAGTTAGTCAGTGTAAGTATTGACAAGTGACAGGCTCTGCGAAAAGTTCTCTTTTCCTTGTAATGGAACATCCATTTGACATTTGAATCAAAATTGGCGATCTGCAACTGCAGACTGCAGTTGCTCATTAGTTTGGGAAGGGAAATAGCTTTGTGCAATGCATTGCAGTACATTCTTAGCTATGACTTTATACATTACAAGATGGAGAACTAGTGTTTAAGAATAATATCATGTCAAGCAAGATTGCACATTGGTAATCTACAGAATTTTGAAGTCTGCCGGCTGCCACTGTTATGAAAAATATTTATTTTATTGGCTTGAGGGATAGTCGATACTGTAGATTACATCTCCCAGCAAACCTTTTTTAGGAGAAAACTGTAGGGTAGGTCCTGACATCCTAGCAAATCTTGTTTTAGTCGCTAATTCGTTAGTTTTCAGCTATCTACATTCAGAAGATCACAGTATTCTCGTATTTATAATTTTGTTTTCTGCAGTCCCATTTCCGAGGAGCAATCTGCTAGTGAGGACAGGATTTTGCAACTGGAAGGAGATCTAAGAGATATGAAGGAGCGATTTCTCAACATGAGCTTAGAGTATGCAGAGGTAGAGGCCCAGCGGGAACGATTAGTGATGGAGCTGAAAACTGTCAAGAAGGGTGGGCGATGGTTCTAGCATGATGGAGAACGTTTGCTTGCCACAAACATAAGACTGACAACACAGGTACACAAATATTACTTTCTTGGCAATTGTTCATCATAGGATGATGATAATTGACGGATAGAACCACATTTCTTTGGAAACTGTTTTAAGTCTGTCGTCATTGGGATCCCGTCATGTACTTTTCGGGTACAAAATAATTCTTGTTCAAGTTCTTATGGATAGTCTAAAGCCTTCTGCTTTTGTAGATGACCCAACATCAGGCGGCTCCATGACAATTCGAGCTATACATGACAATAGAGACTCGTGTCAGATTATCATGATATGAGAACAAGTGCAGAACCACATGTGTTGTGCATTGTACTTACTAGTTGGCACTGGAGGATGTATACCAGAATGGTTTCCCTGATGAGGTGGGAATTGCGAGTCTGTGACTACTTCCTGGAAGAAAGGCCACCTCCACCTGTAAGCATCACTATGATAGTCCCGACCTAACCAATCAATTATGCAATGACATGTTCCTTCATCCACTATGTCTGTTTCTCATTTGATCGGTACGTAGGGTGAACGTTATTTGTTCATATGGTTACCTGGATCACCCATCCACCATTTACGTGGCGATTTTACACTATAAATGCAAAGTCCACTTTAACTGTCGATAAATGTATTCCTCCTTCGTCTTGTTTGTGAGACCAGCTTGAAGATGTCAAGCTAGTAGTACAGGCCTAGTCACTATACTCTCGTACATGATTGTAATTCGATATTGTACAATATCAAGGGATTAACTACGTAAATTATTTTTTACTTTTCACTGCAAATTCTAAAACTGCTTACTTTGTTTGGTGAGATGTCCTCGGGCCTGGTACGAATTCATTTTACCATGTCATGATTTGGAGGATTATTATTTCCCCGAGTAAAGAGCTGTGGATCCAAGACAAGCATCAGGTGTACCAGCTTCATGATTGAACCGATCCATTGATTAACTGGAGTAGGACCACCGAATGCTGATCTCTGACTGAGTCGTGCATTCACATCTTCAGACGGTTAATCAGGCGTAGCAGTTGATTGCGTCGGTCCGTGAGCCTTCACTTCACTCGATAGATGAGGCCCTCATAGGCAGGCTGGCTAGCAGTAGTTTAGGGTGCATGTAGCTCATGTTCATGTATGTTCCCAACAACTCCCAAAGTCTGGCCTAGAAGCAGAAGAGCTACTACTAGTATTTACTATTTTCATCTCTTGGATCACTAAATTAACCTCACTTTACACAGGCCAAGCAGAGATATGTAGTAGTACTCCATTTGCAGTGAACAATCATGCATGCGTGAAGCCGAGGAGGCAGTGGGCATGTGGTAAGATGGATTTGTAGGGTGGTGATGACGAGATTTATCTTTGGTGATCTTCTCGGGACTTGGGATCTTGGACGGATGGATGGATCGCCCCTGAAATCATAGAGCATGTAAGGTGGACAAGGGGACAACATTCCTTTCTCCCTCCTGTGGCCTGCTTCTTTCCTTCCTATGGATCTGTTCCCTCCTGCTTGTCCCCATGCAGTACACTCTTGCAATGTGCTATCCCAGCTAGTACTGCACAGGTAAGATCGTCACCGAAAACGAAGAAGTGAACAGTTCAATTGCCGTAGGAATTACCAAAACAACTCAATTATTTGATTGGCGTGACGGGCATATACCAACTGTATTAGTACTATTAAAACATCGATGAATCTGGTCACCTGACAAACTGCAACACTTAAAATCAATTACAGGTCAGTAAACATCGAACACCGCAGATAGTAGTGGTGCACCAAGACAACATCTTCAAGAACAAGAAGGATGCAACAAATTAATCATACGACAATGATGTACTATGATTTTAGCCTGGAGTTCACCTCTAGAGCTCCAAGGCAACACCTTTAGGAAGGAGATGACACGTGCTGAGTGTTGTCGTTGCCGGATCATTCCAACAGAGAGCGAACCAGCAGGCCTAACGAATGCAGGATCATTTCTGGCAATTGTGCCAAATTTTGCTTCGGACGCTGCTGTGTTTCGTATTGGCCGGCGTGGTACCTCGTGCAATGGTGCCGCCAAGGGAGCTCGCCATGCATATAACAGGCAAAACACCCCCAAGGAGTTGCCAGGACAACGGCAACGAGCCGCTGCCCCGGCTCTTCCAGTGCAAGCCCCCACCATCGCCGTGCAACTTAATATTGAAAGTTATATAGTTTATATTACTAATATTGTCTGATCAACATTGGATACCAACAGTGCGAGAGCCGGTACACCGAGAAAAGGACAAGTGCTGAAGAAAACTCCAAGAAATGGACGGAGATACGATCGATCAAGGTGCATGAATGCAACTGTGCAAGCATGGTTGGACCTAAGATTTGGAGATGTAATAGGTAGGTGTCCTGTAATGAGTAGCATGAGGAACATCACGTACTTGGATCTAGACATACCGAACAAGATAGAAAAATGCTGCTGATAAAAGTAAGGAACACATGTATAACGGAGTTATTTCAGCTTTCTTTTTATCTCGCCATGTCATGCATACATAAGCTTGCGAAGTGAGAGGAAAAGAGAAGGATCGGGGAGAAGTGAGATTTTTTTGTCCTTCACCAGTACTTAAAAGGCTACAAAACTATGTAGTAGTATACACTAACTTTATGTTAGCTGTAACTAGACAACATTTTCGACCGTGTTTCACCATTTCCATATAACATAGTAAAATGAAATGAAAAAGAAAATAAAAATCGCTGCATTTCGTACCAGTAGGCACAGTGGAGATCTCGGCCGTGAGACGCCCGTACGTCAATGTCAATCATGTAAACACTACTATCTTACATGCATAGATCCCCATGGAATCTGGCTATTGGCGGTAAGCAACAAGGAGGCCACGACCCTCGAGATTACTCGTGGATTTGGCAGCTAGGGATCACAACCTAGCTTCCTACCAATATCATGAACTCGATGGATAGATCGATCCCGAAAACATCGCCGTGTGCCTGTTGCTAGTACGTAGCCAGGAGACATGGCGGATGGAGATCGATGTGTATGCAACATGAAGCAACCCTACTGTACATGCTGCCTCCCATGCAATAATGCGGACAAGATCGCACATGCTTTGCATGGCGATATCGACGCATATGGATGGCACTGGCCGCCAAGGAAAAGCTGCAAACCACGCACTATTCTCTCCTCTCGGCTGCATCAAAGTTTGACAATTTGACATATGTATACATAACGCATGTCTGCTAGGAGCCATGCATGTGTGGTAAACCTAAGCGGTATGGAAATCCACGAGGATATTATGCAATTGCTTGGATCCTGTGTATGGACGAGGACAAATCGGAAGCCACCATGTGTCGCCAGAACAATGGGAACGTACCAACTATCCGGCGTCCAAGGTAGGTTATCCTCAAACACTATTTTTTAAGTGTCATTCGGCCAGCTTTACTTATTATCAAACACAATTACATCATTTATTAACCCTCGAGGAACAAAAGCACGCTCGGATTTGCGGCTAGAGAGCAGGGGAAGATAGAGGCGAGGTGAGAATGACCTACCCTGCTCGCTTCACATCCCCTTCATCTTCTCCGGGATTGACAACCATCTCCGTATATACTCTCAGTGGCGGATCTACCTTATGCCACCCGGGTGCACAGGACACCGGGAAAATTTATTTTCCTTTGTAAAGTAGCAGTTTTTCACCACATATGCACCCCCAAAATATGTTTTAAATGTGTTATGGCACCATGGGTGCACGCCGGTTCTAAATGTTCTAGCTCCGCCACTGTATACTCTGGTCATTGACGCCGCCAAAGGATGCACAACCTCACCTCCTTCGCTGTACTACACGTCTCCAATGACGGCCAAAGACGTTAGCACCGATTAGGCTTAGCTTAGCTTTGATTGGGATAGCCATCACTCACGCGGTATCTTAGGGACACACATCCTCGTCGATACGGGGCTCTGACACCGAAACGACATTGCCTACGACTCGAAACGACCCTGTGTAGGTCCGTCCGCCATCGCGCCCACAATGTTGCCTCCTCCTTCTTTAGCATGATGCCAACAAAGCCCTAGCGCCGGGTGAGGGCGCCTGCCAGAGTGACTGTGTGTGGAGATGGTTGCGGCAGTTGTGATCCGTGGTGGGAAGAAGAGTCACCAGATTTTTTTACGAGAGGCTGACTTGTTTACACCGAGAGCGGTGAGTCGACCGAACCGACATACACACACTAGTACAGAACGACACATCGGATACCCCTCTATGGAAACGGCAGGTGTTAGGCGACGGAGAATCGCGCTTTCCGCGCGGCCGGTGCGTACAAACCTGACCAGGCCCGCCTACATTGGCAACGGACCCTTTCCAATCTCTGTCACCTATTATATTGGCAACGGTTAATAAAATTGTCCGTTTCCAATATTTGCCTCTATGGTAACGGATATAATTTTCCAACCGTTGAAAATGTTGATACGTGGAGGCTAGCGAATGGGCAGATGGGGAGGTGGGCGGAGCAGACCCGCGAGTATAAATGGCGAGAGGTACCAGCAGCGGTCTCTTTGAAGCCCCAGTCCATCGCCTATAGTTATTCAAACTTCGCCAGATCCCCTCCGTCCAAATCCATGGCGAGAGGTACCAGCAGCGGTCGCGGCCGTGGACGAGGGCGAGGCCGTGGTAGGGGGCGCAGCGGCAATGCCATGCCATCGGTGTCGCCCTCACCGTCCTCTGAAGACATGTCCCCGGCGAGAGGTACCATCAGCGGTCGCGGCCGTGGACGTGGGCGCGGCCGTGGACGAGGGCGCGGCCGTGGTAGGGGGCGCAGCCGCAATGCCACGCCGTCGGTGTCGCCCTCACCGTCCTCTGAAGACATGTCCCCGGAGCTGCGCGGCTTCGAGTTCTTGGTTATCCTGTACAAGGGCATCGAGAGCCGCCTGAGGCTCCCGAGGGCGTTCGCAGAGAAGCTCCAAGGCATGGTGGCAGCTACCATGCATCTGAAGATGGAGGACTGCGAGAACGGCAGCTGGGCGGTGAAGACGGCCGTGAGTGCCGGGGGGAATTTGTACCTCGGCCAGGGATGGAAGTCATTCGCCCAAGCGTACAAGCTTGAGCAGGGGCACTTTTTGTGCTTCGAGTTCGACGGCGACAACGGGTTCTTCATCAAGATCTTCGACGGTACCTTATGCCGGAGGGACGCACTCGTGTACAGCGACGACGAGCCCGAGTCTTCATCAGCAGCTGCTAGTAGTAGCATATATGTAATTGTTTACTTCATTATCAAGTCCGTATGTAGTAGCACTAGCTGCTAAGTGGTCTCTGCGTTCATATGTAATTTAGAGTACCTGTTAGTAAGTTTACTCTCTCGCTGGTGTAAAATCAATGGAAACGGTTATATAAAATGTCCGTTGCCAATGTGGCGCTTATATATACTGCCGGCTCGGTCTCATTATCACTCTCTCACTTGTCTCTCTTCCAACCCTAGCCGCCGCACACTGTGGCTTTCAACTCTCCTCACTCTCTCTAATGGCTTCCTCTGTCGGCGCTTCTAGATCCGGCCATCGCGGCCGCGGCTCTAGCCGCCGCGGCAGCACCGTTCTAGCGGCAGCCCTTCGTGAGGGGAAGGTCGATCTGGAGGCGGCCATGCGTCCGCTAATGATGCGGCAGCGCCACCATCTGACGCCCTCCTCCTCCGGTGATGCCCGGCTTCTTCTGAGCCAGGCCGATGTGGAGGAGGTCATTCATGAGGTGGTGGTGCAGCACCTCCGGCGGATCTACCAGCAGAAACCCATCTGGAGGAGGAAGTGGCCGATCTAGAGGTGGTGGAGGATCTGTAGGTGGTGGAGAAGGAGGAGGTGGATGTCGACGAAGGAGAAGGAGGAGGAAGTGATTGCGTCGCAGCGCGCTGGTAGCATCTCAGCGCATCTGGCAGAGGCCTGCACCTCCTCTCCCGCCGGGTGAAAGGTATAAATCTTTCTGTGACCGGCTGTGATGCCGATGAACTAGGTTCTACGTATGAGCATTTCATCACATAAACAAATTCCTAGTGCAAATTCACACATACATGTTCTGATAATTACAAACACTTATTGTTAAAGCACCAACTGTACAAACTAGTTAAACACCCACATCCAAAGCCTATTGCAATTCACCTAGGGCATTCTTGCACCTAGGGCAGAGCATTTCCTGCCATGTTGGACGTAGCCTGTCCTTCAAGGTTAGGATCTTGCGATACAACTCGTAGGTCACGTACCCATCTATTGCTGCGTAGTCGAGGTTAACTTTGTGCAGCGGCATCCACTCCCAAAAAACGTGCTGGTTGGATGGGAACTCCTTCTTCATGTTGGCGTATGATTTGTCGATGAGGTCTGCCGCTAGATCACCCATTCCGTCCCTCTCGTCTCCACCCTTGATTTTGTATACGAGTTGGATGTCCACGTAGTACTCCGGTGGAATGTGGAAGCCGGCAGAAGAAAGCACCTTGCTGTCGTTGGTGATGTCCACGCTTGCGAAGGTGATATTCTTGCGTTCAAAGAATTTGCCCAACTCTGGACAATTCTTCTTGGACTTGCACCAGTGGAACACGAGGACATGCTGGCGCATGGAGAGTTGCAGGACAGACATGTGCCGACGATTACGGGTGTACTCGATGTCAAGGCCGATGAACCGATGCTTCTCCTCTGCTAGCCATTCCTCGTACTTGTCGAGGATCCGCTCCACGGTATGCTCCTCGTTCGTGTACACCACCTCCAGAACGGTGCCGTGGGTACGGACGGTAGTTGTCTCTGTTATTCTGTTGCGGTCGTCCATGGCGGGTGGGGGATTGGGGTGGAACGAGGAAGAAGAGAAGGAAGGAATGCGAACTGTCTGCCACCAAACAGAGCAGTTCCTGGATATTTGCCGTCGATCTTAGCAGTTTCTCGAAAATGGCAACCGAACAAAGCAGTTGCTGGAAAATAGCCACTGATTTTTTTAATATCCAGATGTATTTTGTACATTTCGCTAATAGTTTTTTTCTTTCACGCAGGAGTTTATTTCGGCAACACTGCATAAAAGTACCAATGTATCATTCCGAGAACCAGAAACCTTAAGGCAAGGAAATTTCGTGGATACTGGTCTTGGAGTGGGTACAGCGACGACCGAGAGCTCATAGAAGGTGAGCTCCAAGTCAAAGATGGAACGCTGGCTTAATTAAGCCAGCCTTCCATCTTGTTAGGTTAGTTGCTTATAGGTTTAGAGTTCATGATTGTAGTCAAAGTGTAATAGGTGATATTACATTATGCCAATGTGTGATAGATATGATTGTAGTCAAATTGTAAAAAAAGTGATATTATTGTATACCAATGTAATGATGGCATTTGTTCTATGTTATGAATTGAATAACGTTTTAGTGCATTGTGCAATCAGCCTTTCATGTATTATGGCATATAACCGAAATATGAGAAATGCTCAGTGCAAACGGGTGGATGGGAAACTCCGTATCTGATGAAGGAAAACTAAGGAAACGGAGGTCTGCGCACAACCGTTGCCAAATGGATACCTCATCGGAAACGGTTTTTGGCCTCCGTTACCGATGAAGGCCTTCACATCAGTGATAGAGGCGGGGACACGGACCGTTTCTCCGTTGCCGAAGGGGTTTTTGGCCCGTTTTCGATGTGTCGTTCTGTACTAGTGACACTGGCAAGTAGGTTTGAAACTAGCTGACAAAACTAATTATTCCTATGGAGTTAAGATCTTTGTCGTTGGATCAATGACAACTCCCTATTACTACTAGTAATAAAGCACGTGCACATGCACGTTATATCCTCCCAAACTCTAATCCCCCTAGAAATGATTTGCCCTCCTTAGCAAAATTTCTTATTCCTTGTTAAAGTAAACAAGAAAAGAATTGTGTTCATTAGAAGAACCTGATATTTTGCCAGTAACATACATCATGGCAACAATAATAATCTAGAACACCTAAAATTACATCATAAAAGGAGTTTGACGTTCGTTTCCTCCGTCTTCACCATCCTGCTTCCTTGCATGACTTGACGACACCTAGCTAGGCATTACATCGAGCACATGCTAGTAAGGATTCAGCTCTGGTTGCAAAAGTAGCTATCGGGCAGAAAGCTTAAGGAACATACTACATGATAATCTTTCTGCTACACGATCAGTAAAGAGAAGGTTAGATCATAGAAACTACTATAACCTCCATTGCAAACGGACAAATCAAACAATCTGGACAATTTTAGTTGTTGGATTCACTGGATTGTATGGCTAAGATCTTCCGGATCTGACATTCCGTGTCTTTTTATATTAGGGGTGATGGAGTTTAGATGTTTGGAAGATGGCTATATTTATTTATACTAATCATTTTTATTTCCTTATAACTAATTCTTTTGACATACCCACTACATACATTCTTCTATCGTAAATACTAAAATTGCAATCACATTAATATATAGGATAACTACATACCATTTCACACGATTTGAATTCTTTAATTTACTGCTGGCAGTGAAATTGCACTTGCACTGAACTGAGGGAATATTTTGCAAGAGAATTTAAGTTAGATGCTTTGCTTTTTGAGAACCCCTTAAGAATTTTTGGTTGAGCAAGTTTATTGAAAAAACCAACAATTAAATGCACATGTCCACATATATTAATTTGTACCACACACATGAATTGCGAGTATATGTATATTTTTGTAACGTTTTTAGTTTTTTTTCAAATGTTATGTAGATAGTCCTAATGCTAACAAAGGTTTCCATGTGATTTTCTATTTATGAGTGAGTGCAATTAACAATGTATACTTATATAGAAAATTCTAGAGTATACAAAATATCAATGAGGGATATCTCCTTGAACCTTTTTCATTTCTTGTTTATTGTCTATGTCGTTACATAGAGCTGATGCTATAATCACACTCATTCGTTGGATGGTTAGAAGATGATTGTATCCCTTCTCATCAAGGATAAGGATAAAACCCATGGTTCGGACCGCTTTATGTATCTCACTAAAATACACTAGTAGAAAAACGAGTATTACAAGTTGGTAGCGGCGGTTTGAGCAATTAAAAAAAAGAGGCTGCCATAGGCTACACCTCAGCTGGTTATTATGAATAAACCGCCTTGAAAGAAACAGCCGGCTCCAATAACACGGCATCGGCCGCGGTCCAAGCCACCGACCGCCTCTCACGAACCTAGAGGCGGTTTATAAAAAAAGACAGCGGAGGCCTACTAACGCATTGGGGTCGGGTCATATCGCGTAGAGCCTCCGATAAAACGTGCGTCGGCCTAAAATACCGCTAGTATATAAATATATTTTTTCCGCGTCGGTCAATCTTTAAAACTGTCTACGGTTTTGCGTATTTGGAACGCGTCCGGCCGCTCCCGCGCTTTTTTGCTTTCCGTAACGTGGCCGTACGGTCCATATAAATTCGGACGTTCCATATACTTGATACTTCGATTTGACAACTACAAAATAGTTAAACTAAACATGCTAATTTATACTCGATACTACATTTACGTACGTACACTTCTACACCCCCACACGTACTGCTACTCCTCGTCGCTATCACTGAAACTCCAATCCTCATCGGAGTGCTCCACCTTCACCGTCGTCGAGGGGCCAGCCTCGTCGGTCTTCTTCTGCTTCTTCCTGCTGGCCTATGCATCTCTTGCATGCCCAGCAGAACTCCATCTCCGCCTGCACAAGATCCGGATGTTCCCTTCAAATCCTATCCATGGCCCCTCATCGGACTCATGGGGCAACAACAAGGTGCCGAGCCACTGCCGACGCCGTTTGAACGAGATTTCTGCGGCGTAGCAGCCGTACGGCCGCATCTGCACCCCGCGGAACCCGGTGTTACTCTGGACACGGCGGCGCGGCGGCATCTATGGTGGATTTGGATGGGGCCGCGACAGATCTGGCGTTTGGGCGGTGCGGCACTATGGATATATGGCCGAAATCGGGGGAGGTGCTGCGAGTGGGAGGGGAAGGGGGATTTTCACACTGCAGGTTGGCCTGATCGATGCATGCGGTGATGGTGGTGGCCGTCGCTTTGGGCACAAGCCCTGTTTTTATGATCGAACAGAAATATAATTTATTTTATTCTCAAAAAAGAAATATATAATGTATTTATGGCCGAACAAGTTCTATAAGTTTGATACAGGTACCTACTGTGATCACGTACTACAACAATAACAAGAAAGTAGTAGTTTGCAATATGCACACCAGACCCTCTGCCGGCCGGGCCCCTTCCGGGGCCTGTGAAGTCCCCGCCGCCACGCTGCAGCAAGAAAGCCACCGCCGCTGCTGCCCCTTGCTCCCACCGCCCCACCTTACTACCTCACCGTGGCCAGCACTGACGCCCACTGCTCCAGGTCGGCCTCCTCGTCACGGCCCGTTCTTGTCCACCACAGGCCCGCCTGGCCCGCGGCAGGCCCAGATCGGGCCTGACTCGGCGCGCCGCCGGCCGGAGAGCTGCCACACCGCCTCCCAGAGGACCACCCGCCCGCCGGAGGCCCTCATCGAGCTACCCACCACGCCGCCGGAGGGCCGTGCCGACGCATCGCTCGCCGTGGACGTCGCATGTCCCGGCCGCCAGAGCCCGCACCCTAGCCACCGCGAGAGGGGAAGAAGACTGTCTCGCCGCTGTCGGCACCGCGCAGGCCTGGCCCGGCGGCGCACGCCGGCGACGGCGGGGAGGGAGGCGAAGATGGTTCGGACGGCGGCGGCGCTAGGGTTGGGCGTCTCGGTCGCCCGCGCGGGGGGCGAACGCGAGACGCAGAGTTTTTTTTTTCTGTCCGAAGAGGTAGTGGGTTAACCACACATATAAATACCCACAAATATGCCAACTTTGATGAGGCAACACCACAATATTCTTCTTCTTCCTCCTCCTCGAGCCTCCACACCTCGGGGTTTGCCTCCCTTCATTCCCGCGCTCGCCACGAGTTCCTCCTCTGCTCTCGAGCCCGCTGGAAAACGCAATGTCCGCCTCCCCACCACCTCTACTTATACCCGCCCCTCCCCCTCCCGCCCTGGCTAGGACTGCGCTGCCGCGCATTGCATCGTGCACCATCGCCATGGAGGACCACCATGCCAAGAGCATGTCGTGCTCGGGCAGCGGCGAGACGTCGGCCGCCGTCACCGCGTCCAGGATCATCGCGCAGTGGGCCGCGCGGCGCCGGCAGGCCTGCGAGCAGATGGTGCTCGACCTCGACCGCCGCGACCGCGACTCCGAGCTCCTCGCGCTCGCGCGCCTCCACGCCGTCTCCACTATGCTCGACGCGTCCTTTCTCCGCGCCTCAGAAAACGATGGCAGCGGGAGGCGCGCGCGGTCGCCGGAGCGCGCACTCGTGCGGCGGATCGCGCGGGAGTGGACCGCGCCCGCGTCGCAGCAGAGCTCCTCGGGCGGCGAGGGCGCTGGGGGTGACCAGTGGCTGGGCGAGTCCGAGCGCGAGCACGTGCGCTCGGTGCGGGAGCGCGTCCGCCGGGCCAGCCAGGGCGACGGCGGCGGCGTACACGCGGAGCACAGAACCGAGCGCCAGCGCGACAGCTACCCACCCAGGCATCGCGAGCGCCGGGACATCGTGACGCGCATGGCCATGGAGCGGCAGCGCGAGCTCCAGGGCCTCTCCGAGCACCGCTCCGTCTCCGCCTTCGCCCACCGCAACCGCATTCAGGTCAAAACCCCCAACATACTCTGCTCCTTCTCTGTTCAATTTGTGCCAAACTGAGCCAAGCTTTGAATTTGGATAAAATTTCTTTGTCTAGCTTGCTGCAACCTGCAAATATAAGCATCAAATGCAGGTGCAGAAAACTAGAGTATTTGCTTCATAAACATTTTAGGAATTAATTTATGTTTTATTTTTTGCGAATGTACCATGTTCCTATGCTCTGCACATTTCTGTTTTACCTGGTGGTACCTTTCTGGCCAAAACCCCACCTGTACTTCAGTACTTGCTTCATGCCTTTTGTGCCTAGAGTAACTCTGGAAACATGAGTGGAAACCTTTAGCCAGGAAGCTGAACATTTCGCTGTACTTTCCAGCTGCTCATCAGCTGATTTGGAAAAAAAATGAGCATGATTGTTTCAGTGCTACTTCTTAGGGATGGCATTAGTTAACAATAAGTTTTTGATTCCAGAATTAATTGGTAGCACCATTCTTAGTTCATGGAATTGATAGCAATTGTTTACAGTCCTTTCTCCAAGGTAGATTCTTTCGCGGCGAAAGGCCAGTGCACGAAGACAGAACACTTTCTATGGCAACCACAGAATTAGGACAGCTTAGACAGAGTCATCATGTCGCTAGATTGAGGTATGGCTTCCGTTGCTAGTATGATCTTATCTAGATTGCTGGTTGTGATCCTCTAGTCTACTTTTTGTTCATCTTGGCTGTCACAGTTTGGACCTTGCATAATAAGGAATGTATGTTCCTATCATTTGTAGCTTCAGGATCCAGTAGGAAATAATCACTATTTATGGTCAAATTGCTAAAGAGCATATACTTTCTAGTAACTGATTTGGAAATACAGTTCCTTCGTCACAATAAAATTCTGATATATGTCAAGTTTCATTTACAGGATCATCTAGAAGCATATCAGATTAACTTTCTGCAAACTGACGATCGGTTGTTCTTGACTAGGGAAGAAGTTCGCTCTAGAACAGAAGATATCACCAATGATCAAGAACCTGACCGTTCTCAGTCAATGGGTGTTGAAAACAGTACTGCCGATAGTGAGCATCATAGTTCTATAGGTCAGGTCTTCCGTGACGATGATCATTACCTGGAGAATGCTACCGGCAATCATGAGATTCAGACGTTTCAGTCAGCAGAATATCAATCTGTAAATGCAGAAAGCGCTATACCAAACGGTAATGACTTTGATCAAGAAAACGTGCACGGATACGAAGACTATTCATCAGACTCAGGCTCCTCAGAGCAGGGTAGTGACCAATCCGGCTCTTCGACTCCATCCGACAACCATGTGCCACAAGAAGCTGGAACTTACGGGCAACCAAATGAACTGCAATGGTCAAGGGAGATGCCTGGGAATCAGGAAGGAGAAGACGGTGACGCAGACGACGAATGGCACGTTATTGATTCTCAAGAAGTTGAACCACAATGGCAGTCAGGTCGAGGTTTCTCTCCTAGCACGTATAATAATTGGTTTGGTCCTCCAGAAGATGCTGTCTACGGAGTGGAGCTCAGAGAACTCTTGAGAAGGTAGCACTTCCTGAAAACGACCATAAAATGCAGTTCACCTCTTTGTCGAATCATACTTAAGCAGGTTAGGACATGTTTTGCAGGCGTAGCGTCTCTAATCTTCTTAGCAGTGGCTTCCGTGAAAGTCTGGACCAGCTTGTCCAATCCTATGCTCGAAGACAGGAGATTGATGAAAGGCAGATGCCCAACACAGGTCCACTGAACGAAGATCATGCCGAACTTGGGGTCGACGAAATGAATCGACATAACTGGAGTCATCGACAAGCCATGCACCGCCCTGAATTTGTGAGTCTCTTCTGTCTTCACTCAAAATTTTCCATTCCAGGTCACTGTCTATAGCTCTAGTATAGTCCAGGGTAGGTGACTCTTGTATTACCGCTGAAATAAATCTGGTTGGCAGGAGTGCGACGCCATCCACGTCCTGCGCGAAGACCTGACCGGGCTCCAGCGAGGAATGACCAGCATGCAGCAGATGCTGCGAGCATGCATGGAGATGCAGATGGAGGTGCAGAGATCCATCAAACAAGAAGTCTCTGCTGCTCTGAACCGCTCTATATCCATGCAAGGTTATCTAGATTAATCTTTCACTTCTTCGTGATCTCCTGGACTCTATTGTACAACTATCGTGCTGATCCACTGTCTCTGACAAAACACTCTAAATTCTGATCCTAGGTTGGGCTGAAGGGATGCCAGATGATGCATCGCGATGGACACTAGCAAGGAAAGGAACCTGCTGCGTCTGCTGCGACAACCAGATCGACTCGCTTCTTTACAGGTTTGCTCCGTTTTGTCACTAAACTTACTGCAAACACACATCTGTACTTCCAAAGACTTCTTCAGAAACAAAATGTGACATCTCCCACTAATATCTCAGGTGTGGTCATATGTGCACCTGCTCAAAGTGCGCGAGCGAGCTGCTCCATGGGGTTGGCAAGTGCCCGCTGTGTCGTGCGCCCATCGTTGAGGTCGTCCGAGCTTACTGCATAATGTAACAGGTCCTAGAATGGTAACATGAGTTGTACTAAGTGTTAGAGGAGAGAAGTGGTTAACTAGACCGGAGGCTTTCGGTTCTGACTGCAGGACTCATGTACTTGTTTCTGAGAGCAGAGTTATTTCTCCATTGTTTTTGTAGCCTCCTTCACAATGCTAATATGCCATTATAGAAAATCATAATCCAACAATGCTGTAACATGTAATAAGTGTTCTGTGAGATCACATCTTCGCAATATTAATCATGCCTTGTATTAAGTTTATGCTTCTCATGACTAAGGGGAGAGAAAATACTTACGGTGTTCAAACCATTTGATTTATCTATAAGACTATTGCATCGCACATTCTATTAGCCTTTTCTTTTTTGACATCGTTTCCTATTCAAAATAACAATGTCAATATTTCCATGACATTTGGCTTCAGTTATCCATGTAATTGAAGTGAGTGAATTGAAACATATTTATCAACACTAACTTATTTGTGTGGTAGCCCAATCGACTTAATTTGTACGAATTTAACAATGGGTCATGAGGGTGGTGGTACACATTAAAATTTCTAAAATCTAGAGTATGGACAACCATAGATGGTTTCATCTCATGTTTCTATCCTGGCCTGGTTAGTTAAATTTGTAAGTAATTCCTTTTATTTATATGGAGCTTTTTTATTTCCTATAACTCATTCCCCTTACATACGATCTAGGTTAAATTTGTAGGTAATTTCTTTTATTTATACTGAACTTTTTTCTTCCAAAATACTGCTCCAGTAAAATTTGGGCCTTGGCCTCTTTACAGTCCAAGTCTAGCCGATTTAGTTTGAATTTTTAGGATTTTCAGTTTGAGACTTGATCTCTTTACTAGTGAGAGGATTCTATGGCTAGGCCTAGATAATCAATCCACACATGTTTCTTATTTTCTAGGTCTGTCCCAATTCCGATCTAATATTGGAGGAGCCCATAATATAATATTTCAAATAATTACATACATACGTTTCAGCTATAAATATCTTTACGTCACAGGCCTAATAAATCAAAAGAAAACCATTCTACACTTTCCCTATGCAATAGAGAAAAAATAGATCATCACAAATAACATGGTGAACTCGACGCTTCAAATCTGGTATCGTGGTCGAGGTTGATGTGCTCCACGACACAAGTAAAGAAAATTGACTCCTTCTGGTCCGCGAGAACAGAGGTGGGGTCAGATAAGGGGCATGACAGATTTATGTAAACAAATATTACCAACGTGCATATCTTGGCAAACAATCAATTTTAAAACATACAAAACAATATACAAATAGATATTTATATCATATCAATTCAAGAAATAGCATTTTAACAAGAAAGTTATATCTTGCCACTCAGAAGCACGTTCCAAGGGAAATTCCACCCCCAAGAACCTTCTCGTCCTAAGGTAAAACATGCTACTCCCTCCGTTCCAAATTACTTGACTTGACTTTGTCCAAATACGGATGTATCTATACTTGTTTAGTGTCTAGATACATCCGTTTCTAGACAAATGCATGTCAAGTAATTTGGAACGGAGGGAGTACAAGAATGTTATCCTCTTGCATCACTACTTATTTTTTTCGGGACCACATCGAGGCCTTCCAATTAAACCCAGCCTGGACATGTTGAGACCTTCCATCTGGGTCAGGACAAGCTTACGAGCTCAACCAGGTCGGCAGGTCATGGATAGATCGTGCCTCCAAGACAATAGCGCCCACAGACGGCCTGACACCCGGAGCAAGAAGAAGTGATCGAGCCCATCAGACGAGTTCTCTCAGGTGTTGTGAATGAGCAACTATATTTCCAGGGGGCCAAAAGCCAGTACTTATACATGTGTGATGAACAGTAACATGAACAGTAAACCTATACATCTAACACCCCCCCTCAAACTCATGGTGGGTCAACAACACTGAGTTTGGAGAGAAAGAACCCATGCTGCGCTCGAGTCTGTGCCTTCGTGAAGAAGTCCGCCAACTGTAACTCAGAGGGCACATAGTGAAGGGCAAGAAGCTGGTCCTGCACAGCAGCACGCACAAAGGAGGCATCTACACCGATATGCTTGGTGAGTTCATGCTTCACCGGATCACGCGCAATGCTGATGGCGCCTGTACTGTCAGACAATAGAGGAGTCGGTGCAGCAGCAGAAACACCAAAGTCCTCTAGTAACCATCGCAACCAAGTCACCTCAGCCGTCAACATGGCCATCGCTCTCAACTCAGCCTCTGCACTGAGCGGGAAACCAGTCTGTTTCTTCGTCTTCCAGGCAATGAGAGATCCTCCAAGAAATACACAATAGGCAGACAGCGAGCGGCGATCAGAAGGATCACTAGCCCACGTAGCATCAGAGTAGGCCTGGAGCTGGAGAGAGCTGGAGCGAGGAAAGAAAAGGCGGCGAGAGATCGTGCCACGAAGATATCGTAGAACACGGAGAAGGTGACTATAGTGGACAGAGCTGGGAGCTGAAACAAACTGACTCAGAATGTGGACAGGATATGAAATATCTGGACGAGTGACAGCTAGGTAGACAAGACTCCCAACAAGATGGCGATAGCGAGTGGGGTCTGTGAGGGGATCACCATCAGTAGCACGAAGCTGAATATTGAGCTCCATAGGAGTCTCAGCAGTGCGCTCATCACCAAGAGCAGCGCGAGCAAGAAGATCCTGAATATATTTTTCTTGGGAGATGAAGAAGCCATCAGAAGTCGAAGAAACCTCAATCCCGAGAAAATAGCGAAGTGGACCAAGATCAGACATCAGGAACTGCTCACGAAGGCGGGCCTTGACAAAGGCAATATACTCAGAGTCGTCGCCAGTAATGATCATGTCATCAACATATAAGAGGAGGAGCGTCCGACCACGAGGTGAGGTGTGGACAAACAACGCAGGGTCATGGTCGCTAGGCGAGAAACCAGCGGCAGTCACCACAGAGGCGAAACGCTCAAACCAGGCGCGAGGGGCTTGCTTAAGGCCATAGAGAGAGCGCCGAAGACGGCAGACCATACCATCAGGAACAGAGTACCCCGTGGTGGCTGCATATAAACCTCCTCACGCAACTCTCCATTGAGAAAGGCGTTCTGGACATCAAGCTGAGACACAGACCAATTACGAACAGAAGCCACAGCGAGAAGAGTGCGGACAGTGGTCATGTGGGCTACGGGAGCGAACGTCTCATCATAATCGTCCCTGCTCCTGCTGAAAGCCACGAGCCACAAGACGAGCTTTGTAACGCTCAAGAGAACCATCGGAGCGAGTCTTGATCTTATAGACCCACTTGCATGTGATGGGACGAACACCAGGTGGAGGGGAAACCAGATCCCACGTGCCAGTGCGCTCAAGGGCAGCAATCTCCTCAGCCATCGCAAGCTGCCATTCAGGCTGAGCCATGGCATCACGGTAGGAAGTGGGCTCAGCAACAGCAGAAAGACTGTACTGGGAAGGAGAATAGCGATCAGGAGACCGTAATGAGGTCCGAGAACGAAGGTTATGAACCGGTGTACACGGGGAAGGAGGCGCACCGGAAGTGGAGGGCACGTCAGAAGGATCATCCACAGCACGAGGGCGACGAGTGTAGTGGAGAGGAAAAGGAGAGAGGGGACGATGTCTCGGAGAGGAAGGTGGAGAGGTGGATGAGAGGAAGGAGAGGAGGAAGGTGGGGAGGGTGGCGTCGGTGGTGTATCAGGAAGAGTGGGACTCGGAGGAGGAGGTGGAGGAGGAGGAACATGAGGCACAGAGGGAGAGGTGTCGGGAAGAATAAGGAAGGAGATATCCTCAACCGAAAAGGTCGAGGCAGTAGGACGCGGATAGTACGAACGAGACTCATCAAAAGTCACATCACGGGAAATACGTAGCCGACGACTAACAGGATCCCAACATCGATAGCCCTTGTGCTCATCACTGTAGCCAAGAAAAACACACTCCACCGACTGAGCGGTCAATTTGGTGCGTTCGCGGGGAGCAAGGAGAACATAGCACACGCACCCAAACATGCGAAGAGCAGAGTAGTCAGGAGAACGACCAGAGAGACGCTCCATAGGAATACCACCCTGCAAAGCAGCCGAAGGCTGGATATTGATGAGATAGGTGGATGCGGAGACAGCCTCAGCCCAAAAGTGGGGTGGAAGAGAGGCGGCGATCATCATCGCACGAGCCGTCTCAAGAAGGTGGCGATGCTTGCGCTCAGCAACGCCATTCTGAGCGTGAGCACCAGGACAAGAGAACTGGGCGAGAGTACCCTGTTCGGCAAGAAAACCACGCAACATCTGGGAGATATACTCACCAGCCGAGTCAGCACGAAAGACACGAATGGGCGTGGAAAACTGGGTGTGTACCATGGCAGCAAATCGCTTGTATATAGGGAGAACCTCGCTGCGAGATTTCATAAAATAGAGCCAAGTGTAGCGAGAGAAGTCATCAATAAATAGAACATAGTAGCGATGACCACCTTTCGAATCGAAGGGAGCAGGACCCCATACATCAGAATGAACTAAGTCGAAAGGACGCTGAGAGACTGACTCACTCGTAGGATAAGGTAATTGAGTCTGTTTGCCAAGTCTACAACCATTACAATGTAAAGATACATCGCCAGAGACAGACCCTAAGACACCTTGATGCACTAGCGAGGACAAGCGAGAGCCACATATATGACCAAGTCGATGATGCCACTGTTGGAAGGACGCAGAGGAGGAGGCAGCAAGAGCATGCGAGCTGGCGGGTGTGGTGGCAGCGGAAGGAACACAAAGCCAGTCAACCTCCCAAAGGCCCTGAGCCTCACGGCGCCGAGGGCCAGCTCCAACTAGAACCTGGGTGCGACGATCCTGAACAGAACAAGAGTCGGTATCAAGAATGACACGACAGCCAGAATCAGTAAGTTGAGCAGCGGAAAAGAGATTCATGGTAAGACGTGGAACATGAGAAACACTAGGAACAGAAAAAGATGGAGTAGAAAGAATGCCACGACTAGCAACAGGAAGAGGTGTGCCATCGGCAGTAAGAACATTGACAGGCGAATCAAGAGGGCGAAGAGAAGACAGAGCGGAAGCATCAGAAGACATGTGAAATGAAGCTCCAGAATCCAGAACCCACGGAGATGTACCTGACTGTGTAGGCGGCGGTGGCGGAGTAGCAGTAGTGGAAGCAGTCAGCGAGGCAACGGTGCCCGTCGAAGAAGAGCCAGAGGAAGCCAGCATACGCTTGAGCTGGGCAATATCCTGGGCAGTGAAGGACTGTGCAGACGGAGGCGCACGAACCGCAGGAGAGGAACGGCCCATGTCACGCTGCTTCTTGAAACAATCAGACTCTGGGTGGCCCGGCTTCTTGCAGTAGTCGCAGAACATGTGAGACGCGACCCCCCCCCCCTGCAGAGGGCCGCCCGCCCACCCCCCGTGAAGGAGTGGGTAGCAGCGGTGGAACAGACGACACCGGAGCACGGGCAGCAAGCACAGTGGGAACCACAAGCAGTCCAGCAGAACGGAGTCGAGTCTCCTCAGCGCGAAGCTCTGCAAGTACCTCTGAGATGGGAACACGTCGACCACGGGCAAGCAAGTGTGCACGCCGAGGCTCAAACTCGGAACGCAGGCGAGACAAGAACTCATGGACACGCTGAAACTCCAAGTCTGACCTCACTGTCTGACAGCATCGACAAGTACCGCAAACAACAGTCCTCAGAGAGTCAAGCTGACGCCAGATGGCAGAGCACTGTGTGTAGAACTCATCAACAGTAGAGTCACCCTGCTGAAGATCATGCTCCTGACGCACCACAGACAGGTAGAGAGCATCACCAGAGGGCTGATAGCGCTGACAAAGATAAGTCCACATCGCAGCAGTAGTGCCCAATCCCATAAACTCAGAAGCAAACTGAGGTAGAACACTAGCAGTGAGGACAGCAGCAGCACGAGCATCATCATTGCACCACTGAGTGTAAACAGACAGAGCATCCCGATAAATAGAGAGAGACTCCGAGTAATTCGATACCTGCTGGTCATAGGCTTCAACTGCAAGATCATCAGCATCCTTGGCGGCAGCACGATCAGCCTCAGAAGCATCAGCGGCAAGAGCGGGTGGCACCGGTGGAGTAGGAGCCACAGGAGCAACGGGGACGGCGGACAGGAGACCTCGCCAGAGAGAACGCCCCACAACAGGAGGCCGCGCATGTGGATGCGCATAAAGCCCACAAACTCGGCGTAGTTGGTGCCATCAAAGATCACAGAGCACCGAGGAACTGCTACATAGCCCGAAGAGGACATCGCGGGCTCTCTGATTTTTTTTTTGAAAGTCAACACAGGGAGGAGAGAGAAACCAGATCGAACTCGTGCTCTCGGGGCCGAGCTCGCGATGGGGAAGAGCAAGCAAGCACCGCAGGGGCGCAGGGCAGGCGAGGTGGGCGGCGGCTGGCGGCAACCGGGCGGCGACCGGCGGGCAGACGAGGCACGGGGCTGCTCCGGCGGCTGCTGGACGTCAGCGGCAAGCCGCCGGATGGGGCTGTGGCGACCTCTGCCAGAGGGGGAAGCGACGACGACGCAGGGCTCGCGGCGACCAGCGCAGGTGCGAGGAGAGGCCGGAGGGCGGCGGCCGCGACGGACAGGGGCGGCGGCGGCGGCCGCTACGGACAGGGGCAGCAGCGACCACAGGCCACGACGGGGAGGAGCGGCGACGTCCGGCCGGAGTTGCTACAGGTGATGCAGCGGCGGCAGCAGGCAGAGGAATGGACCGGCGGCGGTGATGCAGCAGGCCGGAGGACGGCGGCAGCTACACGGCAGGCTAGAAACGAGCACATCCCGAAGTTGCTACGGGTGGGGAGGAAGAGAGCACCTGAGCTCTGATACCATGTTGTGAATGAGCAACTATATTTTCCAGGGGACCAAAGGCCAGTACTTATACATGTGTGATGAACAGTAACATGAACATTAAACCTATACATCTAACATCAGGAACGGAGCTCCTTCATCAAGTACATCAAGACATCTGTCACCTTATTAAAAGGTACTTAACGGGTCATAGATGGGTTTAGGTCATAATCCTATGGACTTGCATCATTTCTACCTTATGACGTCCAAAGACTCCACCGGCCGGTGGACCGTCTCTAGAACTCCTCCATCGACCTAGACATGTCGTGATGCATCAAGGCTTCTAGAAGATTGCCTCATCGAAATATTGAAGGAAAGTTACGAGATCTAGACTTGACGTACAAGACAGATAAAAACCCTTGCGTACAAGACATGGACACTCGCAAAGGGATATATACACGGAAGAAACTCATCAAGAGGGAGACATTAAATTTAGGGGCGTGCTGAGCGTCACCCGGGTGATCTTTCCGAAAGATCACCTGGGTGGAGAGGTCGACACGTGTCCGTCCCGTTTACTGGTCAACTACAAACGCACATGAAAAATCCCAAAAAAAAGCCTCTCGTACATGGCGCTGCCCCAGAACCTTCCCCGTCCCCCGTTGCTCTGCCAACCATCGCCGGAGAAGGCGCTGTCGCCGGAGAAGTCGTCGGAGCCGGAGAAGTCACCGGAGAAGACGCCGCCCGCAGATCCGCCCCGCCCCCGTCTTCGGCAGCCGGCGTGCTCCGCTCCCGTCTCCGGCAGCCGGCGTGCTCCGCCTCGCCCCGTCTCCGGTTGCTCCGCGCCCCGCCAAAACAGCTAGCTTGCAGCATGGAGGTGGCGTCGTCGAAGGGCACTGCCTCCACCGCTTGAAAATGGGCAGCGCCACCGCTCGCCGTAGCACCGCCTCCGACTATGCCCTGGTAGCAGAACCGCCAACCACTCGACGCTGGCAGCACCACCGCTGGCCACGAGCCGCCCCTGGTAGCACCAACAATGGTCCTTGGGAGCAAGTCCGCTAGCCGCTTGTAGCAGCACTACCAATGGTTGGTAGCACCACCGCCTGCCACCAGTAGCACTACCGCTGGCCGGTTGCAGCAACGCCGCTTGTCGCCGGTAGCAGCGCCGCCCAAGATTGGTAGCAACGCACCTTGCCGCCGGTAGCAGCGCGGCCCAAGATTGGTAGCAACACCACCTGCCACCGGTAGCGGGCCCAAAGTTGGTAGCAACGTGCCTTGCCGCCGGTAGCAGCACGGCCCAAGATTGGTAGCAACACCACTTGCCGCCGGTAGCAGTGCCACTTGCCGCCGTAGCAGCGCCGCCCAAGGTTGGTAGCAACGCACCTTGCCGCCGGTAGCAACGCCGCCCAAGATTGGTAGCAACACCACTTGCCGACGGTAGCAGTGCTGCTTGCCGCCGGTAGCAGCGTGGCCCAAGGTCGGTAGCAACACCGCTTGCTGACGGTAGCAGCGCTGCTTGCCGCCGGTAGCAGCGCGGCCCAAGGTTGGTAGCACAACCGCTGGACGCGGGGAGCAGCGCCACCTCTGCTTGTAGCAACGCCGCAACGTATGTCCTCAGAGCAAAGAACAGTGGTCGTCAGGCCTTCTGCGTATCGGAGGGCCTGGACTTCACGGCACCACCGCCACACGGCCTGCATCGGCACCAGCAGCCCCCAGTCGTCGCTGTCGTCGCTCCCGCATGAGAGATTGGGACAAGGAGATACGAGATAGGGGAAACGAGATGGCAGCGAGGCGGCGGCGCATCGGGCGAGAGAGGAACGGCGTAGGAGGTGGATGCTAGAGGAAAGAGAACGCTGCAGTGGAGAAAATTAATGGTGCTCTCGTTGAGGAAGAGGAGAGGAGAGACGTACAGTGGAGAAAGAAAGAGGAAAGGCGAAGAGATAAGGCTGGGCTGTTTTTTTCTTGCCACGTCGGGGGACCGCGTCACACAGCGGAGGCGGAGGATAATCGAGATGAGATCGTCCGGGGGATAAATAGCTTTTTCCTTAAATTTATGCCCAATTGACGTCAATTTCGACTACGACATCTTCCCTGTCGCCATAGCCGTGAACCCAAGATACTTAACACCTCAATGGCCAATCACAACTATAAGCTCACCGAGTTAATCTTGTAACACATCTTGTAGCCACGGCTCCACGAATACAGTCTAAGGAAACTTCATGTATATCGTCTACGACTCAATGAACCGTGCTGCCTGCCGAACAAATAAATTCCCTTGTGATCCTCGGACTTCCATGGGACCGTGAAAACTATCCTTTGGACAATCAGCGAATCTGACTAGGCGTATACCACATCGGCAAATCCCACTTGCCTAGTGTTTTCGTTGGAACTCGACAAAAAGTTTGTCGTGTGCCAGATAGCTATATATACTCGGCAAAAAAGTAGGTTGAAAGCAAGCTGACGGAGACGATCCACATGGTACATGGATTTGCTGATTGTAGCAGTCGGCAAAGGCAACGACATTGTCGACGGTTACATTCGGAAAACCATGTTAAGAATGACAAAAAAATTGCCACGCCGCCACCGGTCTCGACCAGGTCCCAGCCGTGCAACGTCATGCCTGCTAGCACGTACAAAGGCCAGTACCACGACATTGTCGACGGTTACATTCGGAAAACCATGTTAAGAGTGACAAAAAATTGCCACGCCGCCACCGGTCTCGACCAGGTCCCAGCCGTGCAACGTCATGCCTGCTAGCACGTACAAAGGCCAGTACCAAGGTCAACGTCATGCGTGACCATCATCTCCTTCATATACTCATTGGTATGGGTCCACCCAGTGGCGGAGCTAGAGCACATAGCACCAGGTGCCTACCGGTACACCAAAAGGGAAAAATCATAGTTTTGGGGATGCATATGTGGTGAAGAATTGCTAGTTTACAAACAAAAATTTTCTTACCCGGTATCCTGTGCACCCGGCTGAGTACACTTAGATCCGCCGGTGGGTCCACCGACATATATGCGCAAGTAGACAACCCCCACGGCCACTGGGAAACCGACGTGCAGAATCAAGTCGCCGCGTGCAGCCGATCGAGGAGGGACCGGAGAGTCGCGCCGGTCCTAGGAGAGGGGTCCAAGGCATCGGGGGGGGGGGGGGGGGGGGGGGGGGAGGGGGGACCTGGGCTGTAGCACACGAGCTTGGAGCTCGTCCATCGCAGGCTTCAAGTGGATGGTGCCGGAGCTTTTCTGCCGCGCGGCTGGGGCCTTTAACAACCGAGGTGAGAGTGTGGAGCCAGGCGGCGCTCTTGGAGGTGGTCTAGGGCGGCAGGGAAGGAACAAGTGCATGCCGTCTTGAGCTCTTGACCTCGGCAATGGTGGACGAACTTGGGCGGCTAATACGTCCATTTTACATCACTAATTTATACTATAATTTTCTAAACTCGTTGATATATTTCGTAACTAGGATGCAATTCGAATATTGTTTCATCTTATTCTGCATTTTCACAACTAGCAAGGTGGCCCTCGCAAATGCGAGGGCATCATCTACAATGTATTGAATATGTTCGTGGTTTGCGAGGGCATCATCTACAATTATTGAATATGTTCGTGTACTAAATTTGTGCTTTCGTCATGAAAGACCGAAATCTAAATATGAGCATCCTTTGACTATTGTAAAACTACGGTAGATAAAATCACGCATGCGTGTAATCTTTGAAATTATAGAGAGTAGGTGTTCTATATCTTAAAAAAATACCATGTCATATATTCTAGAAGCTCGTACTTTTAGCCGTAGGCAGTACTGTCGTTCTTTATATTTGTTTTGTCATGTAACAAATATTACACTGACTTAAATAGCACATAGTTTCATGTAGCTACTAAGTTAAGTAAATACTTGATGGTCATAGTTTTAATATTAATAAGTCACCAAGCTTTAAGTCATCTCATAATTAATGTTTTAATTGCACCACAATATTTTAACCATCATACTATTATCGCTAGTTGCATTGTTCTAATAATACCCAATATTTTTGTCAATTATTAATTTTCAAGATTAAACTCTCCGTCTCTCTCCCTGCCAAACTCACACTTTTACCCAATAATTATACTATCTTGCTCACTTGCAGATGTTGTGTCATGAAACACCACTAAGTTTCCATGGAAACATTGTTTTTAGCATCTTCATCGATCATAATGTCTTCTACAACTTTGCAAATTTCGGAGATGTCTCATATTAAAGTTTAAGAATTAGAATCAAAATAAAGTTCATGCGACCAAATAAAACACAAAGAGACCAAAAAAAGTGTATTTAATCACAACCGCGTACCTTAGAAAACCATATAAGATTGAAGTAAACACATGAAAAAATTCGTTGTTAAGACATTAAGTTCTATTATTATACTTTGTACACATTAGGAAGATCTATCAAACAATATATTACCATGGTGTAATTGGTCGTGATTTTATTAGTACAATTATGGAAATCTATTGACTTGTGATTTGTTCCGGCACGATTATAATGATAAATTGGTTTTCATCATGTTTATAAATACTTATGAACATTTTGTTGTGTATGATCTACTTGATCTACTAATAAAAAAAGAGGGTATGCTAGATTGATGACCCAATGTTTCTTTTCGGGGGACTTCCCACATGTGTATATTTCTCTACCATATTGTGCTGGTACAACATATTATTACTTAAAGTAATATTTTGTGTTATGAATAGTTAAAATAGTGACGACGAATGATAAAGTAGGCGTTTCTTAACTTTAAAATTTCTTTTGCGTCTAACCTTATCTCTGAAATTCCATTTAACTGATTTTTTTTTTTGTATCTCTTGCGAGCACCAATCACCCTCGACAATAGATAAAAAGCTCTTACTGTTTTGAGAGGCACTAATCATCCTCCTAAGTGTATTTACGTATGTTATGTATTGTGTTCGTCATGAACATGGTTACTGTTCCGTCTAATCTTTCTTGGTCTAATTACTATTTTAATGGATCAATGCTTGATTTGTACGAAATAAAAACATATGGACATATACAGATATACTGGTTCCGTCTAATTCTTTCTTGGTCTAATTACTATTTTAATGGATCAATGCTTGATTTGTACGGTACCAATGGTTTATATGGCTAGCCTTTTATAGTTAATAAAAACTCATGTTTGCACCATATATCTATAATTAAAATTAAGACAATACACTTTAGTTATGAGTCGATATTTTGTCGACAGCGAGCCAATAGTGGTAGCTTTTTCAGTGTCAAAACTCCTCGACTCAAGTCGTCAATGGACAATGTAGTGTAAGTATGTCGGAAAGTCATTTTGACTCTCGGCTACAATGATCTCACTTTTTTTGTAAAAATTCAGAAAAAAAAAGTCTTGAAAATCTGCCAAAAAAATCTGCATGTTGTTAATTATGTATAATATAAGCGTGCTAAATATTTTTTCACTATACTCAGCTGTGCATAGTTTGGAGATTTGAAACTATATATTGTTCACTATACTCAGCTGTGTATATTTATTATTTTTGGGTAGCACGAAAATCTAAAATGGAGCCTAGACGACATGATGCCCATTTTAAAAAAAATATGAAATCGACATTTAAGTTTCCAAAGATAGATACAACATTTCCAGATGTAGATATTGTCGATATCTACAATTGTGCAAATTTTCAACTCCAATATCATTGTATTTTGGCTGCTAGCACGTACGTGCGTATTTGCAAAAATATGTGTTCTAACGTTTTATGTAATATTAAATCCGAACACGGATACGATGGTTTGTGTGTTTTTTCAGATCCTACCATTTGCCACCACGTTTAGATTTTTTATTCTTCTAGCAATTACGTTCAGCTAGTTCTGTTTCGTACGGTCATGCAAAGGTACGTGCGTTATATTTTTTTTCTACTATATCGTGGCAGCCAAGGTAGCTCGTCCCAGCTGGGTTTTTAAAGGGACAATATTTTATCGTGTCAGACATGTTACTACGTGACTAAATATTCATTAAATCCTAACCAAGTACTTTAGATCTAATACGTGACATGAGTTCTCAAAAAAAAACGTGACATGACAAAACGTGTTGGACAAAGGTAATTAAAAGGTTACGTATCTTTCATTAATCATAACCGTACATTTTATATCGTACTGTCAAATTTAATTATGATGATGTGGCTTAACGTGGTGGCTCTATTAGCTAACTCATTTTGCTTTTAGTATATAATAGATTAAGAGGGAGAAACACCGGAGACCAGGAAACAGTGGAAAAATACCCGATCGAGGAGACACCCAATTTACAGTGCTCGGTTAAAACTGAGAAAAAACAAAGGAAATCTAATATACGAAGGGCTAGAAGATCAGCAAAAAAAGAGTGGCCACATGGGCATGCAGCCTCCATCCGCGCCCCCTAACCACGCCTAGACCTGCGCATCCCCATGGGGCTCCCCTAGCGAACACCTTTGGCCTATAAACTTTCCATGACCTAAAAACATCCGGGGCGACTTCATATTATTTTTCTCCCACCATCTAGGGCGGAAATGAGACAAAGACCTAGAGTTCTCCAGCAGGCAGATTTCTGCTGGGAAACTTCCCTCGAGGAGGAGAAATCAACATGATCACGCTGGGTATCATCGAGATCATCATCTCCATCACCATCAACACCGTCTCCACCTTCATCTCCACGTCGTCCCACTGTTCAATCTTGGGCCACAAAAAAGATCTAAACGTGTGTGAAATAAAGAAGAATTGTATGAAAACATATCTATACAGAAAAATGGAAGGAAAAGGTCCATGAAAAAATAGAATCATCATAGAGACTTCACTCTCATAGGCTCGCACTGTTCTACGGCGAGGCGGAAGGAGTCGAGCAGCTCTCAGAGGAGCTCGTGGAGGGGCCTTCGTAGGGGGTGGGTGTCGGGAGGGGCGGCGGTGGAGAGGGGGAGGAGCTCCGGTGGCGGCCAGTTAGGTGGAGCAGCTCGGGTCGAGGGGGGCCTCCATACATGGGTGGGTGTCGGGAGTACATATTAGAAGAATAAATTATGATGCTAGCTAATTAAAGATGTATTTTATCAAAAACAATATCCAAATTTAATTTCCCGGATAAGCAAGCAACTTATTATTCATAAATTTATTCTTCTAATATGTATACACCATTTCTATATAATTTCCAAGTATTCGCCACTCTCGTACTCCCACACCTAAAGATTCCCCACTCTCTTACTCTTACGCCTCAAGTTTTCCTGCACTCTCACTCCCCGTCGGCACGATGGAATATGGCCGGTCGCCATCTCCTCGATCGCCATGGAGGACCTCCGTCCCAAGAACAACATGGCTTGCTCCAGCATCGCCGAGACATCGACGTGCAGGATCATCACACAGTGGGCAGCATGGTGCCGACAGGCGTGCGCACAGATGTTCTTCACGACCCTCGAATTCGACCGTGACTCAAGATCCTCGCCCTCACTAGCCTCCAAGTCGTCTCCACCATGCTTGACACCTCCTTCCTTAGGCTATCTTGCTTACAATATTGCAAGTGTTTCATAAGTTTTATAGATTCACTATTTTTTTGGCATTTTGAAAAAAGTTTTGACAATTTTGTTGCAGTTGTGGCATAAGACTTAATTGTAATTTTTTTGGGAAAGTTTGAATTTTTGTGGCACACATAATAGTAAAATTTTGGTGGGCCGACCCATGTGTGAAGCACATAACTGTTCCACGGAACTAAAGATGTAATTTTTATCAAAACCAATATCCAAAATTTAATTTCCAGGATGAGCAAGCAGCTTATTATTCATAAATTTATTCTTCTAATATGTATACACCATTTATATATAACTTCCAAGAATTCGCCACTCTCGTACTCCCACACCTCGAGCTTTCCCCACTCTCTTACTCCTGCGCCTCAAGCTTCCCGGCACTCTCACTCCCTGTCGACACGATGAAATATGCCCGGTCCGCCTTGGCACGTCCCGCCCTAGCTATGGCCACACTGTCGTGGGTTGCTCCGAGCACCATCACCTCGATCGCCATGGTGGAGCTCCGACCCAAGAACAACATAGCTTTCTCCAGCGTCACCGAGACATCGGCGTGCAGGATCATCGCAAAGTGGGCAGCATGGCGTCGGCAGGCGTGCGCTCAGATGTTCTTCATGACCCTCGAACTCGACCGTGACTCGAGATCCTCGCCCTCGCCAGCCTCCTAGCCGTCTCCACCATGCTTGAAGCCTCCTTCCTTAAGGTTAGCATGCTTAATATATTGCAAGTGTTTCATAAGTTTTATAGAATCACTAATTTTTTTTTGGCATTTTGAAAAAAGTTGTGACAATTTTGTTGCAGTAGTGTCATAAGTCTTAAAGTTATTTTTTATGGTTTTTTTTGGGAAAGTTTGAATTTTAGTGTACATATAATAGTAAAATTTTGGTGGGCTGACCCATGTGTGAAGCACACAACTGCTCCGCGGAACTAAAGATGTAATTTTTATCAAAAACAATTTCCAAAATTTATTTTCCGGGATGAGCAAGCAGCTTATTATTCATAAATTTATTCTTGTAATATGTATACACCATTTCTATATAACTTCCAAGAATTTGCCACTCTCGTACTCCCACACCTCAAGCTTCCCCACTCTCGTACTCCTGCGCTTCAAGCTTCCCCGCACTCTCACTTCCTGTCGGCACGATGGAATATGCCCGGTCCACCATGGCACGTCCCGCCCTAGCTATGGCCACGCTGCCGTGGGTTGCTCCGAGCACCATCGCCTTGATCGCCATGGAGGACCTCCGCTCCTAGAACAACATGGCTTTCTCCAGCATCGCCGAGACATCGGCGTGCAGATCATTGCACAGTGGGCAGCATGGCGCCGGCAGGCGTGCACGCAGATGTTCTCCACGGACCTCGAACTCGACCGCGACTCGAGAGATCCTCGCCCTCGCCAGCCTCCTAGCCGTCTCCACCATGCTCGACGCCTCCTTCCTCAAGGCTAGCTTGCTTAAAATGTTGCAAGCGTTTCAAAAGTTTTATAGATTCACTAATTTTTTTGGCATTTTGTAAAAAGTTGTGACAATTTTGTTGCAGTAGTGTCATAATACTTAATTGTAATTTTATGAACTTTTTGGGGGAAGTTTGAATTTTTGTGGTACACGTAATAGTAAAAGTTTTGTGGACCGACCCATGTGTGAAGCACACAACTGCTCCACGGATCTAAAGATGTAATTTTATGAAAAACAATATCCAAAAGTTAATTTCTGGGACGAGCAAGTAGCTTATTATTCATAAATTTATTTTTTAAATATGTATACACCATTTTTATATAACTTCAAGAATTCGCCACTCTCGTACTCCGACACCTCAAGCTTCCCCACTCTCTTACTCATGCGTCTCAAGCTTCCCCGCACTCTCACTCCCTGTTGGCACGATGGAATATGCCTGGTCTGCCTTGGCACGTCCCGCACTAGCTATGGCCGCGCTGCCGCGGGTTGCTCGAGCATCATCGCCTTGATCGCCATGTAGGATCTCCCCCAAGAACAACATGGCTTGCTCCAGCATCACCGAGACATCGGCGTGCAGGATCATTGCACAGTGGGCAGCATGGCGCCGGCAGGCGTGCGCGCAGATGTTCTTCACGGCTCTCGAACTCGAGCGCAACTTGAGAGATCCTCGCCCTCGCCAGCCTCCAAGCCGTCTCCACCATGCTCGACACCTCCTTCCTTAGGGCTAGCTTGCTTAAAATGTTGTTCAAGCATTTCACAAGTTTTATAGATTCACTGAATGTTTTTGGCACTTTTATAAAAGTTGTGACAATTTTGTTGCAAGTAGTGTCATAAGACTTAATTGTAATTTTTATGATTTTTTTGGAAATTTTTGAATTTTCGTGGTTCACGATAGTAGTAAAATTTTGGTGGGCCCACCCATGTGTGAAGCACACAACTGCTCCACGAAACATAGAGAACAGAGCAGTATCCACTCCACCACAGAAACATGGAACCGAGTTGCATACAGGAAGAAAACAGAAAAAAAGTCTACGTGTAGCACACCGGCGGGCTCTACTAGATAGAATTTTATATATAAATCTTTATCCAAAATTTACTTTCCCGGATGAGTCAACAGCTTATTATTTATAAATTTAATCTTCTAATATGTATACACCATTTCTATATAACTTCAAAAATTCGCCACTCTCGTACTCCCACACCTCAAGCTGCCCCACTTTCTTAGTCCCTCTCCTCAAGCTTCCCCGCATTCTCACTTCCACGTGCCACGATGGAATATCCTCGGTCCGCCTTGGCACGTCCAACCCTAGCTATGGCCGTGCTGCCGCGGGTTGCTACGAGCACCATCACCTCGATCGCCATGGAGAGCCACCGCCCTAAGGACAACATGGCTTGCTCCAGCATCACCGAGACATCGGCGTGCAGGATCATCGCACAGTGGGAAGCATGGCGCCGGCAGGCGTGCGCGCAGGTGTTCTTCACGGCCCTCGACCTCGACCGCAACTACGAGATCCTCGCCCTCGCCAGCCTCCAAGCCGTCTCAACCATTCTCGACGCCTCCTTCGTCAGGGCTAACTTGCTTTAAATATTGCAAACGTTTTCACAAGTTTTATAGATTCACTAAATGTTTTCCGCATTTTTAAAAACGTTGTGACAATTTTGAAAGACTTAATTTTAATTTTCATAAATTTTTGGGGAAGTTTGAATTTTTGTGGTACACATAATAGTAAAATTTTGGTGGGCAGGCCAATGTGTGAAGCACACAACTGCTCCACGGAACGTAGAGAACCGAGCAGTATCCACTCCAACACAGAAAAATGCAACCGAGTTTTTTTTTTGCGGTAAAGGACACTGATATTAATTCGGACAGTTTACAGAAAGGCCCCCAGAAGAAAACAAATTACAGACCAGCCCTACTGAAACTAGACGACGCCGGAGACGACGCAGCGCTGTCGGTGGCGCGCCGCCTCTCAAACTCCTCTTAATGCCTTGGATCAGGAGCCTCCCCATGCCGGCGGAAGTCGCCGAGCACCGATCCCGAGGGATCTACACCGGAAGTCGCCGCCATCGTCTTGCCGAACCACATCAGGATCCTCCATGAGGTCTTCACACGCCAGATCCGCCGCTCCGCGGTAACCGGCGATGGGGAAGTCAAGCCGAACAGCTCCACGGAACCACAGGCTTGACGCAGAAGCAGATCAACGGCAGAGCTCCTCAGAGCGCCGCCGTCGAGGTGAAGGACCGCCACCTGCAAAACAACACCGACCGCCACCTGCAACCGAGTTGCATACATGAAGAAAACAAAAAATGTCTACATGTAACAGAAAACAGAATAAATTGCATATGATGTTTTTTGGCCATCCAATAAGGCAGATTGACGATGTCGAGCCAACCGCTCCGCGTGCGTGGGATAGGTCGCCTAGCGCCTAAAGCGCGCATAAATACAAATAAGAATTTCTATACTATGACACACGCTTCATTCAACTTCTATAGTAACGAACTAACCTAGTACAAATAAATTCTACGACTATTTAGTAGGCGAAATAAATAAATAATTAAAAGGCTAAGTAAAGAAGTGATATTTGGCGAGTTATAATATTTATCCACACAATGAAATCTGGATAACTATGTTGATCATTAATTATCCCATTAATTTCTACTTGTGCTTGTTATATGTATAATATAGAAATATCCATTCGTATATAAATTCCAGGTCAGTATCGTTCAAGATAACCCTCTTATATTAATTCAAACCATGCATGCCAATTTATAATATTTTAGTGTTATTGACATTTTACACGTAATCTAGTGTTTTCTCGCAAACACACGAGAACATGTTGTGACGACTGGCGAGTCACTAGTAGAAAAACCATCTTTGGTCCAGGGCCGCTCCAGCCATTGGTCCCGGTTCAGTGAAAAACCGGGACCAGTGCCTGGCACTGGTCCCGGTTCGAGCTGCCAGGGGCCCGTGGACCATTGGTCCCGGTTCGGTTGGGTGCATTGGTCCCGGTTCTTGGCACGAACCGGGACCAAAGCTCCAGAGCCGGACGTGGTCCCGGTTCGTGCCAAGAACCGGGACCAATACCCCTCCCCTGCCTATAAAATAACCCCCACCCCCTCTCTTCTCTCCTCTGTTTTTTTTCTGGTTGGATTGGTGGGAAGTGGGTGCTAGTTTTTTTTTCCTTTGCCACGCACAAGATGTGTTCGATGAAATGCCCGAGCCGCACTTAAGTTCACACAAGATGATATCCTCGGCCGAGGTTAGCAACTATATCCTTTTCATCTGTAATTGATACAGAAATATTGCACGTGTCGATGTACGGTGGTCATTTCACTATTCAAGATGTTATTGTAATGGTATTTGATAAACTTAATATATATGATGCAGATGGATGCACGGATGCGATGGATGTACGGCGAACGACGCAGTTCCGAGTTTATTGCAGGCCTGCATAAATTTCTCGATGTGGCTGAGGCAAACAAAGTGAATAATTTTATGCCTTGTCCATGTGAGAAGTGTCGGAACGTCAGGGAGTACTCTGACCCGAGAACCATTCAAGACCACGTGATTCGGAAAGGTTTCATGCCCAGCTATAATTGTTGGACCAAGCACGGAGAAAGAGGGGTTAGGATGGAAGACAATGAAGAAGAGGAGGATGATGACAACTATCCTATGTTCCCTGAGGAATGCGGTGATACTGTAATGGAAGACGTTGAAGAAGAAAGAGGTGAACATCGGGCATCAGATGAGCCCGCTGATGGTCTTGGTGGGGTCATTTCTGATGCAAAGCGAGAATGCGATACAGAAAAGGAGAAGCTAAAGTTGGAGGCCATGCTTGAGGATCACAAAAAGTTGCTGTACCCAAACTGCGAAGATGGCAGCACAAAGCTCGGTACCACACTGGAACTGCTGAAATGGAAGGCAGAGACTGGTTGTTCTGACAAGGGATTTGAGAAGTTACTGAAAATAATGAAGCCGAAGCTTCCAAAGGATAACGAATTGCCCGAGACTACATACGAAGCAAAGAAGGCTATCTGCCCTCTAGGATTAGATGTGCAGAAGATACATGCATGCATTAATGACTGCATCCTGTACCGCGGTGAGTACGAGAATATGGATAAATGCCCGGTATGCAATGCACTGCGGTACAAGATCAGACAAGATGACCCTGGTGATGTTGAGGCGATGACGAGCCCCCCCGGAAGAGGGTTCCTGCTAAGGTGATGTGGTATGCTCCTATAATACCACGGTTGAAACGTCTGTTCAGAAACAAAGAGCATGCCAGGTTGTTGCGATGGCACAAAGAAGAGCGTAAGAAAGACGGGAAGTTGAGACACCCCGCCGATGGGTCCCAGTGGAGAAAAATCGACAGAGAGTTCCCGACATTTTCAGATGACGCAAGGAACTTAAGATTTGGTCTAAGTACAGATGGCTTTAATCCTTTTGGGGAGCAGAGCTCCAGTCATAGCACTTGGCCCGTGACTCTATGTATCTACAACCTTCCTCCTTGGTTGTGCATGAAGCGGAAGTTCATTATGATGCCAGTGCTCATCCAAGGCCCGAAGCAACCCGGCAACGACATTGATGTGTACCTAAGGCCATTAGTTGATGAACTTTTGCAGTTGTGGTCCGAACCAGGTGTACGTGTGTGGGATGAGCACAAACAACAGGAATTTGACCTACGAGCGTTGCTGTTCGTAACCATCAATGATTGGCCTGCTCTTAGTAACATTTCAGGACAGTCAAACAAGGGATACAATGCATGCACGCACTGTTTAGATAAGACTGAAAGTATACATTTGGGAAACAAGAATGTGTACCTGGGGCATCGTCGATTTCTTCCGAACAGTCATGCCGTAAGAAAGCCCGGCAAGCATTTCAACGGTGAGGCAGATCGCCGGAAGAAGCCTAACCTCCCTGATGGTGATGTTATATATGACATGGTCAAGGATTTAGAAGTAATCTTTGGAAAGGGTCCTGGCAGTCTATCTGTTCCGAATGACGCTGACAACCACGTACCCATATGGAAGAAGTGCTCTATATTCTGGGAGCTACCCTATTGGAAAGTCCTAGAGGTCCGGTCTTCAATCGACGTGATGCACGTGACGAAGAATCTTTGCGTGAACCTGCTAGGCTTCCTGGGCGTGTATGGGAAGACAAAAGATACACCGGAAGCACGGGCAGACCAGCAACGTATGAAAGACCCATACAACAAGCAGACGGATAAAGGGCGTCAATACTTAAGCAGCTACGCTCTTACCAAAGCAGAGAAGGAAATCTTTTTTGAATGCCTGAGCAGTATCAAGGTCCCGGCTGGCTTCTCGTCAAATATAAAGGGAATAATAAATATGGCAAAGAAAAAATTCCAGAACCTGAAGTCTCATGATTGCCACGTGATTATGACGCAGTTGCTTCCGGTTGCATTGAGGGGGCTTCTACCGGAAAATGTTCGAGTACCCATTGTGAAGCTATGTGCATTCCTCAATGCAATATCTCAGAAGGTCATCGATCCAGTAACTCTACCAAGTTTACAGAAGGCTGTGGTCCAATGTCTTGTCAGCTTCGAGTTGGTGTTCCCCCCATCATTCTTCAATATTATGACGCATCTCCTGGTTCACCTAGTCGACGAGATTGCCATTCTCGGTCCTGTATTTCTACACAATATGTTCCCCTTCGAGAGGTTCATGGGAGTCTTGAAGAAATATGTTCATAACCGTGCTAGGCCAGAAGGAAGCATCTCAAGGGGCTATGGAACAGAAGAGGTCATTGAGTTCTGTGTTGACTTTATTCCTGACCTTAAGCCGATTGGTGTTCCTGAATCGCGGCATGAGGGGAGACTGAGTGGAAAAGGCACGCTAGGAAAGAAAGCACTGATATGTAGGGACGGGCATTCTTTAACTCAAGCACACTACACAGTTCTACAAAGTTCCACCTTCGTGGCTCCGTATATCGAGGAACACAAGAATTATGTACGCTCCAAGAACCCGGGGAAGGATGACTCCTGGATTAAAGAAAAACACATGGAGACCTTCGGCAGTTGGTTGCGATTACAGCTCATGAATGACACCACTGTCGGAGATCAGCTCTACTTGTTGGCCGCGTCACCATCTTCGACTGTATTGAATTTCCAAGGGTACGAGATAAATGGGAATACATTTTACACGATCGCCCAAGATAAAAAGAGCACCAACCAGAACAGTGGTGTCCGCTTTGATGCAACAAACGACGATGGGCAAAAGGACACATACTATGGTCGCATAGAGGAGATATGGGAACTTGACTATGGACCTACTTTTAAGGTCCCTTTGTTTCGGTGCAGTTGGGTCAACATGAATGGAGAAGGGATAAAGGTAGACCAGCTGTACGGGATGACAACAGTGGATCTCAAGAATCTTGGTTGTTACAAGAACGAACCATTCGTCCTAGCCAATGATGTGGCTCAGGTTTTCTATGTGAAGGACATGTCCTCCAGACCGAAAAAAAGAAAAAACAAGCAAACGAATACATCAGACGATGAGCCAAAGCGTCACGTAGTTCTTTCAGGGAAAAGAAACATCGTGGGAGTCGAGGACAAGACAGACATGTCAGCAGATTATGATAAGTTTGATGAAATTCCGCCCTTCACAGTGAGAACTGACCCAAGCATCCCGTTAAATAATGAAGATGCTCCATGGTTCAGGGAAAGAAACATCGTGGGAGTCGAGACAAGACAGACATGTCAGCAGATTATGATGTGTAGTAATGTATTAAACCTTTATGTGGTGAAAACCATAATACACGAAATGGGAGTTTCCATCTAGAAGAAATGGGTTATATCACATGTGAGTTTTCTTTTTTGTTTTCTGTTAATTAATTGCATGACGACCGGTGAAACACGCGTGGTAGGTGGTTGTCGGCTCCCACACCTCCCGTGGGAACCTCTCAAACCTCAGCTTCGACCGTCCAAACACAGTTCCCCCTGCATACAGCCCGACGGTGGCTCGTGAGTTTGAGCGCCACTTCGATCCAAGCAGCGGTAAGACGTCTCTGATGATCTACAACCGTCCGGCAAGACGTCTCTGATGATCTGCAACCGTTTGGAACGGTCGCAGGTCATCAGAGACGTCTTGCCACTGGTTGCCCAAAGATGCCTCTCCGAGTGACGCTGGAATGTTTTGTGTTTGAGCGCCACTTCGATCCAAGCAGCGGCAAGACGTCTCTGATGATCTACAACCGTCCGGCAACACATCTCTGATGATCTGCAACCGTTTGGAACGGTCGCAGGTCATCAGAGACGTCTTGCCGCTGGTTGCCCAAAGATGCCTCTCCGAGTGACGCTGGAATGTTTTGTGTGAGTGAGTAACCTGTCTGAGGAGGGCGGCTATATATAGGGTACGTGTGCTTCTTTAGTCCCGGTTGGTAACACCAACCGGGTCATGTGGCTCACGAAGTGGTCGTGATACTGCTGATCCAACAGCTCACAATCCCTCAAAAGAAACACACCCCTGATCCAACGTCTCACAAGCGCTTGAAAGAAACACACGATCCGTGTGCTTCTTTAGTCCCGGTTGGTAACACCAACCGGGTCATGTGGCTCACGAAGTGGTCGTGATACTGCTGATCCAACAGCTCACAATCCCTCAAAAGAAACACACCCCTGATCCAACGGCTCACAAGCGCTTGAAAGAAACACACGATCCGTGTGCTTCTTTAGTCCCGGTTGGTAACACCAACCGGGACTAAAGACGGGCTTTGCGGTCACGACACGTGTCCTCCCCCAGCGCTTCCCTGGGCACGTGTCCTCCCCCAGCGCTGCCCTGGAGGTCTTTATATATTGTCGCCGACGGGGTAAACCCTAATCCACCATTCCTAGCCACGAACGCATCGTCTCCACGAGATGGATCCGCCACGCCCGCCGCAGCGCCTTCTGGACGAGGTCGAGCGTGCTCGGCAGAGCGCGCTTGGGCGCAACCGCGGGAGTCTATCCCGCCGTATGCCCACGAGCCCGGCGTGGAGAGGAATGCCCAGCTACCGGCCTCCTGCTCCACCAGGTGCCGCCGCACCTCCACCTGGCGCCGCTGCACCTCCACCAGGCGCCGCCGCTCCTCCCGCGGAGGAGGAGGAGGACGACGACGACTTCGACTGGAGCGACGACGGGGAAGAAGGTTGTGGGTTGCAGATACAGGAGGCCATGGAAGCCTCCTTCCAGTCTGTCCGCGACTACCCTGTCCAGCGAGCCAAGACTTCCTACCAGCTCAAGGCGAAGGAGGCTTCCGATCTGGATTGGGCGCTGAAAGACTCATCCTCCATGGATCTTGCCCTCCGCCGCAAACGTGCGCGCGAGAACCGGGCGGCCGCCCACGGGGCTGGCTCCTCCCGCCGTTCCCCCTAATCCTACGGCCTTCGAGCCAGCAAGTCCGTTTATGTAGAATAATGTTGGTGATGTTGGATCAGGGGTGTGTTTCTTTCAAGCGCTTGTGAGACGTTGTATCATGTGTAATAATGTATTAAACCTTTTATGTAATGCATTAAGATAAATGAATTAATAATTTTTATCTGCTTTCTTCTGCATTTTACAACACCAAACATTCATCTTACAAATATAGGTTTACTGAAATTGTTCTGCATTTACTTCTGCTTACGGATTATTTGTCGAATTTCGACTTACGGATTTAAAGATATGAATTTATCCATATTAAATTGAAAATGACAATAATAATGTAAAATTGATTTTGGATTATTTATACAAATTCAAACACTTTTCACGTTGAAAGTTTTGTCAATTCAAAATATGCAATAAAGTTAATATATTTTTAATTGAAAATGGCAAAATGGTTAATAGTTTGTATAGTTAGAATAATTATTTCAGAAAACAGAAAATGGTTTTGGATTATTTATTCAAATTTAAACACTTTTCATGTTGAAAGTCTTTTCAGATTCAAAACCATTTGAAATTCATATTCAAACACCTAAATAAGAAAAAAAAGGCGGGAACAACATTTCAGAACTGAAAAGTTCGAAATAATTTTGAAAAAGGACTCTTTGGTCCCGGTTGCTGGCAAGAACCGGGACCAAAGAGTCCATCGGCGCGCCACTGGATCTGGCATTAAATGACCCACTCTTTGGTCCCGGTTGCTGGCACGAACCGGGACCAAAGAGGCATTGGTCCCGGTTCTTTCCAGCAACCGGGACCAAAGACCCCTGCTACTTAACTGTTGCCCTTCTCCTTCCCGATTCATTCGCAGAAACGCTAAGGACCGGAGAAGAGAAGGAGGAGCCCGTGCCGCCGCGCCCGCACGCCGTCAGGCTGCCCAACTTCGCCCTCGACGCCGGTGCCCTCGACGCCCGTGCCGCCGCGCCCGCACGCCGGCCGCCCGTGCTGAGAAGAAGGAGAGGAGCCCGTCGCACGGCCCTCTGCTCCGGCGCCTCCATCACGCGCCCCTGCTCCGGCCTCCCCCTCCTCCGATCATCTCTCTCCTCCGCCGTACGTCGCGCCCGAGGCCGTCGCGCTCCCTCCGTTCGCCGGCCTCCTCCTCCGTCCTCCTCTCCGCCGTCGCGCTCCCCTGCCTCGAGCTCCTCTGCCTCACGCTCCTCTGCCTCGCGCTCCCACTTAGAAAATGTGAGCAAAATTAGAAAATTTAGAGTTATTAGCTATGTTAGCAAAATGTGAGAAATTTTAGAGTTGTTAGCAAAGTTAGCAAAGTTAGAAAAGTTATAAAATTTTGAAAATTTAACAAAGTTAGAAAGAAAAGTTAGAAAACAATGTTAAAAAATTGTGTTAGTTTAATTTTGTATAGTGGTAGTTTAATTTGTAGTTTAATTTAGTGTAGTTTAATTTTGTACAGTGGTAGTTTAAAATGTGAATCCAATTTTGTGGTAAATTAGCATCCCTAATTTTTGTGGAATCAATTGAGCAACAAAAATAATTTTAGTGTAGCAATTTTGAAAGTTTAGCAATTTTGAAACTTAGCAATTTTGTTTAGATTATTTTAGGTTATTATTAATGTAGCAATTTTGTTAGAAATATTGCTAAGTCATTTAGATAAAGTTGTTTTTAGTTGCAATGAAATTTTGAAACTTAGCAATTTTGTTTAAAAATTTGCAGTGACATTGCAGTGCGGCAGTACGTATGAATATATGAATGTATGAATGTATGAATTAAAGGATTTTTTGCTTAGGTTTAGAAATTCAAACACTTAGGATTTTTTGTGTTAGGGAAACAATTTTGTTCCGACCTTACGAGTTTACGAGTTTACGATACGAGTTTACGGGTTTACGATACGAGTTTACGGGTTTACGATACGAGTTTACGAGTTTACGGGTTTACGATACGAGTTTACGGTTTACGATACGAGTTTACGGGTTTACGATACGAGGTGCTCTTGCAAATGAGATTATAAGGCAGCATATGAAGTTTCTAATTTGTTCTTGCAAATGAGATGATATTGTAGATGTATCTTGACATATGGAACAAGTTACCCAACTAAAGTTTTGTGCATTGTTCTTAATTTGCAGAAACTATGGAACGAGACGAAGATCAGGAAAATATCCTCGAGGATATAATCCGCGGGCCGGAAGATATTGTCGATGTCACCACGGAGTTTTTGAACAACTCCGGTGAGGGAGATGAGTCTCTCAACCGAAGAGACGGCTCCGGTGAGGTAGAACCGACGGCCGAGGTGAGGGAGAAGTCAGCGAGGGAGAAGCCGACGAGGGAGAAGCCGTTCTTGTTAGGGGGAGCACACCGACTGCTCCCCTGGTGTTAAAAATAAAATGGTAAAGCAATGCGGAGTTCTTGTTAGGGACTTCATCCCGATCACCGTTCGAGAATGGCATCGGCCAAAGGAGAAAGGACAGCTATATGTCAGCGATGAGGGCAAAGAAAGACTTTGGAGAAAGCTCATGGTTAATTTCACCCTGCCGGCGCCAGAGGTGGATTCAGATGAGGAGGATCCAGATGAGGCAGAAAAGATTGCCCGGAAAATCATGGAGCAAAAAGTCAAGGACTGGGCACTTAAGAAGATGGCCGAGCTATTCAAGAACTGGAAGAAAAGATTGAACAAACTGTTTGTCAAGAAAAATAAGACTCCAGACTTCGATAAAGGGTATGAGAAGATAAAGGACTACTGGGAAGAATTTGTGGCGTACAAGAAATCAGAGGAAGCTCTGGAAAAGTCTGCAAAAAATGCGGCAAATGCTGCTCTAAAGATGTACCACCATACTATGGGGCCTGGTGGCTACGCTGGTAGCATGCCTAAGTGGGAGAAACTTGAGGCGGACCTGCTGGCTAATGGGATCACTCCAGAGCCACTCAAGTGGATCGAACGGGCAAGAAATTGGTTTTACGGGCATGGGGGCACGTTGGACGCAGAAGGGAAGTGCATATATAACAGAAGACACAAAGATAATCCCCTACTACCCATCCAAGAAATTAGAAATGCAGTAAAGGATGTTGAAGAGGGACGGTTCATTCCCGATAGAGAGGATGACGAGCTCACACGCGCCCTTGGGAATAAGGAACACGACGGACGGTTACGAGGCGTACCTGGCTCCAAGCCCAAGACAATTGCGATTCCCGAGCACAGGAAGAAATTTCCTGATAGAAGCCATCAGAGGAGAAAGGAAAGGGAGGCAATGGAAGCACGCGCTGCTGCAGACCGGCTGCGTAATATAGAAGAAGAATTAAAGCTGCAGAAGGAACAAATTGCCGTGCTTAGCCAGCAAGGTACTAGCGGCCAATCTCAACGGCACATGGTAGAAGCTGCATGCGATGGTACCGGTGGCCCATCGAATCGGAAAAGCAGCGTGGCTTCCACGGAGCTCCAGGATGGTAATGATGATGCAGTGGCTCCACTTCGTCGCTACCCAGTGGATGATATCACGGAGAGCACACCTTGTGAGATGCATGTGAAAGTTTTTAACTTAACCGTGAAGGTGGCGGTCGGCTATGTCGTACCAATTGGACCTAATCCAACTTACCATTTCTCTCCGGTTCCAAATGGCTACGCTGTTGTCGCGGTGGATGAAGTGATGAAAGATTATGAGGAGCTGAAGCTGCAACACCCTGCAGGTGAAGATGGGGAGGTGCTTGAACTTGGAGAAGCCAAGAAAGCGACCATTCTATGGCCAAAGGAATTCATCGTGCTTCCGAACTGGCAGCCAAGGCCATCGACTCCTCACCAGTCTCCAGCGCAACAGTCCTCTTCACCGCCTCAGCATTCTCCAGCAACAGTCCTCTTCACCGCCTCACCAGTCTCCAGCGCAACCGTCTCCGCCGCCGCGTCAGCCGTTTCCGCCCACCGCTCGTACTATGAGGGGTAAGCGATCACCGAAACGTAAAAGGTCGCCCCTCCCAACAGTACCTCATAAGAATCTTCCCATTAGACCTTATGACAGGACTGTAGCGGAAAACGCCGCGGAGGTGGCTGCCTACAATAAGGCTTTTTTTGCACCAAAAAAGCCCGAGCAGAAGCCGGTATACGATGAAAAATCCAAAAAGTGGAGAAAGTCCTTCCTTGAGCAGCCATCCCAGATATCGATGAATCTGCCATCTGACTATGGTCGTGAACTTACTAAGCTAGCACGTGCCCAGTCTGAGCAGAACAAGGGAAGAAGTGCAAAAAGCGGGAAACAAATTGCCCAGCTCGGACAGCAGAAAAATCAATCGGTCCCCCCGCTCATAGTGTGTTCCGATGTCGACAAGGACTTCAGAGTCGCTATGGATAAGGACCTGGAATTATTGGACCCCAGAGCCATAGCTGCTGCTAAAGAACTTGGTGTCACTGTATCTCAGGCCAAGGAACAGGCTACCGCCTTGGGTATGAGCCTTGGTCAACTTTTAGGCTATGAACATGCGCCAATGTTAGAGATGGCACGGAAATATGTCCAAGGGGAGCCTATGGTCAGTAATGAGGAGATGACGGGTCTATCAACACATATGCGAAATCTGCATACCTGGTACCTGGTGCACACATCAAAGAAGGACGCGAAAGAGTGGTTTCCGCTGGACGTTAGAGTGGAGCATTTCTTCAAACGTTACATTATACATGTTCAACTGACTGAACTGTTCCAGTTATTCCAAAAGCGCGCCCTCGACAAATCTATCCTCTCTTGCTATTGTCTGTAAGTGATTTATTTTCGTAATTAAGTCTCTAGCTCAGCTCGTTCATTGCCTGTATTATATTATCCTGCCTATATATATATCCTTTTGTACGCTATTATGCAGAATGAAGATGCTGGAATGCAAAAGATCTAAAGTTTTTGAGGTTGGGTTCGTTGACCCATATATCGTGAATTCACATACGTTAGTCAATCACCCCAAAGACGTGGAGCATGACCTGACCACCTTTTTAACCATGCAACATTTCTGTACGGAAATACTATTTCCTTACAACTTCAGGTGAGTGTTTCTGTCTTGTACATATTTTTATTTGGCTTTCTCGATGTTAAGTGTAATTGATGAGCTATGCATGTCTGCTTTATGTAAACGTCCGCAGGTTCCACTGGATTCTGCTAAGCATTCAACCTGACAAGTCCACAGTTGAAGTCCACGACTCATTAAGTTGGGACCAAGCGTTGTGGTCCGACATGAAAGAAATGCTCAACAAGTAATTTCAATCATTATCGCATTATATCGCCCTCTTTCGTTCGTTCCCTGATGTCAAGTAATTAATAACTCCTTTGTTCATTTTCTTTGCCAAAGCAGGTGTTGGACAATTTTCAAACAGAAGGTAGAAGGTCCATTCAAAGATGAGCTAACTTATAAAACGGTGGAAAGTCCGCAGCAGCCACCGGGGAGTAATTTATGTGGATTCTACGTTTGCGAGTTCATTCGCGAGTTGACCACTGAGCGGAGAACAACTTCTTTCAGCAAAATGCGGGAGAAGATCGACCCAGAACTGCGCGTAGGAGCAATTCAAGAGGAATTGGCGGGATTTCTGCTTAGGGAGGTCATCGATGAAAGGGGAGAACATTTGCTTCGGACGATGAACTACATATGCCTTGATGGCTTGATCTATCTCCATGTAATTAAATAGTTGTATTCTCGCAAGAGATCGAATATTAATTATATATGCATCAACATGTACTGTGTATATAGTAGAGCGTATAATATGCGTACGGAAACGATGGAGAGCACGTCGGCGATGCGAAGAAGGGGGAGACGACGGAGGCACCGGCGAGAGGGAGAGGGGCACCGGCGAGAAGGAGAGGGGGCACCGGCGAGAAGGGGCACCGGCGAGAGGGGGCACCGGCGAGAGGGAGACCCTAAACCCTAAATACCCAAAAAAAAAGCACTCATTGGTCCCGGTTCGTAACAAGAACCGGACCAATGAGTCTCCCCCCACGCCCAGCCAGAACTGGCCACGTGGCCACCCATTGGTCCCGGTTCGTGGCCCAACCGGGACTAGCATTAGTCCCGATTGGCCAGTCCCGGTTGGACAACCGGGACTGATGGCCCAACCGAACCGGGACCATAGGCCCATTTTCTACTAGTGAGTGTGCCGCAAAAGTGCAGGTGCAAATGTTTGTTTGACATCCTGCAAGTGTTTTTTTTTTTTTACTGCGTACACACCGGGCGACAAATTGTAGTTTTTGTGTGTCTGGTGTGGGCGAAACCATCACCGCCATAGTCAACGGTGTGAGGTTAGTTTCTCGTGGAATTTATGTTGAAATATTTCAGTGTTGCGAAAAATATTGCCATTTTCTGCAAGGTTTATTGTGTACCCACATGTAAAATGTTGTGATTTTGTTATGGGTGTAAGCCACAAAAAGTTTCTCGAAAGTTGCAAACATGTTTGTATAACGTTGGTTTGCATCAGGCAGAACCTTCTCGTGGATGCGTTATGTGTGCCGCAAACAAAGGGAGCTTTGTTGCATATATTATGTTTTTGTCACAAATTTTGCAGATTCACACAAAAATTCTCGCAAAAAATGTTGCATTTTGAGAAAAATGTTGTTACGAAATAGTGCTACAAGCATTAATTTTACCTTCTTGTAGTCTTATTTGAAAGTACTGTCTTCTGCTAGAGTAAATAAGCAAGTTTAAGATTTAACATTCGTTTTCAAATCTTATGTGCTGATTTGACGAAAAAGATCATTATTGTTTGGTTTTCTACTTTCGTAGGGGTGGCATTAGTTAACTACTGCAAGTTTTGTTTTCAGAAGTATAAGTGATAGCTCCGCTTTTATTTTCATGGGATTAACAGTTATTGTTTACATTTCTTTTTTACAACGTTGATTCTTCTTTTGTGGTGTGCACGATGAAGGATCAGTTTCTATGGCAACCAAAGAAGACAGCATAGCCAGAGTCGTCCTATCACCGATGATCAACCAAAGAGGTCAGGGCCGGTCTTGACATTTCGCACAGGGGGGGGGGGGGGGGGGGGGGGCAGGGTGAAAATAAAACATGTGGCTTTATAAGTTAAAAAAACTTATATAAATGCCTATGTCATATATTACCAATAAAGACATAAAAGTGCATACGGAAGCAATATTTGTATCAAATATGTATATTGTCATAAAAAATGTTCTAAACATTTTTTGATGCAATCAATATCAATCCACCATTGTGAAACATCCACTTTGACTCTCAGGAGCAGATGCTACCATTGTGAAAAAACATATTTCAAAATATCAAAAAGTTGAAAAAAAATCTCTGGTGTACATCCGTTATTCTATGTGCCCAAAAAGTTTCATGGAAAAATAATTTTTGCGACCTGTATAAAGAAGAAAATTTTTGGTACCACAAAATGAATTTTCGCGATATTTTTGTTGTCTTGTTGCCGATGACACTACATATGTTTTTCTTCAAAAAACAATTTAGGAGATGTAAAAGACACAAACATGTGCATTCTATTTTTTCTTTGAAAATGTCTTAAGCATTTTTAAATGTGTTTTTCGTAATGCGAGCATCTGCTCCTATGAGCCAAAATGACACCTTGTGACACTGACTATTTCTAAAACCATATGTTGCGGTGACCATGACGCGGTAATCATCTCTCAACGACTCAGCTTCTCGCCTCTCGACTAAGAAGCCCCACCAACTTCCATTGACATGCCTTATATAGGTAGATGGGACTGAAGACAATGCTACTACCTCTAGTGAGCATCACAGTTCTACAGATCAGGTCTTACGTGACGACAATAATCACTTGGAGAATGCTAATGGCAATCATGAGCTCCATACAACAAAATCTGGACCAGCAGCTCATGCATCGTATGCTCGAAGACAAGAGCTTGGTGAAACGCAGATGCCAAAGTGCCAAACACACCTGCTTCTGCGAACGAAGATCATGCCGAACATGGATCAACGAGCCGAACCACCCCGGGAACGACACCGTCAAGCAGTCGTCCTTTGTGTTCACAGGTCAAGAAACTCGGCGACGGAAGTGGTATTGACCCGCCCTGAATTTCTGAGTCGCCTATTTCTTCGCTGAAAGATTTGAACCCCCTTGTGCTGCACGGCTGATTCATTCCAGGTAACCCTCTTGTATCACTGCTGAAACAAATCTGTTTTCGCACGTGATAGACGCCATCCAAGAGCTGCAAGTAGACATGGCCCGCTGTATCTTGAAATGAACGTCACGCAGCAGATGCTCCAAGCATGCATGGATATGTAGATAGATCTGCAAAGATCCATCAAACAAGAGGTCTGTGTGCTATGAACCGAGGCGATCAAGGTCAGTCAGATTACTCCCTCCCTTCTCCCGTATCTCCTGGACTCTGTGGTGCAGCTCATGATCCACTGTGTGTGGTGCGGGTGTTTGACACAAGACACTGAATTGTGAACCTAGGGTGGGCTGAAGGACAACCAGATGATGCATCACGGTGGCATGCATCTTGTAAGGAAAGGAACCTAGCGTCTGCTGCGAGAACCAATAGACTCACTTGTTTACAAGTTTGCTTCCATTTGTCATCCTATGCGCACACACATTTGTAGTTGCAAAACCTATTCAGGAACACAACTAATGTGACATCCTCTGCTAAAATCTCAGGTCCGGGCACATGTCCACCTGCTCAAAATGCACGAACGAGTTGCTCAACGGGGACGGCAAATGCCCGCTGTGCCGTGCACCCATATATCGTCGAGGTTGTCCGAGCTTATACTACATAATGTAAGAGGTCTTCGAACTTGAAACATGAGTTGTCTGCCAAGTGCTAGAGGAGAGAGCTATTAATTGGACTGGAGGTTTTTGTTTTGACTGCAGAGAGTAGTAATACTACTAGTTTCTGAAAGCACGGCTGTTAGTTATCCATTGCTTTATGTACTGGATAATCAATTCATAATGTGATTTGAGAACTGAGAGTTAAATTTTTGTTATGAGGTCTAAATTTCTTACATTGGTATCTTACTGAATTTTGGCTATGTGCTTGAAACATATGAAATGTGCCACAAATAGGCCACAAGGCCGATGATAGTATTGATCAAAAATCAAATTTAATGATTTTTTTTTACAGTACAAAGATATATACAATACAACCGGGACAACCTTATCTAAATAAGCATTAGTTACAGTAAGATGTACCTTAAACTATATGAAGCACTTGGACTGCCTTAATTTTCCTTGGTGAAACATCTATGTCGATCATTAACCATTTAATGTGATAAGGGTTCGTGAAATCACACGCTGGAACTATTATTATGTCTTGTATTCTGTCTCCTACTCATGAATAAAAAGTGTAAGTGAAAACTAACTACTCTGTCTCCGTTTAGAAAAAGTGTACTTCCAACTTTCTTGCAGAGCCAAACTTTTTCAATTTTGACCGTTTATACAAAATTAAACATTATTTATACCATGAATAAAAAGTGTAAGTGAACTACTCCCTCCGTTTCAGAAAAGTGTACTTCTTGCAGAGACAAAAAAATTCAATTTGACCAAGTTTTATACAAAAATTAAACAATATTTATACCATTAAATTATTTCATTAGATTGATCATACAATATTTTTTCATTATATACCTAGTTGGTGTCATAAATTTTTAAATTTTTATATAACCTTGGTCAAACTTGAAAAAGTTTGACTCTGCAAGAATGTTGGAAGTACACTTTTTGCGGAACGGATTGATCTGTAAGATTATTACATCGCATAAATTTTAGAATATCTTCTCCCATTTTCTTTTCTATTCACTCCCTATTCGAAAAGTAAAGACAACATCGATATTCTTTTCACATTTGGCTTATTTACCAATTGGGTTAATAGGGTTTAGGGCATTGGAGTGAACAAATTTCCCTCGCTTATAACACTAACTTACGAAAGCAACACCCTAAATGAAAAAACCCTTCTGTAGAATGACTACCATCAATATGTGTAGTTTATCGACATTTAGGGGGCCAAGCCCCCCCCCCCCCCCCCCCCCCCCCCCCCCCCCCCCCCCCCCCCCCCCCCCCCCCCCCCCCCCCCCCCCCCCCCGATACAAGAACTCGCACACATAGATGTACTCATTTTTTTTGTTATGAACGGTAGGGTACATTAATAGTATAACGCTATGGGAGAAAATGAAAATCTTGCTACGAAAACATAAGCAATAACATATCTCGTGCAATTGTACGATCACCTCTAAGGATAGAATTCTAATTAAGAAGGTGAGAGGAACAAAATATCCAATCGGTGAAGAAAACCTTTGGCACGTCGAGCCACTTTTGATGCAGGTTTTTGTGTAAACCATAAGTTAGATGATGTTGATGCTGCAAAAAAGACAATACACACGGGAGGTGCTGCAAAGAAAGGATTTATTTCTCTTGCACTATTCATGTGTCATGAATAGAGGAGCTACTATGGGATCAATAGACCATATTTTCTCGTGTTTCCGTTTCGCAACATGCAGGTAGAAGTATAATTTCCCAAACTAGACAACCAAGCAGAAGTCCATGTCAGATGAAATCATATAGCATTTAGGGAGTTCAAAAAACATTCTTCAAGTAGATTCTTGGGATTATTTCCTAGGCACATCTTCTACCGAATTAGACCTGGTGTTATAGATGTAGCAGCTAGGAAGAAGTTCAAAGAAGAACTAGATCGTGAAAAGCTAGCTAAGAGGATGCAGTACTCTGATTTTTAAGCCTAGGTATATATTTTTTGTTAGAGACCAACTGGGTGCCTTTCTTTTCTGTATACGTATATATGTAAATATAAAAATTATAAATATATGTAACAGGAATATTATTGGTTTCATTACAATAATATGTGCGACCTATTCTATCTAATTCAGGTTATCTTCTTGCTCCAAAGATGTTGCACTCATGCCTATGAAGATGACACCTCTCATGGAAAAGTACAAGAAGGATCGAGAAGCAAAATGAACCTGCAATTTGCCGTGTATATTACAAACTAATTTCCGTGAAAGGGTGAAACCTATGTTAAGTTGTGTCAACTAGCTACCGTTAAGCCGACAACTTACTCGAAAAATTACTGGTAGTACTTGATTAAGTGGATGCAAAGCGATCACCAACACTTAAATTTGTAGAATCACATATGAGCATTGATCTAAATATGCATGTGAGTAGTAAACCGAAGATGTGACATAAATTGTATAGTATGATATAATTTGTACACGTCAAAGTAATATATGCTCGTGTTATACTAATGCAATAAGTTCTGAAGAAGAAAAGCAAATCCAGCATGAGGAACCAGTCGCCAAGAGAAATAAGAATTATTTATTCTGAAATATAATGGAAGAAATTTAAATCTGTAAATGAAGGCGCATGCAATACGAAGAACAATTCATCTAATGATGAACCAACAAAACTTTCATTCTAAATAATTGAAAGAAAGAAAGAGAGATTTCCACATTATAATTTAAGAAAAAAATACAAATGATATTTGGATAGAAGTTTTCAATAGTATCTTTGCATGATAAACATTTGGAAGAAAGTGCCAATAACAATAAGAAGCAACACAAGTTTATTGTCACATATATGTCATATGTAATTAGGACATGAGTCATCATGTCGATTGTTATTCAACTACGTTGGGATAACTTTACATTCTAAGTCGATTCCTTGTTGTAGAAATAAACATTTATATACTAATTTTCTCATGTCGTTACTTCCCTGATAAATATGTACATACTGAAATTTCAGAGAAACTTATGCACAATACATGAGCTATTAGTGGCTAAAATTTTATCTTTTTACTATTTAAATTTAAGTGAGATTTATTAGAAAATTAATATCCCATGATTTCCACCTTCCATCCTTCATCATTCAATGTCAAGAAAATTTCTAATTTACCATAACGAGTTGTCGTATTAAAAAATATTATATAAACTATACAAAAATAAATCGTGGAAATATATGTTTGTACAAAAATACAAAATCAAGAACAGAGGAATGGAAGGAGGTGAATGTGATTGGATGGAACCTGCTATGCATAGGATAAGTATGTCGGTGTAGGCCTCCAACTTGTCGACCCTAGTTGGGATGGGACATCGGTTTATGAGAAAGAAATATTTCCTTGTCCTCCAGCTCATTGCTCGTCACATACCTATAACATCCCATCATTTGTTTTTCAGGAATTTGTTTATTATAAAAGATTCTAATATTTTCTTTTGTTAGCTTTACCTTTATCAGATTCTAGGATGTGTACAAAGCACTGTTAGAAGAGGCATCATCTCATAATTGCACCCCACGAAAAGTTTATGACTTCACAATCAATTTGATCTTCTTTTCTTTGAACTTTCCAGTGTATTGATACTTGGCAATAGATGGTTGCATGCATAAATCAATGGTAAAAAGAATATGGTAATAGAGGAATGCAAAATAAAATAAGGAAAAATGGCAGTAATAGTGTTCAAGAACTAATGACATACCCAAGGGCTGATAAAATAGTAGATAGTATTAACAGTGGAGGATTTCTCATTTGTTGTTTCATGCTTGTGATTTAGTCTTGCTTGATATTTTTTAGTAAAAACCTATACCGGGGAAAGTACTTATAGGATTGGATTCAACCCTCAATCTCTGAACATCGCAGTAGAAAAGGGAGCGGGTATACCTAGAAATGATGAAATCTACCAGCACTGCCTTGCTAATTGAATAAAGGAAGATGCCGACTACTTTCTGGACAGAACAATGAGTCCCGGATAATGGGAGAATGGAACTTCCGTTCTACAGAGATGGTGAGCGTGAAGAAAGGTCGACACTATACCATCAAAGAAAGACAGCTCTCAAATGGATTTGCTAGTCTATGATGACCAAGTAGAAGCATCCATTCAACATAGGTGAGAGCCTGCATAGGCGCAAGCTCTTCTCAAAGAATTTCTTTAGATTCTGTCGTTCGTTTGTTTTGTTTTGAATTGACATAGAGAAAGATTTCTCGCGTTCCCTTAATTCAGGAATAGGTGGCGAAGGCTACTTGGCGGACTATATATAAAGGAAAGGGGTTATTTTTCCTTTACAACGATAAGAGTTGATTCCCTTGCTTGTAGTTTTGGACCGATTCCGTGTATTTAACATATTTTAGAGTGGTTAGGAGAGAGAATCAATGTTTAGTAGTATGCCCGGTTCACCAGGTTCTACCACTGTTCGGCCCAATCATAGTCAAAATCTGAGTTTGATCCCTAATAATAGCTTAGCAGCTCCTTTGTTTTACTAAAGACCAAGTTCGGACAAGCAACTCGGAAGGAGGAATGTGTTGAGATGACTATGCTTAAGAGAGATAAGCGGAGGACGTATGATAGCCGAGAGGATGTTGGTAAACACGACGGAGTTGAAGGAGTTGTTTTGGAATTCGGCATGGCACATTTCATTTTTTTTTTAATGAGAATGTCGTCTCCTTGCTTACCCACCTAGCCAATGGAAGGAATTAATTACCTTGGTCATTCAGCGAAAGAAAGAATCTCACCAGTTCATCATCCCAATCCTTCCTATTAGTTTCATTAATTAATTCGGCCCAGAGTGTTGGCAATCAAGGGCAAAGAAAGAATCCCAAGTCTATCCTATCTCGCCACGGTCGAAAGCACAGCCCCTTTCTATTCCCTTCTCTTTGGCGGATTCAATCATGTCTTGGATTTCCTTCTTTAAATGGCCTTTCATGCTTACTATAACTAGTTATTTTGGTTTCTACAGGCTGCTTTAACTATAACCCAACTCTATTTATTGGCTTGAACAAGATACGTCTTATTTGAAATGAATTGAACGAATAAGTAAGAAAACGTTAATCGTCTTTTATTTAAAAGACCTTGGGTTATAAGCTGCTGCTTCGAGACTCAACTCTTCATGTCTGCTGGGAGGAGATACCAGATAAGGCAAGTTTCATATGAGAATTGAGCCAATCACATCCTATTCCTATCTGACAGTGCACACTCAAATCGAATCAAACTTTCTTTAGTAATTGCCTCTCCTATGGCGCATTCTAGGATTAGTGTTAGTTTGTGCGATTGACTTATTCTTATATCGAATATCCCTAACTAGATTTCCAAGCCTGACGCGTTATTTCCAAGTTTCCTTGGGTAAGTGAAGAGATGAAGTCCTCTTCTTCACACTGAAAGTAGCTCAAGCGGAAAGCAAACAACTACACAGGATCACCAAAACGTTGTTTTTGTGCCTATGTGTTGTGTCTCGACGGACGGACACCGGGAGTAAAGGATACCCCTTTTTAGGTTCGGCAGGGGCGTGAAGGAGGCTGAGAATCGTGTTCTCCGGGTGAGGTCGATGGAGCTCTTCGTCCCATCGATCAAAACGAGCAACATAGAGACACAAGGGGTTACCCAGGTTCAGGCCGCCCGAAGGCTAACAGCCCTACTCCTGCATGTCTTGATTGATGGGTTCATCATGGTGTAGCTTACAAGGAGGCTCTCGGGTGAGTTACCCGGCAGGGTGGTGGCTAGAGGTAGAAGACGAGCAGATCCTAACCCGGAGGAGTTCACCTCTCTCTCTACCCTTCCAGTAAGCCAGGGCCTGTCGCCCACGAGCTTGGAGCTCATCCATGGCGGGCTTCCAGTGGCTGTCAACGGAGCTTCTATGCCGCGCTGCTGGGGCCTTCAACGCCTGAGGTTAGGGCATGGGGCCACGCGGCGCTCTTGGAGGTGGTCTAGGGCGACATGGGAGGACTAGGTGCATGCCGCCTTGAGCTCTCGAGCTCTGCAATGGCTGACAAACTTGGGTAGCTTAATTAATTCGTCCATTTTGCATCACTATTACTGTAATTTGCTTATAACCATCGATATGTTTCGTATTAGGATGCAATTCTAATGTTGGTTCATCTTATTTTTCTTGTTTCACAATTAAGAGGAAGAAAACACTGGAGACTAGGAAACAATGGAAAAATACCCGAGGAGACCCCCAATTTCCAGCTCTCAGAAAAATCGATAAAAACACAAAATTCTAATATAAAAGAAGGGGGTCAGGAACAAGAAATCAACCAAGAAGAGTTGCCATGTTGGCATGTAGGATCCAGTCGTGCCCCTGGCCACGCCTAGGACCTGCGCCTCCACGTGGGGCCTCCCCTCACGAAGCCCTTTGGCCTAGAACCTTTCCTTGACCTAAAAACACCGGGGGCAACTTCATATTATTTTTCAACTGCCATCTTGGGTGGAAATGAGACAGAGACCTAGAGTTCTCCAGCAGCATATTCTGCCGAGGAAACTTCCCTCGGTGTGGGGGAAATCGTCGTCATCACGCCTGGCATCATCAGGATCATCATCTCCATCAACATCACCATCATCACTGTCTCCACCTTCATCTCCACGTCGTCCCACTTTTCAATCTTGGGTCACAAAACAGATCTAAACGTGCATGAAATAAACAAGAACTTGTATTAAAACATATCTATACATAAAAATGGAAGACAAAGGTCCATGAAAAAAAGATGCAACACAGAGAATCCACTTCGTGGGCTCGCAATATTCATCGGTGAGGCGGAAGGGAGTCGAGCAGCTCTTAGAGGAGCTTGTGGAGGGCCCTTCGTCGGCGGTGGGCGTCGGGAGGTGCGGCGGTGGAGATGGGGAGGAGCTTCGGTGGCGGCCAATTAGGTAGAGCAACTCGGGTGGAGGGGAGACGAGGTAGGCGGTGGACATCGTCTATGGGAGAGGGAAAAAGAGTGGGCATGGGGAACGGGTAGGTTAGGGTTAGATGGGGTATGGGGTTATCCACTCCCAGGGTGGATGGCGGTTATTCTGCAGTTTTGGGGGGTTTTAAATGCAAATATGTAACAAAATTTGACTTCATGGACTTTGCATGGTGCAAAGTTACATTTGGAAAACTCGTGTCTCATAACTCCTGCTCTAACAATTCGCCGCACGAAAGACCAATTTAGGGCACGTGTACCCCGGATAGAAGGATAACCGTTGAATAAATGCCTTGATGGCGGTTCCAAACAAAAATACTAAATAAGTTATGATTATAAAATAAGTATAATATTTATCCAAAATTATTTTTATCAAAGATATAACTTTAGCAAAAAATAATATTTATCCAAAATTTAAAATCGTGGATGAGTCAGCGGCTTATATTCATAAATTTATTCTTCTAATATTAGAGAGTGAATACGGCTATTTAAAGTGTAACTTTAGCAAAAAATAATATTTATCCAAATGTTCCGTATAGACCTACTATATAATCTCAAGAATTTGCCACTCTCGTACTCCCGCTCCTCAAGCTTCCCCACTTTCTTACTCCCGCGCCTCAAGCTTCCAAGCACACTCACTCCCGCGCGGCACGATGGAGTATGCCCGGTCCGCCTTGGCACGTCCCACCCTAGCTATGGCCGCGCTGCCGCGCGTTGCACCGAGCACCATCGCTCGATCGCCATGGAGGACCTCCGCCCCAAGAACAACATGGCTTGCTCCGGCATCGGCGAGACATCTGCGTCCAGGATCATCGCACAGTGGGCAGTGGCGCCGGCAAGCGTGCGCGCATATGTTCTTCACGGCGCTCGACCTCGACGGCGACTCCGAGATCCACGCCCTCGCCAGCCTCCAGCCGTCTCCACCATGTTCGACGCCTCCTTCTTCCGCAGGGCTGGCCAGGGCGAGAGCGACGCCCACGTTGAGCAGAGAGACACGCACACACACGTGATGAGGCGCGAGCTGCAGAGCCTCTCCGAGCACCGCGCCATCTCCGCCTTTGCTCACCGCGACTGCATTGAGGTCAGTACTCCAAATCCCATGCTCCTCCTCCATGTCGAGTATTTTCTTCACATTTTAGGGATTAGTTTGTGTTTTTTATTACTTTTGCGGCTTGGCCAAGTACCATGCACGATTAACATCTCCTCGGCACCTTTAGCCACGAAGTTTAATATTGTGCATATGCCTTACAAGTTACAAGTAACATATCTGGTAGTCTTGTTTGAAAGTACTGTCGTCTGCTAGAGTAAATAGGAGTTTAAGATTAAATATTTGTTTTCCAGATTTTTTTTCGAAAAGGGGAACAAGCCCCGGCCTCTACATGGATGTATGCATGTGATTGGTTTCCAGATCTTACCTGCTGATTTGAAAATATGAGCATTATTGTTTTGAGTGCTACTTCTTAGGGGTGGCATTAGATAACTATACTACATGTTTTTGTTTTCATATAATTTACGGTTCCATTTTATTTCATGGGATTAATATATAGTTATTGTTTCCAGTCCTTTTTCCGACGTAGATTATTCTTTTTCATGTGCACCAGGAAGTATCAGTTTCTATCACCGATGATCAAGCATCTAACCGTTCCATGCCACTGGGGGCTCAAAACAATACTGCCGATAGTGACCATCACAGTTCTACAGATCAGGTCTTACCTGACGACAATCATCACTTGGGAATGCTACTGGCAACCATGAGATCCATACGTTCGAACCAACGGAAGTTCAATTTGTCAATGTACAAAGCACTGTACCAAACAGTAATGATGCTTTGCAGGATGATGTTGATCAAGAACAAATGAACGGACATGACGACGAGTATTCAGACTCAGGGTCGTCCCGGCCAGAACAGGGTAGTGAGCAATATGGTTCTTCCTTTTCGAGTCCAGCTAACAACACTGTGCGAGAAGAAGCTGGAACTTATGGGCATCCAAATGAAGGAGAAGGCGGAGCTTTCGTCGATGGAGATGACGAACAGCACGCTGCTGATGAACTCTTAACCAGGTAGTACTTATTGGGAAAAAAATCACAAAATGCAGTTTACCTCTCTCTCGAATCATACTTAAGCAGGTCATATTTTGCAGGCGTAGCGTCTCTAATCTTCTTACCAGCGGCTTACGTGAAAGTCTGGAGCAGCAGCTCATGCAATCATATGCTCCAAGACAAGAGCTTGGTGAAAGGCAGATGCCAAATACACCTGTTTCTGAGAACGAAGATCATGCCGAGCATGGGATCAACGAGCCGAATCACGCCGGACACGACACCACCGGCCAGCCGTGTTTGTGTTTACAGGTCAAGGACCTCGTCGAGGCAGTGGTATTGGACCCACCCTGAATCTGTGAGTCTCCTCTTTCTTCATTCCAGGTCACTACTATCAGTTCAACATAAAGCCTCTTGTATTACTGCTGAAAGAAATCTATTTGGCAGGTGTTACAAGCCATCCAAGAGCTCCAAGTAGACATGGCCGGGCTCTATAATGAAATTAACGCCATGCAGCAGATGCTGCAAGCATGCATGGAGATGCAGATAGAGCTGCAGAGATCAATCAAACAAGAAGTCTCTGCTGCTATGAACCGCTCTATAGGCGTTCAAGGTCACTCAGATTACTCCCTCCCTTCTTCCTGATCTCCTGAACTGTGTGTGTGTGTGTATCTGACAAAAGGCTCTGAATTGTGAACCTAGGGTGGGCTGAAGGACAACCAGATGATGCATCACGGTGCCATCTTGTAAAGAAAGGAACCTGCTGCATCTGCTGCGACAACCAAATCGACTCGCTTCTATACAGGTTTGCTTTCATTTGTCACTCTATGTGGACGCACATATGTAGTTGCAAAACTTATTCAAGAATACAGCTAATGTGACATCTTGTGCTAACATCTCAGGTGTGGGCACATGTGCACCTGCTCAAAGTGCGGGAGCGAGCTGCTGAACGGGGACGGAAAATGCCCGATGTGCCGTGCACCCATCGTCGAGGTCGTCCGAGCTTATACTACATAATGTAACGTCTTAGAATTCGAAACAGGAGTTGCCTGATAAGTTCTAGAGGAGAGGAGCTATTTATTGGACCGGAGGCTTTTTTTTTGACAGCAGCAGTAGTAGTACTAGTTTCTGGAACCACAGTTGTTAGTTATCCATTGTGTTCCACATTGGATAATCAATTTATAATGTGATCTGAGAACTGTGAGTTACATTTTGGTTATGTTATTTAAATTTCCTCCATTGGTTTCTGACTGCATTTTGGCTGTGTGTTTGAAAATGTGACATGTGCCACGAATAGGCGAATAGGCCACAAGGCTGATGATAGTATTGATCAAAAATCACATTTAGTGACGTGTTTTTTAGTTACAATACCAAAATACAATGTACTGGGACAACCTTATTTAAACAAGCATTGGTTACACTAAGATGTGACTAAAGATATGATCCACTCGTACTGCCATAATTTGCCATTGTCGAAACTTCTAGTCGAGTAACTATTTAATGCGATGAGTGTTCGATAAAATAACTCGTTTGTTATTAATTCTCCCTTGGATTATTTCTCCTACTCATGAATACAAAGTGGAGGGAAATACTCACTATGTTGGAAGCATATCTTGATCCATAATACTATTACATCGCATCGACGGTAAAATACATTTTCCCAATTTTCTTTTGTATGCCATTCCCTGTTTCAAAAGTAAAAAATAATGTCAATATTTTAAACACATTTGGCATCAGTTACCCACGCAATTCTCTTTATAGGGTTTAGGGCAACTGGAGTGAAGAAAATGCCTCTGCTTATCAACTCCAAAATACCCAAGCAAAACTATAAACCTTAGAAACCCCTACTATGACCCTTGCATATTTAATGTTCATTTCGATTTGGTTAGGGTTAATTGACTTTATATAATTGTTGGAGGTATGCCTGCGAGTGTTTGGTTCAATTATTATTTAGTGAGTACTACTCGTGATAGACTGATAGCCATCTATATGTGTAATTGAGATTTGAGAAGCATAGGACTACTAGTTTTACCTGTTATATCAAGTGATTATGTGTTGTAATATATATATCGATTAATTATTAGTTAATTACTAACTTGTTTTATGCCAACCCTAAAGATGATAAGTGGTATGAAGCAGTAATCATTTGAGTAACAAGTCATTAACTGCATATGTGTATTACTGCGAAGGCATTCAAAATTCCATGATAACTAAGATAGCACACTTCATAATGTATGTACGAATGCCTTACATATCTGGCACAATAGTTTGATCACCCTCTGACCCTGAGGATAGAGTTCTAAGAAGGTGAGAGGACAAAGAATTGTCTAGTCGGTGAAGAAAACCTCCGCCACGTCTAGCCACTCTTTGATGCAGGTATTTGTGTAAACCATAAGTTGGATGATGTCGATCGATTCGGCAAAGCAGACAAAACACAAGAAACATGCTGCAAAGGAAGGATTTATTGCTCTTGTATTATTCATGTATGATGACTAGATGACCTTTTATGGAGTCAATAGACCATATTTTCTTGCATTGCTATTTTCAACCTGCTGCTAGAACTACAATGGCCCAAACTAGACAGCCAGGCGATGGTTGAAATTATAGCATTCAAGGAGTTTAGGAAATCATTCTCTAAGGATATTGTTGTGATTATTTCCTGGGCAGTATACACAACCAGGAATGAAAACATCTTCAAATGAACTAGACCTAGTCTTTATAGATGTAGAAAAAGTTTAAAGAAGAATTAGATCTTTCAGAACTAAGGGGAAGTAGTACGCTGACTTTCAAGCCTGGATGGATATTTTCATTAAAGTTCAGTTGGGTGGCTTTCTTTTCTGTATTACGTGATTATGTCCACTATGTGAAGATAACAAATATAAATACTTGTAATAGGAATCTTAATGTATTTGTCGCAAAAAAATGTGTGACATGTTCTATATTATTAAGGTCATCGTCTGCTCCAGTGATGATGCACCCATGCCTATGCACATGGCACCTCACAAAGCCTCAAAATCTACCACCTATCAAGATTTTCTAATATCTCGTAACTTGGATAATAACTATACAACATCAGAACATATTCAAACACGAAAGCATAAAAAGGAATAGAAGGAAAAAATAAGGTTGTAATTCGTCGTGTATATTAGAAATTTCATTATATGAAAGATTAATCCTATGCAAAGTTGAGTAAACTATCATTATCATGGAAACTATACTAGAAAGTTTGATGTAGTTTTAGTTAATTAAGTGGTTGCAAAGCAATCACATGCACTTAATTATGAAACATCATATATGAGCACTAATCTGAATATGCAGTAAACTAAAGATGCAACATAAACATTATAGTATGATCAAATTTGTACACATCAAAGTAAAATATGCTAGCGATATGTTTTGTTAAGAGGGATGCCAATAAAGCGGACATGCTTGTGCTCGCGCGGCTCTCTCGATTGAGTCTCTAGATATCACATATGAACTTATCCCTGATTTTCTGATTGAGCCTGTTCAATCATACATTTTGTCGTTAATTGAATAGAGAGCCTGACGGTGAAACTTCAAAAAAAAAGTAATATATGCTAGTGATATACTACCGCAATGTGTTTTGGAAAGAAAACACATACAGTATGAAGACCACTCGCCAAGTAGTCTAAAACATAAGAATTATTTATTTCAAAATATAATGGAAGCAAATTTTAACTCTAGAAATGAAAGGCACATACAATATAAAGAAACATTAGTCCAACCATGAACCAATGGAATGTTCCTTTCAAAAACAGTGAAAGAAAAGAAGAGATAAATAGATGGATAGAGACATAGAGAGAGACTGAGAATTACGCATTCAAAATCATATTGTAAGGAAATAAAAGACAATCAACTAATTATATAGATGTGAATTATTGAAATAGAAATTAATTCAATATTATCTTTCAACAAGAAAGGGAAAAACAATCAAATGTAACATAAATTTAATAGCACATATACGTTATTAGTAATTAGGAAACGATTCATGCTGATTCTTATTCAACTACATTGTGGTAGCTTTAATCTAGAAATCGATTCCTTGTTTCAGAAATAAATTTGCATGATCACTAGCTCCCTAATAAATATGTACATACTGAACTGTGGGAGAAAGTTATGAACAACACATGAGGTATTAGTGGATAAAAGATTCTCTTTGGAGTAATTGGTTTTAAGTGATCTTTAAAGTAAAATTGATATACTAGGATCTGCACGTTCCATTCTTTATCTGCATTCAGGGTCATGGAAATTTCTTGTTTACCCTTTTGAGCTGCTATTAATTCACAATTCTTTATGTAAAACTATAAAAAAAACATCATGGATATTATTTTGTACAACAAACAAAAATAAGATCATATGAATGGAAGGAGGTGAATGGGATTGGATGAGTAAATTTCTCGGTTCGGTTCCTTAGGGACAATATTAAAGTGTAGGACTCCTTGTTGACCTTGGTCGGGATGGGCCATCGGTGTGTGTAGATAGGAAATATTCTCCTTGTTTTCCTACTCACTCCTTCTCACATACCTAAAACATCCATAATTTTGTTGTTCAGGAATTTGTTCATTCTAAATATTCAGGTATTTCCATTGTTAAAATTTTCCAACTCTGCAATAGATTTACATCTTCTATCAGATTGAAGAATGTGAAGGCATCATAATTTCACACATTAAAAGTTTGAATTAACATTCAATCAAAGAATCTAGTAACTTTTGGCTATCAAGACTGATATTTTCATTATTTTTCTATGGATTGATACTTGGTACTAAAGATGGTTGCGGAAATATGCCGATGTTGAAAAGAATATGGTAACAGAGGAATACAAATTATGGTAAGTTAAAGTGAAAAAACAATGTTCATGAATTAATAGCATACCCAAGGGCGGATAAAATAGGAGATAATATTAAGTGTGGAGGATTGCACATTTTTTGTTTAATTCTTGTGATTTAGTCATGCTTAAGTTTTTATAGGAAAATCTTCACATTTAAAAGGAGTTGATCGTAGTTCATCCGGTGGTGGTTCATAATTATGCATTTCCTCTCTTACCTCCAAAAAATAAAACATGTGGTCATTTGTCACGCCTAATTAATTCAAGTCAAGGACAAAGTCTTGCTTTCTAAAAAAACATGCCATAGAATTGATGAGATTTAGATTAAACATTTCCATGCATATAAAAAAACCACAAGATTTATTGTGAGATTTAGCTTCTTATTATTTCAGTATTTTTATGGAACATTATTGTTTACCTTCTCAGGCATGTATACAAAGGAAAACCTTGTGCATCTAGTTAATGTCAGCTTAATTTAATATTATTCATTTTTCTTGAACTTTTCATATCATGTTGTAGGCCATAACGAGTATGGATTTGATGGATTATTCTCCAAAACTTGTTGACGTGTTATTTCCTTCAAAATCACCCAGACAAGCTAATGGTGAAAATCAGGGTATTTACCGATAGAGGTAACATATATGACATGATTTTTTTTTTCATTTTCTTCTGTTAGTTCTCAAAGAGCGTGATTAATTGATGTAAATAGCACTCCTCAGTTAGATTTACCTTCATAGAAAAACGTCATAATGATGGACCAAAACCAACAGCGACGCTCCGCATGGGCCGGCCCATTTGTGTCTTTTTTCGTTTTCCTTTTTTGGTGTTTCTTTTCTTTTCTGTTTTTCAGGGCACTACACTATTTCATTTTGTCGTTTTTATATTTATTTTGTTCTGTTTTTCAGAAATAAATGAACCATTTTTGTGAACCATTTTTATCATGAATTAGTTTTGTTATAGGTGAACACTTTTAAATTCATCGTGAATCGTTTTTTTATTACAGGTGAACACTTTTTAATTTATCGTGAACCATTTTTCTTCAAACATAAACCATTTTTATTATGGATGAACATTGTTCATTTATTTTCGGTTGACCCGAATTTCAGTTACTTTTCGGTACACCTGAATTTAGTTTTTGAAAGTGTTTATATTTGAAAATGTTCATTTTTTTAAAATGGTTGTGATTTTAAAATTATTCATTTTGAAAATGGTTCATATTTTGGAAAAAAATATTTTTCTAAATGTTCTAGATTTGAAGAAAAAAATCATATTTGGAAAAGGTTCATTTTTAAAAATGGTTCAGATTTTGAATTTTTTTTAAAAAATATTCAGATTTCAAGAAAAATCAGATTGAAAAACAAAAAAAGGAAAATAAAACTCGAAAAAAACAAACAGAACGAAAAGAAATAAAAAACTATATATAAAGATATTAAACAGGAAAGAAAATAGAAAAAAATAGCCCACATGTGGACGTGTCATACACGAACATCGCAGGATCGTGCGAGCGAGTCGTTCGCTCCACCTCGCTACGAGCGAGGTATATAGGGCGACCCGGGCTATGACCCTGCCACGGTTGCTCTCGGCCGGCCGATGTGCGCACCGGTAGAAAAATCCCATCGAAATAAACCTAACCCGAGGATCAGCATAGAAGAGTCTTTCAGTGTTCTAGATATTCTTTATGTTTGTGTTTTGGCCAGTGTGGATGGATTGCAATGTTGGTGAAGCCAATCATGATTTCCTGTGATGAGATAAAACCAAACTGTCACAAAGAATCAACTGAAATAGCCAACATCACATAATTGTTCAGGGGAGTATCTCAAGATTCAGTGAATTTGGCTCTGTTTAAAATAGCGGGCTATTGTGTTTAGCGCCGACGATTTCAGAAGCTATGAAAGGCTATAGCCGGGCTATAGCGCGGCTAAGACCTTATAACTGTTTTGCTAAATAATGGGAAAAAACAATATTTGGACAGCATATATTTGTATATATATCAATATTCACATATGAAATGGCCGGCGCCCCTCTTGGTTCTATTTTCGGGAGAGAGATGAGATAACGAGAAGAATTTTGGGCTAGGGATGACATTTGGGCCCCGTAATTGGGACGAGCGGGACAAATTTGATCCAATTTTTTTGATTCCTGAGCGGGATTATAGCGGCTAAGGGCTAAATTAGGGCTAAATTCGTTTAACCGGGCTATTAGCGGCTATTACCTGTTTAGCCTACGAAGGTCTTATCTATAGCGCGGACCTTCTCGCGAGGCTATAGCCCGGCTATAGCCGGGTGATAGCGGGTTATTTAAAACAGAGGAATTTGGCCGTCCCACCCCCACCGCATAATCTTCCAGATTCCTTATAACAACTTGTCCGTTTGTACCACAACTTATGGCTTGTCAAATCAGAATCAGAGCTCAGCTTAGACGCGACCTTGGAGCGTCACCCTTCCCCGTCCAAGAAGAGAAGGGCGACTTTTGGACCTACAGCTCGCGCCACCTCCCTCGCCGTCGATCCGCTTGATTCCCCGTCCTCCGGCGGCCGCTCCGGCGGCGGGAGGGCGGGGAATCGACGGATCCGTGTATATAGGTAGTGTAGGTGTGAGTTGTGTGGCTGCTGGCGGCGTCATGGCGGAGGAGGCGCGGCCGGTGAAGCTTTTGCAGGTGGTGGTCCTTCCCCTCGGCGGTGGCGCTCTGAGGAGCTCCGGCGTCGACCCTCCGCCTCCGTCGAGTCCGCAGTTCAGTGGAGCTGCCAGGCTCGGCTATCCCCTCACCAGAGTCCGCGGGACGGCGGATCTGGATCGAGAACGACTGGAAGGTGCAGAAGTGCAGCGGCGCGACGACGACGGCGACATCCGGCGTAGATTCTTCGGGATCGGTGATCGGCGACTTCCCGCTGGCTTGGGGAGGCTCCAGATCCAAGGCTTGTGGAGTTCGAGCAGCGGCGCGCCACCGACAGCGTCTTCGTCTCCGGCGTGGTTGACTTGCAGAAGGGCGGAAATGTACTTTCTTTTCTTATCTGGACCTTTCTGTAATTTGCCGTTGTAATTCTGTGTCTTTCCCCGCAAAAAAAAAAATCAGAATCAAAGCTCAATTGTTCTGGGCCTTCGTCGTTTCCAAATGTGTGTCAGGAGAGCACCAATTTTCAGATATCCATGGCGTGCAGAATAACTGAATAAGCATGCCATGTCAAAGAAAAATAATCCTCCTTGTGATTTAATTGCCCTCACAGCCTCACACCATTATCTATAGGATCAATGGCATGGGGAGGCCTCTTCTTGAGCTTGGGCCGCCCCTCGCCGGAGCAGCAGAAGTCCTGCCTCGCAGCTGCTGGCGTCTTCAACTACGACGCGGCTCTCCATGGCGTCTCAGCACCAAAATCAGCAGTTGCACTAAGCTCTGAAGAGACCGACAGAGCGCTCGCCGATCGCGGCTTCTCCGTGAACCGCTCGCGCGTCCTCGTCGCCTCCGGCGCTGACACCTTCCTCCGCGCCAAATCTGCACTCCTCTCATGGAAGTATGCCCTGGACAGATATTTTCAGCTGGCATGTTTGAATTCCAGTGTTTTTTTTTTTTTTTTTTCATGACTGTTAAAAACTGTTGTTCTTCGTCAGGCACTTGGCACTGGGTTGGGCAGAGGCCGAACCGGACACGCCGGTGAAGGTCGGCGCGAGGTTCTGCATCTGCTACAAGGAGGTGATCCCCTGGGTCATGTTCCCGCTCCAGATCGCCTATGCCACCGACGACGTCTTCGCGTTCGGCAGCGGCACCCTGCAGCCCTGCAGGGCCATCTGCTGGTACGTTCCATTGTCACCGGTTTTTTCCCAAATTTGGGAATCATGTTTGGTGGTTGCAAATGGTTTCAGTTTTCAGTTTTGTGGTGTGTGAATGGTGTGCAGTCTAGGACTGTAGGGACTAGGGAGGAGCGGTTCTCGGTGCATCTGGACGAGGAGGAGAAGGTGTGGTACGAGGTGTTCTCCTTCTCCTTCTCCTTCTCTGCCGTCAGCGGCACTTCGCGCGGGAGTCGGCCAAGGCGGTGCTCACAGCAAAACGGTTTGTAGTCGCGTGCCCGATAGGCCAATTTCGTCCAGGCAACCCGTTATTTCGTTCTGCACTACCAGCCCAACCCCGCGTCGTGGAGGTCGCTTCGGTAGGGCTAGATGGAACGGCGCGCGGGCCCGCCCTGTCGGTGACACAGCGAAATCCAGTTAATTCTTCCCGTTGCCCTCGCATTTCATTTGCCCCTCTCCCACCGCCGCCATCTGGGTCGCCGTTCCCACCCCCGCCTCCCACCGGCAGCGAAGCTCGTCGTACTCTGAAAACCGCCCCACGCCCAACCTCCTTCGTCCTGCCCCCGCCCCATCCCACCCCCCTACCCCCGCCGTTCCGGAGATCGTCGCCACGCCTGGAAAAGCCTTCGGCGACCTCGCGCGTCTACCTTGCACCGAAGGTGTTCGACCATTGACTGGTAGGCGAAGTTTTTCTTGAAAAAAATCGGCGACACGTCGTTGATTGCGTCGTATTTTCGTTCCAGCGGATGGACAGCGACGATGAGTAGATGGCGCAGCTGATCATGGAAGAGGAAGCCGACATCGACGCCGAGGAAGAAGAGAACTTGGCGATTCTTGTATGTCTTGCCCATATTCAAGCCGAGGAGGCCGCCAATGCCAAACCTAAACGAGGAGGCTCGCGACATGGGATGAGGAAGACCAAGCCAAGGATGAAGTTGGGGGGCCATTGAAGGATTTTCGTCGGCGATTTAGAATGAGGAGAGACTTGTTCATGAAGTTGGTGCAAACTGTGTGGAGTATGACACTTGGTTCAAATTGAAGAAAGACGTCGTGGGTACGGTTGATTTCTCATCACTCTAGAAGTGTACTGTGTCATGAGAATGCTTGCGTATGGAGCCCCTGTAGATGGTCAAGACGACTATATGCGCATGTCGGAGTCTATAGCTATCAAATCCATGTGCAGATTCTGTAGAGCAATGGTGGTTGTGTTTGGTCCGCACTATCAGAGAGAGCCAAATGAAGAAGAAATAGCTCGCATCATGGCAACAAATGAAGCAAGAGGATTTCCTGTGATGCTTGGAATCATCGATTGTATGCATTGGAACTGGAATAACTGTCCATTTGCTTGGCAAGGGTTGTACAAAGGAGGGCATCATGGAGTTTGCAGCGTGATCCTTAAAGTTGTGGCCGACCAGGAGACTTGGATTTGGTACGCATTTTTTGGCATGGCAGGATCTCACAATGATATCAATATGCTGCAGCGCTCTCCGGTGTTTGCGAAGTTTATTAAAGGTGATGCTCCTTTGGTGAACTATCAGACCAATGGCAACACTTACACCAGAGGGTACTACCTAGCCGATGACATCTATCCAAGGTGGTCTACCTTTGTGAAGATAATCTCTGTGCCTCTCGGCAACAAGAGATCTTGGTTTGCCTCGGTACAAGAGAGTACAAGAAAGGATGTCGAGCGTGCATTTGGAGCTCCCATCGGAGGTTTAGTATTGTCCGGTACCCTGCTCAATTGGTCGACCGAGCAGATGTCGGAGGTGATGAATGCATGTGTGATCAACTGATCATGCACAACATGATCATTGAGGATGAGCGTGCAAATCCAGTGCATGATCCTCTTCCATATGACTTTCAGGGTCCTCTCGCCGATGTTGATCACGAGGTGCCAGCGGATTGGATTGGACTGACTACATCGCCACGCAGATGGAGATTCGAGATGAAACTGTCCATGAGCAATTCTTGTGGGTGCGCAAAGGATTGGCGGCAACATAGTTGAACTCCAATTTATTTTAATTGTATGAATCATTTTTATTTCATTGTTGAACTACAATTTGTGAAACTATTATGGATCCTATATCATTGTTGAACTCCAATTTATATAACTTTACTTTCTTGTGTTAAAAAATGCTATAGGCGTGTGTTTGGGGGCCGTGAGTGGAGAGAGGCACAAATAGCCGCCCCATACGCGTATTTTTTGCCAAAAATGGCCCTTTGTCCGAACTAATGACAAGTATGACCTTTTCCGAGAACTATTATCAAATCTGGCGCTCGACTCGGCGCCAACGTCAATGGCGCCGACGTTGTGCAGGTCGACGCCAAGAGATTTGGCCGCCAGAGCAGCCGAAGACGTCGGCGCCATGCTCCTTGGCGCCGACCCTGGTTCGGCGATGGAACGGCCTGGCGCCGACCTGCACTGGGTCGGCGCCATTGACATTGGCGCCGAGCTCAGCGGCCAATTTTGGAAATAGTTCTTCAAAGAGGCCATTCGTATCTTTAGTTCGACCAAAGGGCCATTTTTGGTGAAAAAATACCCCATACGCGCCTTTTGGTCCGGACGTCCACATAGAGCTCGTTCTGACGCCAATCCGAACGCGTTTTAGGGCCGCGAGTGGAGACACATCGCTGCTGGCTGTTCGAGGCCGCCGCGACGAGGCTTCTTGGGGTTTCGTTCTAGGACACAGTTGGTTCAATCAGCATTCAGCAGAACGATGGCATCAACAGATAGCGTACCGAAGGCTCTTTCTTTCTTTCCTCTCCTCCCTACCGCTTAGTTGAGAGTCAGCCGGCGCGTCCACCGCTCTTCCCCGGCACGCTCCCCTCTCCTCTCCGGCGGCTTTGCCGTCTGGCGTGGAAGGAGATGCGCTGCGCGGGCTGTATATAGTAGTTTCTTAGGGTTAGCTTTTGCTGTGTGTGCCCAAGTGGCATCTGAGGGTAGGATGGCGATCTCCTGCGACCAGATCCGCCGCGCCGGAAGCTCCTTCTACCTCGCTGCACTCCGCTGGTGGCAGGCGGTGACGCAAGGGAGGTCGACGGGCTTCTGCATCCCTCCAAATAAGGTTCGCTTCCGAAGCTTTGAGCTGAGGCTCTTGGGCCAAACCTGGCTCGGTCTTGTGGTTTCTCTCCTTGCTGCGGTTCTCCCATGGACGGAGGCGAGGCGGTGAAGATGAGAGACATGGACGGCTTCTTCAATAAGGCCTGCTCCCTGGCTTTCTTTTGCTATAATTTCTTTATGCATCTGTCTCCTCCGGCTCGTGGCGGGAGCTTGGAGTTCGACGGCGGATTTGGATTTCTCGTTTGGAGGCAAAAAGCCAGGTCTATCGGTAGTTTGAGATCTGGTGGTGACGGTGCTGGACCTGCTTCCTCGACTCGCCATGGTGGCGGTGGGGAGGAGCTAGATGCAGCGCGGCATGATCGGCGTCTCGGCTGTCCTGGAGTTGCGATGCTGCAGACTGGAGAACACACTCGGCGCCCTTTGTTTTGGCGGCCGACTTTGATGACCAGCTGGTGGTCTTCGTCGCCGGTGATGCATGCCGGCGTGTCTTCAACCTCCAGACGGAGGCCCTATTCCGAGCTCGTGGCGGCGCTCCACTTCCTCCTGATGCCAAGTGGTCTCGTCCCCGGCGCCGGTGAGGATGGCTGTGGCGGAAGCTCGTCGTTCACAGGCGGATGCGGAGGACCCAATTGTGTTTCTCATATTCTGTTTAGGGTCTTGTTTGTAAGAAGTAGGGACCTATTAGTATTTGTGTTCTCTTGTGAGGTTCCTACTGTAATTTGTACCTGCACCGCTGAATATTAAGAGGCATCCAGGCCCTTCGGGGCCTCTCCAGTGTTAAAAAAAAACAGATAGCGTACCGCTGCTTCCATTAGCTGATGTAGTATCTGGCAGAAGAACAAAAGGATGGCGTGTTGCTTTGGAAGTCGCAGTGTTCTCTCTTTTTATCGAAAGAAAATCCCTTACTTTTTTTCGTACGTTCTGTTCTCTGTTGATAAGAAAGAGTGCGACTGGACACGGAAGGCGAGTGAAGGATGTGGTGAGCTCATCCGTCCTAGCACGCACGCGTGCGCATCCGATGCTTGCGGGGGGGACTGGCTTGTGGGCGGGTCAGATCAGACACGCGTCAGATACACGTCCCCTTCCTGGTCTGGTCTGGTCTGGTCTGCGCAAGAGTAATTTGATCCAAGGCGATCGTAGATAGCTTCTGAAATCTCGCGTTTGTTCCCGCGATCCTCGGTACGTTGGTGGTAGGTTTTTTTTTTTTTTTGCGAAATTAGTGGTAGGTATCCTATGCTACGCACGCACGCTGCTTGCACCGAAGGGAGAGCTGGAGTGCTGCTACACGGCGGTAAAAGGGCCCACATCGTACGGGTCCCTTGGCGACGAAGCTTATCGTGGGCAACAACACAATCCCCAACTTCGCATCGCCTTCCTCCCCCGCGTCGGTTGCCTTCTTCAGCACACGTCTTCCGCAGACCCAAACGTGGGGTACGTACGTAGATTCAACTTGAAAGCTCGAGGAGGTACGGTAGGTCGAGTTTCTCTCTCCTAGGGCACAGGCGACTGCCATGGCGATCGCATCTGCCTAGGGTTTGAAACCACGTTTGGGGCACGTTCGCGGGCGTGGTTACCTCTCCCATATCCCTCCCCTCTCCCGGCAACCTCAAGGCCTCTCTCTCCTTCCCTCTCCCACCGGTTCGGGGCGATCTCGGGGCTTTCCTAGACTGCTACCCGCCCTTGATCGGTGGTGTGTCCGGTGTTGGAGAGCAATGGCGGATGTGTCGGGGATGAGTGGCAGGGGCAACTCGGCAGGGACGGCCAACCCTTTGGTGGCCGGTGGCTCTGCAAGTGGTTCGGCGCCTAAGTCAACGGCGGCGGCGTCGGGATCGGATGAACAAGTCGCGGAGATGATGGGACGGCTCCGGCTTACGGCTGCGGAGTCAGCTGCGGTGGTGCTTGATGATGGAGGCGACGATGTGCAGGTCCACTCGGAGTGGGCTCTCGTCGGCAAGGTGCTCTCTCCAACGACGCTGCACATCAGCACGATCGCGTCGGCGCTACGACCTGCTTGGGGTAACCCTCGCGGTCTGTTCTTCAACCCGGCCGGCGACAACACCTTCGTGGCGGAGTTCAGTTCAAAGGCGGACATGGACCGTGTTGTAGATGGGCCCCCTTGGGTGGTCGGGAAGAAAGCTGTTCTGCTTCAGAACTTTAACATTGATCTTAAGCCTCGGGACATGATTTTCAATAGGTTGAAGGTGTGGGCTAGAATAATTAACCTGCCCTTCGGCTACATGAACAAGAGGTTGGGATCTGTTATTGCTGGTTCATTATGCGTGGAAGGAAGTGTGCCAGCGGTGGATTGTGATGCATCTGGACGATGCTGGGGAGGTTATATGCGTGTTCGGGTTGAGATAGATACTGATAAACCGCTTATGCGGGGAGTCACGGTATATTCTCAGCGTCGGAACTTGACTGATTGGTTTGATGTTCAATATGAGCAGTTGCCGCACTTCTGTTTTGCGTGCGGGATCGTGGGACATACGTCTCTGGAATGCAAAAACCCTGGGGAGAGGGATGCTATGGGAAAGCTGCCATACTGTTCGGAGCGCGTGTGTGCTCCAGATGACAGGAAGAAAGCCCAAGGTGCACGTTCTTCAAGTGATCCAGTTCCAGCTGGTCAGGGACGCTCCTCGTCTCGTGTCTCGCCTGAGCGTCCAAATCAGTCTGGTAATTATAATGCAGCTCGGCAGAACAGTAAACCGGATGAGGCCGCCGAGGCTTCCTCGCCGGTGAAACCCAAGAAAACTCGTGCTCGCAACCCTGGACAAAAATCTGGGAAGGAGCTAGTGGTGGCCCAGGAGAGGGGCAAGGCTTTGGCTGGTCAGAAACGGAAGACTGTGAAATCTGTGTATCGAGCCAAGTCTCCTCCGGTGGTCGACGGAGATCAGGATCGTTTGGCGGTGGTGTTGCATCCTATTGCTGGGGTACTTGCACCTCCAGCTGCAGATTCTCTGGAGGAACAAAGTAGTGACTCGAATAAGAAGCTGAAGAGAGACGGGTTTGGATCGGCGGATCAGGCGGGTGCTGTTAAGCAGCCCCGCCGCACGCAATGAGACTCTTATGCTGGAACTGTCGTGGACTAGGGACGGACGCGACAGTTGGCGAGCTTCGCTGGCTAGTGAAAGCTCATCGTCCCACCCTTCTCTTCCTCTCCGAAACGAAGATGAAGGATACCAGAGTGCGTAATTTCATGTGGTCCCTAGGGTACTCTGGTTGTTTTGCTGTTAGCAGTGAGGGGTTGAGCGGTGGCTTAGCCCTGTTTTGGTTGTCTTCTGTCACGGTTACCCTCAAAGCCTGTAATTCTCGGTGTATTGACGTTCATATCACACCGGAGACGGGAGCCAAGTGGCGTGCAACCTTTGTATATGGAGAGCCTCGCCGAGAATTACGGCAGGAGTTCTGGGACTTTCTTCGCTTTATGCGTGCACAATGGAATGGTCCCTGGATTTGTTGCGGTGACTTCAACGAAGTTCTGAGTCAAGATGAACACGTGGGTCCCCGTGATCGGACTGAATCACAGATCAACGCGTTCCGCGAATGTTTGCAAGATTGCGAGCTGATGGACTTGGGCTACGAGGGCCCTAAATTCACGTGGAGTAATCGCCAAGGTGCGGACACTCATGTAAAAGTTCGGCTAGACAGAGCAGTTGCAAACGGTGATTTCTCCCGTCTCTTTGAGGAGTGTGCGGTGGAGAATATTATTACCACATCATCAGACCACTATGCTATCTTGATTGCCTTGGAGCGGAATTCCAGATATGTTGTCTCACAACCGGTGCAGCAAAATTTTAAATATGAGGCCATGTGGCTGCGAGCACCAGATTATAGAGATGTGCTGGAGAAGGCTTGGGCTGACAATGGTGATGGTACGAGATCGTTGAGTGCGACGTGGTCCAATCTGAACCGGGTCGCTGGCTCTTTGAAGGACTGGAGTCGTGCTACATTTGGCTCTGTTCGTAATAAGATCCGGAAGTTGGAAGGCCGCCTACGGTACATACGTGGCCAGATGCTTTCGGATGCTAGTCTCGAGGAAGAACGAGTGGTGGAGCGTGAATTGTGTGAGCTTTTTGAGCGAGAAGAGATCATGGCACGGCAGCGCTCGCGGGTAGAGTGGCTGCGGGAAGGTGATCGTAACACCGCCTTCTTCCACGCAAGGGCATCTGCACGTCGAAGAACAAATAAAATTGATGTACTGTTACGTGCGGATGGCTCAAAATGTGAAGCACAAGGAGAGATCAAAGGTATGGTTCATAATTTCTATGAGCATCTTTTTTCTTCTGAACCTTGTACTTCGATGGATGCAGTACTTGATTCAGTCCCTTCAAAAGTGTCATCTGAGATGAATGCTGATTTGTGCAAGCCGTACACTAATGAAGAGATCAAGGCTGCCCTTTTCCAAATGGGGCCGACCAAAGCACCGGGGCCAGATGGCTTTCCGGCGTTATTTTATCAAACCCATTGGGAGTTCTTTAAAGAGGATATTTGTCATGCTGTGCGGTCGTTTATCAATGGAGGAGAGGTGCCGGAGGGGTTCTGTGACTCCGTCATTGTTCTGATTCCCAAGGTCACGAAGCCTAAATTGCTGAAGAATTTTCGGCCAATCAGCTTATGCAATGTGATATATAAGATTGCTTCTAAAGTGTTGGCGAATAGGTTGAAGGTGATACTACCGCATGTGATATCTGAGCAACAAAGTGCTTTTGTGCCTGGCAGGCTCATCACCGACAATGCCCTCATCGCCTTCGAGTGCTTGCATTCCATACGCCATCAGGATAACAAGCGTCCTTTCTTTGCCTTAAAGATCGACATGATGAAGGCATATGACAGAGTGGAGTGGGATTATTTGCATGGCTGTCTTAGCAAGCTTGGTTTTGCTCCAGAGTGGATTCAGTCTGTTATGAGATGTGTCACGTGTGTCAGATATGCTGTTCGGGTGAACGGCGAATTGACTGAGCCAGTGGTACCATCTAGGGGCATTCGTCAGGGGGACCCCATTAGTCCCTATTTGTTTCTCCTATGTACAGAAGGTCTGTCTAGTTTACTGCAGCAAAGTGAGAACCGAGGTGAGCTCTATGGTATTAAGAATGGTAGACTCGGTCCTCCTATATCCCATTTACTGTTTGCAGATGACAGCATCTTCTTTGCTCGGAGTGACAGTAGGAGTGTGGAGGCTCTCAAGAATATTCTGAAGATGTATTGTGAAGGTTCTGGACAGAAAGTTAATCTGGACAAATCCTCGGTCTTCTTCGGCAATCATTGTGATGTTCTAGTCAAGGAAAGGGTGAAGAATAGCTTGGGTGTTCAAAGCGAGGTACTTAATGATTTCTATTTGGGCATGCCCACGAGGGTTGGGAGATCATCCACATCTACCTTCAACTTTCTCTATGACATGATTTGGAAACGTATGAATGGGGTGACGGATCGGCCTATGTCGAGAGCGGGTAAAGAAGCATTTTTGAAGGCAGTGATTCAGGCTATACCCACATATGTTATGAGTTGCTTTCAAATTCCTATCTCCAACTGTGACAAGATGAAATCCACGATCGCCAATCATTGGTGGGGGGTGGAAGATGGGAAGAAGAAGCTGCATTGGAGGTCTTGGGAGTGGCTATCGACTCCTAAAACCCTTGGTGGACTGGGTTTCAGAGATCTGCCGTTATTTAACCAAGCTATGCTTGGTCGGCAGGGATGGCGTCTGCTCACAGAGCCTACGTCATTATGTGCACGGGTGCTGAAAGGTAGATATTTCCCTCACACAGATTTTTTGAGTGCACCGAAACCCAGATCAGCATCCTACACGTGGAGAAGTATTCTTTTTGGTCGAGACCTTCTTCTCCAGGGTGTACAATGGGGCATCGGCAATGGTAGGACTGTGAAGATCACTTCAGATCACTGGATTCCTGATCGTCCTCCTTACACGTTGAAACCACTCAAGCCGATCCCAAATATTGCAACCGTGAGCTGCTTGCTGGACGAGGAAACAGGGGAATGGATCCCCGAGACTGTCAATGCCTTTTTTGATCCTTATACTGCTAATCAGATTCTTCAAGTCCATATTAGTAGACATGGTGGTGAGGATTTTGTGCGTTGGCCACATACGAAGCAAGGGATTTATTCAGTGCGGTCTGCTTATAACCTCGCTCGCTCTACTAAGCACTTTGTGACCAGAAGTGTGAGGGGTAGAGGGTCTTCTTCTGCTTCGGCAAACGAAGAGAAACAATGGAAGGCGTTGTGGAAGATCAACGCTCCAGGTAAAATGAAGATTCATCTTTGGAGGTTCGCACATGACTGCCTTCCGAGTGGTTTACAAATGCACATACGCCATATCCCTACAAGTGCTGCATGCGTATTCTGTGGTAGAGAAGAGAGTATTGCACACTCAATGCTTATGTGTCAATTTGCTCGGGAGGTTTGGAGAATTGTCAAGGGCTCCATCAGTCTACAGCTTAAGAGATGTGATTTCATGACACCTAAGTATTGGTTGTTTGATTTCCTCTCTAATTCGACTGAAAGGGAGGCAACTTGTTTGGCGGTTGGGTGCTGGCACATTTGGGAAGCTAGAAATGATACGAGGAACAATCAAGCTATGCCTGACCCGAAGCGGACTGCTGCAAGGATTCTCGCTTATGTCGATATGATCACAGAATTTTGCTGCAAATCAAGCTCCAGCACTAGGCGTGAGACCAGCACGTCAGAGAGATGGTCACCGCCGCCGCCTGGGGTAGTTCTTGTTAACGTTGATGCAGCACTGTTTGAGGATCGTCGTCGTATGGCCATGGGAGCGATTATTCGTGATCATACGGGTGGGTGTCTGGCTGCGGCTAGCGAGCCCATGATGGGCTTCTCTTCTCCGGAGGTTGCCGAGGCTATGGCGCTCAGGCGCGCAGTGGTGATCGCACGCGACAAGGGCTTCTCTCACGCTATCTTTGCCTCAGACTGTTTGTCGCTGGTTCATCGGATGAAAGCGCCAGGTCCTGATCGTTCCCAGGTTGGTTCCGTGGTACAAGATATCAAATGGTTGGCGGCGGGCTTCTCTTCTGCCTCCTTCTGTCATGTTAAACGTTCTTTAAACGAAGCGGCACACATTCTTGCTAGAACTTGTGATGTTTCTAGTGTAGGCTTTATTTCTGATTCTGCTCCGGATTGCATCCGGAAGACTCTATGTACTGATGTGATTTGATCAATAAAGTGTTGTATTTCAAAAAAAAAAAAAGCACACGTCTTCCGCGTTTCACACCCTGTCTCCCCCCGAATTTTCAGCCTACATAAACGGCCCCGACCGCCACCCTCCCTCTACACTTCATTTTCAAAATCACATCCATCTCAGCACCTCTCATCCTCCCCTGGTCTCCGCTTCTGCAACAAGCCATGTCGGCCGCCTCGCCCGAGTTCTACAAGCCGGCGCCGGACTACTCGCCAGGCAACCTCCTCGCCGCCACCACGGAACCAACCAACGAGGACTTCTTCTACGGCTGCCGGACGCCCACGGGCGCCGGGATCAACTACCTGGGCGACGCTGCCACCTGCCCGCCGGCGCCCCGAAAGACGCGCCCGCCCCCCGCCTCCGCCTGCCGGAAGCGCCTCTTCGCCCCCGCCGACGTCATCGCGCTCCGCTTCGACGACCTGGAGTCCATCTTCCGCCCCGCCCCGTCCCCGCGGTGCGACGACGGCAAGGAGCGCCGCCGCCGCAGCTCGACGGACAAGATTAGTACCAGGAGGAGCGTTGGTGGAGCTATCCTGAGTTGAGCACTACTAGTAGTACGGAGCAGTAGTAGTTAACAATTGTGTGGATTCATCGTCATCATTAGGTATACGTCTTCGTAGCAGCTGCACTACTCTGCTTACACACGCACGCAGCATCCTCTGTAATGATCCGTCGTAATAAGATTTATTTAAGATTATTTGTACTCTTGTTCGTTTTGTTATGATGATTGCTGGTAAAAATCATGTTTTGCTCCTCCAGTCGAATGAACTACAGACTGCATTACAGAACAGGGTGATGTGAGAGGGGAAACAGGGGAGGGAACTAACGGTGGTGAGCAAATGCCAAGTGAAACCCTGTTTGTAATCCGGGGACAGGGGACACAATCTGTATCGATTTGAAATTTTGAAATCAGATTCCGTCACGGGAATAGATAAGATAAAGACGAGTAGTTCTACATGGAAACAACAAATCATTGTCCATCAAATGTTTTTTACACTCTCCAAATGAGTGGTATTGTCATTAAAAAAATTAGGCTAGAATAATAATCATTCCGCGTATATGACCAGTGATTTAGGGATTTTTTAAAATTCCTTCAGAGAGGTTGCACTCTCACTCAATTTGGGTGATGGGGGAAACAGGGGGAGGAGGAGCTAACGGTGGGCAAATGAACGGGAAACTACAGAACATGAGTACTTGAGATTAAAAAAGATACTGATTTGTTTTTAATTAGAGATCTATATCCATATAAAATTTGAAATCAGATTCTGTCACACGTAGTTGATAAGATAAAGACTAGTTCTACATGGAAATAGCAATTCATTGTCCATCAAATGTTTTTACCATTTGTACACTCTCCAAATGGAGAGTGGTCTTGCCATCTTGCAATTAATGGGCCTTGAGGCTAGAATAATTATCATTCCATGTATATGACCACTGATTTAGGGATTTTATTTAAAATTTCCTTCACAGAGGTTGCACTCTCACCTCAATTTGGGGATTTCCACCTCATCTTTGACTTCAACGGGAGGAGACCCTGACCCAACTACAGCTGTCGACTTTGACGGTTGACTCTAACTTGGCACTTCCCCTCCGTTGCGCTGCTTTACTCTGCTTCAGTTGTCAAGTGGCTTGCAGACTTGGCCATGAACAGTGGTAAACCCAAAGGGCAAAGTGGAAGAAGATAATTGAGTATGGGGAAACAAGTCTAAGTTAGGACCACCTCAGCTCAGGTGATGGGTGGAACATAACCAACCATCAGATATTCAGGTCCCAATCCATCGATCAAACATGTATGAAGAAAAAAATTATTTGATTTTATTCAGGATCAACATATATGTTACACGTTTTCCAGCTGTAGATACACAGCCCTTTATTTTACTTTATACGGCGACAAGGGTTACCAACTGCTGCTCGTTCGATGCAGCATGTGTTTACAGAGGAAGATCCTACTAATACTTATACTGCGAGCTAACTATTTCAGTTAAGCTGCTATCCACATGGCGGTGAGATGAGCTGAGCACAGCGTTTCGGAGCTGTGTAGTCTATATTCATCAGCAGGCGTTCCCAGCTCCATGCGAGCAGATCGCACCCCTGGTGATCCGAGCGGGGAAAGTTCTGCATAATCATGGCATAAATTAGTTACTGTCTGACGATCCGAACAATTTGTTTACACACTACAGTGTATATGAAAAACATCAAAATTGCAGCACGGAAGCCTGGATGATTTGGGCTAACCTCTTATTGCCCACTATATTGTTCCAAGTACTCTTTGATCATCAGCCGCTCTTCTTTTGTAAGATTAGGGTTCTGACCAGTCAACCGCTCCCTCATTGCTTGCTCTTCGGCGCTGGCGTCGTCCCTAGCAACCTGCAAGGAGGGTGTAAGCCATGCTGGAATAGTGGTATATGTAAGACAGTCCGTGGAATTAGGGAAACATCTCACTTGTATGTAATTATTCACATGGCCATCCGCGTTCGGATTGGTCTTCATCTCATGTTCATTGCACAACCAGTTGCCATCCACTACATATTTGTACTCATACCGTCCTTCCTTCAGGGCAACACAAGTACAAGGTGTAAGATACAGTGAGCGTGAAGTTGGACACAAATCAAGAAAAGTGTGCAACAGATATGTTGAATCAAAATTTGTTAAGGGAACAAAATGAATGTCTCCATTATAACTTGGATCAATTAGATGGCCATTACTATGGTTCAAATTAACTTTCTTTGGTGGCAATATATCACGATATGCAGAACCCTTATATCTAAGGGCATTGTTAAGATGCAAGACTCATGAAGCATTAAGCTTGATATTACAGACCGATGGTATTCCGATGTAAATGCTCTCGGTGTAATAGTTAGTTCGATACTCACCGGTAACTCCCTCTCAAGAAACCATGCTCTTTTCTCCTTATCATACGCCAGGGGAATTTTCTGTATAAGTACAGGAAATAAATATAAGACATAAAAATAAATCAGTTAAGAGTGTTCAGTGCAACAGCATATATTAATAAGGTAGATTCTACACACCACCAAATGGAAATTTTCGAACACGATAAATATATACAAGGCATAGTTTAAGAATAAACATACCTGTCCCCACCCAATGTCAAGCCCCGAAATTTCAACAGAAGAACAATTACCATTTTTCCACTTCAAAGTGATGCAGTTTTTTGACAAGCCCGTCAGCTAAAGGATAAGACAGTCATCAGTTAGAACAAAGATCCAGGACGGACAAATATATCAGAAATCTGTTTATCTTCTCCATCATAAGTTCATAACTACAAACAGAGAATACATCTTAGCGACACTTACAATGTCAACAGTTGCCAATTTAATAGCTTCCAACTTTGGAAAGCTAGGCCTTTTACTCTACAAGATAATAAATGATTAGATTTAAATTCTGGAAGAATAATAAAGCAAGATAACTCATCATGTGGTAAAAGTTAACTTGAATCTACTACAGAAGACAGTGAAGAGAGAGGTGCAAACAAGGAGCTGGTTGCTGGATTTTGGCATCAACAGTGCATACATATTATACAAACAAAATTATTTCCCTGGCAACATTTGTGTACGTTCCACAACGGTAACGGTAATGGAAAAGATTTCAAGTTCATAATACTACCTGTAGTAGCTGATGTCCTTCGTTAAGATTGTAACCAAGAATCCAGAACATATATGCCAGCTGAAATTTTGCAAAATACTCAAAGAATTAGAGAACTATCAGTGGATAAGATTATGGACAACATCAAATAATATTGGAAGAGCTAGATAAAATATGAAGACAACAGCACAAGAGTCAAGTTATCAAAGCACTCTGTGCAAACTGTACATTTTACTGACTCCAAATAAGATGATTATGTTATTATCTAAGGAATTATGGATTTCAATACGGTAGTAACATTTGTTATCTGTTGGATGGCACTTTAAGCAAATGCACACCTACATGCTTATTTCAATTACTCCCCTGTCTTCTTTTTTTGTGGGTGGGGACTGGGGATAAAATTAGCTGATATGACAAGAGACAAGACCATGTAAACCTATTGGCACATCAGAACATATTGGGAAATAGTAAGGGAAAGACTATGTGAACGTACTGCCACAGCAGGAGCTCTTCCAAGTCCGGCTGTACAATGTATATATGTTATCCCACCATTACGGCTGGCAAGCCTGTACAATTTGCTAATCACAGCAGGAAGCCTCAGTCGCAAATCAAAAGCATCAAAATCCCTGTGTAATTGAACATTATATCAATTTAGAACTTAAAATATGCACAGCACAAACAATGAAAAAAAGATGCCCTCAATGTAAGGAAAAGGTACACTAACAATGCATACTGGTTGATGGAAATATCAATCATCTAGCTCCAACCTCTAAGTGAAAAGTAAAATCTTTGTGATTGGATTGAAAAGAGAAGCCAAATAATTAATAAATCAAGAATTTTCATCAGAGGCTAGCAGAAAGAAATAGCTTTTCTCTCATCGCCATTTATGGTTATGGACTGGTCTGGGGATTGACCCTACGGATATGGCTATTGCACCTATGAATTCAAAAATGAAAATATTCTAGCGCATGTCAAAGACTTCACTGATGGCCATACTTTTTGCATTACTAAACAGTCTGGGAAGACACTTCTAAAATTATCATATTGTGCATGCATAAGGTCGACAGGAATATGAATATCACATACTATAAATTGTCAACAATAAGATCTCGTTGGAACTAAAGGACAGCTCAATGAAGTCACACTACAACTTGATCACTTCCAAACCAAGAGGAACAATGACATCTTCTACAAATTTAACTACTCTTTGGAACAAAGAGTTCCATAACTGCATTTGGCATCAAGCCAAATTCTTAATTCCAGCTTAAAAAGCACTCATGTACGGAGTAGAATATAACTTTTAATACCTAACTTCTTCACGGCAGTGCTCAATATCTTTGCATTCTAGACAGTAGTCTTGAATGGCACTGATGTCAACTCCAAAATATCTAATCAAAGTGGTGAAGGATGGATCACGTATATTCATTGTAAAAAAGCATTACATAGCAGTGGAAGTAACAAATAACTATGCCGTTAGAATTAAATCTAAATCATGTTATGTATATACACATTGCACAGAATAAATAGCTGAAGGAAAAATGCATGTTTGGATAGGAAATTTTGTAACATATTTTCACATATAAAAGTACATTTTAGGATCTTATACAAATGCTGTTGCTAACTCAATAATAATTTTTAGAAATTAAAAAGTTACAATTTGGCGAATAATCTAGTAAATATATTGCTTCATCTGCACCAGAAAAGATGGCAGAATAAATTTCAATGGTAGGGATACTCTAGGTCTGGATCTTGCTGCAAGCAGAATACAGTTTTTACACCAATTTCCCGAAGCTTATCAACATCACGTGGGCTCTGCATATGAAAGGAGATAATCAGATGGAGTCAGAGTTGTAAATTTTTTATCTGAAAGGTTGAGATGAGAACCTGTAAGCAGGAGCCCACAATCAAGTCCGGGCATATAAAATTGTAATTCATTCCAAGCTCATGTCTGTACGTCAACACTAGAAATGAATATTGGAAGAAAAAAGGAAATATTTTAGGAATGAGTGTTTGTAGACAGAACTTCACAAAAAAGGAGCATAAGACATGCAATCATATTCCAGAACTTAGTGCTTAGCTAGTGGACTGAAGGTAAGCAAATTTTGACTGGTATTATTAATTGCTTGTGATATTCTATACAATGTAATGAATCAAATTAGAGAAAATAACGTGACAGCGGCTAAAAAGAAAACTTTCAGTTAAGGAACAATGCAACATGTAACGTAGCTCAGATCATCTACAATGCCAGCTGTCGAAATACTCAGTCTTGGATAAGGGGAGGTAAGATACAAAAAATGCATTTAGATGGATAAGTTGTTGCTAAAATCTAAATGTCCATAAAGGGGAATGAAGAAATACATAACAAACACGTCTATAGAATAATAGTTTGCTCTGACTGGTTCTAATCAAGTAATAAACTAATAGCTCAGACCAGCATTTCGATGGAGACATCTTATATGACTTGGACCATTTCTCATTTTGCAGCTATAAAGGGATCCATTAAGTCAGCAAACCAGCCAGCCCACCTCACCTCAACAAGGAATAAAACAGCTAGTACCATATAACCTTAGAATTAACAGTGGATCAGCCACTCAAACTGTCAAAAGAAAACTGTGAATCAGTCATGCAAGCTGATTCTGTTCTTCACCTGCTCCCATAGCTTGTGTCATGTTGGTGCTATAGGAATCGGACTTCTCCGTGCCTGGCTCCATCGCGCTGCTCTCCGCGCTCGAAGTGGATGCCCCAGATGCCTGAAATGGTCAGTTAACAACCGTTAATACAGTGCGAAGAAGTGGCACTGGTATAATCACAATCGTAGGTTATATTAATAGCGAATCAAAAAATAAGTTTACAACAGTGATTTCAGCCACGGTAGCGAATCACTGGAGTATCTATCAAAGTCATCTGGAACAAAAATCGAATCGCATAAGGACGAGAGCTGTGTGGAAAATGCATACAGTTTTGACGGTGTTGGACCTGCGACTCCCGCCGCGAACCATCGCCTGGCCATTCGCAACCGAAACCAGCAGATTAGAGGGAGCCCGATCCGTCGTAACACCAGAAAAATCAAACCATGATCGCACGAAATGGGGATCAGTGGGGGGCTCACCAGGTTGAGCGGCGAGGGCCGCCTCATCGATCTGGATCCCACGATCGGAGGCTCCCTGGGAGGGCGACGGCAGAAAATCAACCACGTTGCGGAATCCAGAGACGACGAAGAAACATTTCGCGGCGAAATCGAAAGAGGGGAGGAGGAGGGGCGCCCTCCGTCCGAGGCCGGCCGGCAGGCCCCGCCTCACTTACTTGAGCAGGTGCTGGAGGCAGTTCATGGCTTCGCCCTGCTGGGCCGCGATGCGGAGGCGCACAGAAATATCTCGCTCGCGGCGAAGGGAGGACGGAGACGAGGGGAACAGGAGAGAAGAGGACGGGAGGGAGGCAGCAGCTCGCCTGCGTGGACCCGGTCTATGGAACCGTGCTGGGCGCCCGTGGTCTGTGGTGCGAGTGGGGTATATAAGCCGAGTGCACGGAGACGTGGACCGCGGTGGCTTGTCCTCGGCTAAATCGGGTGGGTCCGCTTTTAGCTTTCCTTCTCTTGACCCGTTCCTCGCCGTCAGTCAGACGACGGCGACGGGTCACGCGCGTCATCGCACGGAGCAACGAACACGTCTAGCGTCACGCTCATGCTATTTGCTTGCTGTGGATCTTGTCTTCTTTCCTTCACCAGTAATCGTGCACGTGCACACGTGTATCCTTACAAAAAAATCATATATCTTAGTTAGAATATAATATTTAAACCTAATCAACTAAATGTATAATAATGTACGGTACTAAATATAACCGATAGATCTGATTATGGAGTGTATTTTATTACAGAGTCCGTTAGTCTTGGCTATGGAGTTGGATTGGAGAATGCCGTGGAAAGAAAATGGTATCATCGCTTGCACGGACGCACCTCTGGAATTCCAATTGAAATTCTTTTGTAAAACTATATTTAAAACCAACCTAATTAGTTCGAACATGCAATATTAATTGAATATGATAGTCGAAAGCGCAAGTCAGTAGTGTGTCATCTTAGCAAGTCTGTCGTTCATCTTCACGACACATCTTGACTAATATAAACAAGAGACACTTGGCGTTGGTTGGGCTTGGAAGTTTTTGTAAGTGGCTGATATGGAAAATCCGACAACTGTAATAACCAAATTCATTGCAATATGTAGCTAATGTGTACAAACCAAAACAATGTGTGTATTCACATGTCAAAACAAGCAATGCAGCAGCAAAATATTGTTTTTTTGTCTATAGTGACATGGAAGATAAATTTATCGCACATTTTTACAAGATGTTTATAATATTTAGAGGGAAATTTTAATTGACAGTACATACAAAATTCTGAGTCAAGAGAGTCGGGACATTGTTAATCTAATCAATCATTTAAATGCAACATTACAAAGACAAGAAAAAAAATCATACAACTAATTAAGGCTAAAAACCAGCAGTATCCACATTCCAGAGACCACGTGGGTGATGGGGAGTAGAGAGGCACGATCTGCTGCAAACCGTACTTAATAAGAAAAAATAACTGAGGAACTAAGACAATAAATTTATCAGTGAAGAAACAAAGGTCAAGTATCACTCTCATTGAGGCATTCATATTAAGTAACAATTGTAGCTCCTTCTCGAAAATTGTAAAAGCTCAAGTTTTTTTTAAGCATGCGCTACCCCTTAATTAGCACCAAGACATTTATCTCGAGACATTGCAAGACTCACATATAACTTCTACACTGCCAACCACAAGCCAGAGGACCTAAGTCTCACCACATTACTCTTTTCCCCATTTGTGTCATCGGTAGCACAATGCCCCTATATGGACTGTGCATACAAAGATAAATGAGTAAAATGGTCTTAGGAAGTAGGAACGAATTTCTCTTGCCTTGATTGATATACAATAGAAGCAATTTATAGAGTAAAAATAGCTGAGTAACTATCCTCAATGAACATGGCACAACATTTAAATAAACAACTGCAAGAAATCTGCGGGAAGTAGAATATATGGAAACGGGAAACAACATACCTTCGGATAATTCTGGCATGTATCTGGCAGTTTTGTATTTCTGGTTTCTGCAAAACAAGTCACCTCATCAATGAAACAGCTCCTGTATTTTGCTGCTGTATTTTAGTTTTTTTTTTCTTGTTTCTGTACAACTCCTTTGTACTCTTTTTACTTCTACTACTATCAATGAAACAGCAGACTGGACTGCTCTTTCGTTAATAAGTCACCTCATCATATAGATAATTCTTGGTTGTCTCAAACTCTGAATAATACCCAGCAATAGAGCTGAACAACAGACCTGAAGATGACTTTCAAACAATACATGCTTTCACTGCCACCAAGTATATTGACAACATCAACAAAAAGCTCATGATATTCAGGAGTCCACCTCATGTGTGTCATGGAGATACTGGAGCTTGCAGAGGGTGAGGGTGAAACAACTACAGATAATGAGAATGCAAAGGAACTAAAGAAGCGAGAACTCTACAGCATGAAAGGTTAACCAGTACACCGGATTCAGATCTAAACACTAAGGTGCCACAGTGACAAGCATGAAGGGTGTGCCTTGCAGCAGCAATAGTGTTGGATGTACGTACTGCCTGCAACTCAGCCATAAACTGTTACACGAGCTATGAAAACAACATGAAGAGGGTCACACGCAAAACTGAGGGGCAAACAATGAAGTATAGTAATCAAGCACGTGCAAATGCACGTTATGTATAACCATATGTAACTGAATGTACGCCATACAAAGGTATACAGAAATAACCGATGTCTTCTTTCTTCTGAAATAGAACATCAACAATAATAGATCCGTGCATTACATTAATGCATACCTCAGATCCAAGTTTGATGCAAAGAAAGCTAAAATTATGCGCAATTGTGTTAATTAAACAACTATATAATAGATCGAGCTTTTCTGATAAGACACGACAATGTGCATGAACAAAGACAGAAATTTGTAGGGTAAATTTGAGGTTCAAAACTGGCTGTGTCTAGCATAATCCGATCTCTAAAGCCAATCATCATGCTTTTACACTAATGTATTTCACAACACAAAGATAAAAATACTAATGTTTATCAGAATTTTAAATAAAAGAGGCGCACGCCAATCAAACACGATCAATAAATCTTGAAGCCTGTTTGATCTTTGTCAAAGCTGCTGAGATGATCATAATGTTTATCTGCTCATGGGCTCCCGCATTGTCATTGCTCAATCGATTACCCAGAATCCAAGTATCCATCCACGAAAATCTTGAAACACTCTATGGATTCAGCACAAACTATCAAATGTCTGCACCAATTATAGGTTTGATATGTTTTTTAGAAACTTTTGGGCAAACTTGAGACACTTATTTTGGGACGGAGAGGAATAACTCTATATGCCTACAGCCAAATGCCGTCGGCAAAGGCACAAATGCCGTCGGCATATAATATGCCGACGGCAAAATGTGTATGCCGACGGCCTTTGCCGTCGTCTTTTGCTCCCTCGGCATACAAAGGAAAAACCGTCGGCATATAATTGCCGTCGGCATATGGCACGTATGCCGACGGTTTTCTTTGGCTGTCGGCAATGCTTGGCCGTCGGCAAAAAAAGTGCATCACGTCCGTCTGACGCCGTCTGAATCTACGCCGACGGCAAATGCCGTAGGCATACAGCGGCCACGTGGCACGATCTGGTGGCTACAAACGATAACTATGCCGACGGCCAAGCAGAGAAAATGCCTACGGCAATGCCGTAGGCATATTTGATGACCAGAACCAAAAAAAAAATCAATAAAAGGCTAATTACAAATACATGATTCAGCATTGGAAATCACACTAGATTACACTCAACAATGGTAATCCCCTATACAATTTAGTTTCAGCCACCAATTGCAATTGTTTTTGTTTCATCCACCTGTCAAAAGCAACAAAAAAATGTTCAAGAAACAGCTAAAACAGTAGCACTAAAGGCTCAACTACTTAAGTGACCTAGGCAATTCGAAGGCATGTAATTTCACAAGAAAAAATTGTCACAGTAGTAGTAATACTTGTAAATGGTTATATGTGTGGTACTGCTGCCTACATATGCAATGCTATTGCTGCCTATACATGTGGTGCTACTAGTATTCAGCCATTCAAATTTTTATATAAGAAAAAGGCAACACAGCTAATCAGTTTTGATGGATAACATAGTGTTAAAAGTCTCTTTGCTCAGAATTTTACATGACCAGATCCTCCGCTGATTCGTATTTTTGACTTGGAGCTGAATTAGCTAGGAATGGGAATGGATGTCGGTGGGAACTTACATAGCAGTGAGCGACGAGCCAAGTTGAGTACGGACGGCGACTCGAGCCACTGAGGTCGCAGCTCCGGGACATGGAAGACACCGGCAGCACACTCGGCCTTCAGATTCGAGCCACTAAGGTCGCAGCTCCGGGACGTGGAAGACACCGGCAGCACGCTTGGCCTTCAGATCCGGCGCGTCAAGGCGCCAAGAAGACCACGACCTGCAGCGCCAAGCAGTCACATATGATCATTTGCATATGATCACCACTCCAAACAGGCAGCTAGCCGTGCAGCTATCAATAAAACTTGAGCATGATCACACCACTAGGTTCAGTCCAACATATTTAAATTATGACCGAGCATTCCAATAGATAACAACAAGCGGAACATCTCAGACACTTTTATTTCACATGAGCAGGCAAGAACCCATACTGTTCTAGGCAATGAACATTCAGCTACCAATCATGCAAGCAAGCAGTGTAGTAAACAAGTTTAAGTTTAGCAAAATTGTGCAAGCAGTGGAGTACTACAAGCACAAGTAGTGCTTGCACAATCAGATTACAGTACATGAACCAATTGGTACACACTAGATTGAGTAGGAATCAACAACTCTAGCCTTGAGTGAGAACTATTATATATGGACAATGAGTGAAAAGAATAAAGCAAACTGCATACTAGTAGAAGTGTGTTTACAAGTGGATCCGAGTTTGCAGGGTACCCTAAACCGAAAGACTAGTACTCTGCTATACATAATTAGCAGCCAGTTACTGACAGACTAGTAGTAGTACGAAAGATTGGAAAATCTCCCCAAGAAGCTCATATCTTGGTGCGTCAACCAGGTCCACAAGGAGATGGATCTGAGGCTAGGGGGTACCTTGATGTGGTGCTTCGGAGCAGAACAAGAATGTTCACCACGCCAAGCAGTCATCTAGCCCTGCAGCTATCAAATTCACCACAAAGGCACAAACCAATCAACCCTTTTAAACTGGAAAACATGAATTTAGGATTCGCATAGGAAGGGATTTCGGTGGAAACTTACAGAAGAGCAGGTCGCAGCTAGGGGAAGACGCAACATCACGCCGCCTTCGGATCCTGCGCGCCCACGGCCTGCCTGGCGTCGGGGAAGAACCCTCCTTGCAGCGCGAGGCGACGGCCCTCCGTGGCTCGCATCGGCGCCGTCGCGTCCTGGTGGCCGCCGTCGCCCTATCGCCCGCCGGGAGCAACGCCCACTGTCTTGTAACAATCATAGGCTGGATATGCATATCCAAGAACAAGTCTGCAAAACAGATAAACAGCAAACAGATTGCAGATGAAAACAGGAGAATTGCACCATTGCTGTAACGAAATAACAATTGCATTGCTGCTTACATTAAAGCTCTGGTAATGAATGAGCCAACCATCTTGACCCCTGCACAACAAAACATCCATTATATATGTTGTCAATTGCAAAAAAAAAAACATTCAAAACTGTCTTATGAGGGTCAGCAGGCGAGCAGCAATTATGCCACAGCCTTCCCATAGATGGAAATAGCACTGCATGCCAGATTAAGCATTCATCTTGCTAACTATTGCAGTCATCACGCATTAAGAAAGCATTATCCAATTATGCTAGCATCATAAGTTCATAGCTGATACAAAACCATTTGGCTAGCGTTTGATTTTTTTACAACCGAGGATACACAGAATAGGGGAAATCTAACTGACTACTTGTTCCGCCAGACAAAAAAAATCGTTTACGGTTAGGTCTGGATATATGAAACCAAGGGGCGCATCATATAGGTCGCCAGATTAAGCCTTTATATTGCTCAGTAATACAGACCTGTGCATCTAGAAAGCGTTATTCAATCATGCTAGCATCATAAGTTCACAGCTGATACGAAACCAATTGGCTAGAGTTTGATTTAGTATAACAGAGGATATACAGAATAGGGGATCTCTAACTGACTACTAGTCCTGGCCAGGCAAACAAATTTTCTGTTGCAGTTAGCTATGGACATATGAAACCAGGGGGTGCATCACATAGGTTCACACTAGCCACTGTGCCGGATTAAGCTTTTATCTTGCTCACTAATGCAGCCGTTGCGCATCTAAAAAGAATTATCCAATCATGCTAGCATCATAAGTTCATAGCTGATACAAAAACATTTGGCTAGAGTTTGATTTTGTGTAACGGAGGCTACACAGAATAGGGGAAATAATCTAACCGATTACCTGTTCCTGCCAGACCTAACAAAAATCCTGCTACATTTAGGTCTCAATGTAAGAAACTAGAGGGTGCATCGTAGGTTTATATCTCGTTCTGCTAGAGTTCGATAATTTTATCACAGAAACTACACAGAATAGAGGAAACCCAATCAAATTTTACTTGTTCCCAGACACAGACAGACCAAACGATTTTCTGTTACATCTGGGCTTCAATTTATGACCACGCAAATTAATCTAAACATGAACGGAAAAGGATCTAAATAATTAAACAGAAGTACCAGGCAGAAACAATTTCAAACCAGCAGCCAAAATCGTGCGTGGAGCGGACTCTACAGACGCCGTGCTCGCTGGGCGGCGGCGGCCGGAGACGAGGGAGAGGGAGGAGACTAGGGCGGCTGGATGGTCGAGGCGCCGATGGAGGCCTGCACCTGGCTCCCGCGCAGCTCTGTCTCCGCCGCCTCCCGCGCGCGCTTCGCGGCCTCGAGCTCCGCCGTGGCCGCGTCGGCCGCCGCGACCACGTTGTCGAGGCGCTGCTTCTAGGGCTCGCCGTCCGAAGCCGACGCCGACGCGGCCATGGGGGGAGGAGAGGACGACGGCTGCGGTCGGAGCGTGGCTGGCGGCGCTGAAGGGAGGAGGGATCGAGTGGTGGTCGTGCGTGTGTGGTGTGTCTGTGACTGTGTGCGTGCGAATGGGGGTTAGGGTTTGGGGTCATGTTGGTGTAGTGGGCTGGCTGGGCCGGTTGTGGCCTGGCTGGCCTCTGCAAAATCTTTTTTTTTGCTTTTTTTTTGGAATTTACAAAACCTTTAGCAGATTATTATCAGAATATAAAATAGGATTTATTTTGTTCATTTTAGGCACCATTTTTAGGTACACACTTAAGATTTAATCATAAATATATCAAGTTTGTGAAGCAAGTGCAAAAAATATAGTGCAAAATGGCACCCGTCAAATTTTATAAATGGCAAAAATGACTTTTTTTGTGAAGCAATTGCAAAAAATATGGTGACAAATGACACCCATCAATTATTCACACAATGTAGTCCATATTTTATGGATAATCCCCAAGTATTACGAATATACATGGCGGCCATTTTGACCGTTTTTTCAAAAAAATAAAAGAAAGTGAAAAAATAGTCAAAAAAAGAAATCCTTTGGCATGGAGTCCTTTTATGTGTACTAGTTGCTAGGAAAAATAATAAACTTGAGTTTTGACAAAGTTTTCAAAAAATTACTTCACAAAAAGATCAATCATCTATAAACATGTATAAGTTTCGAATCAAATGACATAGGTATGATCATTCCCGTGGCATAGTTTGTGATAATGTGCCCATATTTTACACATAGCTGTATCTTGATATTACAAACAATGTTGCAGAACTAAGTTTTTTCAAATTACTTATATAAATATCATTTTTCATTTTTTAAGTGTCAAAAATGACATTTTTTGTAAAGCAAGTACAAAAAATATGGTGCAAAATGGCACCCATTCAAATATCTCACAAAGTAGACCATATTTGATGGATAATCCAGAAATATTAGGAATTTTCTCGATTTCTACCTAATTTTGCCTATTTAAACGACTTTATGTCTATTTTCCCAAAATAATTCAAATTTGAACTACAAGTGTGTGATAGTTTGCTCTGAAAATTTGACAAAAATAATTTTAAGTTGCACAAGTAGTGGTTATATCACAGAACCGTCGATAGTTTGAATAATTTGACCCCTTTCAATGAATAGACATGGCGGCCATTTTGACCGTTTTTTCAAAAAAATAAAAGAAAGTGAAAAATAGTCAAAAAAAGAAATCCTTTGGCATGGAGTCCTTTTATGTGTACTAGTTGCTAGGAAAAATAATAAACTTGAGTTTTGACAAAGTTTTCAAAAAATTACTTCACAAAAAGATCAATCATCTATAAACATGTATAAGTTTCGAATCAAATGACATAGGTATGATCATTCCCGTGGTATAGTTTGTGATAATGTGCTCATATTTGACACATAGCTGTATCTTGATATTACAAACAATGTTGCAGAACTAAGTTTTTTCAAATTACTTATATAATATCATTTTTCATTTTTTAAGTGTAAAAAATGACATTTTTTGTGAAGCAAGTACAAAAAATATGGTGCAAAATGGCACCCATCCAAATATCTCACAAAGTAGACCATATTTGATGGATAATCCAGAAATATTAGGAATTTTCTCGGTTTCTACCTAATTTTGCCTATTTAAACGACTTTATGTCTATTTTCCCAAAATAATTCAAATTTGAACTACAAGTGTGTGATAGTTTGCTCTGAAAATTTGACAAAAATAATTTTAGTTGCACAAGTAGTGGTTATATCACAGAACCGTCGATAGTTTTGAATAATTTGACCCCTTTCAATGAATAGACATGGCGGCCATTTTGACCGTTTTTTTGAAAAAAATAAAAGAAAGTGAAAAAATAGTCAAAAAAGAAATCCTTTGGCATGGAGTCCTTTTATGTGTACTAGTTGCTAGGAAAAATAATAAACTTGAGTTTTGACAAAGTTTTCAAAAAATTACTTCACAAAAAGATCAATCATCTATAAACATGTATAAGTTTCGAATCAAATGACATAGGTATGATCATTCCCGTGGCATAGTTTGTGATAATGTGCCCATATTTGACACATAGCTGTATCTTGATATTACAAACAATGTTGCAGAACTAAGTTTTTTCAAATTACTTATATAAATATCATTTTTCATTTTTTAAGTGTAAAAAATGATATTTTTTGTGAAGCAAGTACAAAAAATATGGTGCAAAATGGCACCCATCCAAATATCTCACAAAGTAGACCATATTTGATGGATAATCCAGAAATATTAGGAATTTTCTCGGTTTCTACCTAATTTTGCCTATTTAAACGACTTTATGCCTATTTTCCAAAAGTAACTCAAATTTGAACTACAAGTGTGTGATAGTTTGCTCTGAAAATTTGACAAAAATAATTTTAAGTTACACAAGTAGTGGTTATATCACAGAACCGTCGATAGTTTTGAATAATTCGACCCCTTTCTATGAATAGACATGACGGCCATTTTGACCGTTTTTCCAAAAAATAAAAGAAAGTGAAAAAATACTCAAAAAAAGAAATCCTTTGGCATGGAGTCCTTTTATATGTATTAGTTGATAGGATAAATGATAAACTTGAGTTTTGACAAAGTTTTCAAAAAATTACTTCACAAAAAGGCGTAGACATACAAAATCACAGATTATTTATTTGGGAAAAAAGTTGTATGCCGACGGCCTAAATAAGGTGTCCGTCGGCGTATAGGTGGCACCGTCAGCTTGGTAACGGATACAGACTTGTATGCCGACGGCCAAACATATGCCTACGGCTTTATTGAAAAGCCGTAGGCATACAACATAGTTGCCGACGGCCATACGTACGCCGACAACTTTTCTAAAAAGCCGTAGGCATACAAAGTATATGCCGACGGCCAAACGTATACCGACGGCTTTTATAAAGCCGTAGGCATACAACCATATATGCCGACGGCCCCGACAAAATGCCGTCGGCATACATTTAGCCGTAGGCAACTATCCGTTTTCCTGTAGTGGAGGAAGTACTATGATAATCACACTGGACATAAGCACCGATCCACATAAATCGTGGTACATGTCATTATCATGTTCTCCCTCCGTACACATAAATATGTCTCAAGTTTGTCTAAATTTATATGTATCTACACACTAAAAATATATCTAGATACATGCAAATTTAGACAAAATTGAGACATACCTACTTTCATGGACGGATGGAGTACCTTGTATGGGAGACCTATCCGGGCAGAAAAACACATCCAAACAACACACGCTCAATTGCAGTACGTCCCTAACGACCGTGAAATGGTTTTTCGTGAAAAAAAAGACCGTGAAAAGGCACTCAAATCCATTTCATTGGATATTTAGCCTAGAAGGTTGCTGCCCACTATCGTTCTTTTGTTATGGTGCTTCCAAATTGCAATTCCTTGTTCGAAAAAAGTTACAATTCCCATAGCTGACCAAACATACAACAGAAATTTGTGTAGACATTATAAAAAACACTTTGTGTGCATCGTGGGAGAGCAGAGTAAAATAACATCGAACTGAACCTGGAACGTCAATGCTCCTTGTCAGAGATTCCAGCCTGTCTCGGCTCTCCCAGTGTCTACAGCATCCGCCATGGTGTGAGAGGGGGCCAAACAGAACATCACGCGATGCGGTGGGGCGTCGAGCGGCAAGTCTGCAGACGCTGGTTGCCGATCATCGTTTCCTACCTTAACCGCACCACCAGGTTACTCTGTGTGGTCGACGACCTTCTGCAAAGCACGCTGCTCGATCTCCGCAGTGGACCGCAATGACCACTTGACCAGTGTCCTGGGCTCGGACGCTCGTGGGCGAGGCGTCGCCGCAGGCCGACACGACGTCTACGACCGAGAGGCACGACGGAACGACAACGGAGAGCAGGCGTTGCTCGATGTAAGACAGCAGATGGACGTCGATGTCGGTGCGAGGACGGCCGCGTGATGGAGGTCCTCTTCGTTGGGAATTACGCGGCCTTGCGGGCCCTCTGCCGCGCCGAGTCCACGACGAAGGCAGCGGGGAAGCGGCGCAGGGGCGACGGAGCGGTGCATGGCGGCGACGGCGAGGTGCAGAGAGGCGACGACGTGGGCGGCAATGTGGGGCTGCGCCTGGCAGGTTGGCGGCAGCGCATGCCGGCAGGGCAGTCGAGTGATGGCAGGGTAGGGCACGACCGATGTGGTGGTTTTGATTTCTTGATCGGCTGGGGATTACGTGAGAGAGGATCGCAGCGGGGACACGCTCGAGGATGACGGTTGACGGAGCGGGAGGGACGCGAGAATCGTGGTCGTGATCGTGGCGGAGTTTCTTGATTCGGTAGATATTTAAAATTTGTCCGAGGCACATCATACATCATTGGAGTAACATGGAGCGTTGGATTGCAACATCTGGACGGCGCAGATCGCTCGGATCTGACACACTCTCTCTTTTAATAGTAGTGGTGATTGGTGTCGCTGTCCATTTTGCTTGTTCCTCGTTTAGAAGCCACGAAATGTTACGATGTCCCGACTTCTTTTTCTAACACAAGGTGTTGTCTAATCAGAAACCAAATATTTCTATTTGCAATAGGTAATTATTAATTTAATAGAACCTGACTCTTAACAAATTCCTACTTGTGGTATTTTGGCCAACTTATGAAGTCGTCGGGGTGTGCCATTGGTTATATTTAACGGTTCTATTTTGACTGTGCATATTATATTGATCTAAAATTCTAGTTGTATTAGTTCATTCAATGTCTTTGGTTACGGAGTGAGAACATATGTGCTCAATTGGAGAAATGATAGTTGACGGTCCCTCTTGGAAAATGCATGTTTGCGCAGAAATGACATCACAATCCTAATTATAGATTGTATGGTAAAAAAATGTGGGTGGGGGGGGGGGGGGGGGGGGGGGCGGTATCAAGAAAAAGGGAAGACAAATGGTCATTGTTGATTATTTTACAGTGTGACCCTCTTATATGTTGTTATAGACTCTATTACCACCGGTTTGACAATTTCTTTAATGAGCTATCTTTAGGGTTGCTTCATAACTTTTCTTGTCTTGACTCAGTTTACACATTTGTTAGGTTTAACGTGAATAAGTTTTTGATCAAACTAATCCATTGACATAAACTGGTCATGGGTGAAAAGTGAGATGCTTAGGTCAGGGAGGACTACAAGTTTTTGAAGCCGAGGTATTCATCCAAGTCACTATGGGCGTATTTGTCCAATTGGCATGTTCGAATGAATCAATGTTGGACTTACTGGATCCTTAGCTATTCATACGAGAATTTATCACTTGTGGGGATCCATAAAGAGCTCTTTTTATGAATTATCTACTTAGAAAGCAAAAAAAAAGTGAGACAAGTGGTTTATCTATTATCGAATAGAGATGAATATTATATGATAGCAACAGGAAACTCTTTGTCCTTGAATCAAGGTGTGTGCTGGTCTTACATAGATTTATATGAGGATTTATCTAATTATGAGCATGAGTATATACAAGATAACATTGATCAGGAAAAATTCGACATCGTCTTCGTATTTGAAAGTCGTATCATGTTTCCTATGATTTATCGCCTCATTAAGCTCACATTGCTTTTATCAGTGGCGACGACATTAGTTGAAAGGGCCTTAATTGCGAAGAATATCATCAAGCCCGAATTGTGCAACAAGATATCCGGGATGGCTTCTCGATGACTTGATGGTGCTACATCGAGCGAGGGATATTCAAAATTCTTGATCGATAAATTATCGAAGATTTTCAAAAAAAACTATTGTAGAGTTTTGTCATTGCCTAGAAATTCTATAGTCATTAAAGGTTCGTTATTGGTATTGGTATATTTTTAGATTCTACTTATACACAAATATATGTTTCTATTTTTAACGTACTTATTAAGTGATTATGTTACACTCATGTATAGCATTAATGTCTCGAGAATATTTTGGTCTTTCACAAATTTTTAGGGTTCGCCCAAACTCACATTTTTTCAGTCCTCCGCCACCGATAGAACCCACCACACGGTAGAATGATCTGGGGATGTGAACCAGATAGAATAGGCTCGTAAATTTTTTATTGCATTGACCTAGAAAAAGGTTTAATTTATTGAAAGGGTGTCATAGTCAATTCGATTTCTTATATATACATGGTCAATCTAAAAAAAAGTCTTGCCCTCGATGCCTAATAACACTATCAAACGCTGCCACCAGATCGTGAGGCTGGATTTAACTCCAACTGAGCAGGTTTCGACGCCGGGCGGACCGTCCTGCACTCTTCGGCGGTCCATCAGCACTGGTTACCGGGCATCGTTAAGCAGCAGAAACATTTTGAGCCGCTGCAGTCGCGCTTTATACACATTATAGTACTAGTAGCCTTGCACGTGCATCCACGTCTCAACTGAATTTTGTGTTTGTCCCAACAAATATCAGGGTTGTTAGTGTGCCGAAGTCAATGGTGCTGGGTATGCATCTACCGTACCATTGGAACTTTTTATTGGATCTAGATCTATTAAGATATATCATTATTTTTTTCTTCTTCTCCTTTTTCTTCCTCTTCTTTTTCTTCTATAGCAAACATGGCCGTGCGTTGTAACGGAAAAGAAAAATCTACCTCGCGAAGGAGCAAATAAATAAATCAGCATTACTTATAATGAAGCAGTATAAATAATAAATAAATAACTAAATACCATAGTAAAATGACGGAAAAGGTATGATGCAGCATGCATGGTGCTGATTAGACCACCTATATCATTGTGCATAATTATTTGTAGCTGCAACAAGTAGGATGTATGAGCTACGTACCAGGTCGAAACTCCTACACATCCAACGAATAAAGGCATCACAATTTATTTGTTCAGTAAGTGCATACAGACAGAGTTCTTAGCTGCTCTTGACATGCCACCATCTCCAGTTATGATTTAATATGTATACATCTTGCTCTTCCACGATTTCATGAACAGAAAATATGGTACTGGTGACCAATTCGATTCCAACCTCCACTCCAATTCGCTATTCATCTTGTTCACACCACGTAAATAAACCAAAAATATAGGTTTGTCTCGTAATTTTACTTCTAGGTAGACTCATGCCAATTCAATATAGAGATCTTACCTCGTCTCCAGTATCTGTAAGTTGCGTTATCTTGTGCCTTCAGGCACAGAAATCATGAGACATGTCCGAGCAATACTGCAACTCTGCAAGGGTAGGCGCCAACGTTATCTAGGAAGGTACTTCTCTGCGAGGCCCTCAAGTCCAAGCTCAACGGGATGCAGTGCGTATCTTAGGTTGGCCTGAGATGTAGCTTACAGCTTCGATATGATCATCTTGGCAAGAGAGAACAACAGAAACCTCATAGGAGCCGTATTGAAGAGCACGCTTGTTAACCCGTTCAGGAAAAACAATTGATCAAGTAACAGGATGAGCCCCGCCGCGCAACGCGCATGCATAAGACCAAGGAACTCCGGGGTGTGCATGGTGTGGAGCTGGTGCGCCTCGACGTGGTGGACAACCAGCACACCCGGCTGCTCGGCGACGTGCGCCGGCGTGAGCTGCGACGCGATGCCCGTTGCGGCATGGCGTAGGAGGAAGGGGCCTCTGCCGCCGCCGCATGTCGGCGACGTGCGCCGGCGTGAGCTGCGACGCGACGCGCGCGATGCCCGTTGCGGCATGGCGCAGGAGGAAGGGGCCTCTGCCGCCGCCGCATGTCGGCGACGTGCGCCGGCGTGAGCTGCGACGCGATGCCCGTTGCGGCATGGCGCAGGAGGAAGGGGCCTCTGCCGCCACCGCATGTGGCCGACATGGACAGCGCCGGGTGCTCATCTCGCCGCATCTTTGATGCCAGAGTTTAGGTCATACGTGAGACCACGGCCGGGAAGGAGCAAACTTGCGATGGGTATCGTATAAACCCAAACCAATACAGAGACGTGCTCTTATACAAAGAAAAACCAAGCCGAAGAAGTTCCCTGTATGAATACGATCCGAATTGTTTCTCTCCTTCCAGATTTTACAGCGTGATCGAACATAACAATGGAAAAAAACAGTTTGACCGGTCAAAGTTGTTGGTGCTCGACATCTGGACAATCTGGATCGTCGTCTGGCAATTTAACGCTCTAGATTTAATGTATCCCAACATGTTTGCTCTTTTAATAGTAAGTATAGACTAGCAAATGTGCCCGTGCGTTGCTACGGTGAAGTTTTAATAAATATATTTTCCTTCCTCTAATTTTTAACTAATTATTACGGCTCTTCTAGTTCTGACAAATTTCCGTGTGAGAGTGGGACATCACCAGTATGGCCAGTGCAAAGTGCAATTCTCTACATTTTTTTGGGTCTGTCTGTCTGTGCATATGGTGAACTGAAACAAAGGAGTGATAACATCAGTTAGCTACCGAAACTCTCAAGTAAACAGCTACAGATGTTCATGTAAAAAAAAAACTACATATGTTCATCTACCACTGGTGATTTATCTAGCCACCGATTACAATTTTAAACTAAGCAAAACCACTACCGGTGAACTTGACATTAATACAAACAAATATCACATCCAATTTAACCAGAGTTTATCTGTTTCGGTGCAAACATAACTTTTGTGTGAACCTCATAAACAATCACGCACACTATCAAACATATTGCTCCCTCAAAAAAAAATCATATTGTTATACGGAGTACATAGGAAATTCGAAAAAATTGGTAAATTTAAATAGTTCCATGTTGGCAGAATTACAAGTGCGCTGATTATGGGTGTTTATGGCCAAAATCTGTCAGACGGTTGGGACTTCCGAATAATTGGGGCAGGATGTGTATTGCAGCAGCAATATACATACACCAGTGGCAGAGTACATACCATCTATTCTAGCTCCTTGGGTTGCCCAAATTTGCAACTGGGGCTATGAATACATCGACACACACATGCATAACAGACACAGGCAGAAGTCAGAACACACAAACACTCTGTTGACTGAATCTGACGTTACCGTTCGGTGGTGGTACTGCGAACAGGAGGAGATGCCGTGGCCATGGCTTGGGAAGGTCGACGCGCCGGTGTCTCTCGTGCTAGTCATGAGCGCCAGGCCATGTCCATGCCATCTTCTTCAAGACGCACGCTAGCTTTCCAGGAGGAGGAAACCAAGAACACCAACTGTCCAACTGTGCCTCCCAAGGAAATAATGCAACAAATCCATGCGGCCAATCCAACTTGAAATCTAGTCAAACAATTCTGAAAACAATCTGCTCACTTTTTTTCATGAACCGATCTGGATGTAGCAAAATAAAAATGTAAGCAAATTAGATCGGAAGCAAATCACACGGAGACCGACAGCATTATGGACCCAGCTGCCTCGAATCGTTGCAAAGAAGGTGATCCGGCGCTGTACATCTTCTATGTGCAACGCGACCCGCCGCTGTACCTCTTCGAGCTCTCCGTGCCGATGCAGTCCGAGATGGGAATAGGTGATCCGGCCTTCTCCGCATCGCGCATTCGTGCTCTAGTGTCACAGGTCAGACGCTACAGGCGGCAGGTCGAAGAGGTGTGGATGGCGTCCTGCAACAGGCAGGACGTGGGACACGCCATGCGGCGGCCGCCGACGGACTGGGAGCAGAGCGTGCTGGAGAACATGCGGACGATGACGGGTGGCGTCGACGGCTCGGAGCCCTACCGCTTGAGCGAGCTGGACAGGAAGAACGTGGCGGTACTCGGATCGTGGGGAAGATCTGTTCGCCTGTCTAAAGCTTCGTGATCGTCTCCTCCGAGATAGTCGGCCACAAGGTCTCGGCGAGATCGTTTTGCTCGTAGCTCTAGCCTGCGTGGGCGAGATGTCGCCTGCAGGTGTTGTGTGCTCGTCTCGTTCGATCCTATATAGGGAGCCCGCCAGGCTAACGTGTCTGTGTTGGACTCAGAATTCTCCATACGGACGAATAGAGGAAAACGGGATCCGCAACGAACCCAGCAATCTCACGCGCGACTAACCCAAACGAACCCATCGATCGAACATCGACGTACCGAACCACACAATGTACCGAACCGTTTTTTTTTTCGACTTACGGGTGGCATAGGTGGGTAATTACTTATAATTTTCTAGACAAATCCAATCCAATGACACACCAAACCGCGGAAGCCTTAGCGCTTTTATTATTAGGTAAAAATAAACTTGAATTCATAGCTCTTGGAATGGTTCACGGCAGTTTTGTTGAAGTTCAACTTGATTGGTGAGGGGTGACCTTTTTTTTACATACTACGTTTAAGAACATGGCCATTGATTTTTTTTTATGTGGTACCGTACTACCGTTTCTTTTATCCAAATCTACATCTCCGTGAGGAACCAAGTGTGCCGATGTCGGGGATGAAACCATTTGACGATGTACATATGATGAGATGCCACCACAAGCTCACACCGGGGAGAAATACGACGTAGACGCCCTACCTTCCAAACAACACCATGTCCAGGAGATCAGCATTTCAAACTCATAATGGATAGTTTGAATACAGAGTTATGAGTTTTGACTTTAGTGGGGCTCCATCAACATTTCAATCTTCTATGAATGAGACACTCAAATCCTTCTTATGTTGGTGTGCCATCGTTTTCTTTGACGATACACTGCTTTATAGCAGAACATTGACAACATATGCATGATCTACATGAAAGTGTTATCTCTGCTACGACAAAACCAGTGGCCCGTGAAAGAATTCAAATTTTGCTCTTTTGGCCTCGGAAGAATTGTTTCTTAGGTCCGGGGCATAAAATTAGTGAAGCGGGGGTAGCAACATATCCCAATAAAGTTGAAGTATAGTAGAAAATTGGGAACAACCTGATACGTGAAATAGTTGCGGCAATTTTGGGGTCTAGTCGGCTACCGTAGGAAGTTTTTCTGGATTTTGCCATCATCGCGGAGCACTTGACATCCTCATTGAAGACAAACGGCCCTCGCCCCCCATCAGAAACAACATTTTATTTGCTCGAAACTGGCTTGGTCACTGCATCAGTCTTAGCTTTATATACCTAACTTTAATTCTGTGTTCATGATAGACACTGATGTAAGTACCACTTGTGTCGGAGCAGTTTTACATCAAAATGGTCACCCCATTTCTTTTCTTAACAAACCTCTCGGCCCTAACAAGCAAGGTTTGTCGACTTACAAATAAGAATTGTTAGCAATTGTTTTGGTAGTGGATCATTGGCGATCTTACCTAGAGAACCATGAGTTTATCGTTGGAACTGACCATCGTAACTTGACTCGTTTTAAGGAATAGACTGCATAGACCATGGCAGGAAAGAGCTTTCACCAAGTTGTTGGGTTTGAGATATAAATCTTCTATAAGGAAGGAATTGAAATTTTATGATGATGCTTGTTAATAAAAGACCATAATGACATCCTGATGCTTTATGTTTTTTATGTTTGTCAACCTCTTTGGCTACAGAAAGTAGTGCATGGGTATACCCAAGAAGTTGTTGCTCGAAAACATTTTGTTGAGTCATCTTTGTCCAGTCCAGCAGAGCATTACTCTTTGTCACGAAGGGTCATCAAGTACTATAACAAGATTTGGTTAGGAACTGATACCCATATACAAGGTAAGGTCATCCAAGCCTTGCATGCAACATCTATAGGAGGCCATTTTGGATTTCCAGCTACTTACCAGTCCAAATTGTTTTACTGGCTTGATATGAAGAAGCACGTCAACGTTGTGGTGCAAGGGTGTCAAATTTTTTAGTGGTAAACCCAGTCGTTCTAGCCACTGCGTGTTCCTCCAAACGCTTGCCACCCTATCACTCTTGAGTTTATCAGTGGTCTTCCAGTGTCCTGCATGTATGATTGCATTTATGTGGTCGTAGACAAGCTCACAAAGTATATATGCACAGCCCCTCAGTCACCCTGTTTGGTTTAGATGAGCATGTGGCCACTACTTTTGTGAACAATATATCAAACAACATGGTATGGCTGAAGTCATGATTTCAGATAGAGATCCACTGTTTACTAGCAAGTTCTGGAGGAAGTTATGGTCTCTCATTGGCACGAATTTGAATATGAGCACTGCCAGTCATCCTCAAAATGATGGCCAGACCAAACGGGTTAACCGGTGCATGTTTTGTACGTACAACACCAAAAAAATGACCGGTGGCCTTTGTCGAATAATAGTATAACACAATTGTGCATTCTTCAGCTGGTTTTACACCTTTCCAGGTGTTTTGTGGGTATCAACCACGTTTATGGGGGCATTGAAGCAGCTGATGATTATGTGGTCATGTATGTATTACCGTTGGCTTAAGGAATGTCGTATAATGAATGCACTGTCGAAGCAACATCTTAATGGGGATAATCAAATTATGAAACACCAGGATGACAAAAAATGAGTAGATTTGGTCTATAATGTTGGAGATCTATTGTTCTTGAAGTCACAATTTTACGCACAAAGTTCAATGTCTCACCAAGCTAACCACAAGCTTAGCTTAAAGTACTTTGGACCATACAAACTCATCGAGCGTATTGGGCAAGTAGCATATAAACTCGAACTTCGTTCCTCCTCACAAGTACACCCAGTTTTTCACATATCTTTTTTAGATTAAAAGGGCCCCAGGACGGGAACCCCAGTTCCATTACTCAAATGAAACCAGACATAGATCCGGATTACAGCGAAGGCAAAATAAAAGCGAGCTAGGATGGAAATTAAAAGTCTAACATGAGCTAGAGTTCGAGCCCATTATTACAGAGACAAGAGCTACCCAAACAGTTGAAAATAGGTTTTCCATAGCACATCCCAGCCACATGAGTGGGGAGAACATGGCTACTGATTAGGAACGATGCGACCCTCGACGACTAACCAGAGCTTGTCCTTGATATCTTACAGAGGGAGCACCTCAGCACGCGACAATGGTTTCCCCTAGGCACAAGCATTCCTCCCAGCAGGCGTCATCGGTGAAGCCATCAGCGGCAGCTGGTAGCAAGGCGGCATGTCAGGCGCTAGAGCAGACGTCCTCGACAGCGGGAGTGAGGCAGCAAGCAAGAACAGCGACTTCAGTCCTGGAGCTACCCCCACGGCAATGTAGGGGTCTCCTTTAGTCTCTCCATGACCATCTGTTCGAAGCTGTCGATCATGATCATCATCGGTTGCTTGAACAAGAGTCTCCACTTCTTCACTGTCTTGAGAATCATCCACCAGACCTGTTTCATGCATAACCAAGTTTGACTGTCAAATATTAAAGCATTCCGAGTTTTCCAAATGCTCCAGAGCACCGCATCACAAATTGCATTTAGACTAGCATGCTTATTATTTGCATTCCAAAACTTAGCTATAGACATGTTGTCGGTACCAATCCTAAAACCAAAGAAGTTTGAAACGAAAGACCAAACTTCAAGAGAGACAATGCATCCAAAAAACAAGTGATCAATCGTTTCCAAATCGTTGCAAAATATACATTCCAGAGGTTTGTGCATTTTGCGTTTGAGCAAGTTGTCACGTGTCATCAGCTTGTTATTCGAAAGCAGCCAAAGGAAGATTTGCACTCTAGGGGGAATGGTCAGAGACCAAACCGCTGGCACGTACACCTATGTAATCCCCTAAAACTAATGATCTTATAAAGGGAGCTAGTAGAGTAGACACCCTTGATTCGTAAGCCCAAACAATTGAGTCACACTCTGTAGAGATCATGGCACTACTGGCGATCTGTTCTAGCTCATACCACTTCTGCATCAAAGCTGGATAGAAATTCCTCCTAAAAGTGAGCTTAAGGTTCGAGACATCCCAGACCTATCAAATGGTAGCCATCGATTCATTACAGATAATGTAGAGATGCCAGAACTGAACACAAAGCGGGGATGTGCCAAACCAGGTGTCTTCCCAGAACCTGATCTTGGCACCATCCCCAACTTTCCACCAATACCCAAATTTTACCGAATCAACAGCCCACATAAACCCTTTCCAAAATCTGGAGGAGTTTAGATTAGAGCTACAGAAAATATTGGGATTTTTCGTCATGTACTTAGAGTAAACTATCGTCTTCCTTATCTCCCTCCTCGAAATATCTTTTGACCTAAGATGCGAGGAGGCAGAGATTGACATCTCGAAGGCAGGGAATCCCTAAGCCTCCGAAGTCCTTAGGCATGCAAACTAAATTCCAGTTTGCCAGGTGAAGTTTCCTTTTTCTTTAGTGTCGTTCCACAGACAACGGGACATTTGGGTATTGATCAAATCCAATTCCCATTTCGGGAATTTAAAGAAAGAGAGGAGATAAACTAGAATGCTAGCTAGACAGGCCCTAATTAAGGTAACCCTCGCTGCATAAGACAAGAGCTTCCCTCTCCAACCAGCAATGCTTTTCAAAATCTTGTCAATGATCGGCTGAAGGTCCTCTCTTCTGAGCTTATCGTGGTGCAAGGGGATCCCCAGGTATTTAATTGGGAAAGTCCCCACAGCGCAACCAAGGATGTTTTTCAAAGCATTCACATCATCTTCGCAAAGATTGATGGGAACCAACTCGCTCTTGCTGTAATTTATTCTCATACCTGAGACTTGTTCAAAGCAAGTGAGTATGTTTTTAAGATTCCTAGCTGTGTTTAGATTGTTTTCAAGAAAAAAGGATGGTGTCGTCAGCGTACTGCAAGCTGATGACACCTCCTGGACACAGCTGGGGACAGAGTCCTCTTATAAGATTACAAGAAGCCCCTCTAACAAGCATCCTTGTAAAAACGTCTACAACTAGATTGAAAAGGATGTGAGACATGGGGTCTCCCTGCCTAAGCCCTTTGGCAGTAACGAAAAAGCCTCCCTGGATATTGTTGATCTTAACTGCTACCGGTCCTCCTCTAGTGGCTATTCTGATCCACTTCCTAATTTGGGGGCCAAACCCTCTTTTGAGGAGGAGATCGTCTAGAAAATCAAGATCAACCTTATCAAAGGCTTTCTCATAGTCAAGTTTGAGCACCACTCCTTCCTCCTTACCATGATGGATAGAGTGGAGGACCTCATGTGATGTACCTACACTTTCCAAATATACCCGCCTTTGATAAAGGCTGTTTGGTTTGGGGCAATTATGGAGTCCATAATTCCACCAAAATGTGTGGTAATCAGTTTGGTGAAATTTTTGAAAATGCAGTTCAACAGACTGATTGGTCGAAAAATTTCATCGAGGTGGCGTCAGCTTCCTTGGGAATCAAGGTGAGCACCGCGAAATTCAATCTAAACAGATCCAAATCTCCCGAGAAGAAGTCATGGAACAGGGCCATGATATCTTTCTTAACCACCTCCCAAAAATTTTGGTAGAACATAAACGACAGTCCATCAGGACCAGGAGCTCCATCAGAATACGAACTGAAAATAGCCTTTTTAACCTCCTCCTCAGAGAAAGGTAATTCCATGGAGGTGTTCTGCTCAGTAGTTATAAGTTCTTCATGGGAGAAGAAATCACCCCCAAGAGAGAACCCCGATTTTTCTACTGTACAGAAAAGGTTTTTATAAAAGGATGAGGCTATCTCAAGCATTCCGTCAATGTCTGAGGTCGTCCCATTAGGACCATCGAGAGCGAGGATCATGGTTTTCCTTCTACGTTGATTGGCCACCGCATGGAAGTACGTGGTGTTCCTATCTCGGTTTTTCACATATCTCAACTTGGTCGAGACACTCCTCAACACGTCAGGTATCTTCGACTTATCTTCTAATACTGATATGATTTATGTTTATGTGAAATTGTTGACTACTCGGTGGTGCAATAAGGGCCATCAGCCATCTGAGAACGGTTGATTGATTGATTCATTGCTCCAATGCTCTCGCTAAGGAAGATGCGCGGGAAGACTTGCATGATCTTCGAGCCCTTCTTCCGTAGGAGTCCCGCTGATGCACATGGGCTGCAGACAATGATACGAGTCTTGATACTCCACGTCTCGCGAAGCCCAGCAAGAGATACTAGGGACCATAATGGATTGGAGGCCCGAAGACATAGCCCACAACTGCTTAAGAGTCGCTTCGTCATGTCGCAACTCATCTGTTGAGACCAGCTGTGGTTTTTAGCTTCATCCATCTGTCGATATGCTGTTTACAACACGACTGTAACCTAACTTCATGTTTCCAACTTTTTTTGAAAGATCCAGCAATTGTTGGCTTACTGATTTATAGTAGGTAGAATATGTACAAGCTAGCCCTTGGGAAAATGAATAACCGAAAAGGAATTTAAGAGAAAAAGGTAGAGCTAGAAAGGCAAAAACATGAGGCACAACCCTGCCTCATAGGGCCATGACCACAACGCTTCCTAAGGCCGCCGCCTTGACGCACACCGCCGTCCGGGGCCGCCGCCCCGGCTTTCACCGCCTAGACCACAGAGCCACCTCTCATGACCGCCACATGCCCGAAACACAACAAGAGTTAGGAGAACTCCAAGGCGACGCCTTCCACAAGGTAACGACGTGAACGTTGCCGCCGCCCTCTCCAGAGGAGCTAAGGTTTTCACCCGGAGAGTCTTTAACACTCGCGCTGGTAGAGGATCGCAGCTTCCGAACGACGCGTTCAAGAAGGGGAACGACGCCCTAGGGCGCTGCCGTCGTCGGCACCAAAGTGCGAGGCTTTCACCTGAAGCGCGATCTCGACTGCCAAGCCCTAGGGCTTACGCTAGGGAGCAGCAAGGCGAGCGACGTGGCTCTGTCATGCCGCGGGAGCCATATGCGTAATTTGCAAAGATCACAAATTATGGCACTTTTGCAAAGAATCAAAGAGTTGTCAGGACAAGCTGTGGTTTTTAGCTCTGTAACTTCATGTTTCTAACTTCCAAGTTAATATGAAAGGTTTTGCTTGACTGGTAAAAAAACATATAGTTGAGTTAATTACTCAGTAGAGAATAATCTGATGATTATGTAAAAGAAAACACACAATGGAGTATTGTGTAACATGATTAATTGATTATCAACATTAAGGCATTAACTCCAGAACACGTTCTAAACTGTCGAACAGACATCCAACAGGCTACTTACCAAAAACAAAGGGAAAAAGAAAGGTTTTCAGCTGGAGTCAACAACCAAACCCACGCGCTGCGGTGTCCTCCCTCCCCTCAGCGAAAGCATCATCGGGTAGCAAGCAAAGCATAGCCGGCTCCGCCATGAGAGATCCGAAGCTGCCCAAGCCGCCGGGGCCGGGGCCGGCGCCGGCGAGGAGAGCCCCCACGCTCGCCGAAAAGCTCCGGAGGCACTCCGCGTGGCTCCTCCTCCTCTGGTTTTTCCTCTCCCTCTACCTCTTCCTCTCCGCCGCCCCGCCCGCCGTCTCCCCCCTCCGCCCCGCCTTCCTCCTCCCCACTCCAAGCCCCGCGCCCTCGCCGCCACCACCTCCAAATCCACCCCCAAGTCCCCCGTCCGGATCTACGTCTACGACCTCCCCTCCCGCTTCAACCGCGACTGGACCGCCGCCGACCCGCGGTGCGCGCGCCACCTCTTCGCGGCCGAGGTCGGCCTCCACGAAGCGCTGCTCGGCTACTCCGCCGCCCGCGCAGACCGCCCCGAGGACGCCGACCTCTTCTTCGTCCCTGTCTACGTCTCCTGCAACTTCTCCACGCCCAACGGCTTCCCGTCCCTCTCGCACGCGCGTGGGCTGCTGGCCGACGCCGTCGACCTCGTGCGCCGGGACATGCCGTATTGGAACCGCTCCGCCGGGGCCGACCACGTCTTCGTCGCGTCCCACGACTTCGGCGCGTGCTTCCACCCATGGTGAGTGCCGGCCCTCCCAGAGCTCCCATCTCCCCTGGATCGTCGCGGCGGTGGTTGCGTGTGGGTTTGGTGCATACGTTTCTTGCGTCCATAGACATATACATATACATATACATATACAGTAGGAGTTTGTAAGATGGAAGTTAGCTGCATGCTCCCTATGAGCCACTCTTGATAGAGAATTGGACTCCAGTATAGTGATCGAGGAAGTAGTTCAGTTTTTGCATGCACAATCAAGTGAATGGCAAACTGTGAAATCTAGCATAGATGATCCAATTTCTCACCCACAATGTTTCAGTTCCTCTTGCTGTACTGCCGTCACCATGGAACTTGGTTCGTTTGGAATTGAACTAAACGCAATTTAGCCAACCCTAGGCGTATTTATGGAAACTATTAAACCAACCATTCAGATTCTGGTGTTTTCATGATGGGACATAGTTCGATTTAATTCATCGCAGTTCCCTGAAACCTAGGACATTAAAGGGAACTACTCATGCTCTAAACTGTTTCCATTTGTTTGATTAGGAGGATGTGGCCATCGCGGATGGAATACCGGAGTTCCTGAAGAGGTCAATCCTGCTACAGACATTCGGTGTACAGGGCCCTCACGTGTGCCAGGAGGCAGAACATGTCGTGATCCCCCACACGTGCCTCCGGAGGTGGCCCTCGAGCTACTGGAGCCGGAGAAGGCACGGAGGGACATTTTTGCCTTCTTCCGGGGCAAGATGGAGGTCCATCCTAAGAACATCAGTGGCCGCTTCTACAGCAAGTAAGCATATGCTGCACTTTTCTTTAGTCACTTCATCTAGCAATTATTCCAAAAGGAATATGAAGGACATTGAGTTTGAGGTTTTCTCAGATTCTGTCTCTCTTTAGTTACGCCTTGTAAGAAGTTCGATGCTATCTCATTGAATCAATTGTTTTGGACCTCTCCTCCATGTACTCCATGGGGCTAACCTCATTAAATGGCGTGTTCAGAAATGATTCTGGAGAATAAACCATGAAACCCATTCGTTGCCTGGCAAAATTGGAAGACAATACCTCATCCCTAACTTCCATGATTTTATTCGTAGCTGTACATATAGACACAAGATTACTGAACAATGGATTAAATTTAGCATCATTAAGCCAGAGATGCAGTTTATAGTTCTTATATATTTTCCCTGCAACAGGAAAGTGAGGACTGAGCTACTACAGCGGTACGGTCGTAATAGCAAGTTCTACCTTAAGCGGAAGCGGTACGGTGACTATCGATCAGAGATGGCTCGCTCTGTGTTCTGCCTCTGCCCGCTGGGCTGGGCACCATGGAGCCCTCGGCTCGTGGAATCAGTCCTGCTCGGTTGTGTTCCTGTCATAATTGCCGACAATATACGCCTGCCGTTCCCTTCTACCCTCCGTTGGCCCGACATCTCATTGCAGGTGGCTGAGAAGGATGTTGCCAGTCTCGAGAAGGTGCTAGACCATGTTATGGCAACAAACTTGACTGCGATACAAAAGAACTTGTGGGATCCTGTGAAGCGGAAGGCGCTGGTCTTCAACCGGCCGTTGGAAGAGGAGATGCCACATGGCAAGTGTTGAGGGAGCTTGAAGTTTTGCTAGACCGATCTCAGAGGAGGACTTATGTTGGATCATGGAGGAGGTGAAACTGGATACAAGTGTTGAGGGCACACTTTCAAGGATCGTTTGTTTATCGCTGACATTTATCCTCTTGCAGCTGTGCAACAACAAAGCGTACACGTCCTACCCAGCTGAGATCAACCGGCTGAGAAGATCAATAGTTGAGCAGGAGCACTACCAATGACATGGGTTTTTCTGCCTGAAAAAAATGACATGGATTTTCTTGCCAGAAGTTCAGAACATCAGTTCCTCACATTCCATCCCAGTTTTTTAATGGTGAATTGGATGGTTTGGGAGTCGTGTATAGTGTAACAACAGAACAGTAATGGGCTGACAAGGTGGGAAGGTCTGTACAGGAAATTAGTTTTGTTCATTTAGTTGTTTTATTAGCGGAGAGTGATGGATAAGCCTCTGTACTGTAGTCTTGTGGGGTTTGGTCTTTGGTCTGTGTGGGGCTGCAGCACATGGTCCTTGTGTCAAGGACAGGTTGCAGTTAGGATAGAGCATCTTGGACTGGCAGTTAGGATAGCACAAGGACTGGCTGTTAGGACTGGTTGTTAGGATAGCTTTTAGGACAGCATCTTAGACTAGCATCTAGCATATTCGTGGCTGGCTAGCAGCATATAAATATGTATCCCCAACCCCTCAGGTTGGCATGCCATTGTGTGAGAAATAAACCAACGAAAATTGCCCCAACTCTCCAAGTGTCATCCTCTCTCAATGAGAGTAACCCTGAAACAACTATCAAGTGGTATCAGAGCGAGGTTGTCTTGTAGCCTGACCTTTACCTGTTCTCCTCTCTCACCAGGAGCAGAGCAGCCCCAGCCGGTAGCAGCAGTTGCTCCGACTGTCCCTGGTTACTTCCCTCCCTCCGGGTTGTCGAGCAGCAGCTCGTCGGCAGCAGACAGCCCCCCAGCAGCGAGCCATGTCCACAGGTCACTCTCAGCACACGGCTACCTCGAGCATGCGGCGTCGGCAGGAGGCCGAGCGCGCAGAGGCAGAGGAGCGTGAGCGAGTGACTGCGGCAACCGCTGCAGCGGCGGCAAGGGCGTCGAGGCTGGCAGCCGCGGAGCTGGCAGCAGCCAGAGCGGAGGTAGAAGCAGCAGCGACGGCGGAGGCAGCACGTGTGGCTGCGGCGGAGGCCAAGGCATTGCGCGACAGCGCCAACAGCTCCGCGTCCGCTGATGGCAGCGTCGTCGCAGACCGCGACGACGCGGAGCAACAGCGGGCGGCGCAAGAGCGGGCGGCGCAGTGGGCAGCCGAGCACGCTCGCGGTGGCGCCAGAGGAGGCGCGCACGGCGACGGCGGCTGGGATGACCAAGGCCGAGGCCTCTACGGGGTCCGGACTGTGGTCAGGGACGTTGGTCCCGGTGCTGGGTGGCCTACCCTCACCAAAACCAACTACGTCGAGTGGGCAGCGATCATGAGGATCAGGCTGCAGGTGCGGCACATGTGGGAGGCGGTCCAGGACGACGCCGTTGACCCACATGAGGATCGACGGGCGTTGGACGCCCTCATCGCTGCAGTCCCGGCCGAGATGCAGTTCTCGCTTTCCAACAAGCGGACTGCCAAGGAGGCATGGGACGCCATCGCCGCGGCACGCATCGGCAGCGACCGTGCCCGCAAGTCCACCCTGCAGGCACTTCGCAAGGAGTGGGAGAACCTGGCCTTCAAGCCAGGTGAGGACGTTGATGACTTTGCTCTCCGTCTCAACACTCTGTTGCAGAAGATGGTGCAGTTTGGTGATGCCACCTACAGCGAGGAGAGAGCTGTCGAGAAGCTCTTCCGGTGCATCCCCGAGAAGTACAAGCAGATGGCTCGCTCGATCGAGTCGCTGCTGGACCTCTCCACGATGACGATCGAGGAGGCGATAGGTCGCCTCAAGGTCGTCGACACCGACGAGCCACAGCCTCTCTCGGGGCCCATCACCACCGGCGGCAAGCTGCTCCTGTCTCGGGAGCAGTGGGACGCCAGCCACGGTGACGGGAAGAAGGGGGAGCCTTCTTCCAGCAGCCGCAGGCGTGGCAGGCCGCGAAGGGGACGCCGAGACTACCAGGCCAGGGCACATGGTGATGCCCGTGGAGGTGCCCGGGGAGGCGCCGCCGGCACAAGACGAGGGCTGCCGCAACTGCGGCCGCCTTGGCCATTGGGCCAAGGAGTGCCGACAGCCACGACGTGGCCAGGCCCACGTCGCACAGGCTGCGGAGGAGCAACGTGGCCAGGCCCATGTCGCACAGGCTGCGGAGGAGGACCCAGCCCTGTTCATGACGCACGCAAGCGTCGAACTACCTGCTGCAGCACCAACTGCAGCAGCTCTCCTCCACCTTGACGAGCCAAAGGCGCACGCCCTCCTTGGCGACGGCTCCGGCAAGGACAAGACCAGCGGGTGGTGCCTCGACACCGGCGCCACCCACCACATGACCGGGCGACGAGAGTTCTTCGCCGAGCTCGACTGACGTACGAGGCTCCGTCAAGTTCGGGGATGCCTCCGCCGTAGAGATCAAGGGCGTCGGCTCCGTCCTCTTCATCGCCAAGACCGGAGAGCACCGGCTGCTCACCGGTGTCTACTACATCCCCGCGCTGAGGAACTCCATCATCAGCCTGGGACAGCTGGACGAGAACGGCTCGCGCGTGCTGATCGAGCATGGGATCCTACGCATCTGGGATCGCCATCATCGCCTTCTTGCCAAGGTAACCAGAGGCGCAAACCGGCTCTACGTCCTTGATGTGCAGGTGGCACAACCCATCTGTCTCGCTGCTCGTCGGGATGACGAGGCGTGGCAGTGGCATGAGCGCTTCGGGCATCTTCACTTTGAGGCCCTGAAGCGGCTCAGTGCCAAGGAGATGGTGCGAGGCCTGCCCTGCCTCGACCATGTGGAGCAGTTCTGCGATGTCTGTGTGTTGACGAAGCACAGACGACTCCCCTTTCCCCAGCGGGCGAGTTTCAGAGCTAAGGAGAAGCTCGAGCTCGTCCATGGGGATCTGTGTGGGCCGGTGACACCAGCCACACCAGGAGGACGACGCTACTTCTGCTGCTCGTCGACGATCTCTCCCGCTACATGTGGGTGGTGATCCTTGGCAGCAAGGGGGAGGCAGCGGGCGCCATCAGGCGCGCGCAGGTTGCTGCGGAGGCGGAGTGCGGCCGCAAGCTGCGTGTGCTGCGCACCGACAACGGCGGCGAATTCACAGCAGCTGAGTTCGCGTCGTACTGCGCTGATACAGGCATCCAGCGCCACTACTCCGCGCCGTACAGCCCACAGCAAAATGGTGTTGTTGAGCGGCGCAACCAGACGGTTGTGGGGATGACTCGGGCCCTCCTCAAGCAGAGAGAGATGCCTGCTGTTTTCTGGGCAGAGGCGGTGCTGACAGCCGTCTACATCCTCAACCGCTCACCCACCAAGGCGCTCGACGGCAGGACGCCGTATGAGGCTTGGCATGGGCGGAAGCCGGCAGTCTCCCACCTGCGGGTCTTTGGCTGCCTCGCGTTCGCCAAGGAGCTTGGTCACATCGGCAAGCTCGATGACAGGAGCACTCCGGGAGTGTTCATCGGCTACTCGGAGGGCTCGAAGGCCTACCGCATCCTCGACCCCAAGACACAGCGCGTCCGCACGGCGCGAGACGTCGTGTTCGACGAAGGGCGAGGATGGGCGTGGGGTAAGGCGGTGGACGACGGCTCGACTCCGACGTGCGACGACTTCACCATCGAGTACGTCCACTTCGAGGAGGCCGGGGGAGTAGGCAGCAGCTCCTCGCTGAGCACGTCTACTTCAGCCCCCAAGTCCCCATCGACCCCGGTGTTAGCTACACCGGCGACACCACAGCCGGCAACGCCACGCACTCCAGCACCAGCAGCCACTCCTCCGGGCGCGTCTACACCACCACCAGCTCACTCCGAGCACAACCCGGTGGAGTTCGCTTCTCCGCTCTCTCACGACGAGGAGCGTGTCGACGCGTATCATGACGACGAGCCGCTGCGGTACCGGACGATGGAGAACCTTCTCGGTGACCAGCCGGTGCCGGGGCTGGTGCCACGTGAGCTGGAGGCGCAGCTGCAGCTTGCGCGTGAGGATGGTGAGCCTCAGTCTTTTGCAGAGGCTGAGAGAGATGCGGCATGGCGTGCTGCGATGCAGATGGAGATGGATGCGGTCAAGGAGAACCGCACTGGGAGCTTGCTGATCTCCCTCGTGGTCATCGCGCGATCACCCTTAAGTGGGTGTTCAAGCTGAAGAGGGATGAGGCCGGCGCCATCGTCAAGCACAAGGCTCGCTTGGTGGCGCGAGGTTTCTTGCAGCAGGAGGGGGTCGACTTCGACGACGCCTTCGCTCCTGTAGCACGGATGGAGTCCGTGCGACTCATCCTTGCACTAGCTGCCCAGGAGGGCTGGCCTGTCCACCACATGGACGTCAAGTCGGCCTTCCTCAACGGCGACTTGAAGGAGGAGGTCTACGTGCAGCAGCCGCCGGGATTTGTGATCCCCGGCCAGGAGGGCAAGGTACTTCGCCTGCACAAGGCTCTCTATGGCCTCCGGCAGGCACCAAGGGCGTGGAATGCCAAGCTGGACTCCACGCTGAAGACGATGGGCTTCGAGCAAAGCCCGCACGAGGCGGCCGTCTACCGACGGGGCAGTGGAGGAAATGCCCTGTTGGTGGGCGTCTATGTCGACGACTTGGTGATCACGGCATCAAGGATGCAGAGGTGGCTGCGTTCAAGGAGGAGATGAAGGCTGCCTTCCAGATGAGTGATCTGGGGCTCCTCTCCTTCTATCTGGGGATCGAGGTGCACCAGGACCACTCCGGGATCACGCTTCGACAGACCGCCTACGCCAAGCGCATCGTTGAGCTAGCCAAGCTCACCGACTGCAACCCAGCTCTCTCTCCGATGGAGGAGAGGCTGAAGCTGAGCCGTGACAGCACGGCGAAGGAAGTGGACGCTACACAGTACCGGCGTCTTGTGGGGAGCCTTCGCTACCTCGCCCACACTCGGCCGGACTTGGCGTTCTCCGTCGGCTACGTTAGTCGTTTCATGCAGCGACCGACGACGGAGCATGAGCAGGCTGTGAAGAGGATCATCCGCTACGTTGCGGGGACTCTTGATCATGGCCTTCACTACCCTAGATGTCCTGGGGCAGCAGACTTCGTCGGGTACAGCGACAGCGACCACGCCGGCGACATCGACACCAGCAAGAGCACGAGCGGGATCATGTTCTTCCTCGGCAAGTGCCTCGTGAGCTGGCAGTCGGTCAAGCAACAGGTGGTTGCCTTGTCCAGCTGCGAGGCTGAGTACATAGCGGCCTCCACAGCCTGCCCAGGCGCTGTGGCTCGCTCGGCTGCTTGGTGATCTACTTGGCCGAGATGCTAGAGCAGTGCAGCTGATGGTGGACAGCAAGTGCTCTGGCCCTGGCAAGAACCCCGTTTTCCACGAACGGAGCAAGCACATCCGGCTGAGGCATCACTTCATCCGAGGCTGCTTGGAGGAAGGGAGCATCAAGGCGAGCTACATCAACACCACGGATCAGCTCGCTGATCTGCTCACCAAGCCTCTTGGGAGGATCAAGTTCCTTGAACTCTGCTCCAGGATTGGGATGGTTCAGCCGTCCACAAGACAACGCACAAGACTTAGGGGGAGAATGATGGATAAGCCTCTGTACTGTAGTCTTGTGGGGTTTGGTCTTTGGTCTGTGTGGGGCTGCAGCACATGGTCCTTGTGTCAAGGACAGGTTGCAGTTAGGATAGAGCATCTTGGACTGGCAGTTAGGATAGCACAAGGACTGGCTGTTAGGACTGGTTGTTAGGATAGCTTTTAGGACAGCATCTTAGACTAGCATCTAGCATATTCGTGGCTGGCTAGCAGCATATAAATATGTATCCCCAACCCCTCAGGTTGGCATGCCATTGTGTGAGAAATAAACCAACGAAAATTGCCCCAACTCTCCAAGTGTCATCCTCTCTCAATGAGAGTAACCCTGAAACAACTATCAGAGAGAAGAGGCCGATTTTAATTTCTGCCTTTTCTGGAGATAAAGAGAGATTAAAGATTGTATTCCTGAGGGATGTCTTTGTAAATGTAAACTGGAAGTACTTGTAGAGTTGTTCGACTGCTCCATACTGCCATGTACCATGTCCACTCTTGTTGTATATAAAAAGGGTGTTTCAGTTATGTTTTAGAAAAAAGGTTGCACATTCAAATAACTCGTGATCAGAGCATTTTTTTTTTGGCAAATACCAATCATGTAGCTGCTGAATTCAGCATAAACAAGAGCCTGAAAGCATGAAGGAACAAAAAATCTCCAATGCTATTCCCCGGTGCAAGTTATAACAGCTGAACAAAGACAGCTCCAGAATTTGCTGTAATTTAGGCCTTCTTTTTTTGCATCAGATTGGACTCAACGCTGACAGGACTAGTCAATCCATTGCTGCTGTAAAACTTTGACGGATCCTGGCAAAATTCTTGCCACTTGGTCAAAATCTTGGTCTTATGATTTGGTTTGTGGTTTCCAGTTGCTGGAAGTTGGCCTAAAATGTTTATCAACTTAATTTACACGAATGTTAGCACTTGGCCTGATGACCACTTGCCCAATTGCTCATGTACAATAGGAGCAACCAAAGTTATGGCAAAAATAGAATGAAGCGGCAAAAAATACTTGTCTGAATGAACATATATGTACATTTCCCTAATTGAGCACCTAGATTTTGACAAATCAAAATTACACAAACAGAAACTTCACTAGAAAATTCTATGTGCACAGAAATGAGCAAATAGTCACAGCAACAAGTGATGCTGCAAATATTAGTTTTGCGATAAAAAGAACCAAAACAAGCATGAACATGATACAACCTCGGTTCAAAGATAGCATGCTGATGAGATGACCATCGGTTGATCCTTTGGTGGAAGCAAAACATTTTCAATAATTGCCAATAAGGTTTGCAGTTTACATGCCATGAAGTGACTGTCAATTCAACTGATGGATCAATATAGTCACTGCTGGTCCAACTGAGATATGCCATTTTTATGTGATATAGAAGTAATCGACTACAGATGGGTAGCCTGTAGATAGTGATCATTGTATAAACGTGGAGAGCAGTATCCCCACATCATGTTGGCACCAATGCTCAAGGGCTTACACACTTGCAAGGAGAGTCCTTGCAGCGGCAAACAGGTCTCCCTGAAAGCTCCCATCCATTAAATCCACGTTCGAGGACCGTGATGCTCTTTACCGCTGAATCTTCCTTGGCCTCTGATAAATAGTCCGAAAACATCCTTGCACAAGATGGACCACGCACCTGCAGTTTGACGGGACAGGTTACAAGAAGAAAAAAGTGCAATAACCTCAGCTCAAACTGGGTGATAAATCTGTGATGAATAAGCACAAATGGTACTGTATATGACGCTGAATGTAGGAGGAGAGACAAGGACACGGCAACATTGCTGCTACCAAAGCCAAGTTCATTTACAGATTCTATAGTGTGAATTGTTGCAACTCAGAGAACAGTCATAGAGAAGTAGCAGTACAATCAATTGACAGCATTTGCAGAAGAAAGCTTGACCCTGGTATCTTACAACCGTGAACAACACAGAAATCACAGCAAACAATAACACATCAAACAAAATCCTAAGACAGGAAAAAAATGATGGAAATCCTATTGTTGCGATGTCTGGACAAAAGCTGCCTCCTCTATTTTTTATTTTTGAGCAATCTGTCTCCTTGTTGGTTATGTTCATGACACTTTCAGAGGTTATCTGATTCTCTCCATCATTCCAATTTTATCCTATCCCAAACTAAATGATACTTCCGGTTTCAACCACCTTGTCCATGCCTTTCTATATTGCACTTTCAGGAAGCCATATTTGCATATCTTAACGATTAGCTATAGGCTCAAGTCACATAATTTCCATCCTTGAAGAAAATTACGGACCTTGAATCACATTGATCTAACATATGAGCTAAACAATCTCTGGAACTTGTGATTCCACTTTGACCAGCTCACTATTCACGATTCGTAGTCCTAAGGGCGGTTGTTATGTTACTCATAGGAGCCATGTGCAATGTGAAGCTCAGATGAGTGGTCACATGACAAACATTTTGAGATCCACAGAGAGCACCTATCGTTCCACTAGTACTACCGCTTGCTTGCTTAGCTAGAAAGTGATGCTCAACAAGTGCAAGAGAAGAATTCTGAAGGAGGAGCAGGAGAGGGGACCTGGCTGAGGGCGCAGTGGAAGACGAGGGTCTCCTTGCCCCTGGTGGCCTCCGCGATCTCCGGCAGCCGTTCCGCGAAGCCGTCGCTGGCGTAGTGGTGCGACCCGGCGATGTGTGCGTCGCAGATCCTCTCCTCGTCCCTTACAAAATCCCAAAACCCCGTTAACTTCTTCTCCCCAGCAGAGAGATGGGCGCGGATGCGGGCGGGTCATACATACCTGACGTCGATGATGGCGACGCGGGGGTCGCGGACCATGGAGACTAATTCCGCGCCCGTCACGTAGGACACGCCCTTCCTCGCCATCTCCGGCTTCCGTGGCCTGCTGAGTCGGGGCCTCGCCGGAGAGGAGGGAGAAGAGAGGGGTTCCTTCCTCTGCCGCGGTTTGCACATAGCCCCTCGAGTTATGCGTATATTTCAGGTAGAAGCGATGCGATCCGAGGGTTTACTTGTCGTCTGTGTTTCTCAAGTCTCAACCTGTATAGGCCTTCCTCGCCTCCGGCCTCCCGGCAGAACTCCTTTTCCCTCTACTGCGGCTGCTGCCCCTCCCCTCCCGTCCTGCCCGCTCTCTCGACGCCTCCTCAAATCCCATCCGATTTGGGGGCTAGGGTTTTGGCGACCTCGGAGATGAAGGGTGCGGCGGCTGAAGAGGGCGACGCCGCAGTGACCACGCCGCCGCCGCCCACCTGCCCGTCTGTATGGAGCCCTGGACCTGCAGCGGCGACCACCGCATCTGGTGAGGGAGACTGTCTCGGCTGTCCTCTTGGCTGTATGTCTTACTCTCGAGTTTAGAACAGGGCACGCATCTACACTATTTGTGCGATATTCAGTGCGTCAGCGAAAGCATATGTTAGATTTTTGGTGGATTGTTAGGGTAACTCGTACCATCTCCATGCTGTTCCGGCTGCATTGCTCATGGTCTATGTGCAGTAGCCATTCAATTTGCGATGTCATACTTAACTGCCAATTGATAAACTAACGATCTTTCTTACAATGCTTCAGCTTTGACATCGATTCTACCAAAATCCATTTTTCAAAAGACAAGCATTCCCTGTTTCTTCCCAAAACACAGCTTTGTGCTTTGAATAATGGCACAGATCTGTTGATTGTACCAGTCATTTTTTTCTTTCTTTTCTTGGGGAATACAAGTGTTTGCTACTCTGTTTTTGCGTAACACAGTCACCTCGTATCTGCTGCATGCAGTTGCATCCCTTGCGGACACGTGTACGGCAGATCGTGCCTAGAGAGGTGGCTGCATCATTCAGCCAAGGACAATGCGAAGGTACCCTCTTTGTATACCTTTTGTAAGCTATTGTTCACAAATCAAATCGTGGGTGTATATATTGTATTTGTGAGTGAAATTTCTCAACTCAATGTAACCGGTCCTATCTTTCTTTGTAGTGCCCCCAGTGTGGTGAGCAATTTGAAGACAAGCTTATTACCAACCTCTATGCACTGGGGAATTTATGGGACGGTTGCTGCCGTTTACAGGTTCCGTCCCTTGCTTCTGGTGTACTTGTATAGAAGTGCTAAATTGTTAACTGTTCCTTTCTTGGGCATCTCGGTTGGTTGGAACAATAGTATTTTTTTTCCCTTTTTATGTAGAACAGCAGTTGGAATAACGTTATCTCTAGGCTCTAGCATTACTCCACATAATCTCTTACCATTGTTTGGGATAACCAGTCAAACTGTACACCATTAACCACTATGTATATTCTTATTCTCAGAGAAGTTTGTTTAAAGATGGAAGCCGATTACATCTCACAGTTTGTCCTTCTGTTCAATTGTCGATGTGCCACTGCAGGAGTTAAAAGCTCACTACAAGTCTGTTATTGAAGAGATGGAGGGAGATATGTTACTAAAGCTTGATAGACTGAGGGCAAAAATGAAGGAAGAGATTGCTAAGTCGCATGCAGAAATGAAGAAAGAAATGAAGGAAGAGATTGCTAAGTCTCGTGCAAAAATGAAGGAAGAGATTGCTAAGTCGCATGCCGAAATGAAGGTAGAAATGAAGGAAAAGATTGCTAAGTCGCATGCAGAAATGAAGGAAGAGAACTATCAAGCGCCACGCTGCTTTCCCCTCCCCTCCCTCTACAGTGTCCCGAGAGAGGCGACAGGGCGAAAGAAAAAGCTCCCCGTCTCTTCGCCGGTGCCGGAGCAGATCCGCGCCTCCTCTCGCCGCTACGGCGGCGGGGAGGGCGGGGGTCTCGTTCCCGGTCACTCGGCTTGTAGATAGGGTAGATAGGTGTCTCCCCGGCGGCGTATTCGGGAGGGTTGCGGCGCCGGATAGGAGGAATAATTCCGCCTCCTTCCTCTTCTTCGCCGGCAACGGCGGGTGGGAGGCGTGCTCGGTTCACCGGCCTGCGGGTCTGGTGCTTTTGGTTCTCCTCGATCTACGGATCGGAGGAGGAGTTGCTACTACGGGTGAGCGGCGGAGCGACGCTGCCGTTGACCAAGCGTGGGGTTCTTGTACCTCCACTCTGCCGATGCAACGGCGTCGTCTCCTTCGGTGGCTGCTTCGGGGATGGTAGGTGTGCTCGGAGCCTCTTCGCCGTCCTTTCTCTGGCTGGCCGTGGTGGCAAAGGGAGGAGGTGGTGGTGGAGGGTGGTCTTTCGGTTTTGTTTGCAGGTGGTTCCGGTGGTTGCCTTCGAGCTGTTTGTTCTGGCTGGCCATGGTGGCGTGCGGAGCAGAGCTCGGAGGTGGTGTGGTGTTGGCGTTGGTGGACCTGGCCGGAGTGGCGTCGGCTGGTTGAAGGGTGGTGCTGGAGAGCTTGTGCTGAGGCTGTGCGCGTTCATCGGGTCCAAGTTTCGTCGCATGCGGCGGACGGGTCTTGCAGCCATCTACAACGTGGGGCGGCACTCTCTCTCCGGCGGGTCGAGGTACGGCGGCGCCGCCGATGGCTAGGCTCTTGGGAGAAGATCGATGGATCCGATCGTGATTCCTTCAGGGCTCTCAGGGGGCTTTGTACATTTTGCAGGGGTCTCTATGTAATTTATTTTCTTTGTTGGACCTGTTTGTAAGATGCTCCGAGTTCTCTGAATATTTGTGTCGGATCCTTTCCTCAAAAAAAAAAAAAAATGAAGGAAGTGATTGCTAAGTCACATGCAGAAATGAAGGAAGAGATTGCTAAGTCGCATGCAGAAATGAAGAGTCTTTTCGTGCCGATTGGGAGCATGTGTTAGATGAGATAAACAGGTCATGGAACGAAATGATGGCAACGGCTAACGCGAACATGACGTTGATTAAGGGCGTGTTCGGCAACAGGCCAGCTTCCAGCTTCTCGTCGCTCCGCGCTGGCGCAGTGCCGAACGTACCAATTTCGCGAAGCCAGATCCGCGAAGCTGGCATGAATCACCGTGTAATTTTCGGAGCACCAGTTTCCTGGTTTCGCGAATCAGCAGAAGCGCGGAGCAGTAGGTAATTACGAAGGAACTGCCACCGCCAAGTGAGAAATGCACGGTTCGCTCCCTTTTATTCTCCCGAGCGAACCAGCAGCGCGAGCAGAGACGAAACGAATCGTTCATTATCCACTCGTTCTCCACCACACCACGACCCTGCCCTAGCCTGCCGCCACACAGCCGCCGCCGCCCCCGCCCCCGACTCCGGCGGCCGAACCTCGTCGAGTCGCCGCAGCCCGCCGTCGACTGCTTCCTCGACTCGCCGCACGGAGCTTGTTCGACCAGCCACGCTCGTCCCTGCTTCCCCGAGTCGCCCGACCTCCAGATCCAGCACCTCCGGCGAGGTCAACTCCGGCACCGTCCATGCTCCTCTCCGCCCTCACCTGATCTCGCGCGAGAGCTCCTCACGGACGGGACGAGCTGCGGCGGCTCCGGCAGAAGCTCCGCTACATGGGCTTTCGGCCCAGCAACTAGCTGGAGCGCGCCGAACGTCTGCGCTCCGCTAGCGACGCACGAAGCCCTCCCGCGGAGCCGGATCGCTGGATTTCAGCGGAGCGACGCGTTGCCGAACACGCCCTAAGGACCAAATGAAGAAGATGGCTGAGGAAGAGGACGCGAGAGCAACGGATCTGCTGGACCAAATGAAGAAGATGGCTGAGGAAGAGAACTCAGACAGCAACGGATCTGATAGAATTCATGGAACGTAGTTTACATCCAAGAGGTCATCAAACAAATCAAAACGGATGCATTTCAATGGGAATCAGCAAGCGGCGGTCGTTTTGTCCTATCTACAACAGGGACATAGTTTGGGTTTTTATTAGTTTCAGTTTAGTCGCCTTATTTTCAGTCCTGTTCTTGTTTTCAGTATAGACTGCTTCTCATATAAAAAAAAGTATATATGGCTGTGTAATTTGCCTCTCTGGGAATTTCGTCTTCTTAATTAATCACATCCAGTACTTCTGCATGTTCTGAAAAAATGGAACCTAGTTTCCCTCAACTACTATCTCTTATCGCTAATCTGCGTATTCGGCTTGATTCTGAGAAACGAGATAATAGCATAAACATACCACATTTGTAGCGAAATTTACCGATTGGTACCAGTCGATGCCGCAATCGCACTTAGGTACCACATTTTTCCGAAGTTTTCTCAGAAAACCCAAATCACTCGCTAAGTCGATTTAGACAGCCGTTCTGACAGGTCGGACCCACATGTAAGATGACATGGCAAAGTAGGTCCCACTAGTCAAAAATCTGAGAAAAGAAATTATTTAAGGAGATGGGTTACGGGCCCCATTTGTCAGCCTCTAAAAATCGAAATATCTAAATATAAAAAAATATAAACGTGTGCAGCCAACCGGCAACGCCGTTCCTGCTCGTGTCGTGGCCCTCTGCTCTCAGCTGCTCGCCGGTGTGGGCACACCGACGGCGTGCGGGGCAGCAGAGCAGAAGGCGAGGGGAGCGCGGCGGCCTTGTCGCTCCCGTCGCGCGCAGGGAGCTCGTCGTGGCGCCCGACCCGATGGCGATGCACACCGCGCGGCGCGTCCGATTCGCCGAGGACGGGTCGGAGCACGTGATCAGCGTGGGGTGCTCCGGCAGCGGCGTCGGGGCGGCCGAGGACCTTGGGTGAGTGCCGATGGGAACTGCCGGCGGCCGGGGGCGAGGAGCTCGACGGCGTCGGCGCCGAGCTTGACCGGGAGCCCGAGCCTCGTTTTCCCTCGCGCCTGCAATTCACCTCGAGCCCGACCGACCCGACGACAACGTCCTTGCAATGGCCTCGGAGGGAGGCGGGAAATTTCGAGCGGGGCATGGTCGTCTTCCCCGTGGCCGGCCGCCGCTCGCCGTGGTCGATTCCGTCGCCGCCGTACCTTCTTTGCCTTTCCGAGCACATGAGCGCCTTCAGGGTGAGATCCCGGGCTCCTGCCTGTGCTAGAAGGCCCCTAATCGACCGGAGCGTGGTCGTGTTCCCCGCGGCCGGTCGCCGCTCGCCGTGGTATCCCGCGCCGTCGGACCACTGCCAGAGCTAATCTCGGGTGGGCAAGCACGGCGCCTCCGCCGTTGCCTGACGAAGCGATGCATCTACACGCTCGCAGGTACGTACAGGGGCGGGCAGCTGCTGGCACTGCCGGGACGCGCAGCGGCGCGGACGAGCATGGCGCCGGCGAGGCGGCCGGGTCGACAGGCAACGAGCGGAGAGCTAGTGGGAGGGCGACGGACTGGCGGCGGCGGGCACCAGCCTGGCGACCACACGAAGTCCACCCCAGTCGTCCCGGCCGTGCGTCCATGGCCGTGACGCTGCCGTGTTCCCGGCGATTTGGTCGCTGCTAGTGCCAGCCACTGTTCCAGGTCATGTGCCCCCACGCTTGGTTTTTAATAGATACTTTTTATCTTTTTATTAGGCTGACAAGTGGGGCCCATAGTCCTACTCACCAAAACAATTTATTTTTATTTTTTATTGGACCGATAAGTGGGGCCTACTTTGCCACGTCATCTTACATGTGGGTCCGACCTGTCAGAACGGCTGTCTAAATCGACTTAGCGAGTGATTTGGGTTTTCTGAGAAAACTTCGAAAAAATGTGGTACCTAAGTGCGATTGCGGCATCGACCGGTATCAATCGGTAAATTTCGCTACAAATGTGGTATGTTTATGCTATTATCTCCTGAGAAACACGAGGTGGCGTGAGGGGCATAGCACAATTCGTTGTGCGGAATCGCCATCAACGCTGACCTGTTCCCCCCGAACCTATTGATGCTGATGGAACATATGAATGTATATTTGCTGTCCATGCATGTCCTGTGCACTCCTGGGTTTTGGGCATCTTTTACCAAGAGCATCGGCTCATCTTGTGGAACTAAATGCAGTAGAACTACTAACACTCCCATCTCACATTTGCTAGTCATCTTATGTCTGTCCTTGCTGGAGGTTAATTGATCTGAATCTTCGGACTAAAGTACTCCATCCCTCCTATATAGGTGGCATGTAAAATTGAGTTAGAAAGTCAGTGTTTTCTAAGTTTGGCCAAGTGCATATACAAAAATACAAATATTTACAATACGAGATCAATATCCATAGATCCACTAAGATATACTTTTGTAATGTGTTCCCTCCGTGATAGAAAGATTGTAATTCCAGTTTACTTGGTAAGTCAAACTTTTTTAAGTCTGGCAGTGTTCATTAAAAAAAACACTAACATCTATGCCATCAAATTAGTATCATTAGATTAATGATAAAAAATACTTACATCATATACCTATTTACTTTCATAAATATTGTTATATTCTTTATAAAACTTGGTCAAAGTCTGAAACAGTTTGACTTTCCAAAATGCTAGGAGTATATTCTTTGTGGGACAGAGACAGTAATTATTTAATATTGTAGTTGTTGATTTTCTTTCTATAACACATACCAGTGGCGTGGTTTCAACACGCCACAACTAACAATTACTGGTGGCGAGATCACCGCACGCTACTGGTAACCTATTTTTAACGGCACTTGGAGCATGCGCCACCGGTAGCTATTACCAGTGGCGCATAATCACTAGCGTGTGAAATATACGCCATTATGGGCCAAATCGACACGTCACTGGTAGGCTATTTCCTACGTTTATGGAGGTGAGGACGAGCTCGTTGTAAATGGTTACACCAATGCTAACTTCCAAACTGACATGGATGATTCCAACTCGTAATCGGGTTTTGTGTTCACGTTGACCGGTGGTGCGATTAGCTGAAAGAGTTCCAAGCAGGAGAAGGTTGCTCAATCTACAATTGAGGCCGAGTACATCGTGGCTGCTGAAGCCGCAATGGAAAGTGTTTGGATAAAGCAATTTGTAACTGAACTAGTTGTTCTTCCCAGTGCACGAGTCCATTGGATCACTAGTATGATAATAGTGGAACCATTTCATAGCAAAGGAGGCAAGGAATCACCAAAAAACCAAAACACATTATGTTGTGATTTCATCTCAGTCAGAGTTCATCAAACGAGGAGAAATAAATTTATGCAAAATACATACGGATTTGAATATTTCGGATCCTTTGACAAAGCCTCTCCCGTAACCTAAGCATGAGGCACACGCATGAGCTGTGGGTATTAGATATCTAGATGACTCTAGTGCAAGTGTGAGGTTGTTAGAAATATGACTAGGGGGAAATCATAGAGATGATTATATTTTTTTATATCCATGATTTACAATAATGTGCCCTGAATAATGTCCCTGTATCCATGGTTAAATTCTTTCTATGCATGTTTGGACAACTATCGAGGCTCAAGATAATTTTTCACAAAAGTGAGGTGTATCGTGTGTGAGATGCTAGGGAGAGAGAGGGGAGAGACAACAAAGTGAGATTTTCACTTATGTCTGCTATCTTACCTATGAAATACTAGGGGATGCCAATTGATGTGAAGAGATTGGCTATGTCTCAGTGGGGCCTTGTTGATTAAAAGTTTGCTAATAAGCTGTCAGGATGGAAAGGGAAGTTGTTATCTACTGGGGTAGAGTTACTTCGGTGAATGTTTGTCTTACACGTTTACCAATATATAGTATCCTTCTTGGAGGTCTCAAAAGGGGTGCTGAGAAAATGGGATATATATAATAAGAGAATGATCTGGCAAGAAACAGAGGATAAAAGGAAGTATCACTTAGTGGATTGGCAGATAGTTTGTTTGCCCAAAGACTATGGTGGGATTGGTGTTCTGGATTTAGAAGTTATAAACATAAGCCGTTTGTGCAAATGGCTTTGGAAATTAGAGAACACTGATGAGACTTGGCAAGAACTTCTTTGCATGAAATACTTGCACAACAAATTCATCTCCGAGGCCTCCGCTAGGCCAGGATGCTCTCATTTCTGGCAAGGATTGAAGAAACTTAACCATACTTTCCATCAGTATGGAGTATGGAGAAAAAACACTTTTCTTGTCTGATTGCTGGGTGAACAATTCACCCCTAATAATGGAGCAATTTCCCAGATTGTACATATCACTTTTTACAAGGAGATCACATTGAGCAATGTTAAACAAAATGGATGGGACTGCTTGAGATTCAGGAGGAAAGAAATTTCCCTGCAGTTTGAAAAAATGAAGAGCGTGTGGATGATATACAACCGGTAGATGGACCTGACCAAGTGAGATGGACAATTGGAAACGACGGGCAGTTTAGTGTGAAGATACCTACAAGATCCAATGGGGTTTTTCTATTTGGATTCATGTGTAAAATAAAAATTCCTTTGAAGGTTAAGTTGTTCATGTGGTTAATGCTGAAAAAGAGAGTCCCCACTAAAAATAATCTGGCTAAGAGGGGGTGGTCTGGCAACATGCAATGTCACTCAGGGGCGTATCCAGTGGGGGTGCCATGACACCCATGGCACCCCTCCAAAACTATAGGAATTATTTTACCTACTAGTGTTTAGATTAATTTTAACTTTTTTCTGAGAAATGGACTGCTCTTGAGTAAATTCTAAGCCTAATAGAGATTCTTTTAAAGCCTGGCACCCCCACCAATTTTACTCTAGATCCGCCACTGATGTCACTTATGTGGTCATGATGAGAATGTTGATCATCCGCTCTTCCAGTGCTTGTTGGCGAAGTTGATTTGACATATAGTTATCTGTGCTCTTGGTCTTTTCAAACCCTTAGAAGGGGTTGCTGATCTTGTAGGCGGCTGGTTAAACACTTTCCTAGATTTCCAGCGCAAACTGATGCCAGTGGCGGGGACAGCAGTTTCACGCACAATCTAGAAAACACGAAATGATGCTTGCTTGAACCTAAATTTCCAAATTACTCTGCAATTGTGGTTTATAGGTTTTGTACTTTGCTTAGTGGATGGGCTCTCTTGCAGAAAAGTCAAGATCAAGGAAAACTTGAAACTGGTGTGAAGATGATCCAGTTGGTGCTGAGAGAGGTGGTCTCCAGGCCACATGGTTGTTAGGTCACTATTTCGGTGAGATTGACAAACTTGTTGGAATGGCTTGCTGGCCGAGAATGCCTGTTATCAGCAGCGAGAGAGCTCGTCACGTATGTCGCGATACTTCTCTTCTGAAGCGGCGCACGTAGTCCATATGTGTGTCCAGCCCATTCAAGGCGTAAACAGGACATATGCCTGCAGGATAAGGCTTCGTGACATTGGTGTCGCTGTTAGCTATGGATGACGCCAGCAAATGTACCATACCATGCAGGGGCGATTTTACCAGGTAGGCTTTGTATGGCTCGAGCCTACCCTCCAATTTTGCGAAAAAATTAGTATATATACATACTCTGATCGTTTAGCTATGGATTGGAGCTTTCTCTGGCTGTCAATTCATGCATTGTCGACTGAAACCTGCAGAAAAGAAGAAGGAAAGCAGCGAAACGTTTTTCCCTAACTAGCTGGGCTTTTACGTTCCATTTGGCCCATTGGTGCTACTGCCCAAGATGGGTACGTAGGGAGAGAATTCCACAAGCTGATGTACATGATTATACACACTGAAAAATTAATCAGCGGCACAACAATACAAATAAAGTAAAAAAACCACAAGTCACACAAATGACTACCGTAATCTCCACCAATGGTAGTACCCATCTCCGAGAATCACGAGCCGAGTCGCAAGCTAGCAATTTCACACCAGATGTATGCATAGGACCAACTGGTACTAGTGTACTCAGTAACTATTTCAGAATATTTCGCACCATGGATCACGCATGCGCACAAATACTACTAGCTGTATTTAGCTGCTGAATTTAGTACTAGGTAATGGTACAGATTTAATCGAAACAGGTTTCATGCATTTACTAAGTACAACAGTATTGCGTTAAGCTCTTGATCTAACAATATTTAGAACATCTTTCTTTAGCGCATACATTGCACAGAGGTTGAGATCCACCATAGCTGATGCAAGAACTAGCCGATCTATGGGAGAGAGAAAGAGAGGAGATAGAATAACTAGCTACGGTTCACATGATACTAGACTAGGTATAGGGCTCATGGGGTTGGCCATACCTTTTCCTGTCTCTACTTTTCAGATCGGACTAGCAAGGAGGATATTTGAGCGACGGCCAGCAGGGCTATTTATAGGTCGGAGGTGTAGCTGAGAAAGTGACATCTGTGCCAGTCAAGGCAAAAGAATAACGAGGTGGATGAGGACGACCGGGTGTTATCACCGGTCCGCTTACACTTGAGTTTATCCACATGTTTCTAGTCCCAAATATTTTGAGGTTACGTCGGTGCTACTTTTCCTTTTTCTTTGAAGCTAAATTTATGGATAAACTGCACATGTTGCTACACAAAATAAAATAAATACTCACATATCCCGCGTCAAGGTCCAACTAATATTTTGGATATTACAAGTTGCCTCCCCCGCCCACCTCGTTCCCGCCTTTCCCACCTTCGACGATGCACGTCCACGTTCGCCGCCGATGTCTCCCGTGAAGCGCAACCGTGGCACTGCTCGTGGTGGCCCTGCTCGCGGCGGCGCCAGTCTCGTCCCTTGCAAGTCCCGCGCGCGACCGTCATATATGTCGAATGCAGCGTGGGCGGAGGAGCAGAATCGTCGATCGAGCTGCTCACCAACAACAGGAAAGGGCGACGCTAGAGTTTAACGGTCAGGCAGGCGCAGACGATCTCATGGCCGGTGGCCCGGGCGCAAGTCAAGGGAACACCAACGCGCCGGGGGGCGCATCGCCATCGAACCCAGCGTACTTCGATGGCGGTGGCGCAACTCCGTGTTCAGCGCCACGGATCTCGCCCGTGTTTGGTGAGAGCGACCATGGCTCCGACTCGCTAACGTAGGCCTCCGTGTCGACCTCAACCAGACGCTTTACGACTCGTCGGCTATGCAGAGGGGGCGGGCACGACCAAGCGTTGATGCGAACAGCCGCCAATGCCTCTTTGACGGCGCCGTCGATGGTGTTGGCACCAGCAATGGAGCCCACGTGTTCGATGGAATGCCGTCCGGCGAGAACGACGAAGTGGTATGAAATCGACGTCCTTTTCCTCATTCATCTTGTGTTTGTGACATGAAACCGACGTGCGTGTTCTTGTTTGCGGCAGCTCGACTGTTCGGCCATCTTTTGTGGCATTATCCAAGATGAAACGGCCAGGACCGGGGGTCCAGAAGAGGAAGAAGAAGAGGACGAAGAGGGGTAGTAGGGCGACGGTGAGGGGGAGGAAGGCGAGGTTAAGATGGAAGTCGAGGTGCAAGACTCTGAGACCGGGAAGATCCGCAAGACAAGGAAGAAGACACTAAAGACAAGAGGTGAAACACCAAGGAGGACAAGTGCCTACCTGGGAAGTTGAAAATAAAGTGGTTGGCATTTACCAAAGTTTTAAATAGCCAGCTATAGCCTTTCGAGAGGCTTGGGGCTACGGCTATGACTTTCATATGCTAAATTGATAATAGCCGCTAATAGCCCGGCTAAATTGATTTAGTCCCTTAGCCGCTAAACTTTCGGCTGAGAGGACCAAAAAAATTCCGCTCCGCCATATATCAGAGCCAAACTCAACCCATATGTTTTTGTTGCCATGTAATATGTGGACATAATTATATCCTGAACTTGCTTTTGCTACATGCTAATTGATTTTGATGGTTATGTAATATTTTGTCAAAACGATGTACTGAATTGCTGCTACTGAATGTTGTAATATGTTGACATAACTACGTCCAGTACTGCTGGTTATTTGTATCTCTTATGTGACTATGTTAATACGTTATGCATCAGTAAATTATTGATATATATGAATATTTGCTACCCAAATTTTAATTTTTTTTATCATTATTTATCAAAACGGTTGTAAGGTCATAGCCCGGCTATAGCCTTTCATAGCTTTTGAAATCGTCGGGGCTAAATGCAATAGCCGGCTATTTTAAACTATGGCATTTACAAATAAAAGGATACAAACATACATGCCCTTATTGTTAATTTCGAGTGCTCGATTTTAACAAATACATGGAGAAGAACTGAAGAAGAGTGCACATATCTTGACACGTTGAATAGTATGGATTTTAACAAATACATGGAGAAAAACACGCATGAACGTATTCCTCGTCCCGCTCAGAACCCGAGGGGCCAAACCCCACTATTTTTCCTCTGCCGCCGCTTCCCTCAGACTTGAATCCATCCCTCTCCCGTTGTCCCCAATCTGTCAAGAGATCTCATCTGTCAATGCCCCCTCAAACCCCATCCGATTTGGGGGTAGGGTTTTCGCGACCTCGGAGATGGAGGATGCGGCGGCTGAAGAGGGCGATGCCGCAGTGACCACGCCGCCACCGCCGCCCACCTGCCCCGTCTGTATGGAGCCCTGGACTTGCAGCGGCGCCCACCGCATCTGGTGAGGGAGACGGTCTCGGCTTATCCCTTTGGTTGTAGTATTTAGTGTGTCATGTTGGATTCTTAGTGGATTGTTAGGTACTCCCTCCGTTCCAAATTACTTGACTTGGATTTATCCAAATACGGATGTATCTTGACACTAAACAAGTATAGATACATCCGTATTTGGACAAACCCAAGTCAAGTAATTTGGAACGGAGGGAGTAACTGGTACCATCTCCATGCATGTTGTGGCCGGCAGGATTTGTACGTAATCTGCTCATGATCTATATGCAATATCCATGCGATTAGTATCGTCCACACTTAACCGCCAGTTGATAAACTAATGAGTATACATATAATTCATTCTTACAATGCACCAGCTTTGACATCGATTCTACCAATCTTTTTTTAAAAGACAGACAATGCAGACCATTAACCACTATATTTATATTCTTATAGAGGTTTGTTTAAAGATGGAAGCCGATTATATCTCATAGTTCTTCCTACTGTTCAATCCATGTGCCACTGCAGGAATTAGAAGCGCGTTATAAGTTTATTATTGATTCAAGGTTTGATAGACTGAAGACAGAAATGAAGGAAGAGATTGGGCTGGTCGGTCCCCTTGTGGGCGGGCGCGCGATTCGTGTTTCTCCGCCGGTGAAAACCTTGCCCTGGTCGTCGACCAGGACAGGCGACGGTGACGCCCCCGGCGCCACTTCCTTCTTGAAGGCGTCGTCGTGGCGGTGCTCTCACTTCTATGCCTGGGAACTTCTGGGGGAACCCTAGATCCTTCGTGGATCGGGCGAGGGCGGCGCCTCGGCGTCGTATTCCCCTTGGGCCTCGTCTTGGATGTTTCGCCGGCCAGAGAGACCCGTGGATGTTTGGTGGTCAGCGGCGACGATCTTCTCGTTTTCGGCTAGGTGGCGCGCGGCCCTGGGACCGGCGTGGATGTCGGAGCTGCGACTCCGATCTTGCCTCCGCAGCGTCGCGTTGAGGTGTGTGGGTGTCGGCCTTTCCTGCTTGGGTGGTTTCGTCACCGACCTGTGTGAAGCGTGGCCCGTGGCCAGCGTGGATGTCGGAGCAGCGGCTCCGGGTTTCGCCTCTGCTGTTCCGTAGAGGGCCTCCGCTGTTGCGTTGAGGGGTGTCGACCTTGGCCGCTTGGGTGGCTAGGCCATCGACTTGTGTGGTGCGTGGCCTCGGGGCCGGCGTGGTGCGTTGTGTTGTTGTATCCGGTTTTCGGCCAGTTTTCCTATAAACTGGCCAATTCACTTCTTCTATATAAATGAAAAGGCGAGCCTCTTGCCCGGTTTCAATTTTTTTTAAAATCCTTGTGGCTTGCTAAAACACGGCTCGTGTTTTGATTTTTGAATAGTGTTACAGCTGGTGATTATACCAGCCGTTTTTTCTTTCTTTCATGATGCATACTAGTGTTTCCCTGTTTTTTCATATCAGACTAGTAATCGTGCACATGTAATATTATGAATTCATTTGTCATCCTTTTCCACCTCGCTATTCCTGAATCTGTACTCCGGCGATTGTAAGCGATTAATGCAAACATCGCAAAAACATATTTGAAACATAGGTCATTTATAATTTACACATACAATTTTATCTAAACTCATCAAGATCAGTAATGTTCACTCCAATAAAAATCAATCAAGTGATTGTAATAATTAAAAAATGACATAAATTTGCTTCAATGGGAAAATGTATCACACAATATAAATGATGTTTGAACGACACACAAAAAGCACTCGAATTGGCCGATTCCAACCACAATATAAATGAGATTCTATTGACTACTCTGTACTGCACGTACCCGATTGGCTATTCAATTGTGGAGATAATAATATGCTGGAAAAAGGGAAGGAATCCCCACTAATCAATTGTAGAAATAATAATCACAATTTCATCATGTAATAATCAAACCTTGGAAAACACAGTATACTGGAAATAACCCAAACTTTCCAAAATAATAAAGGATGTACATGTGTACACAACATGTTTCAGGACATGAACTTGCTTCTTTCTTAGCACAAAATAAGCAGTACAAATTATTCCAGGTATTGCACAGAATATTATGGCATATTAGCCACAATGCACAATATCTATTGTAGACGTACAGGGGTTTGGCCACAGTGCAGTTTCCATGAGAAGTATCAAACTTGGATTCGAATGCATAAGGCATATGCAGTCAACACAGAAGACCATAAATAAGCAAAAAATCATTGTTCATCTGACCTACTGCCCGAAGTTCGAACCACTTTGTACAGTACTACTTATATACAAAAAAAAGATTCGACATAATTGTTTCACCTCTCTCCTAATCCCTAATTCCCACCTGCGTAAAGCTAAGTTCTGGTCTGAATTTCCCACGGGAATAATGCTCCTTTATGGCAAATCACCATCAATCGTAAATTTGACCTGTAGAAAATAAACAGTGAATGTTAATTTTACAAATAATGATGTACAGCTAATCAGTGAAGTATAAGGTTGGATGTAGTTGGAAACTAACTTGCAAAATATGTGGTAAGATGAATCGGAAGTTCATTAACTTGTAATTGTCAGAAATCCTTTAAAAGATAAGAGACATAAATTTTTTATCCTTCAAAGAAATGGAAATGAGTCTTAGTTCTCGATCTTTCAAAGCAGGCTGTTTCATGTCCCCCATATTCTCGCCACAGAAGGGGAGTATGAAAAGAGATATTACTTTCATCTTAACTTTGATCTTGTTGTCTAAGAGCCTTTTTCATAACCAAACTGGTAGTGTTACAATCATCCGAAGCAAACAAGAGTTGTGACATTAGTCCTAGAGAAAGAAGCCAACCACCAGAATCAAATATTATGTGCTATCAACTATTAACACGTAATAATTAAAAGTGATCAGCTATACAGCAGATACTTATGTTCAGTTGTGGTCACAGAAGTTAACAATAAAAAAAGGGTGTTTAGATTGTTATTACCAATTGATTAGATTTAGTTATATGTATAAGAATCATTTACCAGAAGCAACTTGAAGGGGGCCTTCATCACAACCAGATGCAATTGTCAATGTAATAAGATGAGGTTGTAGTGTATCTATAACCTACAAGTGGGGCCTGACCAAAAGATGCAATTAGGAACACATGATGTTAGATATCAACTATTCTACATGATGTTGTAGTGTTAGGAATCCAAATTTATTTATGGAGAACAAACCTGTTTTATCCCTCCAAGACATCCCTATACACAATGTTGTTTGTGTTTTTTCCGGTGGGATCTATGTCTTTATTTGGCTTGGCCAAAATCCGAGTGGTCTGCCTTGAAACACCCCTCGACAGTGCAACATGGGGAATCAGTTGGTAAACATAAACAACATTCTGTCGTTAGCAGAAACAACATCGTGAACATCAGTATATTGATACCATTGGTGAATTTTGAATGAATTGATTAACCTCCTCATATAGTCACTCACCATGAGCTTATATAGCTGTTGGGGCTTCATGGGTGACCAGACGTCTAAGCATGGATTGCAAGGAAGAACGCTTTCTCTCTTTATGTAGAGCAATATAGTTGGAATAAAGTTATATCTACCAGTACTCTGATCATCTTTAATCATTGTTTGAGATAACCAGTCAAACTGCAGACCATTAACCACTATATTTATATTCTTATAGAGGTTTGTTTAAAGATAGAAGCCGATTATATCTCATAGTTCTTCCTACTGTTCAATACATGTGCCACTGCAGGAATTAGAAGCGCGTTATAAGTTTATTATTGATTCAAGGTTTGATAGACTGAAGACAGAAATGAAGGAAGAGATTGATAAGACGCATGCAGAATTAAAGGAGTCCTGTCGTGTTAATGACGAGCAAGTGATAAATCAGATAAAGAGGTCACATAACGAAGAAATGGCAACGGCTAACGCTAAAATGATGTTGATGAAGGACCACATGAGGAAAATGGCTGAAGAAGAGAACGTGACAGCAATGGATCTGATCGAATTTATGGAACATAGTTTCCCTCTTATCTGTAATCTTCGTACTGGGCTTGATTCTCAAAACACAAAGGCGGCGTGAGGGGCCTAGCACAATTCATTGTGAGGGATTGCCATCACTCTGACTCCTTCTCTCTGAACCTGCTGATGCTGGATGGAACATATGTAGAGGAATTTGCTGTTCATGCATGTCGTGTGCACGTTTTGGGCATCGTTTGCCAAGAGCATCATCTTGTGGAACTAAATGTAGTAGAATCATTAATTGTACACTCCATCTCACATCGAACATATGAATGCATATTTGCTGGTCATCTTATATTTGTCCTTGCCGGCGGTTAGTTGGTCCCGAATTTTCAGACTAAAGTACTCTCCCCTCGTCCCTAAATATGGCATATAAATTGAGTTAAAAAGTCCGTGTTTTCTAAGTTTGAGCAAGTGTATACAAAAGTACGAAGATACAATAAGAGATAAATATCAATGTATCCATTATACGATATATTTTCATAATTTATTTATTTAATATTGTATTTGTCATTAATGTTCCTTTATTATATTTGGTCAAACTTTGAAAGAATCGATTTCTTGACTAAATTTATACGCCGCTAAGTTTACTTATAGAGAGTTATTTCTCGGTAGACTTCTTATAGCCATGTAATCAAAGATCCCTGTACTTTCCTTTTTGAATCCTTAGAAAATTTGGCCCAATGTTCGGAGCTTTTTATATAAATTTTGTTAAATTCATCACACACGGTTAACCATTTGAAATTTCCTTTGACGGGTAGGTTCATCTCGCTTTTCACTCAATTTTCGTGCTCTAAATTTTCCGTTTCAGGACTCGAGTAGATTTTATACTTATGTGAATATATTTTCAGATTGTGCTTGGTGTATGTGTGTTTTTAACCCCTTTGTCTTCTCGGGTAAGCCGTCGACACTTACCGCCGTGAACTCAGTCCCCCATTAATCCGAGAACATCGACATTGGTTGGCGACGTGTTCGTCAGCTCGGTTCTCAGGAGGGAAATTCTTCCCATAGGTATGATCTAAAAATTATCGTGAAACACAAAAACGAAAAGGGAATCTAGAGACAAATTCATTTTTGCAATCAATTTGTGTTATACCTTCGTAATCCCATGCAAGGAGCCTGCTTGATATAGGATCGACGAAGAGACGTGTTGTATAACCCGTGCCTGTTGGCCGGTCCCGAAGATGTACAATGTAGGTGAAGTAGTAGAAAACGGGAAGATTATAGAAAGTAAATTAACACATGATGTAGACAAGCAACTTTTTTATTAATCTATGTAACCAGCAGTACAAACAGTATTATAATAGTCTTGCTTACATAAGAGAAAGAATAAAAGAATAAGACCCACCTAAGGTTAAACCTAGACACGTGCAAGCGCTTTGGCCACTCCTTAACGGCGGCAGTCAGTTTACGTACGTTGCCACATAAGCAAACTCACGGCCGCCGTTACAGAATGACCAAAACGCTCGCGCGTGACAACTTGGTGACCCGCTTTTCACGTTTCGCAACTTAGTGACTAAATCGCACATTTGAGACAAGTTGGTTTATTAAGCCCATGTTTTAGTCTTTTGTTGTGCCGAGCGATTGCGGTGTTTTCGCGCTCTTCCTTGTTGGAGTTGCTCAAACCTTGTCTTCAGGATGAAAACCCCCTTATCTAGGCTTATGTTGGCGCTTATGTATCATTTCCTTCCTGATTTGTTACTTTTGGAGAATCATTCACAATTTGTTTTAATTTTCATCATTCGCAAATTCCACGTGTTGTTGAGAGATCATCGGTAGTTGTTGTTCCTTGTGGATCACTGCTTCCTTTTTCTCTCATTCCGTAACAATTTGGAAGTGTACAAATTCGATATTTTACCAGTCTCTATATATCGTTTTGTTGCAGATGTGTGATTGGTATCATCTTAATATAAATATATTGCCTTCTATAAGAAATAACCACACACATTCATGTCTCTTTAATTTGTTCTAAAATCGCAGCAATATCAAATCCAAAGAAACCGAATATATGTAGAACATTTAATGTGTCGGTGCTTCTTTTTCAGAGAATTCGTCCAAATTCAAAAGCTGCAAACATTCAGGGGGACCTGTTGAAAACACACGCCAACGCGGAGCGCACGGCTTGCTCGTCTTGGCACAGAACCCGAGCCGCTCCAAGCCACCAACCAAAACCTTCCCCATTACTCCGCTGTGGACTTGAGCTCCATTCCCCTCCCCAGTCTCTCAAATGTCTGATTCCGAAGCTAGGGTTCCGGCCTCCACGGATATGGACGACGCGGCGGCTGGAGGGATCGATGGCGCAGTGACCACGCCGCCGCCTGAGCCCACCTGCCCCGTCTGCATGGAGCCCTGGAACTGCACCGGCGACCACCGCATCTGGTGAGTGAGACGGTCTGGACTGTGTTTTGTTGTCCTTGCTGTTGGTGTTCACTGCTGAGCTAGCTGCTCCATATCTTGTGCTCGGGTTTAGAACATGGCCTGCATATGCGCTACTCATCTCGGCGCCACGAATATGTGGGCGATTCCTTCGTGTGTGTGCGTTTGCGTGTTAGATTCCGAATTGATTGGTGCGCAGTTAGTATATCTCCATGCTGTGGTCGGATATGGTCCACAGGTCCAGTGAAGTTTTTTTTACAACCCACTAACTTTGCTGCCAATGTCTCCGAGCTTTAATTATAAGCGATTATTGCTTGTTTCTTTGTAAAACACAGGTTGTGGTTCAGTAGTGGTTAAGACTTGCATTCAATCTTGCAACCATTCACTAGGATATATAGGCTGTTTGCACAGCAACAATGCCTTCTGTCTCAATTTTTAGTCCCAAATTTTAAGGTCTAGTGCAGTTTGTTTTACAATGCACCAACTTTGCTGCCAATGTTGACGATCTTGTATTTTATTTAGGGAGTGTCTATCCAGCAGCTAGCTGTTTTGATTTTCAGAAACATACAGTTTTTCGAACCAATAAGATAGAGACAGCTGTAAACACAAAACTGAGTCATCTTTCTGTCTGTTTTACTTTCCCGGCAAACAGACACATTTTTTTAGTCCCTTTTGAGTCGCTGCACAAACTGGGGTAAACAGACTCAGTTTTCAGTCCTGAACATTTTTTCCCACCTGATGCTAGAAAAAGCCAGGTAAGCTGGGAACAAATAAAAAGCATGAAAAACCCAACAATACAGGTGGGCAACCCAAAACAAAAGCACAGCTCAGAACTACTCTTCTTCTCCAGCAAGAAAGAGAGGTACGGGCTCACCTACTCCACCCCCTGCCCCGTCGCGTCCACTGCTGCTTCTTCGCTCCTCCAGATTGGGATCCACATAAACTCTCAAGAAAAAGAAAAAGAAAACCAATAGGAGGGAAATCAGATAAGGGCAGATGAACTTAGATCAGAACAGACGACTTGTGTACTAGTTCTGAACCTGCAGATTATTGCTCAATTATTGTAATATTTAGGAAGAATGAACTTTTCGACGAGACTTGGATATCAAGACGTTCAGTCTTTACTGAGGCTTGGAAAACCAACTATCCAACTTAAAAGAACCCATCTAAATGGTTGTATATATGCAGAGTCGACGATGTTTTTAACTACCCTAAACAAAAAAGAAAACTCAGTGTAAAAAGACGCAAAATAGCTCAAAGGGAATCACACATGCAAAATGATTAAGCAATCAAAAAAGGACTCTGAAAAAATGAACAACACATATGAGCAACTCTCAAACTCTGTAAAATGAACATTTTCGAATAAAAACTATGAATATGGATCCTCCTCCTTTATCCGGGGTTGGTGGAACCGCCTACCAAACTGAAAACAAATGGTGGGCGGAGTTACCCCACACAAATACCCAGGAAAAGAATGGAAAATGCAAATTTTGAGATACTCAAGAAACTTAGGAAAATGAAAATGCAAATTATGAATGATGAAATAATATAATGAAATAACTTCCACAAATGAAAATGCAAATTATGAGAGACTAAAGGAATGAAGAACTAAAATTGCAAATTATGAGGAACTGAGGGTCTGAGAAAATACTGAGAAAACAGAGGGAAAGAAGTAATGAAAATCTAAAATGAGAAAATGAAGTAATAAAGAAATGAAAGGCAAATTATGAGTGAATTAAGTAATGAAATAATCAAGTAAATTAGGAGAGTGAAAATGAAAATCACGATACACTGAAGTAATGAAATAATCAAGAAAAATAATGAAACCAAGAATGAGAAACTAAAATAATAAATGCCATGAAGGAATGAAAGACTGAAAATGCAAAGTATGAGGAAATGAAGGAATGAATGACTGAAAGAAGTACTCAAGAAAATCATGATGTACTGAAGGAATAAAGGACTGACGATGCAAATTATGAGAGAATGAAGTAATGAAATACTCAAGATACTTAGCCAAGTGATAGATGAAATTATGAGGGACTGAAGGAATGAATGACTGAAGGAATACTCAAGAAAATGAAGAGATGAAGTAATAAAAAACTCAAGTAATGAAAATGCACAGTATGAGTGACTGAAATAATGAAAGACCAAAGATACTTAGCCAAGTGAAATTGCAAATTATGAGAGACTAAAGGAATGAATGACTGAAGGAATGAATGATCATAACTGAGCAACTTAAGAACAAAATGAGAAACAAACTGAGAGAAGAATGACGGATAAATAATAACAAAACTGATGAAATATTGAGGAAATGGGAGAAAAAAAATGATTGAATGAAGAACATAAATGAGAATGCAAGACTAAGAATGCAGACTGAAGAACTGATGACTAAATAACAAGGCTATAACAAACACAAAAAATGAAAACCTGAAGAACCGTGCCAAATTCAGACTCCATAAACACATCGTCGATCATTAAGCTCTACGTGGAGCCCATTAACGATGAAAGACATCTCATGATCAGGTTCGTAATCTGGTGCACGACGAAGTACATAATTCACTGACAAATTGTCACCAAACCTTCTCATTGTTTGATCGCTGCAAAAACAAAGTGATCAATGGGTTGAAAAAAAAGCTTCACAAAGTAATATGACAAGATGTAAAAAGATTCAAAGATAATCAGAAACAAAGCATTAGAATGTGATCACCTAAAATGCACAGAAGGATCAAAAGACATAATACCCAACAATCGGAATTGCTTGCAAAAAGCTTCAAAGCAATAACAAGTACTCCCTCCGATCCATATTAGTGGGCATAACTTTGTCTAAATTCATATGTATCTAGTTAAGTATTTAGACTAGATACATGTGTATCTAGACAAAGTTGTGCCCACTAATATGGATCGGAGGGAGTAGCAAAATTTGCCAAATTTACAGTATGCTAACAACAAGCAGTACCATGAAGACCAAAAAAATGATCATATACTGAACACACAAAAAAGACTAAAATCCTAACTAGATAAATATATGAGCACACCATCAGCCTGAGCACACTAGCAGACTGACCTAAAAATCATCTAAAGCCTAGTATAATCACCAAAACTGAACCCTAAACTAACCATCAGCAAGCTCGAACACAAGCAACAGCGATTTAGGACGAACTCCCCTGATGCAATAAAACCATTAGAATTCACCAGGGAATTGCAGAGGTAAGACTCCTAGGGAGAAATGTGTGAAGAAAATTGGTGTATACATGCACGTCACGCTAAACAGAGGGATCGGTCCATGGCAGGGGCTCTTCAGGGTGCCAAAGTCCTAGTCCCCTGATCGCTTGTCGCCATTCCGAAATGTGTACATTCCAAGTCCCTGCTTCTTGCCTTCATGCCATGAGCCTGCGTAGCAATGGCCATTGGCAAAGCTGTAGACACCAAACCATGGATCTTGTCCCCAAAGTACTCACCTGAGTTCCGATCACCATTTCTGAAACAAACTGCGACAGAACGTTACAAATTAGCAGCAACCAATGCATGAATTTCTCGCCGATGTTGCTTGAATTACTATGAACAAATTATAAGGTCGCTGGAGCTAATGAGGCAATCGAACAGTTGCTGAGGAATGGAACAGTGTGACCAAATCAAAGCAGGGGATTTCGCTTACCGAGAATGGTAGCTGCCATGGCCGTGCTTGACGCCGCACTTGAACTCTCCAACATATGACTCCCATCGGAGTAGGTCTGGACGCCGATTTCGTGGCTCTTCCCGCCGGTCCACTTGCCGGCGTAGCAGTCGCCGCTGTAGAAGCGGTAGACTCAACTGCATCCGCCAATCTACATCCGAAACACAAGCTACAGCCACCGACATAGATGACTAGCGTGATTCGAGCTAAATTAGACCAAAATCAGAGAACAGAGCAGGGGGGCAGGGGGTGGATGGATACCCATATCTACGGCGGTGCGCAAGCCTTTCACGCTCGCGAATCGGCGGTCCCTTCGCCATTGGACGGCGATTGATGCGAGCGGCGGCTCTCTCAATCGAACCCAGCGCCGCCTCCACGGTCGCCACTCTCTCCGTCGGCTGTATCCCCGACTCCCGAAGCACCGCCCCCACCAGCGCCAGCTGATCTGGCTGCGGCGGTGACCTCTCTGGCCTCCGCCATGTCTTCTGCCTCTCCCTCGAGCGAACCGACGCGCAAAGCACCGTCTCCGAACACGAAATGAAAAAGAAAAAAAAAACTCAAGAGACCTCGTTGACTCAGCCGCGAGACTGAAAAAAATAAAAGAATGAGGGAGAGAGCTCTTAGATTGGTGAAACGAATCGGACGGTCCAAAAAGTGTCTGTTTCTGAATTACAAAACAGCTAGCTGTTAAATAGGAAAAGTGTTTATTTATAGGTGAACATTGCTTGTGTCCTCGTAAAAAAATACAGGTTGTGTTTTAGTAACAGTTAAGACTTGCATTAATCTTGCAACCGTTCACTAGGTTGAAGGCTATCCGCACCGTAAGCATGGATAAACTGGGTAGCAATGCCTTCGTCTCACTATCGACTACGCAGCAATTTTGGGGCGAGTCTCTAGTTGAATTGTCATGCCACATGATTCTGTAATATATGTGGCGATATGAACATGGGGAGTAAGAGTGGTGAACTGGTGATCACAGAAGGATAAGGAAGGTTGCTGTTTTAGAAGTGCCAAGGAGGTGGCAGTGGGTGGTAGCAGAGGGGAGGAGGGGAGGCGCTTATCACATCTGTTGACGATACCACCATGTTTTTTTTTCTTTGTTGAGGCATAGCCATGTGTACTTTTTTTATATCAGATCAAGTATCAGATCCATGTATGCATGGGTTTTGTTTGAACTACGGGGCTAGTGAAAATTATGTACCACTGATCATCTCCTGTCACCGCACGCAGCTGCATTCCATGTGGACATGTCTATGGCAGGTCGTGCCTAGAGAGGTGGCTGCATCGTAACGGCAATGACAGTGCGAAGGTACCATGCATGATTCTGTATATACTTTATGTTAGCTCTGGATCAAATCAAATCACAAGTATATATGGCGTATATCTGAGTGAAATTTGTGAACTTAAGCATGTATGCCTATCTTTTTTTTTCCAGTGCCCTCAGTGTGGAGAACAATTTGAACACAACCTTATCATCAACCTCTACGCGCCAGGGAATTTGTGGGACGGTTGCTGCCGCTTACAGGTTCTATCTCTTTCTTGTGGTGCATATAAGTTCGAAATTATGAATTATTCATTTCTTAGGCATCTTGAATTCTTGATCGATAGGAATAATAGTTTCTCTCTTTTATTGTATCAACAGTTGGAATGGTAGCTGTGTAAAAGTGCCAAATTATGGAAAAAATTATTGGGCATCTCGACTGATAAGAATAATAGTTATCTTTGTTGCATTTTTGCTCTTTTGATTCTTCTGCCAAAGAAACGGCTTTGGTATGAGTTTGCTTTCTTTCACCCTAGAGGTAACAGACAGCTGATGCCGACACTATCATAGATAAGTATAATATAATACATGGAACTGATTAACCTTGTCGTATTCAATACATGCTCATATAGTCAATCCGTATGAGTATATATAGCTGCCTGTCTTCACATGTCGCCAAACACGTAAGAAAGGATGTGTTGATCACAGTGAATAAACGGTTATCAATTGTAAAGTATGGTCAGTCTGTATACTGGATGCTGGTTCTATCTCACAAATTTTTCTTTTGCCCAATCATGCTGCTGCAGGAAGCAAAAGCGCATTTCCAGTCGAACATTCGCGAGGCAGCGGCACGTATAGTAGCTATGGTAGTTGAGGAGAAAGCAAGATCTGATACCAGGATTGATGAATTGATAGCAAAGTGGGATGAGAAAGATGCTAATGTGGATGCAGAAATTGAAAAGAAGCTTGCAGAATATGCAGACAACAGGAGGGTAGAAACGGAGCTTTTCCGTGCTGACGTGATAGATCAGGTACAGAGGATGTGGAACGACCAAGAGGCAACGGCTAGAGCTGACCTGATGACAATGAAGGAGAGGATGAGGAAGATGGCTGAAGTAGAGCAGGCAACGGCGGCAGATTTGATAGAATTCATGGAGTTGATTATCCTCGACTGTCACTGTTTTCCAACCCGCGTGCTTCAGCCTCTGCCTCTGCTCCTGCTGTTGCTCCTGTGGATGCTCAGAACAACACAAGGCGGAGCTGGATCGGCCCGATCAACTGCCACCAGTTCCAACACTGCCTGGTCCTGCTGATGCTGTGAAGAAACGGCGCCGCCGAGGAACCTGATATATACCGACGAAATTCATGGAGAAGACATGGCCATCGACTCTGACCCAGTTGCTGAACTTGCTGATGCTGATGGATGGTTGTAACTCCATATCTTCTCCTAACTACGGTACTCTACATCCTATGTATTCCTACGCCACCATGCTTGTGTACTCTCCTTGCTGGTTTGGTCATCTTTTCTGATCATCAACAACATCGACTAATCGTGTGTACTCAATGCAGTAGGCAGACTAGTAAAGTAATTAGCTTTTCTCTGCACGGCAATGTCATGAATATTGTTGTGCATCATTCCCGTGGAAATGACATATGGAAAACAAAATATTCCCTTCAAGAAAAAAGCCTTCTTATAGATGTGCTTGAGGGAAGATACAGCCTGTTGTTCAAAAGAGTGACACAGATCTGACGTGCACTCCATCATACTAGGACCAGTCATCGTAACATAACGCAGAGGTTAAACGCCTACTCCCTCGGGCTTGACAACGGGTGATTCTTCCCATATACTAAATCATTGTAGTACAATCAACGATAAAACTTGTTGAGGCCATCAGACGTAGCACGGCCGGTCCGGCCACCTCTGCCACAGTCACACAGACCGTTCCTCTCGTGGTGTTGTGATTAGCCTAACAGCCTTTTCTTAGTCTACTTTTGCTACCTGAGGTGCCTTAATATACATATTACGATGTTTGACTCAAATAACGAACCCTCCACTACTTACAAGTTCAATCTTAGTACTATTTTTTTTTTTGAGGAAGGATCTGATCATATATAAAGGAGGCTCGACACTTTTACAGCTAGGTCCAGAAGAAAACAGAAAAATACAAAAGAACCCAGGAAAAGTGCACAAAGCACCCTCAGCCGCCGGAAAAGAACGCAATCAGATCCAGAGCTTGCCCCAAGCTTCCTAGACGCCGGCGAGGTCACCGTACCGCAAGCCGCCGGAGAGCCGACGCCGCCACAGCTTGTAGATGACCGCAGGAGCCGTCCGCCGCCGCGCGACGGAGCTGAAACGCGCTGAACGAGCACGGTCACAGCGCCAGCACCCCGACAACGCCCAACCTCCAGCCGAGTCGCCGTCGTCCAGGACCACCACCGCCAACCCCCGACCACCTCCAGCCTCCACTCCCCTCGCCACCGAGGCCGGCCGGAGCAGAAACGCCGGAGAAGAAGCCCTCCACCACCAGGACCACCAAAAGCGGAACACGAGCATCCACCGGCTCCTCCCCTCGCCACCTTGGCCGGCCGGAGAAGCGCAGCAGGAAGAACGCGCCCGACGAAGCACCTTCACGACCTCCCCGGCGCAATGGCCGGAACGGGGAAAGGAGGGGAAGGACCAGAACCAGCTCGCCGACGCCATCGCCCCCGTCCTCGACGTCGCCGGAGAGCACGCACACCTAACTAACCCTATCTACACGCACAACGATTACCGGAGCTCCCCCCGCCTCCCGGTGCCCAGACGGCGACCGGAGGCGGAGGGGAGCGGCGAAATCGCCGGCGAGACCGAGAACTTTCTGGTCGCCCTCCGAGTCGCCTGCTCTCTACTGTAGCGAGGGACACGGGAGCGAGAGCACGTCTCAATCTTAGTACTATTTGTACACGCAGTCAACACATATCCAACAAATTTAGCCTTAGTGATCGCCATCTTAAAACCGTCATGCACGGACGGACTTGACCCATCAAATGTTACTTTCTTGACTCTGTTTGTCCCTTCTTTTCCGTAGCACCGTCATTTATCCTTGACTCATGCGAAAATTCAGTTATTCCCCGCTCTCTTTTGTGTTCCCCAATTTTTGGAGTATCCGTTCAACGTCACATATCGGTCTTATAAAAATCACTATATATGACAACATTGTTGTGCCATCACCCCGTTAGCCCCTTCCTTGATCTATGTGAGAGTGAACTTGAAGAGATCAACCAACAATCATGGCATGATCAATCAACAATATATCATGAGCTAACACGTTCATCGAATGATCTAGATATAATAAGCATATCAACTTACCGCTTCTTACACGCGATGAGGGTTTTCTCCACCTCCTACCGGCGCCGCCACCGATCCATCTCGCCTATGTGGCCTTAGGCCCATGGTGGCGCTGCGGATCACGGCCCTTGCCAACGGGAAGACTATGTTCTCATATACTCGCTCCATCCCAAAATACAAAGCGCCTTTTAATTTCGCTGGTCAACGACGTCCAACTTTGACCATGATTTATACTTATAATATGACCATAAAATTATTATAAAAATATATGGAATGAAAGAATTGTGCAAGACGAATCCAACGGTACCATTTATACATTCTAGATCCACATAATTTATTATATATTAACGGTCAAAGTTGAACACCGAATACCAGCACAAAATAGCGCGCCTTATATTTTGAAACGGAGGGAGTACATTTTTTGTGTTTGGTTAGAGTTTGTTTCCTACTTAGGAAGATGAAGCGACGGCGGCTCACTGAAAATGGAATAAGGTTCTCCCCGCCTAGTTCTCGTTCCGACAGCATGTCTAGCGTTGTTGGAGGGCGTGTGGAGATGTGTGTCTGGCGGATTTCGCGGGATTTGGTCGGTGTTTGTCTTCGGTGGATCCGCTTGGATTTGGTCTTCATTCGTGTGTCTACAATTTGGATGCTTCTGATCTACACTTCTCTTAAACGGCGGCGGTTGCTGCTCTGTTCTGGTGCGCTGGTCCTGTGGGGTCTTAGCGCGACGACTTATCGACTGTCTACTACAACAAGTTTTGTCCGGCTCCGACGATGGAGGGGTGATGATAGCGGCGTGTCTTGGGCTCACTCTAGTGTTGTAGTCGTCGCTAGGTGGTCTACGGACCTAGATGTAATTTTTGGTTACTTTTTGTGATAGTGATGAATAGATATAAAGTTTTCTTGAAAAAAAAAAACTTACCGCTTCTTACGTGTGAAGATGCATCAATATTTTAAAATAAAGATCACATGTATATAAAAAATCAACTCAAATTGTCATTACGGGCCCTCGCGGATAGTGCCTGGCCGTGCCGTAGGAGGCCAGCCCGTTGGCTGCCAGCCATACGTTCGCACCAGAACCTTCCTTGCTTCCACATTATTCAGTTGCCGCTTTCGCGGAGAATTCTGTTTCATCTCCTCCCAACTCTCTCCATGTCTCCTCCGATCCCGGCCGATTCGGAAGCAAGGGTTCCGGCCACCAGGGAGACGGCTGATGCGGCGGCTGGAGATGCCGTCGGCGCAGTGTCCACGCCGCCGACGCCGCAGATGGAGGGTGCGGCGGCTGAAGAAGGCGACGCCGCAATGACCACGCCGCCGCCGCCCACCTGCCCCGTCTGTATGGAGCCCTGGACCTGCAACGGACACCACCGCATCTGGTAAGGAAGAAGACTGCGCTTTGTCGTCATTTGTGTTTGCTGCTCAGCTAGCTGCCCCATATCTTCCTTGATCTTAGTGCCCAGGTTTAGAACATGGCCTGCATATGCGCTGTTTAGTATAGCATTTAGAATATGTGGACTGTCTGTTCGTGTTTGGTGTTAGATTTTTGGTTGATTGGTACAGTAGCTAGTAATTACCATCATCTCCATGCTGAGGCCGGCTTGATGCCTTGACGGTGCAGAATTTGTTCATATACAATGGTCAATCACAAATTGTAATGTAGTCTCTAGTTGAATTGTTACCTTCGTAATCTATATATGCGACATGAACACGAGGATTACTGGCTTAGGAGCGGTGATCGCAAACGATGAGGCAGCTTATGGTTTTAGTGGTGCCAAGGAGGTGGCAGTGGGTGGTAGCTAAGGGGAGGATGGGGATGCTGTTGAATGTGGCACATCGGTGGAACTTTAGAGGGTTTATCACATCTGGTGATGATGCCAACATTTTTTTTTTAGTTTCTGTCTTGGGGCATACCAGTGTTGAGTTTTTCATATCAGATCCGCATATACACGGATTGTGTTTGAACTTTGAACTACGCGGCTAGTGATTTTTTTGTAAAATTGATTATTTCCTATCTGCCCCCATCCAGCTGCATTCCTTGTGGGCATGTGTACGGCAGGTCGTGCCTAGAGAGGTGGCTGCGTCGTTGCGGCGATGACGGTGCGAAGGTACCCTGCACGATTCTGTATATTGTTTATCTTACCTCTTCACATATCAAATGACGGATTGACGGTTATCTTTTTTCCAGTGCCCTCAATGTGGCGAACCCTTTGAGCGCAAGCTCATTACCAACCTCTACGGTCCAGGAAATCTGTGGGATGGTTGCTGCCGTTTACAGGTTCTGCCTTCTTTTTATTTCTAAGGCATCTTGATCGATAGGAATAATAGTTCCTTTCTTTCCCTGGAGCAATAGTTATCTCTACCACAAATCCACATCATCTCTATTCAATGTTATAGATAACCTGTTAAAAAATAGAGAACAAAAACATACCCCCCCTCCCGCGTTGCCCACGTCAGGCGACAAGGGGGAAACCCTAGCCGCCGCCGGAGGGAATGCCGGCAAAGCAGTGCGCGCCCAGGTAAGGTGGCGGCGGGGCTTCGGTTCTTCCTTCCGCTCGATCTCCAGGCGCGGAGCGATGTGGCGGGCGCACATGGCGGAAAGGTGGCGCGCAGTGCGAGGAGACGGGCGAACACGGTCGAGCGCTGAGGAAGGAGGCATCACGGTCCTAGGGCGGCATCAATAGGCGGCGGGCTGCGTGGGCCGTCCCGGGTTTGATTTGGGCCGGACGGGCCGTGGCCCTTGCACTCTATCACCGACGCATGGTGCCAGTGACACTTGGCGGGACGGCGAGGAAGCTGGGTGGCGGCCCCAGGCCATCGCAGAAGGTGCGGCGGCGGCCCCCATGGCAAGAGGTGCCACGGTTGGGTTCCAGCGCACGATGGCAGGAGCGAGGAGCTTGGTGGTCTGCAACAGCACCGCTCTGCTTGTCTTGCTTCTACCGACGCTTCGCGGGTAGGTCTAGCTCCGGGCGAAAGCCTTGCGTCGACTCATGTCTGTGCCGATGACGGCGGCGCCTTCGGGCGTCGTTTACCTTCTGGTTTGTGTCATCGCAGATTTCTGATTCTGAACGATGCAAGTGGTTTTAAGATCTCCGAATGAAAACCTAACCTCCCTCGAAGCGGGCGACAGTGACGGACGCGTCACTTCCTTGTTGGAGGCGTCGCCTTGGAACTCTTGTCCTTGGCGGTGCGTCGGTTTCGCGACGGTTGGGCAGGTTGGCTCGATGGTCAGGGGAGGTGAATGCCGGGGTAGTGACCCTATACGGTGGTGGTATGTCGAGGCGGCAGCCTCGGTCTCCTCTACAGCCTTGACCTAGCGAGGTTTGGATGGCGACCTGGTGCTGCATGAGCAGCAAGTTTGTCGACACGGCTGGTTCGGCTCCGGACGATGCGGAGTTTGATCTGGTTACTACGTCGGGTGGTGGCCTTGGACTTGGCGCGATGTCCGAGATCTACGAGCGGTCACGTGAGTAGTTAGGGCTACGAGACGGCTGGGTCGTGCGGCGTTGTGGATCGTGTGCGGCGTTGATGCCGAGTGTATGTCGGGGCGGCGGCCCCGGAGCCGATGGCGTGTGTTTGTCGCGTCGGTGAACTTGCATCGTGTTGATGATGGGTTTCCCTCGCTTGTGCGGTTTTTGGCCTGGTTTCCTTATAAACCGGACAAAGTACGGTTTTGGGTCCAGTTTCCCTCATAAACTGGGTCAACTCTATTCTTCTATACGAATTGCAGGAACGCCCTGCCCTCTTCGAGAGGTTCCTCAAAAAAAAAAAGAACAATTGTTGTTTATTTAACCATCAAATGCTGTCTCACACAGTACCTGCTGGATTGTCTACCTAACCAAAAATCAGATGTGGCAGAGGTAACACACAAGTGATACCCACGCTATCAGAAATAACCATAAACCATACCTAGGATTCATGGAACTGATTAACCTCCTCATACTGATACACGCTCATATAGTCAATCCCAATGAGACATGTTGCTGTCCTGTTTCAATTGGTGACCAGATGTCTAATCTGGAGGTGCTGATTATTTTTTTCGATAATTAAGAAGAGAATTATTTTGAGAAGTTTTGATTACTTTCACAAGAATTAACAGCAATCAGTTGAAAAGTAAGCTCACTATGTATACTCGAAATGCTTGTTTAAAATGGATGCCGATTACATCTCACATATTTTTATTTTGTTCAATCGCCATGCCGCTGCAGGAATTACAAACACATTATGAGCGTGAGATGGACAGACGTTCGAAATGGATTGTTGCTGAGTACAAGGCAACAATGGAGTCTGAGATTGATAAATGGACGGTAAAGCTAGTCAATGATGTTTCTACGTTGGTTGCAGAAGGTTTTTCCACGTCGGTTGCAGAATTGGAGGAACAATATGCTAAGAAGCTAGGAGAATATCAAAACAAGTCGAGGGAAGAAAGGGATCAGTTAATGAGAATGTGGAAAGAAGAAAAGGAAACGGCTAACGCTAATCTAACGGCAATGAAGGAGCGGATGAAGAAGATGTCTGAAGAAGAGAATGCGACGGCAACAGAACTGATAGAATTCATGGAGCTGAGTTTCCCCCAACTGTTACCGATTTCCGTCCCACATGCTTCTGGCTCTGCTCCTCCTCCTGCTCCTGTGGATTCTCAGAGCAACACAAGGCAGCGCTGGAGTCGCGCTGATAACCTGCGACCACTTCCAGCACCGCCTGGTCCTGCTGATGCTGTGAGCAAAAGGCGGCGCCGAGGGACCTGATACGTACCAAGAGTATTCATGGAGCAGACAAGGCAATCGACTCAGTATCTCGTCCTGCTTACGGTACAACACATCTCATGTGTTCCTCTGCTAGCTACACCATGATGAACTCAATGCAGTAGGGTCACTAGTTTTAATATGCGTCTCACCCTATCGAACATATACATATATGTGTTCCGATAATCTTTGTCTGTCTGCTGAGGTTAATTAGTCCCCAATGTGTGTTTTTTGTTTGCTTGGCAGTTGGCAGCAAACGATTGACAGAATCTGCTGTAGCCAACGCGAGTCAGAGACACTAACGCTTCAGATCAAGGGAATGTAAACGAGAAGAGTATCAATCAGACATGGGCACCGTTGCGGCTGACCAGATTTTCACTGCTTCCTCCGCAGTGCATCCACGCCTTGAGCTTCCTGGCCTTGTTCACCACGGTGTCGAACGACAGGATCACGTGCACCGTGATGAATAGGACCCCGACAGCGCCGACTGCGATGATGACGTATGTAGACGTCTCATAGTCCAGCTGTCCAGGTAGCTGCCGGCGGCGTACGCGCCCAGCAGGCCGAACTGGTCAAGCACCACGGCGGTCTGCATCGCCCACAGAGGCGCGCCGCGCTGTTTCATGGAGCGCTGCAGCATCAGTATGATGACCACGATGGAGGCCACGAACGAAGTCGCGTTGTAGTAGAAGAAGGCCTGGTACCATGTCAGGTTGCCGGCGACAACCAAAGGCGAAGGAGGAGGCGACGGTGAGGATACTATCTCGTCGTCGCCCAACGTGCCTCCAGGAGGCGAGAGACCCGCCTGGTACGTCACGCTAGCTCCGAGCATGCCGAGCAGCATCAGGACATCCTTGCGTCTCAGGAACCTCTTGCTCTGCTCGGCGGAGACCTCCTCCCTTCTGTTCAGCTTGCGCAGCCCTTTCACACACTGCAGCCATGGCTGCTCTGCCCAATTGTGGCGGATGGCGGACACGTAAAGTAGGATCTGTAGAACGAGGAAGGTGACCACTGCGGCTACGAGTACTAATAATGGAGGTGCCCAGTTTCCGGTAGCTGCCAGCTGCGTAGGCACCCAAGAGGCCCAGCAACCCGACCAAGACGCAGACAAGCAGCGCATTGCTCCGGATACCCTGCCTGTACAGCGTCTGGTTTACCAGAAGGAGAATGACGGCGACGGACGCCATGAACCCCGTCGCGTTGCAGTACAAGAACACATGGTACCTGATGGTGGAGGACCGGGTCACCGGTGTGGAGGTACCTATTGTCCTCGTTGCTTGCTGGCCAGAACCCACCCGGCGGGTTCAGCCCGGTTTGGTTATGAGACGGTGGCGGTAATGATGGCGAGCTGCAGCAAGAACTTGCGCTTCCTCTCCAGGTGTTCGTAGTCACCACCTTTGGACCCGGGCTCGTCGTCCGGGGGGAGGCGCAGCAGTGTTCGTGCAAACTTCTTGCCCACGCCGTGGACCCAATTTATCAGCTTGCTCCTCCCATAAGCCGTGTACGCCATGACCTTTTTTTTTATGAGTAAAACAACTTTATTACTGATCACAGTTGGGCAAATCGCCCTTTACAAGCACAGCGATATTCGCTGGGATATCATTTTCCCAAAAATTCATCATACCCGGTGTACATTGAGCACCTAATTCAGCTAACGCATGGCATACACCAACAAGACGGCAAAACGGCCTGGGATAAAACGTAGATTGTGGTGGTGACGTCACGGCAGCTCCCGACGACTTAAGCGCCCATGAGGCCCAATAGGCCCAGTATCATGACCATGTTGAGCGTGCGCCTGACGACGAGGCCCGAGATTGGCAGTCGATTATGGTGGGCCCATTTCGGTCTATGCCATTTCTCAAAAAAAAGCAAGTAATTATAAACTTCCCTTTTTGTGTGTCTAAAAATTAGTATTCTACATCGTTGGATCATAGTTCAACGATCCATATTTTATTTCCCCAGATATAAAATGTTTGTAACCCTAACCATGTCTTCTTTTCTCCCCTGTCTTTTCCGCCGCCGCTCTTTAGTTCTCCTTGCTCAACCAACTCTCGGCCACAACGTCACCGGAGTGATCCCCTTCATCTTGCCACCTCCGAAGAAGAAACGAAAGGAGGGAAAGAAGTAAGTTTTATTTCTCAGGAAATTCGGGTGCGGACGAATTACAGAAGAGTCAAGTGACTATTAGCAATCCAAAGTTTTACCCCACTAAGTGATGTTTTTTTTAATTTCAGATCTCTGAAACCGAGGTGACATAACCTCCTCTCTCTCTGATGTCTTCTTCAACCCCATCCGGTTCGAGAGCCAATGAGGTAGCTAGGGTTCCTGTGGTAATGGGCACAGGAGTTGAAGGGGGAGACTGGTTTGAGACCAATCCGGTGCCATCACCCATTTGTGTCGTATGTCTGAAATCCTGGACTTGCAACGGTGCACATCGCATCTGGTGAGGGGACTGAATTTTATCTTCCAATACATTGTTTACTTGATATTGTGCTCAAGTTTAAAAAATATGGCCTACCTATGTTCACGTTTCTTTTCTTTTTCGGTTTGCCCGGTGGGCGGCAACTCTTATCTGTTATTGCTTAATAATGGAATCTGGCTCCCCTTTGGGAGGTGTATGTAAACAAAAACGGTCTAAGACAACAACAGTTGATAGATGTTTGATTTTGTTTGACGGAACAACTTTGGCTTTGAATCAACACAACCCCAGCCCTGTGGCGTGCCTCATGAGAACTGGGCCTGACAATTGCAGTTCAATTCTAAAATAACTAGTGCACACAATATATGCTAGCTGCTCCTCAGTACGGAACTTCGGTGGACATCTCTAATGGTGCTTATCAGTTATCACAACTGGCGACAATACAAGGGAATTTCCATATTTCTTTTCGTGTTGAGCATATATACTAGTTTTTTGTTTTTCCATACATGACCCGTGTTTGCATGGGTTGTGTCATAATTTCAACTTCTTTTTCGAAGAGGGGAGCATAGCCCCGGCCTCAGAATTAATCGATGCACACATCCGTTCATAATTTGAACCGTGGATCAACTAATCGAAATTTCGTGCATTAATTGATCATATCCCCTCATATTTTGCGTGCAGCTGCATTCCTTGCGGACATATGTACGGAGATCGTGTCTGGAGTGGTGGCTGCAGTGTTCGGACAATGAGAGGGCAACGGTACTACTATATGCATGATCCTCTACACATACTTCATATTAGCTCTGGTAGAGATCAGACTGCAGATATATTGCTGATGCATAGTTCCCAATGTCACATATGTAAGTTAATTATTGCTGAACTAAAGCATGCACGCCTATCTTTCTTTCCAGTGCCCTGTGTGTAGCCAACTATTTGAACGCAGGCATATTATCAACCTTTGTGCACCGGCAAACATGTGGGACGGTTGCTGCCGTATACAGGTTTTGTCTCTTTTTTCGATCTTGTGTACTTTACAATTTTGTAAATTAAGAATAGTCAGTAGAATAATTTTTTTTCTCTTTGTAAAAATAACCAAAGATTGGCGGATCTAAGGATTTTTTTTCATTGGGTACGCGGCACCAAAGGAAATATTGTCCATTTCGACAAAATTTATTTACCAACTTCATAAATAATTGTAAATTTGCATTATAATACGGTATGTAAATTTCATTATAATACAGTATAAAAGGAATAAATAATGTGTAACTGAAATAGTAAGTACGAAAGTGCATAAATTGGCATGCAAATTGTTAAAAACCCATACTAATAGGCTGAAATATACATAAAACTTCTTTTTACTAGGCAGCACGCTGCACGTACGACCAGTGGCGGAACTAGGGGGGACCAGCAGGTGCCCTGCCCCCCCCCCCCCCCCCCCCCCCCCCCCCCCTATGGTAATGTATGACATGAAGAATTATGGATTTAGTGCTTAATTTAGATAAGATTTTATGCAAAATTAGCCATGTTGGCCCCCGCTAATTGAGATTTGCCTTATTTGGCCCCTCTAATCATGAATCCTAGTTCCGCCCCTGCGTACGACTTCAGCTGAACGGTTTTGCCATATCGATCAACGATTTTTTTCTCACTACTACACATCTACACGTACGGGAGCAGTCTGTATTGTGTTGGGCAGTTTTGCCACTGATAGAACGCACTTCTTTTTTCGTATACTACTAGTAGTACATAGTTGCATAGCTCGGCATACCCTGTGGCTCCGCCAGGCAAAGAATTAGCGCTGCAATTGCCTTGTTTCCATATCATTAACTAGAAAGCATATACACTAGGTGTACTTTCCAAAAAAAAATCCTTCAAACTAGATCTGTGTTGATTACATCTCACATATTAGTCATTTGCAAATTGATCTTCCATTGCACGAATTAAAAGCGCATTAGAAGTTCAAACATGACGAGTTAGAACTATCTTTGATAATACAATTGCCGAAGTGTTGTGACGTGTGTGGTTTTTGTAATTGCCACATATGCAGGAGAAGTTAAGAGCCAAACTGGAGGAGCAAGCGGTTTGTAAGGCAGAAGCTGAAGCCAAGATAATGGAGCTTACGTCTCTTTTAGCTGAGAAGGAGCAATTCTGGAAAGAACAGTTGACTCATATGGAGAGGAAGTCCAATGAACAAATGGAAGCAGCGAAAGCTAAGATGATTTTAATGAAGGAGCGAATGAAGAAGATAGCTGAAGAAAAGAAAGCGGCATCTGAGGAGTTGATGGAATTTACCGAGCGGATATTTCCTCCCTTATCGCCAGCTCAAACCCCTCTCGCTCTCGCTCCCACATGTGTTGTGAAGAAAAGGCGAAGCCATTGCCAACTCCCAGCCGCTCGTAAACAATCTTTTCCTCCTGAGGTTGTCGCCGAGAGAAGGTGGCAACCGGCGGGCACCCAACTACAAGAACTGACTAATGTAGCGGAATCTCGGCATCTCACCATCACACAAGGCCTGGCTCTAGACGCAGCCCGTAGAGGAGATGGAGCAGGTCCGTCGCACTACCCTACACGACTGTTGTATCCTTCTCCTTTCTGTTCCTGGTTGATGAAACAAGGTCCGAATGAATGACATGACCGTCGTCTGGAGGCTCCTGCTGCTGCTGATGTTGATCCATGCTCCCTAGCTAGCTAGTCCTGGACTCCTGGTTGCCTCGATGATGTTGATCTATTATGCAGATATATACGTATAATAGATTTGAGTTTTATTTTAATTTTCTATCTTATTTGTGCACTGCAATAATCTTGTGGTAGTGTGCATCTTACAATTCAAAGACGTGGAATGAACTATTGTGGTTGTATCAGTTGATGTGACGTTGGGATCAAGAAAGCTATCATCTTCGAAAAATATCTAGTCATGCTTATTGCCATGGGGAATTTAATCATAGTAGTATACAGTTATACACACATACTCACTCTGTACCAAGCCCTTATTACAGCTTATCTTCTCGCTCCGGGCTCACCTCTTGTGATTTTTGTCATCTCTCAACCACCACCATTGTCGTCGCCCCTCTCCAATTTCGCCAGACTCACCAGGACCACGCTGGTCTCGTCCACATCACCATCATCGTGGCCTCCAACAATGATGACATGGAAGCAATTAAATAATCATGAGATATTGTGCCGTGGAGCGAGGGAAGGCACTATAAAGGCGGAGAGGAAGTAAGATGATTCATCGATTGTCAGACGACCAACAAAATCAACAAGAGCTCATTTTTTTCGACGCGGCTAAGTGGTTAGTATTGCCATAAGCGCACGTTCTATCACGTGAATTCGATGGCCGCCGAGAAAAACTAACCACATAGTTCATCACCTCTTGTCCATCAGTGTTTCATGGTGTGGAAATGGGCAAAAGGAGGGCCAGTTCTACTATATTTTTATGGCGGTGCGGAACGCTAGATTTTACGTTGAGCAGCGGCGGAGCGCAACGAAAGAGAAGGAGTGGTGGGTAGATTGGCCCGCAACAAGATTTCATTGATATTGTTCCTTCGATTATTTTTGCTCGGCCCTTGTGATTTCGAATGAGCTTACTTGCAAGGACGTCATGGCCGACGTTGTGACGTTGACTGTTTCTACGACTGGGGTATCAAAGACCACATCGCCGTTGTCGCCGCTGAAATAAAGCCCATCCATGAGAGAGACCTTAGAATTCCTAACAATTTATAAATAGAGAGATGCCTTATAATCCTAAACAAGGGCAGCACTGAGGAGGTAGTTGAGGAGGTAGTGAGAAGATAAGGTCCTTTAAAACCTACTCTCTCCGTTTTCAAATATAAGATGTTTTAGACTTTGTCCACATTCACATGTATACAAATATATCTAGACACGTTTTATTGTGTATGTACACTCATTTTAGTCCGCATTTAGACAACATGTGAAACACCTAAAACATCTTATATTTAAAAATGGAGGGAGTATGTTTTAAAGCATGGCAATGGTCAACGCAACACTTTAGCCAGTCAAAACAAATGGTGGCAAAATAGCTTTTGAAAGAATCGAGATTTAAAATGTGTATTTTTAAACAACCACAACTATCTCGACAAACTTTGATTATATTTAATAAAGATCTGATAAAATGCACTACTAAAAAAGAAAAAAGGCATGCTCGTCTTCACACTCTAACTAGTCAAACGAGCCTTTTACTCGGGCCAACCCACAAGCACATGTGCCCCGCATTAATGAGCCTAATATGACATGAGACTAAACGGCTATGTCTGGCCCGTGACACGCCGTGTGACATTCTTATCCGCCAAGGCGAGGGGGAGTCCCTACTCTACGCGTTACGCGGAAGAAAAGAAGCTCCGCGTACCCCCTACGCAAATGGGCTCGGCCCATTTCAGCCATTCGGCGAAGCGCTTGTACGACGGTTTCTTCTTTTGAAAATTGCGTACTGTACAATTGTTTCCTGTTTCTCTACTACTGCCTCATTCCAAAATAGATGACTTTCATTCGTCTACATACGGACATCTTTTAGTGTGTACATACATCCATATGTGAATACATGAAAGTCAAGTAATTTGGAACGGAGGGAGTACCTAAGAAAGTGTAAATTGCGTACTGTACGACTGTTTCCTGTTTCTCTACTAGCTTTTTGAAGAAAGTCTGAACCAAAATAAAAGTTGTAGTGTTCTGAACGTTCTAATTACTTTTAAGAAACATACATATACAAACGTATTTCTTTGATTTTGAAAAACTGGGATATGAGTGTAGGTTTTTAAAGTAGGAAAAATAAAATCGTCTACGCGATAAATCGGTCGTCTCTAATCTACATAAATGTACTTCAATTTAAAATAAAATATACACAAAAATTATGCACGTCTACGAGTACGTTTCATTCATGTATTCGGTTTGAAGTTTCGTCAACTGTAACTTCTCAATTTTGAATCGATGTTCGGAACTTATTTAGAAGAATTTTGTCAAAATTGGTCGCACTCGCTTGAAATATCATTTGACGAGGAGGTTAATCTCAATGTTTCGCACAACTTTTGTCCTTAAATTTCTCCGTTTTCGCAGTCATATACGAGTAGACCTTGTACTATCGGTTTGAACGTGTTTACACTCCGCTCAATGTATGTTTCTTCTCCAATCTGTGTTGCCGCCGTTTGCCGCGGTTACCCCCCGCCTCGCCGCCCTGCGCCGATGTCGTCGTGCAGTTGTCCAGCTCCTGGCTCTTTATGATGTTGTCACGTAGATGGTACTAAGTTCAAAATCTGAACATTTTTGAAATCTGGATATTTTAAATATTTTCAAATTTTGAAATGAACATTTTTAAAATATGAAAATATTGAAACCTGAACCAATTTCAAAATATGAATCATTTAAAAAAAATATTTTTCAAATATAAACAATTTTCAAAGGATTTTCAAAAATAGAACATATATTTTAAATTGAACTTTTTTCATTTAGAACATTGACCTCATTTGAATGGTTTTAAAAAGTGAAAGGAAACTATTTTTGAATGATTTTAAAAAGTGAACAGAAAGTGGCGGTGAACTGAAACTATTTATGAATGATTTTAATAGTGAACACAGAAGGTCGGTGAACAAAATATATTGTTGAACGATTTTAAAAAGTGAACAAAAAAGTCTGTGAACGGGAGTTATTTGAATTTATTTTTGAAAAGTGAACAACATAGGTATTTCAACGGAAACTATTTTTGAACGATTTTAAAAAGTGAACAGAAAAAGTCTATGAACGAAAATTATTTTTGAACGATTTTTAAAAAGTGAACAAAATAGGTATTTGAACGGAAACTATTTTTGAGTTATTTTAAAAAGTGACCAGAAACTATTTTAGAACGATTTTAAAAATGTACAGAAAATATCGGTGAACGGAAATTATTTTCGAAAGATTTTTAAAAAGTGAACAAAAAAGTCTTGTGAACGGAGCTATTTCTCAACTATTTAAAAAAGTGAACCTAAACTATTTTGGAACGATTTTAAAAAGTGAACGGAAAATGTCGGTGAACGGAAACTACTTTTGAATGATTTTTAAGTGAAAAGAAACTATTTTGGAACAATTTAAAAAGTGAACAAAAAATGTCGATGAACGGAAACTAATTTTGAATGATTTTAAAAGTGAACTGAAACTATTTTGGAACGATTTTAAGAAGTGAACAGAAAATGAAGGTGAACGAAAACTACATTCAAATGATTTTAAAAGTGAACAAAAACTATTTTGGAACAATTTTGTAAAGTGAACGGAGTATGTCGGTGAACGGAAATTACTTTTGAACGATTTTAAAAGTAAACATAAACTATTTTAGAACAATTATAAAACGTGAAAAGAAAATGTCGATGAATGAAAATTACTTTTGAATGATTTTAAAAGTGAGCAAAATCTATTTTGGAACGATTTTAAAAAGTAAACAAAAAATGTAGGTGAACAGAAACTACTTTTGAACGATTTTAAAAGTGAACAAAAAAGGTTGTTGAACGGGAACTATTTTTAACGATTTTAAAATATTGAACTTCAAAGGGTCGGTGAACATAAAGTATTCTTGAACGAATTTTAAAACAAATTTTGAACAATTTTAAAATGCCAGGTTACAAAAAACAGTTGAATGCAAATATAGGGTAGGTGAACGGAACTAAATTTGAACGATTTTAAAAAGACCAAGCTACACAAAATTAACTGATTTTTTAACATAAAAGTATAGTGTTTTAACAAACCTAGGTTTGAACAAAAAAGGAGAGGTGAGGAGATACTATATTTGAACATAAACCAAGTAGTTGAACAAAAAATGAACTAAAAAGAATTAAATTTGATCGGGTTATAATGAATACTATATTTGAATGAGCCGGAATAAGGTTGGATCAATTTTGAAAGGACAAAAAGAAAGATTTGCTAATTTGCTCCTTTATTAAAAAAAGATCATGAAAATTGCGGCATATATTACATCTCTCTCAGCTTGAAAAAAGAGAAAAGTAGTTACAGTATCCACTGATGGCAAATGATTCAGCACTTTGATGCAAAAAACAACTGAACAATCTAAGACACCCCAGTAGGCGACAACTGAAAAATCCAGATGTTGATGCCTATAGACTACAGCTTCTTCCGCTTCTTGATCTTTTTAAACACATCTACTTCTTTTCTTACAACACAAAGAGAGAGCTTTATTTCACAGCATAATGATTACAGTCCTCCAGAAAGAGAGGTTCAGATAACACGGGAATATAGCTAAGCCAGAGGCCTACAGAGTTACAGGTTCTAGCTTGTGCAGCCAGGCTGTGTGCTACGCTATTGCACTCTCTGTTAACACTAGTTATAGACAAAACATTCCCACTGGAGACTTTCCGTTTGATGTCATTGATCAGGAAACAGCAGGACGAGAGGTCCTTTCCTGGTTTGTTGATGTCCCTTGCAGCTCTCATTTTGGTGTGAGTAGAAAATGTTCTAGGCCTTCAACATCATGTATTTGATATCCTGCAGAACACAACAAGTGAACGAAACATGTTTACTTAGTGAAAAATGAAAGATGATAACATAAAAGGCCACCATCCTGAAAATAGAGAAAACATAAAATGGGTGATACCTGACCTGTATTGAATAGTAGTGACCCTGTTTACATACACTAAAATTTCCTAAGAAAAACGAAGAAATGTCACACACTAGAACATGCAACGAAGTTTGACTGAACAGTAGCTTTGAACAGTAGCTTAGACTGAAAAGTTAGGTCTTTGTGTGTTTTCCTTTCTCATCTGGACCTGTTTGTAGTGTGCTCTGAGTTTCCTGTTATTTGTAATCGGATCCTGTTCAAAAAAAAAAAAAGTTAGTTGCCCTTACGGGGGAGCCCAGCAAAACCGGATGGAGTACTATTGCTACTACATTTAAAATCATCTTTGCAAGAGAAAAGAAAGCAGCAACTTGCCTAACCACAATTACATACCAAGAATTTGCTACCAAGTTACCTCACGTGTCTCAACAACTCAATACCCGCAGTGGCTACCAAAATAACCTCGCAGATCTGCGCAAGTACGGACCAGCGTGGTTTTCCTCGCAGGCACCGAGACTACCACAAATCCTAGAAAATAGAATACAAATCGACAGAACTCGAAAAAACTATATCACCGCAGAAAAAGAAGTATCGGAAACCCTAGCAGCGAGCGAAATCGATTTGAACAACAAAAAAGGGGATCCCATACGGGGGAAGAAGTTGTCGTAACGGGAAAAAGGACAGAACACTAGTACAGAACGACACACCGGATACCCCTCTATGGAAACGGCAGGTGTTAGGCGACGGAGAATCGCGCTTTCCGCGCGCCGGTGCGTACAAACCTGACCAGGCCCGCCTACATTGGCAACGGACCCTTTCCAATCTCCGTCACCTATTATATTGGCAACGGTTAATAAAATTGTCCGTTTCCAATATTTGCCTCTATGGTAACGGATAGAAATTTCCAACCGTTGAAAATGTTGATACGTGGAGGCTAGCGAATGGGCAGATGGGGAGGTGGGCGGAGCAGACCCGCGAGTATAAATGGCGAGAGGTACCAGGCAGCGGTCTCTTTGAAGCCCCAGTCCATCGCCTATAGTTATTCAAACTTCGCCAGATCCCCTCCGTCCAAATCCATGGCGAGAGGTACCAGCAGCGGTCGCGGCCGTGGACGAGGGCGAGGCCGTGGTAGGGGGCGCAGCGGCAATGCCATGCCGTCGGTGTCGCCCTCACCGTCCTCTGAAGACATGTCCCCGGCGAGAGGTACCATCAGCGGTCGCGGCCGTGGACGTGGGCGCGGCCGTGGACGAGGGCGCGGCCGTGGTAGGGGGCGCAGCCGCACCACGCCGTCGGTGTCGCCCTCACCGTCCTCTGAAGACATGTCCCCGGAGCTGCGCGGCTTCGAGTTCTTGGTTATCCTGTACAAGGGCATCGAGAGCCGCCTGAGGCTCCCGAGGGCGTTCGCAGAGAAGCTCCAAGGCATGGTGGCAGCTACCATGCATCTGAAGATGGAGGACTGCGAGAACGGCAGCTGGGCGGTGAAGACGGCCGTGAGTGCCGGGGGGAATTTGTACCTCGGCCAGGGATGGAAGTCATTCGCCCAAGCGTACAAGCTTGAGCAGGGGCACTTTTTGTGCTTCGAGTTCGACGGCGACAACGGGTTCTTCATCAAGATCTTCGACGGTACCTTATGCCGGAGGGACGCACTCGTGTACAGCGACGACGAGCCCGAGTCTTCATCAGCAGCTGCTAGTAGTAGCATTAGCTAGTAGTAGCATATATGTAATCGTTTACTTCATTATCAAGTCCGTATGTAGTAGCACTAGCTGCTAAGTGGTCTCTCGCTGGTGTAAAATCAATGGAAACGGTTATATAAAATGTCCGTTGCCAATGTGGCGCTTATATATACTGCCGGCTCGGTCTCATTATCACTCTCTCACTTGTCTCTCTTCCAACCCTAGCCGCCGCACACTGTGGCTTTCAACTCTCCTCACTCTCTCTAATGGCTTCCTCTGTCGGCGCTTCTAGATCCGGCCATCGCGGCCGCGGCTCTAGCCGCCGCGGCAGCACCGTTCTAGCGGCAGCCCTTCGTGAGGGGAAGGTCGATCTGGAGGCGGCCATGCGTCCGCTAATGATGCGGCAGCGCCACCATCTGACGCCCTCCTCCTCCGGTGATGCCCGGCTTCTTCTGAGCCAGGCCGATGTGGAGGAGGTCATTCATGAGGTGGTGGTGCAGCACCTCCGGCGGATCTACCAGCAGAAACCCATCTGGAGGAGGAAGTGGCCGATCTGGAGGTGGTGGAGGATCTGTAGGTGGTGTCTGATCTGGAGAAGGAGGAGGAGGTGGATGTCGACGAAGGAGAAGGAGGAGGAGGTGATTGCGTCGCAGCGCGCTGGTAGCATCTCAGCGCATCTGGCAGAGGCCTGCACCTCCTCTCCCGCCGGGTGAAAGGTATAAATCTTTCTGTGACCGGCTGTGATGCCGATGAACTAGGTTCTACGTATGAGCATTTCATCACATAAACAAATTCCTAGTGCAAATTCACACATACATGTTCTGATAATTACAAACACTTATTGTTAAAGCACCAACTGTACAAACTAGTTAAACACCCACATCCAAAGCCTATTGCAATTCACCTAGGGCATTCTTGCACCTAGGGCAGAGCATTTCCTGCCATGTTGGACGTAGCCTGTCCTTCAAGGTTAGGATCTTGCGATACAACTCGTAGGTCACGTACCCATCTATTGCTGCGTAGTCGAGGTTAACTTTGTGCAGCGGCATCCACTCCCAAAAATCGTGCTGGTTGGATGGGAACTCCTTCTTCATGTTGGCGTATGATTTGTCGATGAGGTCTGCCGCTAGATCACCCATTCCGTCCCTCTCGTCTCCACCCTTGATTTTGTATACGAGTTGGATGTCCACGTAGTACTCCGGTGGAATGTGGAAGCCGGCAGAAGAAAGCACCTTGCTGTCGTTGGTGATGTCCACGCTTGCGAAGGTGATATTCTTGCGTTCAAAGAATTTGCCCAACTCTGGACAATTCTTCTTGGACTTGCACCAGTGGAACACGAGGACATGCTGGCGCATGGCGAGTTGCAGGACAGACATGTGCCGACGATTACGGGTGTACTCGATGTCAAGGCCGATGAACCGATGCTTCTCCTCTGCTAGCCATTCCTCGTACTTGTCGAGGATCCGCTCCACGGTATGCTCCTCGTTCGTGTACACCACCTCCAGAACGGTGCCGTGGGTACGGACGGTAGTTGTCTCTGTTGTTCTGTTGCGGTCGTCCATGGCGGGTGGGGGATTGGGGTGGAACGAGGAAGAAGAGAAGGAAGGAATGCGAACTGTCTGCCACCGAACAGAGCAGTTCCTGGATATTTGCCGTCGATCTTAGCAGTTTCTCGAAAATGGCAACCGAACAAAGCAGTTGCTGGAAAATAGCCACCGGTTTTTTATATCCAGATGTATTTTGTACATTTCGCTAATCTTTTTTTTCTTTCACGCAGGAGTTTATTTCGGCAACACTGCATAAAAGTACCAATGTACCATTCCGAGAACCAAAACCTTAAGGCAAGGAAATTTCGTGGATACTGGTCTCGGAGTGGGTACAGCGACGACCGAGAGCTCATAGAAGGTGAGCTCCAAGTCAAAGATGGAACGCTGGCTTAATTAAGCCAGCCTTCCATCTTGTTAGGTTAGTTGCTTATAGGTTTAGAGTTCATGATTGTAGTCAAAGTGTAATAGGTGATATTACATTATGCCAATGTGTGATAGATATGATTGTAGTCAAATTGTAAAAAACGGTGATATTATTGTATACCAATGTAATGATGGCATTTGTTCTATGTTATGAATTGAATAACGTTTTAGTGCATTGTGCAATCAGCCTTTCATGTATTATGGCATATAACCGAAATATGAGAAAAGCTCAGTGCAAACGGGTAGATGGAAAACTCTGTATCTGATGTAGGAAAACTAAAGCAACGGAGGTCTGCGCACAACCGTTGCCAAATGGAGACCTCATCGGAAACGGTTTTTGGCCTCCGTTACCGATGAAGGCCTTCACATCAGTGACAGAGGCGGGGACACGGACCCTTTCTCCGTTGCCGAAGGGGTTTTTGGCCCGTTTCCGATGTGTCGTTCTGTACTAGTGGAAGCATCCACGAACCTTGATCCTCCATCGGCGGCGACGAAGAAAAACGACGGCAATGCGAAGGAACCGAATCTAAGGGCACCTCCAGCTGTCCCCCTAGGCCAGCGCCCCCAAGAGCCCCAAAAGTCCATTTATTTGCGCCGGCGCAAAGATTTCTTCCCAGCTCCAGGAGGCCAAATAGCGCCGGATTGGGCTGTTTTTTCATCCGGCGCTACCAGGCCAAACCCATGCCCTTGGTGGGCAGCTGGGGGCATCGGCGGAGAGAAAACACCCGCGAATTGGGCGAGACCGGCCTTTCAGCGTGTAGGAAAAAAAGGCGCAAAAGAAAAGAAAAAACGCCGCGTCTTCATCTCCTCGGCTTCTACGCTGGTCAAAAGCCTGCCGTTCCGGTCAGGCGGGCGGCGACGCATCCAATCGGTTGGCACGTGGCGCAGTAATGACGCGCCACCGCCTCACAGTCTCGCCTTCCTCGCCAAGATGGAGTCTGGGACGCCGCTGAAGAAGCCCAAGGTGGAGCCGTCGTGGTCGGCGCCGCGCGACTACGTGCGAAAGGCCCTAGCACTACATGGTACTTCGTTTCTGCCCTAGCACTAGATTTTGTATGTGTATGTAGCACTAGAAATTCATGTGCTTGCTAAACTTGTTGCTAAATTGAGTTTGTGTGGTGAATTGAATTTCACAAGTTGGTTCCTGACATGTTACTTGGACTGTATCTTGGTTGTATGCCATCTGTAGGGCAATGATAGTGTACGTTTTCTTGTTCTTGTTCTTGTATCTAAACTTGTTATGTTGTTTCTTGGTTGCAGCCATCGAGCTTGTCTCTCGCTCAACGACCCTTATCAACCAGGTGAACCAATAGGATTCAGCCCCTTTATTTCTTCTGTACATGGTGATGATACCTGAATAATCTGATGTGCAAAAGATCATGGTGATTATGCTCCCTGCAGTAAGCTAGAACGTTAGATGGGTTTGGTAGCGAGATCGTGCCTTCTGTTTAAGGTGATTCTTATATGTCAAACTTGTGATCTTCGATGCAAGCATTCCTACTTTTGCACTTTTGCAGCTTGTTAAACATTGTACTGCATGTTTAGATGCTAGCGTCAATGTCAGTATTGTTCTTCTATTCACAGTGGTCAACTTGTGTATGTTCTGGTGTTATTTGTAGTGGTTAAATTAGAGTCTAGTTCATGTGTCCTTATGATCTGATATACAGTAGCGACTAGGAGCATCTGTATTGCAAAGCTTGTTATGCTCAGATGCTTGTGTTGTTAACTGTATCAACAGTAAATGTCCAGTTATTTCAACAAGTAGAGCATCCAAACTCTTGGCCAGCCTTCTCACAGTAGCAGTTCAAAGTTTGTAGTAAGAACTTATACAATTCTTTAATTTTGGTACACTTTGGTGGAAATATACTTCCCTGTGGTAATATTTACTCAATTCATAGTACTTATACAAGTCTTCCTTTGCTTGCTGTTTCATAGAAATGTCATGTGAAGAAGAAGGATATCGACATTCTTGGATGGTATCTACATCAGCGGTTCCTGGATGGTATCTACGTCAGTAACATCGGGGCTGCAACAATGATGACGACATCGACACGGGCTGATGTGGCGTCATCTACACGGGGCTTATAAGGTCGCATAAGCACCTCAAGTTTAATCTAGATTATGTCCTTTTGAACATGTCGAGTTCGCTGTTTATTGGGATTCGTCTTGAGCAGCAATTTGGATTTGGTAAGCTGCGACACCGAGGAGGACGTCGACACCGGGCTGCGGCGGCAACGACGACGTCGACATGAGGCTGCGGCAGCGACGCCTCGACACACGGCTGCGGCGACGGCGACGACGGCATCGCGATGACGAATCATTTTGTAATGGTGTACTTGGACTGTTGAATAATGACATGTATTATTGATTGATGTAATAGTGTATTTGAATTATAGTATAATGACGTGTCTGAATGTATTAGATAAATATATTAAATAATATGGTTTTGATTTTTTTATTCCTAAAATATTACTAGTGGCGAACATATACTGGCACCCGCCACTAGTAACTAGTGGCGAACATTTGGCAGTACACGCCAGAGGTAACTACAACTAGCGAACCAGTATTTTGCACGCCAGCGGTAACGTTCCCTACTGCTGGCGACGGATTTGTTCGCCGGCGTTAGCACTTATCACTGGCCAGCCTGTACTGGGGGGCAGCAGTTCGCCAGCGTAGCTAAATTCTGTTCGCCAGCGGTAGCCATTCTCCTACTAGTATCTCCACTTTGTGCAGCTAGAGATCCTCGACCAGTTTCGTTCCCTCCGCATCAACAAATGGGTGCTCGTGCCCATCCTAGAAGAAGATATTGCACCATCTACACTATCTGGGCATATCGACCTTCGGGCAGAACAGATGGGCCGCAAGCGGAAGATTGATGCCAGGCCGACCTTCCCTTCGGTCTGGATGAGCAAGTCCAGTTCAACTTGGATTGGTGGCCTAAGCCGGCCGACATTTTATTTGCCAATAAATGACGCGGCAATGTTTTTCATTTTCCTGAAACACACTACAAACATATACGCTCGTATATACGTGCACACACTTTGCACTATGAACACACGCACATCATACTTTATGAGCACCTTCAAACCCGGCGGGTCGGCTTAAAATTGACGAAATCACCACATGTATCTCGCTGTAAACAAAACATCGTCTTGCACTGAAGAATATTTCGTCTATCACATTTAAACTCTGATGAACTGAGGATACAACCAACCTGCTAACAATCCTACAACCCCTCGAACCATGATCAGGTTCTCAAAAAAAATGTGTGGACGGGAGATATGCTAGGACTCGTAGCCTACGAGGATGGTTAGTTTTAGTCATGGTGGGGCGTTACACCGATTTTTGACCTGCCCCGCCTTTTTTTCCATCAGGGCATGCGTTCAGGGTCAAAACACACAAAAAAGGCTAGCAAGTGTACGAGTAGTGCACAGAAATTTACTTTGACTACCGAGCTCATATGCTGCTGTTATATTAAACCAAATTTTAAAACTAGTAAAACTTTTTAAAAATTTCTGAAAAAAATTAGAGGTGAACACTTCAACATACGTGATAAGTTTCGTGGTGAAATAATATTTGGTATGCCCTATGCAAAAAAGACAAATCCATGGTTGAAATGCAATTTCAAAAACATACTTTTTAAAAGCACTGATTTTGTTATTTTTACACGGAGCAGCATACATGACATTTTATCAAACATTAATTTAGAAAACATGTTCATCACCAAAAAAATCAGAATTTTTAGAAATGTTTTACTATTTCTTTAATTTGGCCTAATATTCCATAGATATAGATATGATCTCGCAAGCCAAAACGCCTAGTTAAATGATGCCCACCTACCCAGGGAAGTGTACGGGAGAAGGAAGCAGCAGAGTCGTGGTACTGGTACATGTTGAAGAGTCTTCTCCTCTCTACCCCACTCCGCTTCACTCCCAAAAAACCCTAGTTCGTTTCTCCGTCACCGTCCAATGTCGTTCCCGCCATCTGCGGCTGCTACAGAGGAGGAGGTCGCCGACGTCGAGGCGCCGCTTCCGCACGCCGCGGGCACCACCGGCGCAGTGGGAGACGTCGGAGATGCCGACGCTAACCTAGCCGCGCCCGACGGCGAGGCCAATGCGACGATCTGCCCGGGCTGCATGGAGCCCTGGAGCTGCGACGGCGCACATCGCATCTGGTGAGCGCGCGACCAAGAATACATTTTGCCGTGCGTGATGTCGTGCGCTCAAGCTGGATGGCTAGCTCAGTTCCATCTCTTATCGTGTTGTCTTCATCAGTAGTGGATTGGAATCTGATTCGTCACCTTATTTTGATTGGAATCTCAATTTTCACTTTATTTTGATTGGAATCTGAAGAAAATTGCGTTAGCAGCTGCTAACACTACTGAAGAAATTTGCATTTCTTTTACAGTACCGAAAATCTGCAGTCAAATGTGTGCAATCTTACTATCGTGGGGAAACATTGATCTACCATGGTATTCTGTTTTCATGTTAAATACATGCGCGCAGCATAGATTTGTGTTTAACCGATCGGACGAGTAAAGATTTGGTAATACTGCACTGAGCCACTGACCGATCCTATCTACTAAATATGCAGCTGCATTCCTTGTGGACATGTGTACGGCAGGTCGTGTCTGCAGAAGTTGCTGCATCATTCTGGGGACAAGATCAGCGCGAAGGTACCATAAGTGATTCTGCACATTTTCAGTGAACAAATTAAATTATAAAATATAATGTCACCGACTCCAACAAAAACGTCAATAGTATTTTGGTGAGTTCAAAGATGGAAGCTGCAGCTGAAGGGGGTGAAGGCGTCAAGGCCAAGCCTCTAGCAGTGCCAGCCTGCTCCATTTGTATGGAACCATGGACCTCCACCGGCGAACATCGCATCTGGTAAGGAAGACGGTTCAACTATTGTTTTTATTTGTGGTGCTTACTCCTGAACGAACCCTTCTCTTTCATGATCTCGTGCTCATATTGAGAACCATGTGCTAGCTCGCTAAAGGAATATTAGTTATGTCCTACTTTGAGTAGTATCATCTCCATGTTGGGATTGGAATCTCTTCATCACTATGTGGATGTAATTAGACTTTTCTAACCAGATTTTTTACAATCGAGTGGTTCTGATCCTTTTTTTTTATCATGGAGAAGAACATTGCTTGTGTTCTTAATCATGGAGAAGAACATTGCTTGTGTTCTTAATAATCGAGTTAGACCATATATGGAAGCAATTGAACTATTGCCGATCATGGCCGCATTCTCCATCTGTCATAAATAATAATTGAGGAGTTTGGTGATCACAGTGGTTGTGATTGCATCAAGTTTGGGTCTAAGAGGGTGTTGAGGAGGTTAGTATAGGAGGGCAGGCTGCCGATGAGCATTGCTGGACCTTTCATGGTGCTTACTACATTTGCTGACCAGATAAATTAGCCATTTTTTCTTTTATTGCTCTTGGGGAATAGGTTTTATACGTATAGGTATATGGCGTTGCGACCTATAGATCATCTCCTATCTCCCACATGCAGTTGCATTCCTTGTGGGCATGTCTTCGGCTCGTCGTGCCTGGAAAGGTGGGTGGTCAAGTGCCAGCTTTCTATGAATGAAAGTGTGAAGGTAACATGCATGATTCTACATATTCTACATATTCTTCATATTCACCTTTGTTCACAAATGTAATCATGGGCACAATATATAGATACGTGCACACCAAATATCTCAACTTATGCATGCATATTTATCATTTTAACCAGTGCCCCCAATGTGGAGAAGGATTCAAACCTGACGACCCTATCTACCTCGATGCACCATTTTGCCAGGTTCTGATTCTTCGTCCCGTTTTACTTTCATAGGGTGTTGCGTTGTGGACCATTTTTCTTTCTTCGGCATCTCCTATAGTAGAAACAATTTTGTCTCTACCACTACTCCACATCATCCCTTATATGAACTGCAAGCCACACACTCCAGGCTATGTTTGTTTTGTTGGCCCATAGCCACATCAGCATTCTAGATGGGCTCCAGTTGTATGCTCTAGTCCACGATAGCTTTCAAATGATAAATGAAGTGTTCAGATTGACCTCTATTGGATGTGTTAACAACAAAAAGTTGTTAGTCTAATTTAATATTTTTTAACTATATAGTAATAGTTATAAATTAATTTGCTTTCAAAATATAGAGCATACGTTATGTGTTCATACATAATGTTGGGAACTATTGTTATTGGGACTTCCCATGTTATTTCTGCAACCCCATTCTGAAATTAGTCAACCTACTTATTGTCCTATAAGAGCATCTCCAACTGGACTGGGAAAATTCCGCCCCGATGTGTCTGTGGACAGGGCCCGGACAACCCCCAAATGTGGTGTCCTCCAACCGGAAGACTCAAATTTTGGACAAATCCATGCAAACATATGCAACGCTAGTTCGACGCAAATAATTCAACAATTCAACACGACATAGTTCGACATAACATAAAATTCAACAACTTCATAATTCAACCCATACAAGAACGGATCAATTTCAGCCAAGGTCACGGTGGATGATCTTCTTCTTCTTCTTCTTCTTCTTCTTCTTCTTCTTCTTCTTCTTCATGTGACGAATCCATTGTGCGCTTTCATCATCTACGAGGCTAGCATCTTGGAGCATGATCCTCGAACCCTCCATTAGTCTTGCAAGATTAACCTTCTCTTCTTCAACCACGAAGGCATCATCCAACTTCTTTTTCAACTCCATTTTTATCCAAGCCTCCTTCTCCAGAAGTGCCAACCTCTCCCTCTCCAAGTCCATCTTCTCCTTGATCCTATCTCGATCAAACTCCATTCTTTCCCTTTGCAAGGTCAACAAGGCATTGTAGCGCTCATTCTTCTCCTCTCGATCCTTCTCCAATTGCTTCAAGATCTCATCTTTGTTCAAGGTCTCATTCATGCTAGTGGCAAACCAAGCTTGGCATATTAATACGTCCTCATGGGTTGAATACGAAATTCCCCTAGTCTTTGTCACCTTCCCCTTCTTTGTTTGTGTCAGATGAATCTCCAATACTAAAGAAAGGTGGGAGTGTGGCACTATCATATGTTGGAGGTTCTTGGCCATTTCAGATCATATCCATCATAAAAGAGTCATACACATTGCTAGCAATTAGTCTATGTTCCTAGATTGATCTGCAAAATGCATTTGGGCCGAAATTTTATACCTTTGTGCAATTAATCTATGTTCCTAGGTGGGCGTGGACACTGCCGGTGATGCCCGACGATAACCTGGGACGATAACCGTGTTCGTTGAAGCAGGGGAGAATCGCACCTTCTGGTTGTCCTCCGTGTTCGTGGTAGAGGACGTCGACCTTCTTGGCGGGAATTGGGGCGCGTCCGCGGGCGATGTTGTGGGCGAGCCCACCTGCATCTCCGCAGCCGCCTTCCTTGCGGCCTTCTCCTTCTCCTTCTCCTCCGCCAGCTCGTGGATGCGCTGCCGGTTGCACCTCTTCTTCCCGGTGACGGTCTCTGGCTTTAGCTCCGATGACGGCCAGTGCTCAACTGATTTGGAGGATGCGTCCTTCTCCACAAGATCCACGGCCCCGGCATCCAAATCCATCCATTCTTGACAGCGGCGGTGGTGGCTATGGATGGAGCTGGGAGAGGTGATTTTCCGTGTGGCGGGAGAAATGAAGTGAAACGGAGACGGGAGCGGGAGCCGTATCAAATGATATGGAATGCAAAATGGGTGGGTCGGTCCTGTCGAATCCGACATGGCGGACGCGTCCGGGCGTGTCCGGTTGGAGATGCTCTCATCTTCGGTTGGTGACAAGACATAAGAATTTAGATGTTACACTCGACTGTAACAGGGTGTATGTTCAAACGATTTCATTATACGTTGGACGTTGATTGTATCTCACATATTCTTCTTTTACTGAATTGGCTGTCTGTTGCAGGAAGTACATGAGCATTATGAGCCTATGTTGTTGACTTATTATAAGTCTATGGTGGAGGCAGAGGACAAATTGGATTCACGGAATGAAGAGCTTCGTGCGGAACATCACTCCCTTACTGTTTCTGACGAACGTCAGATTCTGATGGAAACAATGGCGACTGAACATGTGCGAATGGCTAATGCTGGCTTGATTTCAATGAAGGAGGAACTGGAGAAGATGGCTGAAGAGGAGAAGGCGACAACGGAGGATCTGATTGGATTCATGGAACTGGCATATCCTCAACTCTTTCCAATCCTCTACTTTGACACTCCTGCGGAAGAAAGCTGATTAATGGTTTTTATTTACCACCTGTGGTGTATTGCTTACCGGATATACAGTACCATGGATCCTATGTACTGTGATGTTAAGTAGTCTCCAGTTGGGCCTTGCTATTTTGTCATGAACATTCTAGCTATCTAGTTAGGTGGAGCTAGTCTCACCTGGTTATCCTCTGTGGAGATGTAGTATGAGCGCTGATCGTGTTTCAGACTGCCAGAAATATGTACTACTTTGTTCTTTCTGTAGGGAGACCCTTGGTCTGTTTATTACATATGTTTTCCTTGTTTTTCAATTGCTTGGATTCTCTCACAAATGTTCTCTTATTTTGCTTGAATTCTTTCACAAATGTTACTTAACTACAGTTACATATACCGCTCTGCCTAAAGTAGAGGCACGCATAACAAGTGCAACTTTCAGCAACATATACGTACTGCAATTTTCAAGTATAGTTTGTATGTACGGTGAGGTCGCTGAAGAAGGTGACATACAGATATATTGGATGTTGACTAAATGCTTAGAAAGGTGATCTCTGGTTCAAGTAATTTTGCAAAACTGGTAAATAGAGAACCACATGTTTGATAAGCAAAGCTCGCCCCATGCTGGCTGGATGCCCAGCTCGAGGTCAAGGTTGAGTACGCCTGGATGGCCAGCCTCTCCAACATTCTTGATGTAATAATGTAATTCAGATGATTAGAATTCTTCCTCGTCCATAGGTAATGTGTGGCGGTGGCGATCTTGACACAGTACTGTCTGCGTGTTAAGCAACAGCTTATTGCGACTAGTGAGACTTCTTCTTTTTTAGAATAACCACACATCATATATTAAATAAAGATAGTACAACCAGTACAGAAATTCGTGGAAATTGCTAGACAAACTGGACAAAGAAATATGTCCCAGAAACTACACAGAAAGGATCCCAAGAGTTTCCAAGAGATCTCTGCATACACCCAAGCCATCAACTGTCGCCAAACACCAGCATCGCCGAAGCGCTCACTGGAAGAGAAGCACAGCCTCCAACTTATCAAAATCCAGGGCAGCATCATCGCCGAATTGGCTTTCAGAGCCGATGAACAGACCCACTGCACGCAGTAAGGTACTTGTCGCTGTGGCATGTCGGCCAGGAAACATCCCCATGCTGGCCTAGACCCGGATCCATTGCTTCCTGCCGATGAAATCGGAGGAGAACGTCGGAACCGCCGCCGTCGGACCATAGAACCCACTCCTGGACCATAATCTTGTACCGACCAATGACGCCACTGCGAGAGGCGGCAGTCACCAACGACACAAAGAACAACAGATCTCACCGTCTTCTCGACGCCGGCAAGAAAACGAGGCTACCGGCTTCTCGACGCCGCCATGGAGGTCATCGTCGTCGTGGTGAGGAAGAAGCCGAAGCAGATTTATTCGACGCAGCGCCGTCCTCACCATCCAGGCGCCACCAAACGAACCTATACGAACACCACGGAAGTGAAACGGGATCGCACCCCTCCACCCACCGCCAGAGCGGCGAGTAGAGGGGGCGGAGGCCGTGCCTTCACCAGCGACTAGTGAGACTTCTGCGCTGATGGTACCTCTTCTATGTTTGTTTTTTGCAAAAGAATTTGTATATTACTCAAACATCTGAATTACAATATCTACGACAACGCTCCACTAGGCCCGTCCTCCGGGCCTGATGCTAACCATACATGACAAAATGCAAGGCTCCTCTTGGGTAACTTAAGTGAAAGTCTGTTTCTTGCTTATGCATTGTGTAGAAGGCATACTCACATATGTTCTTTACCTTCCCAAATATGTTTCAGAATAATGAAATGGTTACCTCGACAGAATAATCAAATTGGAGAGCAAAACAATTGTCACACAATCGTGGGCTGGTCTACTTAAAATGGCAATACTAATAAAAACCTAGCAAATTCCACAAGTTTTTCTTAACAGAACAAAACAGGACAGAGTGGTCATGCCCCCCCACACATAAGTTCAGAACAATACAGCCCAACAGATACCCTCACATACGAACTTACCTTACAGTGACAATGTCATCAATCTTCAGAATCATTCTAACACACTCACACGCCAAAGAGATGGCGCTCGTGCTCACCAGCAACGGCTGCACGACATTCTCCTCCAGGATATTTGTGATCTGGCCTTTCCTGACATTGATGCCGGTGTTCTTCTCACCCTTGGCATGACGGTTCCTCAGCTCAGTAACGATAGCGATTGGGTTGAGCCCTGCATTCTCTGCCAGTGTGTAAGGGATTACCTCGAGTGCATCAGCAAACTCCTTGATGCAGTAGCTCTCCATCCCATGGAGCTCCTTTGCCCAAGTAGCCAACTGCATTGACATCTCGATCTCAGGTGCACCGCCACCAGCAATCAAGAACCTCTTGTTCACCAAGCACCTGATGACACATAGGGCATCGTGGAGACTGCGGTCAGCTTCATCAAGAACCAACTGGTTGGAGCCGCGGACAAGCACGGTGGCAGTCCTCCCCATGTCCTTGATACCAGTGATCTTGACAATCTTGCCGTCTCCAGCAGTCACCTCCTCAACAATAGCAGCATGCCCAAGTTTGTCCTCACGGAAATGCTCAATGTTGGCAATTGGCAGGCAGTTGAGAGTCTTGGTGATAAACTCAATCTCGTCCCTCTCCACATCCTTGACCACAAGAATCTTAGCCTTTGCGAGATAATGCAGCGACAGATCAGTGACGGCATCGCGCAGGATGCTCTTCTGAATGAGGAGGACGTTGCATCCAGACGCCTTAATCTTCTTGACCATCCCTAGGATGTAGTTCCGCTCCTCGCGGAGGATGCGATCCATCTGGGCATAGTCTGACACGATGACGCTCTGCTCGATGTCGGTCTTGGGCGGAGAGATCTGAAACTGTATGACGGCGATCTTGGCATTCTCGATCCTGGATGGACCCCCGCAGCATGGCTAGCCTTCTTGTCAAAGATGAGGCCGCGGATGAGCTCGGTGTCATCGACGGTTCCACCAAGCTTCTTAATGAGGCGGATGTCGCGGAGATCCAGGAGCTCTGGGTGGGCGGGATCAACCACGGACAGCGCAGCATCGACGGCAAGTGGGGCGAGGAGGGTGGAGTACTGGGAGACGACCTTGGAGTTGAGTGCCGTGGATGCAGACTTGACGAGGGAGTCCCGATCGGAGAGCTCGATGGGGATGGCCATGCCTTGGAGGATCTCGACGGCGCGGGCGGCGAGGCGGTGGAGGGAGTCGGCGGCGGCTGTGGGGTGGGCGCCGGCGGCGAGGAGGGACTGCGCGCGACGGAGCAGGGCTCCAGCGATGACGACGACGGTGGTGGTGCCGTCGCCGGCGGCAGCGTCCTGGGAGCGGAGAGCTCGGCGAGCATGCGGGCGGCGGGCTGGAGGAGGGACATGCGGGAGAGGATGGTGGCGCGGTCGTTGGTGATGATGACCTCCTGATCCCCGGAGGAGATCATTTTGTCCATGCCGCGGGGCCCGAGGGAGGTGCGCACCGCGTCGGCGACGGCGCGCGCGGCGGCGATGTTGGCGCCGCGGACGTCGTCGCGGCGCTTGGTGTCGGTGTATGTCTCCGTCTTGCGGGACGGCGCAGTGGCGACGGCGGCCATGGCGGCGGATCTGGAGGAGGTCCTAGTTAGGGTTTTGCAGATACTTGGGCGCGATCGATGCGAATCGAATGGTCTCCAGTTTATTTGAGGCTTCGTCTGGTCGGGCCACCCGGGCCACGCTGTACAGACTAAAGCCCAGCTGGACCCAGGCCCATCACAAGAAGCAGCCCACAAGCGAGAGAGGAGACGCAACAAAAAAGACACGTTTTTTTTTGAAATGGAAAACATTCCATTAACCAAAATGCTCAGCAGAATCGCTGGCCACGAGAAATTGGGCAAAGGTAGGAACTCGGCCTGGCAATATGGCTTGGGGTTCCGAGACCATCTTCGCACCAAACCTCGCTAAAGCGTCAACCACTTTTATTACATGCCCTTGGGCAATACGCGAGTGTTCGGTGGAGAGGGAGTGAACGTGGTTTCGCAAGGATAAAAGACAGGGGAGCACGACATAAGAGGGATATGGAAGATCGATCACACTTTGTTAGATGTGTTTCATTAGGTATTATGTGTCAAATGAGGGTGATAAAAAAGTTGACTTACACTCAATCGTGTCATACACTCAATCGAGATATGGTAGATCGATCACACTCACAGTGTTGACGCCGCTTTTCATGTTGATGTGGGCGCTGGAGTTACAGTTGCTGTCTTAAGGGATGATCGTGGAAATTTTATAGCAGCCCAATGCGTCTACGCAGATTCGCAGACGGGGACTGGATGTTGTTACTATGGAAGCTATAGCTATGAGTATTGGACCGATGCTCCCCAACTCTCTTGGTTTTCATAATATTGAAGCTGAATCCGACTCTATTGAGGTGATCAACTTCTGCACATGCCATCCACACTTCTTTCCCCACGCGCGCCTTTTCCGGCGTCTTCATCAAATGCTATGGGTTTTGTGCACGACTCATGTTTCATGCCCCCCCCCCCCCCCCACGCAGCAGAGACAACAAACCAATAACACTTCTACAACACGAACTAAGATTACATCATTTACAGGGGATGTGTCTGAATGCAATAAAGTATGAGTCAACTTATTCCAAATTGAGAAAAGTGTCTCTCATCTAGAGAAAGATCGGGATGACACAACCATCCATGATCATGTTGAGAGTTTAGAGTACTCGTGAAACTCCGAAGAGCACAGTTTATCGAAGTAACGAAAGCTTAACCGACGTAACCTTCGTTGTGGCAGTTTGTTGTCATGGGATTGCATCCACACAAGGATGCGGTCCTCCTTCATTTCAATGGAATGGTGGTGATGTATCATATTAATGCGTTGAAATTTCAATATTTAGGAGACATAACACACCGCACGAGCTCAGAGAAAGAAATAGTGGAATCACACATGTGTTTCCTTACTGCCCATGCTACGTCGATGTGCTCACTGCAATGAAAACAGCATCTCTATGCTTGATATTGGTTTTAACCTGTCATGGTAATGTAATTAGGTGGAAATAAGAGGTATTATGGTGAGTAATGTACACCTAGTTTCTTATTTATTCCTCTTAGTACTTTTTATTTTTAGATTCACAGGGATCCCTCCACGGTTCCATTTCATGAAACGAAACCATAAGGTTCAAGCCATACATCATTCAAACTTGAAAGTAAAACGCTACTGATTAGCACTTTTTATGAAAATATAGAACCTAGATAAGAAAAATCAAATAAAAACCCTATGCTTTTGCCACAAATTTAGCATTTTCTCTTTATTGAAAAAAAGTTAGCATGTTCTGTTTTTTTTTGTTGAGAGAGAGCATGTTCTATTTGTTGAATTTGCTTTGAAAAAGGGGCCACCTTTCTGTTTCGATGTGGAACTGGGCTGTTGGCTGTCGTTCTTGAAGTATTTTATGCCCAGCGCATTTCTGTTCCCGAAGAAGCCCAGGAAGAAATGATTCACCGCGCTCGAGAAAAAAAAAGAGACAGCGACTGTCGACTGACTTCCCAGCTCGCGCTACCTACTCTGTCCCCTCCATCTCTCCCACGAAATTTTGAATCCAAATCTCAATCCACTCCGCCCAATGTCGACCTCGCCGTTGCTGCCGCCGCCGGCGCTGGACACGGAGGAGGTGGTGGTGGAGGCAGTCCGTGAGATCGAGGTTGTGGAAGGAGAGGCGCCGCGTACCCCCGAGGCCGGCGGGGCCGCCCAGACGAGCCGGAAAGCGGCTGAAGAAGCGGCCGATGAGGATGAGGAGGAGGACGACGAAGAAGACTCCGATGACAGCGACGACTCCGGAGACGAAGATTCGGAGGACGAAGAGGATGGCGACGAGGAAGAGTCGGACGAGGAGGGAGAGGGCGAAGAGCAAGACTCGGACGAGGACGACGAAGACGATGAGGACTCAGACGAGGAGGACGACGACGATGAGGACGAAGACGAAGAGGAGGAGGAGGATTAGATGGCAGTGGAGCTGACGGTCTTCATCTGGTGAGCCGAATCCATCCTCTTGTATTGTGGTCTTGGTCTGGATCAGCTTAGAGTAGATGACATGCTCGATAAAATGCAGACATGCTCGATAAAATGCAGAACGCCACGACACCACGGCATAGTTCTGGGTAAGGATGTAATTGGACATCTGGGAGAGACAGGGATTAGTTTATCATTAATTTAGATCAGGAGGGCCCCTAAAAGGGGGGAGCCCCGGCTCCATTTCATCAACGGAACCAGACAAGGTTCAGTTTTACAGTTCTAACAGATAATGGCTATAGTTCGAAAGCAGCCTCTAAAAGTCCCCTGATGCAAACCAAAGGAAAGGAAAACTGGAAGCTACAAGTTCGCGAGGATTTTTAGCAACCGATTACAGATCAAATACAACTTGCCAGCCAAATGAAAGAAGTAGCGAGAAGTACTCCAACTAGGAACTACTCCAGTGCCTCGCGGCGTCCAACGATCTCCATCAGCTTGGCCTTGGTTTCTTGAGGAGGTAGAACATCTGTTGCCAGCAGTGGTCTTCCCCAGCTCGCTGGCCAGAAGGGGATCATTGGCGATGAAGCCATGACCTGGGAGTAGCACGGTGGAGTAGCAGGAGCGAACGCAGCAACTCTCGCTGATGGAGAGAGGCCGCAAGGGAGTCCAGCGACATCACGCAGGGGTTTGCTACCCCCACGGCAGAGCTGGCGTTTCCTTTAGCTTCTGAAGGACCATTTGGGTAAAGTTGTCGATCTCCGCTAGCATGTGTTGTTTGAAGAACAGTCTCCATTTCTTGATTGTCTTGAGCACCAACCACCAAACCTGTTTCATGCAAAGCCATGTCTTGGTTATCAAATAGTAGAGCATTCCTATGTTTCCAAATACTCCACAGTACCGCAGCACAAATTGCATTTAGAGTAGAATGCTTTTTGTTTGAAATCCAGTATTTGGTTATAGACATGTATTCGGTTCCAATGCTAAGATTAAAGAAGGAGGAAACAGAAGACCAAATGTTGGAAGAGACAATGCAGTCAAAGAACAAATGATTCACCGACTCAAGCTCATTGCAAAAGACGCAGTTTACAGGTTTATGCATATTGCGTTTAAGCAAATTATCCCTAGTCATCAGTTTGTTATTTGAGAGCAGCCAAAGAAAGATTTGAATTCTCGGGGGACAATCAGTGACCAGACCGCTGGGATATAAACCTTAGTCACACCCCGGAAACTAATAATGGCATAGAAAGAGCTTGAGGAGTAAACCCCACTGGAAGTGTAAGTCCAGATAGCAGCGTCACAATCCGCAGAGTAAATAACGCTACCAGCTATTTGCTCAAGTTCGTACCACTGTTGCATCATGGCTGGGCTGAAATTTCTCCTAAACGTAAGCTTAAGAGTAACTCCATCCCAGACTTGGTTAACTGTAGCCATGTTTTCGTTACAAATGCAGTATAGGTCCCAAAACTGCACCAAGAGGGGGGAGGAACCGAACCATGTGTCTTCCCAAAACCTGATTTTGGTTCCATCCCCCACTACCCAACGGTACCCAAACTTAACAGCTTTGAGAGCCCACATAAAACCTTTCCAGAACTTGGATGAGTTCATGTCTGAGCTATTAAAGATGTTCGGGTTGTCTGTTCTATATTTAGCATCTACCAGGGTTTTCCAAAAAATTTCCTTCCCCTGTGAGATACCGTTTGACCCAGGAAGCTAGGAGGCACATGTTAATATCCCTAAGCGAGGGAATGCCCAGGCCTCCAAATTCCTTAGGCATGCAAACTAGGTTCCAGTTCGCGAGGTGAAGTCTCCTTTTTTCTTTAGTGTCGTTCCAAAGGCAATGGGAAATTTGTGTGTTGATTAGGTCCAAGGCCCACTTTGGAAACTTAAAGAAGGAGAGCAAGTAAACTGGAATACTAGCTAGACAAGACCTAATCAGCGTCACTCTGGCAGCATAGGAGAGGAGCTTGCCTCTCCACCCAGCTATCCTTTTCAGGATCTTGTCAATAATTGGCTGTAGGTCCTCCCTCCTAAGCTTATCGTACTGTAAGGGAACGCCTAAATATTTAATGGGGAAGGATCCAACAGCACAACCAAGAATGTCCTTAAGGCAGGCCACATCTTCTTCGCAAAGATTGATGGGCACTAATTCGCTCTTATCGTAATTTATTCTCATCCCTGAGACTTGCTCGAAGCAAGTGAGGATGTTCTTCAGATTCCTAGCTGTGTCGGTATTGTTCTCAAGGAACAGGATAGTGTCGTCAGCGTATTGCAGTTTATGAGTAATAAGATGACCCTTTTGTGTAGATAATATTACATCGGTATTAGGCAACATCTTTCTTAGGCAATTTTCCCCTCACATGTAACCAAAGAAAGCATTGCAGGAAATTTGGTCATGAAAACATATATCACAGCACAGCTAAGCAATTCTGGAATCACACTAATATCTGCTGAACAGTGAGGAAATTTATGCTCATGCAAAAGCAATCTAACAACTTCCTTCTATGTATACATAATTGAAAATATTCGTACTTTTTATCATGATACATTCGAGTTGGCAAGTATCCCATGCTCAGTTTTAGTAAGTTTATCATGGCATGCTTGTGATGTTAGAAAAAAGAGGTTGTATCGCTGTGTTTTGATCACAGAACCGCACATGCCAAACCCTCTTGCTGCCCAAAAATAATATACTTCTCTCAAATTCTGTTATACAATAGTGTAGTTTTATTTTGCAGCTGGTCTCTAGTTCCAACTGTCGACACATACATGGATATATCGAAATGGTTCTTACTGTTGTAATGCAGAGTGAAGATGCAACAGAGCAGCTTGAAAAGCAGAATCCATCCTCTTGCATTGTGGTCTTGATCTGGATCAGCTTAGAATAGATCCGTGCGTGTACACACGCGCCCCCGAATGAGACTGTGCACCATTTCTGCCAAACCGCCCCCTTGGACAATGACCATGATATGCTTGATAAAATGCAGAACCGCACCACCGCATAGAAATCTTTTGTGTAAGCATGTAATTGGACATATGGGAGGGACAGGGATCAGTTTATCTGTAACAAGATGACCCTTTTGTGTAGATAATATTACCTCAGTATTACGCAACATCTTTGGCAATTTTGCCCTCACATGTAACCCAAAAAACATTGCAGAAAATTTGGTCATGAAAACATATATCACAGCACTAAGGAATTTTGGAATCACACTATTATCTGTTGAACAGTGAGGAAATTTATGCTCCTGCAAACAGAATATATCAATCTACTTACTATGTATTCACGGTTGTGGATAAATTCATATCTTTATCATGATACATTAGTGTTGGTAAGTATCCCATTTCAATTTTAGTAATTTTTATCATGATATATTTGTGATGCTACAAATAAAAGGTTGTATCGTTGTGTTTTTATCATGAACCTGTGAAATGGATATATGGCATGTGAGCTTCAGTTCCGCACATGCCAAACACTCTTTGCCGCCCAAAAAGAACATACGTCTCTCAAGTTCAGCTATAGAACAGTGTAGTTTTGTACAACATTGATATATCAAAATGGTTCTTGCTGTTGTAATGCAGAGTGAGGATGAAATGGGGCAGCTATATGGTTAGTTTGCACTGATGCTAAAGCGTATGAAAGGGATGGAAATCGATCAGAGGATGCGGACGATGCAAAATACTGGATGCGTCGTGACGAAGCCAGCTTCTGCAAAGTTGATGTGCTGAGTTATCTCTGAAGCTTTTCATTCTGATTATCCGTTTGTACTAAGTATCTGTGGACAACTCTTTTCTGGTCTGCTCATATGAGCCTGTATGTGCTATTGATAGTTCTCCTCTTGTCAAAACATTGCATGCCTCGGTGCTATCTTTTGTTAAATATGTAACGTACGTCATACATAGCTGAACTATTGCCTGTTACGTGATGTTTATTGTTGGTTGTGGTTGCCACTGGGTGGATTAGTGGATGGATGTTTTGTTCTAGTTTTGTAGCAATGTATTCCAAACCAAGCTAAGATTGTAATCTTGTACCGCATAATAATGTGAATGCACTGCAAGAGGCTTTTCTTCTCATCCTGCCTTGCATACAAATGCTAATTAGAGCTTTTGACCTGGTGGGTTATTTTCTTTTGAAGGGCTTTAATCTGATTACTTCTGTGATGATTCTTCTTATATGGAGCTAAACTAGCTTTAGGTTCTATCTATCATCGCCTTTTCTCTCCTGTACCGACAGAACTGGTACGGCGGAGTGGAAGTCGCTGACACGCACCCAGGTTGCCTTCCCAATAGTACTACCAATTTAGAAGAGTTTCCATATAATGAAGGGCATACATGAATGCCTTTTGTCTGGAATCACAAGATAAGCTCAAAACATGCCCCTGGGTCCGGGAAGGCAAAGGAAAACATGGTGGATTCGCTAGTGTTTTCGTCCTAGAAGGGGCGTGGGAGAGGCGGGAGTTCGTTCCGGGTCGTTTCGCCCCTGATCATCTACACAATATGGCGACCACGGCGCGAGATACCAAGTGGCCAGCAGCTGAGTATTGGCGCGGTCGCTTTACGTGGGCCGTGAGAATGGCGTGCTCATGATCTTGCGTTGTTCGGACATGATGTATGATATGATCCAGCTCCCCGGGGAAGTCTACAACAGGGCAGGCCAATCATATTGTTTGGCCCGGAGGTCGCTCTTAGCATGCTATGATAAAGGGGTTCAGTATGCGGCGCTTGACAAATTCTGGCTACGAGTATGGAAATTGATAGAATCATGTGATGGCCAACTAGGGTGGATGCTCAAACATGACTTTAATATCGAAGCACATGTTAAATCACTCACGACACACCCAAGAATAGAATGGGAGATGTTCACAAGCAGCACGGGACCTGTCAGCTTGTTCAGACCAAGTAGCCACGGTGACAATGAGGCTTGTCGAGATGACGTGGATGGGTTTTACAACGAAGACATAAAAGAACCAGCAGCTGAGGATGCTGATAATGATGATGATGAAAGTTACCAAGAAGAAGATGATATTGCCAATGATAAAGAAGTACAAGAACAAGACACTAATGATGATGATCATCATCATAATGAAAGTTACCAAGAAAGAGAAGGAGAAGGACAGTTTGAGTGCTTGTGGAACTCAGATGACGACAACTTCATCAAAGTGGATGAAAGTTTCACTCCGTATAAAAAGAGGATTTATTGTGGTATCATTGGATTGCATCCCTACAAGGACGTGATTCTCCTCGATATTGGTGGCAAGGCGGTGACATACCACCTCGACACCTCGAGAATGCAATATTTACGTGACGGGCTTTTCTGCGAGATCGATCAACACGCTTCTGGCATTGAGGATGGAGCATTCCCCTATCGTCCTTGCTACGTCGACGCGTTCCCCTCAGAGAAAATACCGCGCCCTCCTAGCGTCCTTGAATATTGGAACAGGGCTCACGGTTCATATCGTTTCATGGAATTTGTCAAGTCATCTTAGGATTGTCGGATCATAGTAGCCGTAATCTTAATTTCTAGGCAGCATTGCTGATGTTTGCTCGCTAGATTTTTTTTCGAGAACCCGCAGAAAGAGCTGCGCGTTTATGTATTAAGGTTAAGAGAGAACAAAGCCAAAGAATGGCTACAACGCCTTTCGACAACCCGCTAATCAAGGATTAGCTACCACCCACACAACGCCAACAACCAGAGGACTCGCCATGCCCAACGTGAGCATCGAGGCCGCGTCTCAACCTACACCAACCACTGCCGAAGAAACCACTACGCCTAGAATAACCGCGCCAATGTGCACTCCACCCTTGAATGCCTAGAGAGAGTGGGTAGGTGAGAGGCAGGGCTTAACTAGTCCTGAGGAAGTAGCCAACTTGGAGGTGCCGGCAAAGGCGTACATTGCGCCCTAGAGGCTCATGACCTGAGCAACACCACTGCGGCACCAAAGAACACCTGCATCACAAGGCCTTGTCTCCAATGTGATGCTTTCAACAAAGTAGCGAAGTTGAGACGCTGCCCTCGCCAACCAAGGGCACCGGGACGCTAGATCATGGTTTTCACCCGGAGACAACACCACGAGGATGGTGGAGTGCCAGTGTTTCCCGGCGACGCCTCCATGGAGGAACATGACGCTCGAAGGCGCCGTCGTCTCCGGCACCAACGCAAGTTGGGCAGGACTTTCGTCCGAGACACCGCACGCCAGAACCATTGAACCCGTGGCTGCACAGAGTCCACCCATGGCCACCGGACTCGTCGGGGAGCATGGCTGGGCTGCCACCCAGTCATAGCCCAGCCGCAACAAGCAAGCACCTATTCGTCGTCGTCGAGTGTCCACTCGACCACCGCAGCTAGCCACGCCCCGGGGGGGGGGGGGGGGGGAGACAGCCACGGAGCCGTCGAGTAGCCATAGAGCAGGGGACATGCGTGGCCCATGCAGCCCAGATCGGGCCCGCGTAGCCAAGATCGAGCCCGCACGGTGCCGGCAGCGCCCTGTAGGCACTACGCTTGCGCCTCCACGCAGGCAGGCCGGCCGCACCACCACGCCGCGTGGCCCCACGCCAAGGAAGACCGCCGCCTTCCCTTCACCTGGGATTCGCCGACAGCACGTCGCGCCGGAGGGCGCCCGCGTTCACCGCAGCTCTCCCATGACCACCATTTTGGAGGCGCGGGGCCGCCGCCACCGCGGTGAGGCCGGCGGCAGCGGTGGCTGGGAGGGAGCTCAGAGAGGGGGAGAGAAGCGGCGGCAGGCTAGGGTTTCCCTCGTGTCGCGCGTGAGGGGCGACGCGAGGGACGGGTAGCTAGATATTTGGCATTTTAGATTTACTTAGTCATGACCATAATCTTTTGTTTAATTTATCACGCCCTGCATATGAGCTCATCATATCTAGTTGAAGCAGCCTTTTGTCTGGCTGACCTTGTGAGATGATTTTCTTTATGTATTTTTACCGGCTACAGAGAAATGCTAGCAATTAATATTGTGATGCCTACAATCTGAAGTTGAGTAGAAAGATGAAAAAATGCCGCCTCATGTAATTATTTCTCCAACGTCGCATGTGACATCCACAACTTAATGGCCATTATCTCCTTCTCTAAATGAATGTACATTGAACTACAGATATGTCCATAACCAAAGTCATCACATCATAATTGTCGTTGGCGTTCCTCTGTAATCTCACCCACACACAAAAAATGGATCGAGACTGTTGTTGTAGGACTTATGTTGTCTTGGAGAAAGCTTTACAGCCATGTACCAACCTTGAGAAACTAGAAAAGGATATTTTCGTCCATCATCAAGATTAGCTGGATATTAGCCAACTAATTAAGGGGTTAGATCCAATTGTGCACCGAGACGACTGATCTAAATCCAGTATCTATCTCCGCCCAATCCTTTGATGTAATAATTGTTATAAGTGACAAGAAATAAAAACAAATGAACGAAAGTAAGATCAACACATGGGGACATGAGATTTTAACGTGGAAACCCCTTTCAAAGAGGAAGAAAAAACTACGGGCGCCAGGCAGCAGATCTTAGTATAACCGAGAGAGGTTACAACCACCGGGGGATTTCCAACTGTTCGACTTACCCGCAAAAAAAGGCGGATTGAAAGAGGTATATATAACAGGCGTGACCTAGATCGGTGACGATCCGTACCGCTCGCTACGGCCCGGCGACGGGCCTCCGCTTCGTAGCCTTTATCTTAATATAATTTATATGAATTTGGATCACCACGAAATAACAATAGTGTGATACTAATTTATTTTTTAGCACACGCGTGTATCAGCTATTCAGCTCGTGGGCGGAGCTCATGGCTTGGGTGTGGGCTGGCCACCATGGTTGTGTGGACAGCATGGTGGTTGGGGTTCGACGTTAGGTGGGATGGTACGGCGGCGTGGCCGCACCATCGGAGGTGGAGGACGTGTTGCCAGGGTGAAAACCCTGTCTGGATTCAGGACGGCAATGGCGGCATCCGTGGGCGTCGTCTCCTTCATGAAGGCGTCGTCGTGGTTATCCTCCGTTCTTCGTATTGCTCCAGGTGAAAACCCCGATCCTTTGGATCAGGCGGTGGCGGCACTCCGGTGTCGTTCCCTTCTTGAAGGCACCGTTTTAGAGTCCACCTTTTGTCGACCATGGCTGCGTCTCCTCGGGTGTCGTAGCTTTTCTTTAGCACCTTTGTTTCTTGCCTTGGGTGTGTGTTGTGGTGTGAGTTATACGGTGGAGTTGTATGGTCGTTGCTTTACTATAAAGCGGGGCGAAAGCCTATTTGAAGAGAGCTATTTGTTGAATATAAATATATTGCCTAACCCCTTTCCTTCAGTTCGGACTTTTGATCTAGATAGCTAGTGCAGCAATTCTATATGGTATCAGAGCCAAGAGGTCTCGAGTTCGAGACCCCGCTCACGCAGATTATTAAAAAAAAAGGAAAAAAAAAGATCCTGCGGCCCGCTCCTATCCCACGCTAAGGACTAAAATAGACTAGACGTGAGGGGGAGTGTCCCCTTTCCATCAGTTCAGACTTTTGGTCTATATGGCTAGTGCAGCAATTCTATACTATTCAGCTCTAGCCGTTGGCTACTTGGATTGATTCTTAAGAATAAAGAGCAAACGTCTGCCGTTGTGTTCCCAATCAATGGCTCGATTTAGAATAGAGATGTTGTGTTGTCCACAGTGGAAAAAAAATTGTCAAAATTTCGAACGATTTTCGGTTAGAGTCGTGAAAAGAATAATTAGGCCGAAATTTTGGTTCAAATTTGATTTTATACGGGACATCGCATATAAAAAATAAATAAAACATATAATAATTGTCACGAACATGGCTGTACCATGGTGGAAGATATCCTAGATTCTTGTCTGTGTATAGTTCTGGGTTCGAATCCAATAAAAGTCATTTTATTTGTCGAAAATAATTTACTACGGAGCAGCCATATGGGGAAGCCGAGACTTCAGGATGTCACACAATTTTGCTGCGACGTGACGAACGCGCGGATGAGTTTCAATGGGACGCTGAGGTTGTAGGCACAAGCTGCAAGGTAGGCAAGGACGCCGAGGTTTTTCCTTTTGGACTTTCAAATCTCAACCGAGCCTCTGATCTCCCGGTAAAACCACAGACCGAGCTCCCATCGATCTTGATCTCTCAGTACGTGCCGTGTTATAGTACGCGTACAGACTTCCATAAATATAAGCTTGAAGTTAATCTCTTCAGATCTGTTCGATCCTGCGCTCATCACGATGCTACCGCCGGCAGAGAAGAGAGCCGGCAGCACCACCATGGACGCCGGCGACAGTGGTGAAGTCTGCCTCCCCTACGACGTGCTCCTCGACATCCTCCGCCGCCTCCCGTGCCGCGCCGTCGCCTAGTCCCGGACCATCTGCCGTGCGTGGCGCGCCCTCGTCGACGACCACGATCTCCTCCCGCGCTTCTCCGACCTTTCGGCTGTTTTAGGCACAAAAACCGGACGATTTTAATTGCTGCTTGATGGGTAGGCAAGGACGCCAAGGTTAAGGTTTTTCCTTTTGGACTCTCAAGTCTCAACCGACCCTCCGATCATCCGGTAAAACCACAGACAGAGATCCCATCGATCTCGATCTCTCAGTACGTTCCGTGTTTGATTAGGCGTACAGACTTCGATAAATACAAGTTTCAAGTTAATCTCTTCACATATCGATCTGTTCCACCGGTCACTCTCGTCACGGTGCTACCGCCGGCAGCGAAGACAGCCGGCACCACCACCATGGACGCCGGCGACAGTGACGACGATGAAGAGTGCCTCCCCTATGACGTGCTCCTCGACATCCTCCGCCGCCTCCCGTGCGGCGCCGTCGCCCATTCCCGGACCATCTACCGCGCGTGGCGCGCGCTCGTGGACGACCACGGCCTCCTCCTCCTTCCCCGCTTCTTCTCGTCACGCTCCTTCCCCGGCGTTTTCACAAACCATGCCGGATGCCAGGACACGTCGTACTTCCTCGCCCCGCCGGCCTCACGCTCCAGGGACGGCGACTTCCGGCGTCTCCTCTTCTGGCACGGCTGGGCCCGCGTCGAAGACCACTGCAACGGCCTGCTCCTCCTCCACGACTCCAAGGTCCGGTGTTTGTACGGTGGCATTGAGGAAACTGATACCTACGTGTGTAACCCAGCGACCGTACGCTGCGATCTGCTGCCAAGTACATGGAATCTGTATACATTCTACTGCAGCAGAAGCGAAGGCACCTTCCTAGCCTTTGATCCAGCCGTGTCGCTTCACTACGCGGTGTACAATATGCTCCGATATGACAACACATACCGGAAGAAGGTACTTTTTTTTTTGAAATCATAACCTCATATATATTAAGCTAACAGGCCGCCTCATTAAAAACCTTCCAGTCCCCTCAGATACCCTGGTAAGGAAAAGAGTGCGTAAGAAACCTGCTGCCTTTTGCGTGAACATCCGTTACATCGTTATCGTTACATCATCTAGGAGGGTTTGCAGTAAAAAACTAGGGGGTTCATCGACCCAATTACAAGAGGATTTAGAAGAAAAAACAGTTCGCAGCAATCGCATGAGCTGCCATGTTGCACTCTCTCTTGCAATGATCAAACACAACTTTTCCAATTATCCCCGCCACTGCAAAACAATCAGTATAGATCGCCGTTGCTTCATTCCACATATGTTCATGCCCAGCACAGTACTGAATAACTGATGTCTACGTGTGCTTCTATTCTTGTAGACAGTGTTGGGCCTCCAAGAGCAGAGGTTTGTAGAACAGCAGCAAGTTTCCCTTAAGTGAATCACCAAAGGTTTATCGAACTCAGGGAGGTAGAGGTCAAAGATATTCCTCTCAAGCAACCCTGCAATTAAGATACAAGAAGTCTCTTGTGTCCCCAACACACCCAATACACTTGTCAGATGTATATGTGCACTAGTTCGGCGAAGAGATAGTGAAATACAAGTAATATGGATGATTATAAGTAGTAACTGCAATCTGAAATAAAGATGGCAGCAAGCAAACATGTAGCAGAACTTGATATAAACGGTGTTTCAATGCTTAGAAACAAGGCCTAGGGATCATACTTTCACTAGTGGACACTCTCAACAATGATCTCATAACTGAATAAGTAAAATCTACTCTTAAACACTCTCTTGTTGGATACCAAACACCATTCATTGTGTAGGGCTACAAAAGCACACCTCAAGCCGGAGTAAACAAGCGCCACAACGTCATAAAGGAATCACACACGGTGCACACACTGTCACCTTTACACCGTGGAGAGTACCGGAGTTCATATTAAAGTAACCTATATAGTGCATAATAGCTAAAGAGTAACATCTACTTATTCAACTAGATTACAAAGCTCATGATCACATAAAGATCACACCATGGGAGAGAGAGATGAACCACATAGCTACCGGTAGAGCCCTCAGCCTCGGGGGAGAACTACTCCCTCCTCATCATGGGAGTCAGCAGCGGCGATGAAGATGGCGGTGGTGTCGATGGAGATGACTCCGGGGGCAATTCCATGTCCCGGCGGCGTGCCGGAACAGAGACTTCTGTCCCCCGAAACTTGTCGTCGATGGCGGCGGCACTGCGGAACTCTTCGTGGAATATGACTTGGTATTTTAGGGTTTTCGCGTCTGAGGCAATATATAGGCGAAGGGGCGATGTCGGCGGACCCCCGAGGGGCCCAAACCACCAGGTGGCGCGGCCAGGGGCCCACCCGCGCCTGGGTGTGGTTTGGCCACCTCGGCGCCCTCCTTCGTCTCTCCTTCGGACTCCGTGACGGTGCTGGAAAAATAGGGACGTGGCCTTTTGTTTCGTGCAATTCCGAGAATATTCGCAGAAGTACTTTTCTGGAACCAAAAACAGCAGAAAACAGGAACTGGCACTTCGGCATCTTGTTAATAGGTTAGTCCCGGAAAATGCATAAAAATGATATAAAGTGTATATAAAACATGTAGCAATTGGCATAATATAAGCATGGAACATCAGAAATTATAGATACGTTGGAGACGTATCAAGCATCCCCAAGCTTAGTTCTACTCGTCCTCGAGTAGGTAAAACGATAACAACAAATAATTTCTGAGGAGACATGCTTTCACACAATCTTGATCAATATATTGCAAGGCTCATGTCATGAATGAAGTGACTCAAAGCAATGGTCTATAGTTTGCTAACAAATAGATAAAGAGTAAACAATGAATCATATAAGCAAAAACTTTTCATGAATAGTACTTTCAAGACAAGCATCAAAAAGTTTTGCATAAGAGGTAACTCATAAAGCAATAGATTCAAAGTAAAAGGCATTGAAGCAACACAAAGGATGATTAAGTTTCAGCATTTGCTTTCAACTTGTAACATGTATATCTCATGGATAGTTGTCAACATAAAGCAATATAACAAGTGCAATAAGTAAACATGTAAGAATCAATGCACACAAAGTTGACACTAGTGTTTGCTTCTGAGATAGAAAGGAGTAGGTAAACTGACTCAATATAAAGTAAAAGATAGGCCCTTCACAGAGGGAAGCAGGGATTAAATCATGTGCTAGAGCTTTTTAAGTTTTTGAAAGCATATAGAGAGCACAAAATAAGTATTTGAGAGGTGTTTGTTGTTGAAAGCATGAAGGACGTTATCTCTACCAGCAAGGTAGATCATCCCTCTTCTCTTTTGTTTACACATGTATTTTAGTTTCTTTATAGATGACACTCCTCCCAACCTTTTGCTTACACAAGCCATGGCTAACCGAATCCTCGGGTGCCTTCCAACATTCACATACCATGGAGGAGTGTCTATTTGCAAATTAAGTTGCTTACTGATAAATCAGGGCAAAACATGTGAAGAGAATTATTAATGAAAGTTGTAATTAATTGGGGCTGGGCACCCCGTTGCCAGCTCTTTTTGCAAATTATTGGATAAGCGGATGTATATGCCACTAGTCCATTGGTGAAAGTCTGTCAGAAGTAAATGACAAGATTGAAAGATAAAACACCACATACTTCCTCATGAGCTATAAAACATTGACACAAATAAGGAGTAATAAAGTTTTGAATAGTTTAAAGGTAGCACATGAAATATTTACTTGGAATGGCAGGAAATACCACATAGTAGGTAGGTATGGTGGACACAAATGGCATGGGTTTTGGCTCAAGTTTTGGATGCACGAGAAGCATTCCCTCTCAGTACAGAGTTTAGGCTAGCAAGGTTGTTTGAAGCAAACACAAGTATAAACCGGTACAAAGAATCACATAAAAACATATTGCAAGTATTATAAGACTCTACACTGTCTTCCTTGTTGCTCAAACATTTTACCAGAAAATATCTAGACCTTAGAGAGAACAAATATGCATCCCAAGTCTCAACAAGCTCTACGGTAGTTCTCCACTACTAGGCTTTAACTACATGATGCAAGAGCTTAAACATGATCTACTTGAGAGCTCAAAACAATTGCAAAGCATCAAATCAAAACAAGACAATGATCTACAAGAATGCATATGTCTTTTCCAATACCAACTACTACATGTAGCATTTTCTTTCTTCCAAACAAACACCAATCAATTTATTTAAACATAAACTCTCCAAATGATAATATAATGCAGCAAGAGAGTATTTATAAACAAGTGCTAACAGCTCGAAGAGATGCATGAAAAACAGGAGCTAAAAGCACTGCAGTAGCTAGTTAAGAATACTCAACAAATATAAGTGAAGAACATGAGTATTCACATGAAAAAGCGGAGCGTGTCTCTCTCCACACAAGGATTGCTAGGATCCGAATTTATTCAAACAAAAACAAAAATAAAAGCACACAGACGCTCCAAGTAAAGCGCATAAGATGTGAAAGAATTAAAATATAGTTTCACTAGAGATGACCTGATAAGTTGTTGATGAAGAAGGGGATGCCTTGGGCATCCCCAAGCTTAGACGCTTGAGTCTCTTGAATATGGTTGGGATGAACCACGGGGGCATCCCCAAGCTTAGGCTTTTCACTCTTCTTGATCACATAATATCACCCTTCTCGCTTGATCCTTGAAAACTTCCTTCACACCAAACTCAAGACAGTTCTCATTAGAGGGTTAGTGCATAATCAAAAATTCTCATATTCTGTAATGAACAATCATAAAGCTTCTGGACATTAGCTACAGCCACCAATGCTTTGTGGAGCAAAGAAATCCACACAAACAGTAAAAGAGCGAATGCAAAACAAAAGGCAGAATCTGTCAAAAACAGAACAGTCTGTGAAGACGAATTTTTTCGAGGCACTTAAGTTGCTCAGATGGATCTGGCCAAATAATGAAAGTTGCGTACATATCAGGAAGATGCGTGATTTTTTTAGAATTTTCTACAGGGAGAAAAGCTCAAATCGTGACAGCTAAAAATCTGTTACTGCGCAGAAATCCAAATCTTGCATCAACTTTCAATATAGAACTTTACTTGGCACAACAATGCGATAAAATAAAGATACAAAGGAGTTGCTACAGAAGTACAAAACTCCTTGACTCAAAGAAAAAAAAATAACAGCAAATAAAAACGATGGGTTGTCTCCCATAAGCGCTTTTCTTTAAAGCCTTTTAGCTAGGCATAGTGATTTTGATGATGCCTCATAAAGATGAGAGTTGAAACATAAAAGAGAGCATCAAGAAGCATATATAAAACATGTTTAAATCTAACACTCTTTCTATGCATAGGAGTCTTGTAAGAAAACAAGTCAATGAAGAACAAAGTGACTAGCATAGAAATGCAAAACAAGTGTAACTTCAAAAATTTCAACATAAAGAGAGAAGACTTAATATTATTGTGATATATGAAATGTGTCTCCCTCTCTCATAAGGACCAGTAGGTCTTAAAGTACCCAGCAAATAAAAGCAAATCAAGAGAAAGCTCAAAACTTCATCATAAAGAGAAGAAATTTAGTAACATGAAGATTTCTATAACCATACTTTCCTCTCTCAAAATAATTTTCAGCGGCATCATGAATAAACTCAACAATATAGCTATCACATAAAGCATTCTTATCATGATCCACATGCATAAAAGTATCATTACTCTCCACATAAGCATAATCAATTTTATTAGTAATAGTGAGAGTAAAACTATCACAACCATCATTGTATTCATCATAAATTGCAGGCATAGTATAATCATAATAAACTTTATCCTCCATAGTAGGTGGCACCAAAATACCACTATCATTATAATCATCATAAATTGGAGGTAAAGTATCATCAAAGAAAATTTTCTCCTCAAAACTTGGGGGACTAAAAATATCATATTCATCAAAACCAGCTTCCCCAAGCTTAGAGCTTTGCATAGCATTAGCAATAATGGTGTTCAAAGATTTATAGTAATACATTGCTACCATCATGCAAACAAGCCTCCATAGGTTTTTTAATTTTCTCTTCAAAAGCATCATGTCCTAATTCAATATAAAGTTCATAAAGATCTCTAATTTTTTTGTTGTTTTCCATTAAGCCTAACTAGTGAAAATAAAAACAAGAAACAAAAAGAAATAATTGCAGAATCTAAAGGAGATACCTTCCAACGCTTACCTCCCCGGCAACGGCGCCAGAAAATAGCTTGATGTCTACGTGTGCTTCTATTCTTGTAGACAGTGTTGGGCCTCCAAGAGCAGAGGTTTGTAGAACAGCAGCAAGTTTCCCTTAAGTGAATCACCCAAGGTTTATCGAACTCAGGGAGGTAGAGGTCAAAGATATCCTCTCAAGCAACCCTGCAATTAAGATACAAGAAGTCTCTTGTGTCCCCAACACACCCAATACACTTGTCAGATGTATAGGTGCACTAGTTCGGCGAAGAGATAGTGAAATACAAGTAATATGGATGATTATAAGTAGTAACTGCAATCTGAAATAAAGATGGCAGCAAGCAAACATGTAGCAGAACTTGATGTAAACGGTGTTTCAATGCTTAGAAACAAGGCCTAGGGATCATACTTTCACTAGTGGACACTCTCAACAATGATCTCATAACTGAATAAGTAAAAGCTACTCTTAAACACTCTCTTGTTGGATAACAAACACCATTCATTGTGTAGGGCTACAAAAGCACACCTCAAGCCGGAGTAAACAAGCGCCACAACGTCATAAAGGAATCACACACGGTGCACACACTGTCACCTTTACACCGTGGAGAGTACCGGAGTTCATATTAAAGTAACCTATAGAGTGCATAATAGATAAAGAGTAACATCTACTTATTCAACTAGATTACAAAGCTCATGATCACATAAAGATCACACCATGGGAGAGAGAGATGAACCACATAGCTACCGGTAGAGCCCTCAGCCTCGGGGGAGAACTACTCCCTCCTCATCATGGGAGTCAGCAGCGGCGATGAAGATGGCGGTGGTGTCGATGGAGATGACTCCGGGGGCAATTCCCGTCCCGGCGGCGTGCCGGAACAGAGACTTCTGTCCCCCGAAACTTGTCGTCGATGGCGGCGGCGCTGCGGAACTCTTCGTGGAATATGACTTGGTATTTTAGGGTTTTCGCGTCTGAGGCAATATATAGGCGAAGGGGCGATGTCGGCGGACCCCGAGGGGCCCAAACCACCAGGTGGCGCGGCCAGGGGCCCACCCGTGCTTGGGTGTGGTTTGGCCACCTCGGCGCCCTCCTTCGTCTCTCCTTCGGACTCCGTGACGGTGCTGGAAAAATAGGGACGTGGCCTTTTGTTTCGTGCAATTCCGAGAATATTCGCAGAAGTACTTTTCTGGAACCAAAAACAGCAGAAAACAGGAACTGGCACTTCGGCATCTTGTTAATAGGTTAGTCCCGGAAAATGCATAAAAATGATATAAAGTGTATATAAAACATGTAGCAATTGGCATAATATAAACATGGAACATCAGAAATTATAGATACGTTGGAGACGTATCAATAACTTCCACCGAGTCTGATTCCGCCTCCAACTCATTTGCACCCATTAAAACAGCTAATTCCAGTCCAAATTTCATAGCTAGAGCTTCAGCCGATTCCACCGAAGCTACATGTGGAATAAAATTAGCAGCCGCGGCAATGAAAACTCCATGTACGTCTCTAATAACAGCGCCCGCTGCTCCTGTCTTATTTTCAGCACAAAAAGCAGCATCAACATTCAACTTCCAGAAATTTTGTTTCGGCCTTCTCCAAACTTGCTTTTGCACGAAATTTGTATTAGCACATGATTTAGCATAATTAGCTGTTATAGCTCGGATAGAATTAACACACTGTTGCACAGGAGGGATGGTCTCACCATGAGTCACTCGTCGTCTCATCCACCAAATATACCAAGCTCCGGTTGCAACAAGTTCTTTTAGCATCACCGTTGAGTAGCCCGGGACATGTGTAGAGTTCGATTTCAGCAATTGCTCAAGAACTACAGAACCTGACCTATCAGCTGGGAACGCCTCCGTGATTTTTTGATAAATACCGAGTCCCTTCCAGATTGAAACTGCACCCTCACATTGAAATAACATGTGGAAAACATTTTCCGGGTGAAGATGGCACAATGGGCATTCACCCGAATCACCAATGTGTCTGTTTGCTAATATAGATTTCAGAGGTAGAATTCCGTGCATAGCTCGCCAGCAAAAAATTTTAACCTTGGCCGAGACTCGCAATTTCCACAATATTTTCCAAATCGGATTATTGACAGATGTACCTTGAATAAGCGATCTGCATGTTTGGCCATTGTACTGGTGTCTCCATTCAATATGATATGCAGACCGTACAGAAAAAACCCCATTCCGATTTCCATGCCAGGCAATGAAGTCCTCAAAAGCACCCACATTCAATGGAATTTGCAATATTCGATTAACATCAACCGAATTAAAATTTTCTTGAAGAAGTTCTAGATCCCACTGATCAGTAATAGGATTAATTAGCTCCTCAACCCTCGTAAGAAGAGATGTACCTCTGATAGACGTGACTTTCCGATCTGGACTGTGAGGAATCCAAGGATCTGATCAAATATTGATTGAATTTCCTCTTCCAACCCGCCATATATATCCCCTTTTAAAAGTTTGAATACCCGCAACCAAACTCTGCCATGTAAATGAAGAGCCCGCTTTCGGTCCTGCCTTTAGAATGTCACCCGAGGGGTAGTACTTAGCTCGCAGAATCTGAGCACATAAAGTATCAGGCTTATCAATCAATCGCCACACTTGCTTCGCTAGCATAGCAAGATTAAAAGTGTGTAAATCTCTGAATCCCATCCCTCCATCACTTTTCGGAAAACAAAGCTTCCACCAAGCATACCAATGCATCTTTTTTCCTTGATCATCATCCCCCCACCAAAATTGAGCTATAACATCAGTAATCTTTTTGCAAACATTTTTTGGTAGCAGGAAAACCGACATGGCATAAACTGGTATCGCCTGAGCAATAGCTTTTAGCAAGATCTCCTTCCCTCCAGCAGATAATAATTTTTCTTTCCAACCCTTGATCCTCTGAATCACTCTCTCTACAAAATCTAGAAAACAGTCGCTCCTATCCGCACCGACAAGAGCAGGAAGGCCCAAATATTTATCTGAAAGAGCTTCTGTGTTTATATTCAACGTATTGCAGATTTCAACTCGCACATCCACATGTGTATTTGGACTAAAGAAAATACTTGATTTTGCGGCACTAACCAACTGTCCTGAATTTGCACAATATTCATCAAGAACCCGTTGTAATGAGGTTGCATTATGTAAATCTGCTTTCAAGAGAATTAAAGAATCATCAGCAAAAAGTAAGTGTGATACCGATGGTGCATTTCTGCACACTTTAATCCCTTCTATGCCACGAACCTCCTCTTCATGCAACAAGCAACTTGATAAACCTTCTGCACATAGCAAGAATAGATATGGGGATAGGGGATCCCCTTGACGAATGCCTCTTGTAGGTGTAAAGCTATCTGTCATCTGAGAGTTAAATCTGACTGAATATGTAACTGAAGTAACACAAGCCATCACCAGCTCAATCCAATGAGGGTGAAAACCAATTCTACTCATCATGTTCCTTAAAAAATTCCACTCCACTCTATCATAAACTTTGTGCATGTCCAACTTGACAGCACACAAACCAGATTTTCCTTTCCTCTTATTCTTAATTTTTGTATGCACTCATATGCCACCAAGACATTATCAGTAATGAGCCTCCCTGGAACAAATGCACTTTGTGTAGGGGAAATAATCTCCGGAAGAATAACTTTCAGTCTCATCGAAATTAATTTAGAGATTATTTTGTAGACCACATTACACAAAGAGATAGGGCGAAATTGTGATACCTCTTCAGGAGCATCAACCTTCGGTATTAGAACCACCACAGTTTCATTCCACCCCGCCGGTATGATTCGGTCATTGATAGCCTTTAGGACTGCATTAGTAATATCATTGCCCACAATATGCCAATTTTTTTGTAAAATAAAGCATGCAAACCATCCGGCCCCGGGGCTTTCAGATCCCCGATACTATAAACAGCTTTCTTAACATCTTCATGAGAATAAGGAGCCATTAATCTTTCATTCATATCATTTGTTACCTTTGGAGTAATTTTCTCAAGAAAACCTGGGTCTGTGGCATCAATTTCAGTAGAGAACAATGTAGAGAAATAATCCCTAATCACCGGATTCAGAGCATCCGTACCTTCCACCAAATTCCCCTCTTGGTTCTTCAACTTTTTAATCAAATTTCTTTTCCTTCTAGCCGTAGCATAGCTGTGAAAAAACCCCGTGTTTCTGTCACCATTCCTGAGCCAATTCGCCCTTGAGCGTTGGTTCCATTTAATCTCTTCCTGCTCTAAAATATTCTCAATAATCTCAGCCAGTTCCATTTTTCTAAGATCACTATCTTGATTCATCGGACCCCTCATGAGCATCTCGAGCTCCCGCTGGGCCTGCCGTAGCTTCTTCTTGGGCCGCTGTAAGACGGAACGGTCCCAAGCATGGAGTCCAGCATGCATAGCCTTTAAACGTCCCAGTACGTCGATCGGATCCGCCAAACCTGCGACATCCTCCCAGGTTTTCTGCACTGTTTCGCGAAAGCTTTCTTCTCTAAACCATTTGGCTTCAAACATTAAAGGCCTCTCATTTCCATTTACCGCAGGAGCACTATAGAATTCCGTATCCAGGAGAATTGGATGGTGGTCAGAGTGACTATAATCAAGGTGAGTAATTGCTGCATTCTCATAGAGTTGGTTCCAACTAACGTTTCCCAGACCTCTGTCCAATCTTTCTCTCATATGCCCTCGATGCCAAGTAAACTGATCTCCAATATATCCCAAATCATGGAGGCTGCAGTCATCCAAAGTATCTTGAAAAGCTTTCAAATATTGTTGGGGCCTCACATTCCCCCCTTCCTTTTCATGTGCAAAAAGTATTTCATTCAGGTCTCCCATGACCACCCATGGAAGATTATTCTGATGATGTATAGACCGAATCCAATCCCAAGTCTTGTACTTCTCTCTCCATCTGAATTCACCATACATCCCCGTGAACCTCCATGTTTTCCCGTTTTCATCCTCAATACGAGTATCGATATAATTTGGGTGTGCAAAAATCTGAGTTAATTTAACCTCTTTTTTCCACATCATAATTAATCCCCCTCTCCTTCCATCACACGCTTGGACTATCTTGTAGTCCATTCTTAGTTTTCTCCTTAAACACTCTGCCGGATATTCTTCAAGATGGGTTTCCGACAGAAAAACCACCTCGGGGTTACATCGCCTCAGGTCATCCGTCAGCGAGACAACTGCCACAGTATTCCCCAAACCACGGCAGTTCTTGGAGAATATTTTCATTGCGACCGGACGGGCTCCTCGTAGGAACCCGCCGATCCTATTGGGGAGGTGACAGCTCCATCCACCTTTGTTCTTTTAAGTCGAGCCTCATTGAAATTTTCTCCATTTACCACAAGATTTCCATCATCCTTAGTTACCATCGCCGAAGAGCCTTCCTGTTGTTTCGTATCTGCCTCCTTCCCTTCTAAGAGTAACCTCTTCTTAGCATACGGATCACCTAAATCCTTCTCCAACATATTAGGATCTGTCTCTTTATGTGGGCTGGTAATCATATCCTTCTGGCCATCATCCCTACTCACAGTTGTATAGTCAAGAGGACGAGCATTGTGCCTCCAACTCGTCTGAAAAGCCTCTTGGCCAGGAGCAGCCCCGCCCCTTCCAAAAGCCGGGATACGACCCCCATCCAAATCTCGTCCACGTCCACCACGTGCACCTCCACGAAAGCCATCAGACCTCCTTCCGTGCCAGGTTTCCCAATCTGCTTTCAACCAATCTCCCCACTTGAGCTTATCTTCATCGTGTTCACCCACCCCACACTCAAGATGAGTATGACCAAGAACACCCCAGGCACCACAGAACTTAGGGATTTTCTCATACTTTAGCTGAAAAACTTCCCTCTGACCCCCTCTGGACAAAGTAACAATTCTAGCGAGTGGTTTTCGGACGTCAATTTTCACCCTTGCACGGACAAAGTTGCCAACACCATGAACATCTGTCTCAACTTCTGATACTTTTCCCACTCTTTTCTCCATCAGATTAGTGACGAGATTCTTATTACGATAACCCACGGGCAATTTATGTATTTGGATCCAGACAGAAATATGATTCAGCTCAATCTGATCTGTAGATTCAAGGCCATTGTAGGGCTCAATAATAACAGCATATTGACGGAAGTGCCAAGGCCCTCCCTTCTCCACTTTCAGCCAATCCCCAAGACAAAAACATTGTATGGTGAACAAATTTTCTCCTAACGAAGTGAATTTTACCTCCCTCGCCGGACTCCAAGCTACCTTCATGTGCTGTTCGAAAGTTTGATCACTGAAGAAATTTGTTGTATGAACTCTAGCAAGGGCCATCCACTTGATCCCCTCAAGGGGAGCATCCGCGTCATCTTCAAAAACCAGATCATCTGCTTCATCCACCTCATCAATGCCCAGCCTCTCCAGCAGATCACCGATCGGTTCCTCTCTCCGAGTACCCTGGACACCAGATTGACTAGAAACACTAGGTTGCGACGGCGCCGCCATCACCGATCAGATCGCCAAAACCCTAGAGAGCAGGGGTAGTGCACGACGGTGAAAACGGAAGAGAAACAAGTCCCAAGATCAACCCGGGCAAAGAAATAGTACCCAGCTCTAGACCGGGTCGGGTAGGAACTCCACGCCGGCGAAGCACCGGCTGCGGAGGAGTAAAACCCTAGTCGCCTTCGACTAGGTCAAGCTAATTTCGAGAGTACCGGAAGAAGGTACTTGGTTGCGAGTGTTGGAACCAATCTTGTTATTAGTGTTAATTTAGGTGATTAGATCATGTTTTAATTTGTAATCGAGTTGTCACGCTAGAAGCCGCGGCAGTGCGTGCAACAGAGATGTGATCGGTGCATGTAGAGGCAAAGCTTGTAGTGACTTCTGTTAGGAAATACGTAGCTAGCTGAGAGGATAATCGTGTGTGCGCCCAGCGGAAGACTAGTTCTAGGAGTGATCTAGTCAAAGAGGTGCATGTGCGTGGAGTCCTTGCATGTAGCAGTTCGTGGCCGTTGAGTGAGTTTAGGATCAGGAGTTAGTGGGTTAGTGGTTAGTGGGTGCGTGATTAGCTGAGTTGCCGCAGCTATTTAAACCCATGTAATCAGCTGAGTTAAACAACGAGAAAGAGAGAAAATGTAGCACTTGTGGTTGCCAAGGAAAAGTGTCCCGTGGCAAAGCTATTGTGTCTCTTCCTCCTTGGCGTGTGTGAGTCCAGGTCTTGTGTGTGTTTTCTTGTGTGTGTTCATGAGAGCAACAAGAGAGTCGTGTGAGGTTGAAGAAGAAGAGGAGCTGCGAGTTGCAGCTCCTTCACTTGGTATCAGAGCCTCGTTCGTCGAGGTCCGAGTCTCCGTCGTCGTCCAGCTGCGTCACGAGCGAAGGAGAAGATGTGCTGCCCGGTAAGTTGTGCCACCGGCGGCAAGGAGGTGATGGCCAAATCGTGAGGCCATTACCGGGAGGAGTTCGTCATCCACGTCCGAGTCGTCGATAAGGTGTGTCATCGGCGGCAACATGGAGGCGAGTCACCGGCGAGTTGCGGCACCGGTGGCGAATAGGAGTCCATGTGCGAGTCGTCGAGGAGGTGTGTGTCATCGGCGGCAACATGGAGGTGAGTCACCGGCGAGTTGTGGCACCGGTGGTGAACATGCGGCAGCGAGCATGTCATGGCGGCACGCTCGTGGTGAAGGCATAGGAGGTGCGTCTTTCGTGGGAGGCCAGCGGCGGCGGCAATCGGCGTGACAAGATGGCAATGAAGGTCGTCTGCGTGTTGCACCGACGACATCGACGGCCATGGGCTTCAAGAGAGGAATAAGCAATAACAAGATTGGGGAGGTGATTGTTGGAACCAATCTTGTTATTAGTGTTAATTTAGGTGATTAGATCATGTTTTAATTTGTAATCGAGTTGTCACGCTAGATGCTGCGGCAGTGCGTGCACCAGAGATGTGATCGGTGCATGTAGAGGCAAGCTTGTAGTGACTTCTGTTAGGAAATACGTAGCTAGCTGAGAGGATAATCGTGTGTGCGCCCAGCGGAAGACTAGTTCTAGGAGTGATCTAGTCAAAGAGGTGCATGTGCGTGGAGTCCTTGCATGTAGCAGGTCGTGGCCGTTGAGTGTGTTTAGGATCAGGAGTTAGTGGGTTAGTGGTTAGTGGGTGCGTGATTAGCTGAGTTGCCGCAGCTATTTAAACTCATGTAATCAGCTGAGTTAAACAACGAGAAAGAGAGAAAATGTAGCACTTGTGGTTGCCAAGGAAAAGTGTCCCGTGGCAAAGCTATTGTATCTCTTCCTCCTTAGCGTGTGTGAGTCCATGTCTTGTGTGTGTTCATGAGAGCAACAAGAGACTCGTGTGAGGTTGAAGAAGAAGAGGAGCTGCGAGTTGCAGCTCCTTCAGCGAGGAGCCAAAGACACCCTTGGTCCATGCCCGGGTGTTCTCATCGCAGACTCGGCGATGGGAGTTACAGCAGTTCGTGCCAGGGCGCCGCGCACCGGAGCACCTCATCCACGTCCTGAAGGCCTCCGCCTTCACGCGTTATACGAACCGGCCGCCGTCTGCAGAGTACTACTGGCGCGGGTCGCTCAATGTGCTCGGCCACAACAGCGTCCTCACCATCCTGCGCTGCTCATAGGGGACCTATGATCTGGTACAGCTCCCGGGGGAGGTCTACGCCAGCGGAGGGGCAACGTATCATCTGCCTCGAAGATCCCTCTTAGCGAGCTACGAGACAGGCGTTCACTATGCGGAGCTCAACGCGTTTTGGCTCCGGGTATGGGCGTTCACAGGATTAGGTGAGGATGGTCAGCTAGGGTGGACGCTGGTGCATGATGCAAACCTCGAACCTGTTACAAACGATAGCAAAGAAACGACGAAGAGCGGAACGATCAAACCAAAGGGGACACGAGATTTTAACGTGGAAAATCTCTCCAAACAAAGGAGAGGAAAAAACCACGGGCGTCAGCCAGCAACACTTCACTATATCGGGGTGAGGTTACAAACGCCGGAGATTTACACAATGCGACTTATCCCAACCGGCGGCTTACAAGAGGAATATATGGTGGCATAAAACTCTAGGTCGGCTACAGTCCGACCCAGAAACGATCCTTACCGTACCGGGGGGCTGCCGTCCCCCGCACCCCCTCCGGGACGCTCCGCTCTCCTTCGTCACAAGTTGCCCTTCATCAGTATAAACGAATTTGGATCACCACAAAATAATACTCCACCTTGAGACAAATTCCATCTTGTAGCATGAACGAGAACTTCCACCCTGAAACAACAAAGAAAAAACCTTCGGCGCCAAATAGCCTTTTGGGCTAGACAGTGATATCAACTAAGCCCGAGCAAAGCTCGAACTTAGTAACAGGAACTGACTTTGTCATCATATCAGCAGGATTATCATGAGTACTTATCTTGCATACCTTCAGCTTACCTTTTGCAACAACATCACGCACATAATACTATTTGATGTCAATGTGCTTTGTTCTCTCATGGAACATCTGATACTTAGTAAGGTAAATAGCACTTTGACTGTCACAAAACAGGTTAATGCAAGTATCATCTCCACAAACCTCAGCAAACAAACCTTTCAGTCAAACCGATTCTTTACATGCTTCAGCAATAGCCATGTACTCTGCTTCAGTGGTAGACTGGGCAACAACAGAATGCAATGTTGCCCTCCAACTCACGGCACAACCACCAAGCGTGAACACATAACCTGTGAGGGATCTCCTCTTATCCAAATCGGCAGCAAAATCTGAATCCACATAACCTGGGAGTCCCTCATCGGTCTTGCCGAGCTTGAGGCAAGTATTGGATGTGCCACGAAAGTACCTGAAAATCCACTGAACAGCCTTCCAATGTTCTTTACCAGGATTAGCCATATATCTACTAACCAAACTCATAGCATATGATAAATCTGGACATGAGCAAACCATGGCATACATTAAAGAACCAACAACACTAGAATATGGAACTCTAGACATGTATTCAAAATCCTCATCCGTACTAGGACATTGTTCAGCTGACAATTTAAAATGAGAAGCAATAGGAGTACTAACAGACTTTGCATCATGCATGTTAAAACGATGAAGAACTTTCTTAATGTAATTTTGCTGACTAAGAAACAACAAACCAGAATTTCTGTCACGGGTAATCTCCATACCTAGAATTTTCTTAGCAGCACCAAGATCCTTCATCTCAAACTCGCTACTCAACTGTGAATTGAGAGCAGCGATATCTTTCTTGCTCTTGGCAGCAATCAACATATCATCAACATATAATAACAGGTATATAGGTGATCCATTAACAAACTTAATATAGACACAGCTATCAAATTCAGACCTCTTAAAGCCATGTGACAACATAAAAGAATCAAACCTTTTATACCACTGACGAGGAGATTGTTTCAAACCGTATAAGGACCTTTTCAACTTACACACAAGATCCCTTACCAGGCACTATGAACCCTTCTGGCTGGTCCATGTATATCTCCTCCTCCAACTCTCTATGCAGAAACGCATTCTTTACATCTAACTGCTCAAGCTCAAGATCGCGCATAGCAACAATACCGAAAAATGTACGAATTGAACTATGCTTTACAACTGGAGAGAAAACATCGTTATAATCAACACCTGGAATTTGACTGAAGCCTTTTGCAACTAACCTTGGCTTAAACCCCGGAGGCTCGCTAGGAGATAAACCCTCTTTTCTCTTGAAGATCCACTTACAGCGGACTGCCTTCTTTTTCTTAGGCAAGCGCACAACTTGCCATGTGCCATTCTTATTGAGTGACTGCATCTCTTCTTGCATAGCAGCAAGCCATTTCTCGCGGTCACCGGAACCAATAGCTTCAGTATAGGTGGACGGCTCATGTCCGTGCTCCACCTGTTCTGCACAATTCAGAGCATAATCAACAATGTTACACTCTTCAATTAAACGTGGTCGAGGACCACAATTCCTCATGTTTCTACGAGCAGCAATAGACTGTTGTGCCTGCAAAACAGGGGGTGAGTTCTGAACATTATTATTATCAGAATCAGAAGAATCAGAATCATCAGACCCAGCAGAATCAGGATCAGAATCATCTGAAGTAGCAGCACCATCATTGTCAACAGTGACATTTTCATTTTCAACAGAGTGCTCCACCTCGACACGAACCTGCTCCTCAGAAAAATCTGGCAAAACATCTGAGGACAACTTATCAAAGTACATAACAGATTCATTGAAAACAACACTCCTGCTCATAAAAGTCTTATTAATTATGGTATGGAGAAAACCTCGCAGACAACACCACGACCAAGAATGGAATTGGAGATGGTGAGGAGCAGCAATTTCAATAGCTTGTTCAGACAAGAGAATGACACAGCCGATGGTGTTGATGATGAAGAACAACACAATGACGTTGATGGTGAAAACAACGACATGGATCAAGAACAAGACAGTGAAGCAGTAGATGGTCTTGATTGCTACTCGTGGACCTCAGACCAGGATAACTTCATCGAACCGGATAACAATGCCACCAACAACAAAACGTCTTTGAAGTGGATCAGTTATTGGGGCATCATTGGGTTGCATCCCCACAAAAACGTGCTCCTACTTAATATTAGTGGCACGGCGGTTGCTTATCACTTGTCCACTTCAAGAATGCAATATTTACGTTATGGGCTCCATAGCGAGCCCGGCGGCCAATCGTGTACCATTCAGGATGCATTCCCTTATCGTCCTTGCTACGATGACATTCTCCCCACTAGAAAAATACCATGCCCTCCAAGCATCCATAGTCAGTGGAAGAGTAAGCACTGTACTAATAGTTAGAAAATTTTATGTTTCATCCAATCATTGTAGCATATACTCTGATCAGAATAAAAGTCCTTTTGTTTCTAAGCAAGCTATTGTAGTGTTTATAACTTAAAAGGCATTTATAGTTTGATCTTTAAAATATTCGTAGACTTACAATTTTGCTACTTTACATCTAGTTGAAAATCAATTTGCCAACAATCACTTTTGAAGCCGTCTGATCGTCTCTGCATACATCTTGATATGAAATTTTCAGGCCTATGGTCATTTATCGGATTTATTTTTCATGTACCCATTTTATTTAACGGAGCACTTCCCCATGGCTCGTTACTGTTTTGTTTGGCTTTAGGGTAGTGAGATTTGCCGGGTAGTGAGATTTGCCTCCATATATTAGGTGAGGAAGCCTTCGATACTTTATGTTTGTTGCTAGTATATGTGCGGATAGACGGATGTAGCTAGGAAATCGGTAGGATATTTACTTAACGATGATTTTGCCTAAATTAGCGTTATTTTTATTTATGAAATTTGCAGCTTTCTGTATAATTTTTTCCTTGATTCATTGATTTATCACTCATTCATGATTAATGAAATATAATTTTTGTTGAACCATCACTTGGTTTAGCTAACTGGCATCGAGGCGTGTCTCTTGTGTTGCCAATCCTAAATATGAGATTTAGGGACAGTACTACCTCCGATCCATATTAGTGGGCACAACTTTGTCTAGATACACATGTATCTAGTCTAAATACTTAACTAGATACATATGAATTTAGACAAAGCTATGCCCACTAATATGGATCGGAGGGAGTAGTATATTTGTGTGCTCTTCCGATGTTCACGAAGTTCCCTGATGATGCCATATCACCTATATATTCTTTACTGCTACGTGTTACTTGGATGCTCAAGTATCTGTAGGTCTTTTGTTGTTTGATCCTGTTGTAGCCTTTTTTGTGTTAAACTGGCGTTGTCCGCGTTTCGGTCAAGGGACCGGGGGTTGTTTGGGTGTTCTAGGTACTGATGCAGGGTCCATGCATGTAATTTTTTTCTGCATGTTGCTGATGTAGTGTTGTTGATGTCTTGGTTTGGTAATATTACTGAGCTCAAAACTTATAAGGGCTTTTTTTGCAGGCCAATGTGAGGTTCAACATAATATTGCCGCCACTATGACTTTTTAGATGGTCTGTTTTGGTGGAGTAAGGGTTATGGTTCGATCCTATGGGACGAACGCTAGTGATTTTTTTTGTGATAAAGAGTATATATTAATATCGCGGAGATACCAATTACACCCAGCCTCTGCAACAACGCAATACCCTAGTGACATTACGGATGCAAACATCCAAAAAAAGAAGAATAAGCTAAAAAAAGAAAAGTCTCGCTACATAGTTCCAGTCCTTGCAGCAGCAGCACAACCACCACCAAGACAGTACTTGAGTCTAAATTCTCCAAAAACGACACCTCCAAGAAGAAAAAAGTGCACAAGCGCCATCATCGCCCGATCGTGATGTCCTATGGGACCAACACTAGTGATGCTTGTGAGTTATGATAGACTTGGTAATTTTAAGGGATACTATGTTTGTATGGTCCTTTTTTAAGACTATAATTAAACCTTCAATGTCACCAAATATTGTGAGCGATTTTCCCCCGGACAAATCGTGCTATATAAGAAGCAATGTCTAACGGCCATTTTGGGTGCCCCTGTTTTCTGTCTTGTTTTGCAGAGTGTCCATCACTATTTCTTGTCCATATGTTCTAATCTAAAATAGAAACAGAATGTATGTAATACTCAACGATTGATGCTTTTGAATTTCACTAAATAGGATATGTTATGTTGTTTTTAGGAAAACATACGTGTGGTCTATGTTCCGTTTACGATTGTTACCCATTGGTCAAAAAGCAGGATTTATTGTGCACTAGCTGGTCTGAGTGATCATCAACTTCCTAATAATTTAGACGACAACAGAACGAAATCCCATGTTCAGGATTTTTAATCTATTTCTCACCATTTCTTGACTCCTTTCGATTTGTATTTGTATTCAGTTTTATTTCTTCAAACGTTGTTTTATTTCTCTCGGTTTAGTGCCTTGAATTCTCTCTATGTTCTTCAGACTTGATTCTTTACTGTTGCGGTCTTTTCTCTCACTCTGTTTTTAGTCCTTTTTTCTTCATTCCATTATTCTTCAGTAGCTTTTGCTTCATCTTTCATTTTCTTAAATTGTTTCTCCGATTTCTCTATTTATTCCCATTTTCATTTGTCTTTTTCTTGTCACACTTTTTTCAGTCTTCTCATTTTTAGTTATTTTCCCATCTGTTTTTCTTTTTGCTTTCTAAGTGACGATTCATTAATTTTAAGTTATCTGTCTTATCTGCCTTGTATTATTTTTCACAAACTAAGTCATGATTTAGTAATCTCATCACTTATCATTTTTCTGTCCTTTTTCATCGGTGCTTCTTCCGTAAGTCTCTGTAATTTTCTCTCTTTTTCATTTTTTAACAACTTATTAATTACTGTATCATGAATTAGTTTGTGAAGAAATGTGTCACTGCATGATAAACTAGTAAAGAATTAGAAAAAATGGACCCAATCACATTTGTTACACTCGTTCAATAAAAAATAAATAACTCCAGCCAAACTCGCCTTTGCAACCTATCTTGATAACTGAAGACATGAACCCAAACCACATATATAATACAATATTGTGTCATATGTAATGACAAACAACGGACCAAAGCGATATTTTTTGGCGATTGACTTGATGGGAAACCAGGCGACGGACGAAAACGAAACCACGAGACGGACGAAGAAAGAAACCTTCCTCCCTTTATTATTAGGTATATATATTTTATTTTTTATAATAAAAAACAAAATCATTGTTGTGAGCAAATCTATATGTTCACGTAAAAAAAATTGGTAGCCACCATGTTTCTGTCGAGGAACAAAAAATGCACAGAAACTTAGTCATGCACCAGCAATCTACAATACAAAAACTATGGGTTTGAAATAATTTCTAAGACTTATACATAATAGAGTAATTTGCATGAATGTTTCAGAACTTAATTAACTAGAACATACCAAACACATTATGCAAAGGACTGGCTAGAACTCAACCAAGCATCCCCAAGTAGACCCCGGAGGCCCGGAGTAGTTGTGTGTGCATTCCCAGTCATTACATGTTCAGAAAAAGCACATATCAAGATTCAGAGACCTAGTGTCGATCTCCTCTACAGGTTCACTTCAAGCAAAAACATTCCAGTACACATAAGGATTGGGGGGAAGGAATCTAGTCAGAGGCAATGGTCGAAATTAGAGCTCGCCATCTTTATCGCCACTGCCCACCGGCCGGCCGGAAAATTCTGGCAGTGTGTGGTGGCATACTATCTCTGGCGCCGGCCGGCAGCTCAAATAACGCTTACGCGCCTTCTCCGTGTCTTCCTTTTCTACGGCAAGATAAAAGAAGAGATGGAGATTCGCGTTCGAGTTTGCAACAGTGTTAGATCATTACACGTACGCTCGGTTACTTTACCGAAACCACGCCGTTCGTGTTATACTAGGACATTGACTTTTACGGAGTATGATTCAGTTACGATCCTTAGATATAGACTTTTGAGTAGGAAGGAAAGAATTGAACTAGACCAAACTTGGGCTAGATCTATCTCCTATACTATATCATAATAACTCTCACGCGACGAACTTCTCCCACGTCAAGTCAAGTTTCGTCGGCCCTGGGGAACCAGCAGATCGGTTCCAACAATCCAACACCGCCGGCCGATGGACGCCAGCAACGGCATGTGCTTTCCCTACGACCTGCTCCTGGACATCCTCCGCCGCCTCCCGTGCCGCGCCCTCGCCGACTCGCGCCGCGTCTGCCACGTGTGGCGCGCCATGGTCGACGCCCACACGCTCCTGCTTCCCTACCTCTTCCCGCCACGCGAGTTTCCCGGAGTGTTCACCAACAACTTCGGATGTGAGGATGCGTCCTACTTCCTCGCGCCGCCTATCCAGGTTCCGACGTCCTCTGCTTCGGCACCATTGGGCTCATATAGATGACCATTGCAACGGCCTCCTCCTCCTTCTGTCCGACCGGCACTGGCCTCCAAACAGTGAGGTGTATGTGTGCAACCCTGCGACCCAGCGATACGCTCGCTTGCCGCCGCCGATGGGCTGGTCTGATGCCAACATGTACCTCGCATTCGACCCGGCCGTGTCGCTCCACCACAAGCTGTTCCTATTTCACAGAAAAAATCTCCGCCTACAGGGAAAGCAATTTCGTGAAGAAGAGCAAGGCACCCAACGGACCAAGGAGCCAACGGCAAAGGTTGTAGCTTTGATGGTATTGTCATCGCAGACCGGCCAGTGGGACAGACGGGAATTTATGCCAGGGCGTTGGGCTCCCGAGCACCTATATGAGATGGTGAGCACACATATCATGTCCGTTGGTATGCCAAAGTTGCCGAGCGAGTACTGGCGTGGCTCGCTCTATTTGCCCTGCCACATGGAGGTCCTCTTGATCTTGCGTTGCTCCGAGAGGACATATGATATGGTTCAACTCCCACAGAAAGTAGAGTACGAGGAGTGGCGCTCGCTGCCCTATAGCTCCCTCCTGGGGAGCCATGAGAGAGGTATCTGCTACGCAGCGTTCAACAACTGTCGGCTCAAATTTTGGGGACTGACAGAATCGACTGAAGGAAAAATAGGTTGGACTTTAACACATGAAGCCGACCTCAACTCGCACGACCTTACAATGTGGAACAAGTGGGTGTCACAACACCGACAACACAAAAAGCAATGGGAGGTGGTAAGCAGCAAGACACAAGTCAGCCTATTCGAAAAAAGTATCACAAATGAAATGGTTCAAGATGGGAGCGATTATCAGTGTGACACAACCTCTGGTGTTGAAGAAGAAGAGGAGGAAGAAGACGGGGAAGAAGAAGAAGAAGAAAATGATGACGACCGCAACGGCGATGATGGTGATGGTGTTATTTTGATGTGTTCCAAATTCATATAAAGATATAAAGTGAGAGGCTAACTTCGGAGCGAAGCGGAGGCCCGTCGCCGGAGGCTTGGTACGGTACACGTCGTTTCCGAGTCAGACTGCAGCTGACTTAGGGTTTTATGCCACCATATATACATCTTGTAAGCCGCCGCTTGGGATAAGCCACACATTGTAAACCCACGGCGTTTGTAACCTCACCCGATATAGTGAAGTGTTGCTGGCTGGCGCCCGTGGTTTTTTCCTCTCCTTTGTTTGGAGAGGTTTTCCACGTTAAAATCTCGTGTCCCCTTTGGTTTGATCGTTCCGCTCTTCGTCGTTTCTTTGCTATCGTTTATAACAGATGGCGATGGTGATGGTGGGGGTGGTGATGATGATGATGATGATTCCGAGTGCTCGTGGAACTCAGACAAACATAACTTCATCAAAGTGGAAGAAAGTAGTGACCATTGGTCATCGGATGAGTTCCCATTTAAAATAATTGGGTTGCACCCATACAAAGAAGTCCTCATCCTTGAATATCAAGGTGGTAGGACAGTGGGGTACCATCTCGACACGTCAAGAATGCAATACTTATGCGAGAGAAACTTAATAGAAACCTTGCAACCAGGTTGTGGTATAGACATTGCATTCCCATATCGACCATGTTATGACGACAAGCTCCCCTAGCATTGAGGGTATACAATTGCTGCACTAGCCATCTAGACCAAAAGTCCGAACTGATGGAAAGGGGCTCCCCTCACGTCTAGGCTATTTTAGTCCTTAGCGTGGGATAGGAGCGGGCTGCAGGATCTTTTTTTTCCTTTTTTTTAATCCGCGTTAGCGGGGTCTCGAACTCGAGACCTCTTGGCTCTGATACCATATAGAATTGCTGCACTAGCCATCTAGACCAAAAGTCCGAACTGATGGAAAGGGGCTAGGCAATATATTTATATTCAACAAAGGGTATTTGCGTCACGATGCTGGTCATATAACTTCATAGCAACAAGAATAGTTGTGTTCAATATGATATTATACAAATACTGTAATTTGTCGTAAAACGTACTTTGATTTGATTTTACGTTAAGTTGGTCCATCAATCTCTGTGTTTTGTGCATTCAAACTTTACTTGTAGCTCTTTCATCACACAATTTTGGTATTTAGTTTTGACAAATTATTTCGTGAAAAAAAAGAAAAAAAGAAACTACACAAGGGTGACCGGACGATATGTATATGTCATTAACGTATATATTCCTTTTAAAATTTAGTATAGTGTGCATTCTCCAGAAATTGATGCTCAAAAAATGATACCACAAAATATTATGCCACATAAGGCCCACATCTTAGTGCGGATTCTTTATTTTTTATTTTCTCCTTTCCCTTTGATTCCCGTTCTCCATCGCCTTCTACTCTCGCCGGCCAGCCTCTAAGCCTCTAGCCCGGCAACTGCCATAACCAGCCTCCCCAAGCCTGCCCCTCTCTCTCCGCGCCTCTCGCCTCCTAGGCGAGGCTGTGTCAATCTAATGGCTACGACCATGGCTCCTTCCGCTCCTATGTCGCGGCCTTCTCTGCCACTGCTCCAATGTTTGTGTTCATCTCCGTCCCCGCAATTAGCGCGTGATTTTATCAAAAATCAACCGGAATGGGGCGGCACAATGGAATATGTCGTGGATTTAGAAGGTGTGGCATAGTTTTGCCGGAATAGTTGTTGCTCAAACGGTTGTTGAGCTAAAATCTCTTGTCCGCCAACCATACGGTGGTTTTTCGTATATGCAAACAGATCCACCCCCGATATTTCACGTTGGAGGTATGATAGCCTTTGTTTTGAGTATACACGATTTTTTTTGTTTCAAAACGCTAAATCAAAGATTTCATACGAGATGGCCCTTGTTTGTGGTACCTAATAATATCCATAGGGGATAAAAAACTTTTCTTTAATGTTTATTTTTTAATTTTCTGGTCCTAAAATATTCTGGAAAAAATATAGAACATGTCATGTATGTTAGAATACGTATACATGTATGACTTAGTAATATAATAAGATTTTAGAGTTCATCTTGTATTCAATGTCATAGTCTTTTATTCCGCAAATGTTATACTCCATATATACCCCACAAAGGTTCCGATCAATACAACAACGAAATATTAGTTGGGAGTGCCGTTTTGGCTCTCAGGCTCACATGCTCCTGCCCGGAAAAAATCAAAAAATAGTTAAACATTTCGCAAATTTATGAAAAAAACTGGTGATGAATATATATATTCGTGTTCTAACCACGTGTCAAGTTTCGTGATGAAATGACATGTGTGATGCTTTGTGCGGAAAACAAAATTAGTACTCTAAAAAATAGTTTTTAATCACATTTTTCGGTGATTTGCTTTTTGCACAAGTGCCACAATTATCATTTCACCACAAATATTGGTACGTATGCAGAACATTTGTATATATTCGTCACCATTGCACGACACCTAGTTTCGCTTAAACATTGGTTCCATAGATTAGATTAGGTCAATTTCAAAATTTGAATCTCATAGGTTATATCCAATTTAGCCCCAACATAAATCTATAGATCAGGGCCGTCCATGAGGGCGTGCGAACTGTGCTCCCGCACAGGGCCCCCAAATATATGGGCCCACCCCCGATTAGTTACGCCAAACTGTTCAGTCCTGTTTTTTACCGTTTCAGTAGTTCTGCTGCTTCCAGCACCAGCGGGCCAAAGCAAAGCAAGACAGGCAGTAGCTCAATACCTCTTCGCCCGTGGGCCGTGCTTCCTATTCAAGTGCTCAGCTCCATCAGCTGTCGTACGATTATAATTATACCGCTACGGGAATTGCGATTATAGGGTTGCTAAAAAAAGAGATGTAATTCTTCATTGATTTCTACGACAATACAAGGAATGAATGATGATTGTTCTGAGTGCTCGAGGAATTTATACGAACATAACTTTATCAAAGTGCACGAATGAAAGTTGCTTTGACATGCTCCCCATATAAAGAAGGCGCATTGTCACTTCGACATGTATAGTTCACGGAAATGAAAGTTGCGCCGAATATTACGTGCTACCGTTGTTCACGGGAGTTTGAATTGGTTTTGCATCTACTATTATTTTGGCAAAACTATTTGATAGGAAGAAACAATAACCGCACGATGGAAGACCGACGGTGTGGATGGATGGTATCCAAACCCTGTATTCTTTCTAGTGTCGAAATAGAACAGGAGTAAAAGGAAACGCGAAAATTTGCGTTCAAGTTGGAAACCCCCGGCGGTTTCGCCCTTGCCCTTCTCCGCCGCCGCCATGCCGAGCTCCCGAGGCAGGCGCGCGCCGCCTCCGGCGCCGTTCCAGGAGGACGAGGACGTCGATTTCGAGGTCAGCTATAGCGGCGACGAAAGCGGTCCGGAGCGCTCGGGGGATGGCTCGGAGTCGGAGGAGGGAGGTTCAGGCTCGTCGTCGTCGGAGGAGGAGACGGATGTAGAGGACGGCGAAAGTTCGGATGAGGAGGGCTCGGAGTCGGAGTCGGGGTCGGGTCGGAGGAGGGGGAGAGCGTCGCGGAGGGATGCGGGCCGTCCGTGCCGGCTAGGGTTCCCGGCGGCGCCGTGGCGGCGGCGACGGAGAGGGCGTCCAACACGCCCACTTGCCCCGTGTGTATGGAGCCCTGGACCTCCGAAGGCGAGCATCGCATCAGGTGAGGCCGAACTGCTCAATGATTATTGCCTGGTTTGCTTTCGCTAGGTTACTGTTGTCATTAGGGACATATATACTTACAAGAACAATATGCTTTGGAAGTTTCTTTCGAACTTAGAATGGACAAGAAATTGGAACTTGGAATGTTGTTTCAAGGGTAGTACATGCTTGCAAATCAGCACTATTGTCGATGTTGCTAGTTCCAAATGACTATTGACTGAAACTGGACTAATTTTCCCCCAATGTTCTTATGGATATAATTTTTCAATGACTATTAACTGAATTGAACTAGATTTTACTTATGTTGATCCATGGATACAATGCGTAGATGGCTAACTAGGTAATATATTCTACGTTGTAGCTGTATTCCCTGTGGGCATGTCTACGGCAGATCTTGCCTGGAGAGATGGCTAACGCAGCAGCGTGGTAACGCTAGTGCGGCGGTACGTATATCAGATGAGTTTTAAGTTTGGAATAACTGTGTGTGCATATCCTTCTGTGCAATCAGCCAATCACATTGTCCACTGTGTTGTTTGATAGTGCCCTCAATGTGCAAGAAGGTTTAAACATAAGGACATCATCAATATCTATGCACCGAAGGTTGTGGTTCCAAATAATGATCTTGAAAAGGTTGGTTGTGATAATTCAATTTTTCTGTATATTTTGTTTGGCCATGAACTGAACATTGTTGCATTTATGCAGCAATTATTGGAAAAGGTTGATTCCCTTGCGGAAGTGGTAAGTAATATCTTTATGTAACCTGAGAGCTTTGTTAGTCTCTTGGTTGTGATACTTAGTTTTTTCGTATATTTTGTTTGGCCATGAACTGAACATTGTTGCATTTATGCAGCATATATTGTCTTGTAAGGAAAAGTTTGAATCCCTTACGGAAGTGGTAAGTAATATCTTTATGTAACCTGAGAGCTTTTTTAGTCTTTTGCCTTGTAATTCTTATCAGTCACCAGAGTAAAAAACAAAATGCTTTTTTTGGAGATTTGTATTGGCAACTTCCTGCTAACATGTTTTTTCTTCTTCTTGTTGTGTCAAGGTCCAGCAACAGGGGAAGTTAATTCAGAAGTTAATTGCTGAGAAGGTATACTATTTGTTATACCCATCTTATTTGCTTTCTGCATTGTCCAAATTCTGAATGGTAACAGTAGTGTCAGTGTGTCACTAGATTCTGGTACCGTAATATTGCGTAAAGATGGAATCACTTTTGAACTGATGTGTCTCTTTTCCGACTTTATTTACTGACTGTTTCTTCATCAGAAAATTAACATAGCAATGATCAATAGTTGTCACTTTTGTGACTTTTTTGGGAAGTTCATGCTTACATTTACTTATGCCACACGCCTTGCAGAATCACGGGTCAACAGATGTTCATGGCACAAAAAGACAGGTAATGCTATTTAAAATTCAAATATTAACAACGCTATGTGGGAATACATGTTCTAAATCTTCTTCCTCCCCTTTGAAGAAAATAGCAGAGTGCTCGGATGGAAGAACATATCTGGAACCGTCAGCCTCAGCCAGAGCAGACCATAGCTCTAGTAACAGTTGCCATTTTGTCTTACAGGTAAATGTATTTTACAAAGTGCTGTTTTTCAGCTGTGTATATTCAGTATATACTATATTACTACAGCGTCCTGAATGACCCGAAAGATTTGAGTAATAGAAACGTCAAAGTAGAATTGCAATTGAGCAGGGACTTCATGATTTTGGCCATCTTCTGTCACATGTGATTATTTTGGTCAATATAGCACATACAGACCTTGTTGTTCTTATGGGTTTAGGAGGTTGACGAGAATCTTCAAATGCTTAATAAGAAGTGCGTCTCTTAATTTTTGTGACCACGGAAGCCAACAGCTGGTATGTTTAGGGATGCGAAAGTGGGACAAATGGGATAAGTTGGATAGTGCAAATTAGATGGCCCCCACCTAATTTCTACTATCCCATTAATCCCACTTCCGCATCCTTGGGTATGATAATTGTTAGATATTAGAACCATTACATTTGGTCATGAAAACAAGTGTTCGGTACATAGGAACATGGTGACCCCCAGCCCCACTCTCGTGGAAAAGAAACTTGAAATAGATTACCGATTGGTTTTTTTTAATGCCTTTTGTGGAAAATTGAAATATTTTAATGCAAACTGGTACTTAATGCTTAGCTAGAGTCAAGAGGCTTTCAGAATGCACACTGTTGATTCTCATGCATTGACAACAGCTTCCACCAATTGTTTAATTTGATTCTGGATGGATTTCCTTGTTTCCAAATTAAATTTCGTAATTATTATAATCTGTTACCCATGTTTTGCAGACTGATTTAGTTTTTGATGGAGCTCGAGTCATGGGCATAGATCCAGCTAACCAAATAATACTTGCTTCTCGAAAGGCACCTGGTGTATTTGGGGAACATGTTCTTTCTAAGGTATGTTTAAATCGTGTGCTTTGCCAAATGAATAGAGACGACCACTAAAATTTGCAATGCCTCATTGTGTTTTTTTAATGTCAACAGATCAATATGCTTAGAAGTCACGAGCAACGTAAAATACATCTTCCTCCTGATACTAAAGTTGTTAAGGATATTTCTATCTTGCCTGGTGGCTCTGCTCTTTTTGCATCACTGGGCCGAAGGCTATCACTTTTTAGGTTTGTCTTGAATTTATGAAATATCGTGGTTCCTTTCTGTTTTCTTGTTGCCTTCGAGCTTGTCTGTCCATATTTTTTTTCAACACCTGTCATTTTATTTGAATCCAGCATGACGACTGACAGTGTTGTTCTTCAATGCAATTTGCCGGTAATAATCTGATCTTGCAACTCTACAGCATTTGCACCTATTACTACCGTCTCCTTGTATTATCCCAATAATTTAGCAATGAAATATGTGCCTGGTATATTTGACACTCACCAGACCTGAAAATCTGTGATAGAAGGTCTTTGGTATTCCATTTGGATTCACTTGCATTGAAAATGTCCACTTTGATTGATTACAGTGATAGAAGGGTCTTTATATTTATATTTTGAATTGGCAAATTAGGTGAACCAATTTCAGATAGTGCCATCATGACCTAATTCTCTGTTATAATGCCTTGCAGGCTTCTGCTTGGTCGTGTTCAGCACATGATTTGGGTTCACACCATATCTATGCTGGCTTGCAGGTTCAGTATATCCTGATCTTAAGCATATTGAATGTTGATTGATACCCTTGCAAGATTGCATGAATAACCTTTTTGTGTACTGCAGGATGGCTATGTTTTAGTGTTTGATACTCGTCAGCCTTCAGAACCCTTGCATTCTATGAAAGGGCTATCTAGTCATCTGGTTCATACACTCCACTCGGTCACTGATAGCAGCGGTTCCAGAAAGGTTCTTTCTGCTTCTGCTATAGGACCTTGCATGTGGGACGCTGATGGCAATCAAAGCAGGTACGTAGTTTGCCGTAACTGATGTTGATTGGTGTTTGTGTCGAACTGACTTTGCAACTATGCTGATCCACGAATTGGTTTTGGTTCTCAACTTCTCATGCTATCACTGTTTTTTCTCAGGCCAAAGTTGCTACTAGAGGCCGATGATCAACGCGTATGCTTCTCTCTTGCGTGTAGTCCCCCATCAAGTGATCTCGTAGTGGCCTCCTTCCGACCAAAGTCTGATCCATCAGGAGATGCGGCTCCATCCCAAGCGTATCTATCGCAAACACCGACATTATCCGGATCAGGAAAAATAGGGCAGCACACTGTCATCATGAGGATGGACAGCTCATCCTTCGCCGAAGGCAGCGCATGCTACTCCAACGTGAGCGAAGTCCGCATGATGAAATCCGCGATCATTCCTTGTCGAGACAATCAGCACATTTTCGCCTACGGAGACGAGTCACTGCGTGGGGTCGGACCTGGCAGCTACCTTCGTTCGGGATGCACACTGCTCTGACACCCCACCGCGAACCTATCCTTGATCTAAGGTACGCGCAAAGTTCAGCCGAAGGGGGCTACCTCGGGTGCCTGAGCGATCAGAAGTTGCAGGTTTTCAGAGTTAGCAGGTAGAACGGCAGGGATCCAGCACTCTTGCAGGGTTTCAGAGTTGTTGTTTTTTTGGCAAACCAGGTTTTTGGAGTTTCTAGGTATGACATGTCTACTGTTTAGTGACTAGAACGTCAGGGATAGAAACATATCCCTTTTATTTGTTCTGTAAATACATGTTTTATCAATAGAGTACAGTTTTTTTATACAGTGACAGCTAAGTGTATTATACTCTGGGAATGATAACAAACGGAAGGTAAGAAACCTGATTGTTAATTTAAAGTTGCTGACTCTGGATTTTTTTTTACCTGTACAAAATATACACGTACATGTGCACTTGTCTGTAGCGAACGGTCTCCCGAATGTGAGAAAGGGTCCTAAGTAAGGGTTCCGGGCCTCGCGGAGCTGTGAGGACGGCCCAAGTTGAGCATCTGCTATGCTAACCAACGCTCCACTGCGATTTGCGAGCCCCCTCCTCCTCGACCCCAAATCAATCTCACACAAAAGCTAAAACACCCTTGCTGAAATCCACCATCTCATAGATCCTTCCTCTTCCTTACTCAAAGCAACTTCTCTCTTTTCTTTTAATCTGACTTGTAGCTGGAGCGGTGGCGGGGTAAAGAGAATGCATAGAAGGAAGGTAGAGATCACGCGTCGGGCATCACCAAATCCTTCTTGCGCCGCACTGCGGAGTGGGAGGAGAAGAAGAACACACCGTGGAGTGATAGAGGTGTCGAGTTTCGACCGTTCAAGTCTACCTGAGAGCCACTCTCTTCATTTTAGGATTGATGCGATGATCAACAATTAATAGACTTTGCACCTTACTCCCTATAAATTTATGCATACATAAACCAGGGTTAATTCTTTTTTATCCATTCAAAATATAACCATGAGCTAGAAGACGAGCTCTCAACACATCAAGCAATTTTGAATGGATTGTCGGGAGCTCGTCATTTTCCTAAATGTTACTCCCTCCGATACGAATTGATTGTCAGGAGCCCTATAGTACAATTTTGTACTGCCATAGCTCACTTCATACTCCCTCTGTCCTCGAATAAGTGGACATATAGAAATTTCAAAACAAATTATGGAATGGATTAAAAAATGCATTGGGAATGTGCAAACCACCATCTCTCTCCTCCTTAATTCTCCTCCTCCAATGAGCTAAGTGCATGTAGAAAATGAGTATACCATGCATTAGACATTACTGGCCTCGATTCCCGTGTAATGAGAGAACAACATTTTTTCCACTTCAAAGTGTATTGGGAAATGTACACTCTTTTGTGGAAAAAATTTCAAATCTAAACGTGCACTTATTCGGGGACGAAGGGAGTACGTCACTTATTTCGGATCAGAAGAGTATCATTTATGATAACCCGATATATTTTGTTCATCAAAATTGCATACTCGAATAATTAAGTCAAATTTTAAGTCAAAACAAAGGGTCTATCAAAAGTATTACATGGTGTGCAAGTCAAACTCTCACAGCATACGCATTAATGATACACGACACGATACATATACCCATGCACGCAACACTCCACGCCACACGAAACATGGAAACAAAACAAACAGCAGCAGCGGCCAGCAGACTACTCCACACTTCCTTACCGGGGTCGATCAGAGATAGCAGACGTAGAGTTTGATGTCCACCCGGATCAGGAAGTAGTCCAGGCCCTGAAAGGTGTCGGTGCGGAGCGTGGCGAGGCCGCGCGCCATGAAGAAGTCGCCGGTGCCGCCGACGACGGAGAGGTCCCGCGTCTTCTCGCCCATGAGGTTGATGATGCCGTTGTGCGCCGTGGAGTTGAACACGATGGACATGCCGAACCAGGCGTTCAACGACTCCTTCTTGTCGTAGAAGTAGAACCCCTGCGCGCGCGCCGCCACCGCGGGCGCCTCCTTCTTGTTCCCTGCGGGCGCCGGCAGCGCCTTCCCTTCCGTCATGGGGTCGTCGAACACCCCCAGCATGCCAAATAAGGTGCTGTTGCTCAGCGCCGTCGCGTTCGCCGTCGCCGCCGACGTCGCGTTCGCCGCGTTGCTGATGGTGCCGTTGAAGAGGATGTCGTGGAGGTAGAGCGTCATCTTCTGGCACGGCTCGTCGGGGACTCGGGGTGGTCGCTCGAGACGAGGCTCTTCCGGCCGTGGGCGGTGCCCGCCAGGCCGAGCAGGAGCACCGCGACCACGACGATCAGAGACAGCTTGGCGAGGCCCTGCATTGTCGGCGCGGTGCAACTCTCGCTGAGTGTGTTAAAAAATCGAGCTAGCCGTAGGTAGAGCACTGCTAAGTGGGCAGATCTAACGCATGTTGAAATATTCAGTCTAGCCTCTCTTTTACTCCAAGATTTAATTTGTTTATAGCTGGTTCGGTTGTTGTGAATATCTCCTGGACAAGACAACAACACGCTTGTTTATGGTTGAGTAGGTTCCTGTGGCCTGTGGGTACTACTACTGGCTAAGTGGCTAGCTCTAGAAAACAAACCTATGCATGCGCTACTGGTTCTATAAGTAGGGCTATCAGATAACATATAGTAGTACTAATTAGTTTTTTTTTTGCGAATATATACTAATTAGGTTTAATCAGCTGGTTCACTTGAAACAGAAGAAATGACCAGAAAGTTGGCGCCTGCTTTTTTTTTGACTTAAGTTGGCGCCTGCTTGGTATACCCCATAGGTATGGGCTCTTCTAAAGTACTCCATCGTTTGAAAATACTTGACATAGATTTATTTAAATATGAATGTGTTTACACACTAAAACACACGTCTAAATACATCTGTATATGGATAAATCTGCATCGAATATTTTGGAACGAGGGAGTACCCTCTAATACCGGCTGTGAAAATCTAACGTTGTGCGGTGATGTACTTAAAATTTCATACCGTAAAAACGTTTTAAGATAAACCACAAAACACTTTTACGACATGAATGTGATATGTCAAATCAGCCCTCGCAGAAGTGTACACGTAAATTTTGAAAATGTGCTTCCCTCATAAAAAAATATTTGCACTCAAATAAGCATACCCACATACGCTTCCAACACATAAATTAAAGGTTTCTATATATGGCCCCATTTCGGTTATTTGTCCCACACATTTAGTTGTCCTTATTTTTTCCCACTTCGCTCCACTTAAGCCTCGCGGATGGCCAAACCGGGCAATTCCTAAGGGTCAATCTCGTGGACGTTACTTGACTATGCTCTGACGAGTGGGACCTATTAAAATACTTTGACTGTTACTGCACTGATAGGTGGAACCCTGACCGTGGTCCCTATCGCTCCTGAGTCACAAATGTGAGATATTTATTTCCATCTCGCTAGTTTACATGTGTTTGGGCAGCTTATAACCTCGAAAGTGAACCATGTATTGACTTCGAGCTCATATACACCATCTTGATCAAACTTCCATACATGTGTTGAGCCTGAATTATTTATTTATAAGACATAATTTGATAATTAAATCACATGATCAACATTTAATTTGACGATTAGACATGGTTCCTTCGGATGTTTCATCCGGGATGATTAAATCATGATCGACCATTAATTTGACGATTACAAGACGTGGTTCCCTTCGGATGTTTAATCTGTGATGATTAAATCCTGATCAACCATTAATTTGATGATTAAAAGATGTGGTTTCCTTCAGAAGTTTCATCTGCGATGATCAAATTATGATCAAAGAATAATTTGACAATTAAAATACGTGGAGTACATTATTTTTTCTATATGCATGCCATCGTGGAGAAAATATATGTGAGCCCTAGGTTGTGGAGTACTAATTAATTAATATTTGCTGCTCATATTTAAAACTAAATTACTCATTGATTTGCTTCTCAAACTCAAATTACTCTTTGATTTTATTACTACTTATTTATCTACAGTACAAAAGTTGTTCTTGCAACTTCATTTACAATATAAACTACTAATACTAATAGTAATACTAATACTAGTGCTAATCTAGTCCCCTCTTCGCAGCCCCCTTGCAAGACTAATGGACGGTCCTAGCTTCCTGTTGAGCAGAACACACGAGGATACCGAGGAGAGGAGAAGACAAACCAATCACATCCATCTAGGGCCTAACCCAAGCACACCATAAGCTCCCCGAGGTTATGCCCAATTTACTAAGTCAAAAGTCAAAAAATCTTTGATATGTCCAGCTTGATGAAGAAGCTCGGCGTCCTATCACAGTCTAACTCTCTAAGTGTGCTTTGCACATGAGGAATATTGTCATGGATGTATCTTTTATTTATGAGGGCGGATTGCGAGAGGACATCATCTTGGAAACACTATGTAGGAGACTAATGGGCGGAAGTCCCGAAAAACCTCAGCGCCCGCCTTATTAAGGAATGGTGTTTCAGTTTGAGAATTACAATGTACTGTTTGCATTCTGAACATAAGGCCAGGACTGGACAAGCCTTCGAGTGTATTTTCCAGGCAACGGTATACCTTTTGCTCGCTACTCAGTCTTCTCTTAATTCTCGCCACATTTTCCCGCAAAAAATCTCTCTGCATCGTTTTATGTATTTGCTTGCACCATCATCGATGTTAAATTATGTTCAATTAGAGTTTACACACGATCGAAACACCAATCAAACAATGTTTGCCGAGTGTCCCCGCCGCCACACTCGGCCAAGATTTCGGAAAATGTGCGCGCAAACCCTAATTTTTCACGCTACTAGTTTGCCGAGTGCCTCGTGCCGCCATACTCGGCAAAGAAATCAGAAAACTACTCAGATTTGACCCACACATTTAGTTGTCCTTATTTTTCCCCACTTCGCTCCACTTAAGCCTCGTGAATGGCCAAACCGGCCAATTCCTAAGGGTCAACCTCGTTGACCGTTACTTGACTAAGTTTTGACGAGTGAGACCTCTTAAAATAATTTGATAGTTACCGCACTGATAGGTTGGACCCTAACCGTGGTCTCTGTCGCTGCTGAGTCACAAAGGTGAGATGTTTAGTCACACCTCGCTACTTCACAACGTGTCTGAGCAGCTTATAACACCGAAAGTGAAGCATGTATTGACTCCGAGCTCTTATACACCATCTTGATCATCTGGATCAAACGGGTATACCTGAGCCCGAATTATTTATTTATAAGACATAATTTGATAATTAAATCACATGATCAACATTTAATTTGACGATTAGACGTGGTTCCTTCAGATGTTTCATCTGGGATGATTAAATCATGATCAACCATTAATTTGACGATTAAAAGGCGTGGCTCTCTTCGAATGTTTCATCTGCGATGATTAAATCATGATCAACCATTAATTTGATGATTAAAAGACGTGGTTCCCTCCGGAAGTTTCATTTGGGATGATTAAATCAGTGTCAATTAATTTGATAATTAATATACGTGGTTCCCTTCGGATGTTTCATCTACATGCAGTCTCTTGGCTTGACTAATTCCCTTGATAAAATAGACGATTTAAGGACGTGGTTAGCTATGCATGTGTTGTTTATATGCATGCCGTCATGGAGAAAATGTATGTAAGCCCTAGGTCGTGGAGTACTAATTAATATTTGCTGCTCAAATTTAAACTCAATTACTCTTTGATTTGCTTCTCAAACTAAAATTACTCTTTGATTTTATTATTACTTTTTTATCTACAGTACAATATTTGTTCTTGCAACATCATTTACAATATAAACTGAAACATCATCAGGAATGGTGTTTCAGTCTGTGAATTTGGTAAAGGTGTGAGGGCTCGTTCAATTGTTTAGCTAGCTTGCTAGCCTTCCTGAAAAAAAAAAGACATTCTGATTAATTGGTACTATTATTACTGAAGAAGAACTTGTATTCCATTTTTTCTGAACTTTGGTCTATTTTGTGGATTTGGAAATATGTACAACGAAGTTATGTGAATCAGTATGTGAGCGTTTATGATAAAAATAAATAGGAAAAAGAGTTTTTCATGTATGTCGTTTGTAGAATGCCACATGATCCTGGTATATATATTCTACGTGTCTAAAATTACAATGTACTGTTTGTATTCTGAAAATAATGCCAGCATCAGACAAGCCTTGAGTGCAATTTGCAGGCAACGGTACTACCTTTTGCTTGCTACTCAGCCTTCTCTTAATTCTCTCTGCATCGTTTTATCTATTTGCTTGCACTATCAGCGATGTTAAATTGGAGTTTACACACAATCGAAACACCAATCAAATTAAGATGTGCCTGAAGGTCACCAATTCTCTTACAGGCCATCCATGCATAACGAGCTGTGGATCTTCAACTGGGCGTGTAGGTCTATCTTCCATGATGTTAAACTGAAGTGTGTACAATATGGGCCATATAATGGGAAAAATTTACTGTGAAAATTAAGGTAGGTCTAATCTACCCTCAAGAATCAACGGTCTATACTGCTCCGTGCCTCCGTGGTCCCTGCCCTCTAGTAACACGTTCCGTAAGGGTTCCCGTTTTCCTTTGGATGGAATCACGATCGATGCGTACCCTCAGGCGCTCGCCGCCGCCGCCGCCGCATGGAGGTCGCTCCATTCGTCGGCGTGGTCCAGGCGCAGAGCCTGACCGCATAAGCGCCCTCCCTGACGAGATGCTTCTCCTGGTCCTCGCGCGCCTACACTGCGTCCGCACCGTCGTGCAGACCGGCCTGCTCTCCCGCCGGTGGCGCGGCCTCTGGACCGCTCTGACCGATCTGGCCTACTGTCGACTCGCGCCCGCCGCCGTCAAAGCGGTGCGTAGCCGCTTCGCTCCTTCGTCCGTGGTGTCCCTTTGCGATGTCGCGCAACACGCCGCAGCCGGGCTCTTGCCGGAAAAACTAGTCTTCACCGTCCTGGAGCCTCGTAGGAACAACGGGGCTAACATCGAGCTCCCCTGCCTCCCTTCCACTCAACTGATCGAGCTGGACACGCAGCACCTCTGCGTGAAGCCGCCGCCAGCAGAATCGGGCGAGTTCACGGCACTCGAGAGGCTGTCAATCTCCGGCAGAATCGTCGGTCTTGGCGACTTGCTCAACCGCTGCCCACGCCTCCGCTTTGTCAGCGTGAGAGCCGCCAAATTGGACCAAGAACTCCTTCGCGTCACGCCTCCGCCGGTCGGCGAGTTCACCGCCCTCGAGAGTCTGTCCCTCGACGGCAGAATAGACGGCCTTGACTCCTTCCTCAACCGCTGCCGCCACCTACGCGTGCTCAGCGTCACCGACATGGGCTCGCGGAAGCTCACCCTTCCATCCGACGGCGAGTTCCCCATGCTCGAGAAGCTGTCCCTCTACGGAAGAATCGTCGGTCTTGGCGACTTTCTCAACCGCTGCCCACTTCTGCGCTTTGTCAGCGTGAGAGCCGCCAAATTGGACGAAGAACTCCTTCGCGTCACGCCTCCGCCGGTCGGCGAGTTCACCGCCCTAGAGAGTCTGTCCCTCGACGGCAGAATAGACGGCCTTGACTCCTTCCTCAACCGCTGCCGCCACCTACGCGTGCTCAGCGTCACCGACATGGGCTCGCGGAAGCTCACCCTTCCATCCGACGGCGAGTTCCCCATGCTCGAGAAGCTGTCCCTCTACGGAAGAATCGTCGGTCTTGGCGACTTTCTCAACCGCTGCCCACTTCTGCGCTTTGTCAGCGTGAGAGCCGCCAAATTGGACGAAGAACTCCTTCGCGTCACGCCTCCGCCGGTCGGCGAGTTCACCGCCCTCGAGAGTCTGTCGCTCGCCGGCAGAATAGACGGCCTTGGCTCCTTCCTCAACCGCTGCCGCCATCTACGCGTGCTAAGCATCACCTACATGGACTCGCGGCAGCTGACCCTTACATCGGACGGCGAGATCCCCATGCTCGAGAAGCTGTCCCTCTCCGGCAACATCGCCGACCTTGGCATCTCGCTCACCCGCTGCCAACGCCTGCGCGAGCTCAGCGTCACCTTCAGAGGCGTGGCTGTTGACTCTATCGAAGCGGCACTCGCCACGCTCGAAGAGGCAGTCCCGCTTGGCCTGGCTGTGTGCCTCCTCGGCATCGACGATATCCGTAGCAGAGACAACTTCGACGCCGCTCGCTTCACCTCCCTTCTCGGCGCCGCCGCGAGGCTCTCACCGCAGGAGTTCACCTTCAAGCACTTCTTCGACAAACACAACTCCGTCCACATGCCCAGTTTCCACCGCGCCACGTCGATCGACATGGATTTGAACACGTCCATACGCTTCAGAAGGATACCCGAGGCCGCAACCGATTTCTCGGCCCTCGAGAGGCTGTCCCTATCTGGGGGATGCAGGCCCGTCAACCTTGGCACCATGGTGTCCCGCTGCCAGCGCTTGCGCGAGATCAGTCTGACCGTTACTAAGGGCAAAATCAAGGTCCACTCTGCATCGTTGCACAAGCTGTACGCCACTACCGGTTGGGACACGGATTGCCGCAGCATCGACATCGTGGCGCCGGTGCTTAAGCAGCTGGAACTGGTGATCCGGGACAACGGAGTCACTAAAATTAGTGTGTCTATCTCAGCGCCAAGGGTGGAGCAATTCTCGTGGAAGCGCCTTCAGGCCTTCACGTCTTCTATGGCGCCTCGGCTTTGGCGTCTCCGGTGCCTGGGGTTGGAGACTGCACAAGACACATGTTCAGTTGGAGTCCTCTGCCTGCGCATGTCTGCTGGTGTAAGTCTCTTCTTCTATGTCTTTGCCCAATCATCCATAAAGGATTCGTCCACTGCTACCAATTTGAACAGCCAAAACGTTTTATATTAAGGAACAAGGTAGTACGTTTTAACGAAATTGTGTATTTTGTTTTGCAGAAACATTTGGGCGCTGAGCTGGTCTTTACCAAAGAGATGGAGGCACTTCTGATCATCGACTTTTCTGTGTTGGAGCTACACCTCGAAATTACGTCTGGCCATCTTTTTGGATCACTCCTGTTACGTCTCTTTGGAATACATCGGATCCGTGCTGTTACAAAAAGGCTTAAGCTCGTCACACCGTGCTTCACCCAGGTACATGCAAGTTTAAAAACAAATCCTCTAGTTAGTCTTGAGCATTTTCTTAAAGAAGTACTTTGTAATACTCTTCATTTTCTTTAGGCGAAACGAACATGCCCAATTACTTGTCCTTGTGGTGAGAACAAGAACCCGGCAAACCAAAATATCTCCGCGACTTGTCTCGAAGAAGTCGAGATGGCCAACTTCAGTGGGCACCATTGTGAGCATGATTTCTTAACACGGATACTCTCATGCTCGCCAATGCTTAAAAGGGTTTCTCTCAATCTTTCGTCGTCTGGAACTTGCACCAAGGAAGTTGAAAATATTCTCTTGGTGTATCCCTCTGTGAGTTGCTATGTTTATTCCTCCTCTGGTAAACTAGCTCGGTGTATCTCAGGTTAATGGACGTGCTCCCTGATGCAGCAAAATTGTTTTCTGTGAGGGGAGATGCAGAAATATTTGGTATCCTTTCGTGGTGCTGCGATAATATTACGACACAAATTGATGCCATCACTTGAAACATACTACTATATATGAAAGTTGGACGGATTCGCTTCCCGTCCCGCGTCCACGTCACCCGAAAAACGCTGGCCGTCCGATCGAGCCGATGGACGGCCCAGATGCGCCCGTGCTGCTACAGTACCGCGTGACACTGTAGCAGCGGACTTTCTACCAATCGCGCTACGACACGTCGCCCCCGCACAGATTTTGGCGCACAGCTTTACAGAAAACCCCCGCCACTTTACAAAAAACCGCCCGCCAAGGACCAATTCACGAATTTCGACAACACCAGGGGCCTCCATGGAAAAGCATCCGCAGACCTCCCACTCCCTCCTTCTTCTCCCGCGCGACCGCGGCGTCGCCGGCGACGGCCCTCCACGTTCAGATCGGAGCACACGGCGAGCTCCGCCGCCACGGCCTCTCCCTCCTCGCCGCAGATCGGGTGCCGAAACGCCGCGCCGTCGCCGGAATCGCCGCCGCCGTGCGCGCTGTCCGCCGCCGCTTCCGCACTTCGCCGCCGCTCCGGCGACCTAAAAGCGGCGGCGCCGCCACCTGCGGGTAGCCCGCGTCCCGGCGCGTCGGACGCGCCCACCCGCGCGTCCCGGCTCGCGGTGGCGCGGCGCAGCCGTGGTCGTCGCCGTGGCAGGCCCGGCTACTGCTGACGTCATCACGACGTCACAGTGGGCCCGACCTGTCAGCTTTTTTCCTTTTTCCCCAGAAAAATTAACAAAAAAAATTAAAAATCTGACAAGTGGGCCCAGCTCATCTAAACAATTTCCAGAAAATGATTAATACTGCAAAATCAATACCTTTAAATCTACCCATCAGAAAAATATGAAAAAATATCAAACTGACCACAAAAAAAAATGCTGACTATTTATGGCATACGATCAATTCAAATACAAATATTTCAAATTTTTGAATTCCCTTCAAATCTGATCATTTCGTAAACGGTAAAGGAATTCAAATCCGAATAACTTCCCAATTTGAACAATTTTTTGAAATCTAAACAATCTCAAAACGTAAGTTTTCTTTGCATTTCAAAAATTTCCAAAACTGCGCAACTTTTAAATGTGAACATTTTCAAATTTAAATTTTACCACACGGACGTCAAAAATATGACCAACATATCAACATGACCACAAAAAATAAACGTTGCCTACTTATACCATATGACCAAATTCCAAATTTGAATATTTTAAAATTTCAAATACATTTCAAATCTGAGCATTTAACGAACGCAAAAAAGAATTCAAATATGACAAATATATCAACGTGAACAAAAAAGGCTATTAATGCCGTACGATCATATTCCATATTTGAATATTTTAAAATTTTGAATGGCTCTCAAATCTGAGCATTTGATAAACGTAAACACAATTCAAATATGAATAAATTCCCAAATTTACCAATTTCTGAAATTTTGAACAACTTACAAAACATAAACTATTTTTGAATTTCAATAGATTCAAATCCGAAAAACTTTTGAATGTGGACATTTTCAAATTTAAATTCTTTACACCGCATTATTTACAAATATGACAAAAAAAACATGACTACAAAAATAAACACTGACTATTTATGTCATATGACCAAAATTAAAATTTGAAAATTTAATTTTTCAATGCCTTTCGAAAATGAGCATTCAATAAACGTAAAAAAAATTCAAAAATAAAAAATTCCCAATTTAAACAAATTATAACTGCAAACTTTTTTTTTAAAAAATCAGCATATTCAAATCTAAACAGCTTTCAAATGCGGACGTTCTTAAATTTAAACTAAACCCTAAACAATCATATTCGAGCATTCCAACTCAAATTACAAATTTGAATATTTCAAAATTTCATATGACTTTCAAACCTGATCAGTTGGTAAACACTAAAAGAATTAAAATTTGAATAAATTCCAAATTGTACATTTTTCAAAACCTATTTGATTATTTCAACTCATTTTAAATACCTTCCAAATCTGATCATTTTGTTATAATTAAAATAATACAAATTTCAATACATTCCAATACGGACAATTTTCAAAATCTCAACATACTTTTAAGCGCAAACTTTTTCGAATTCAAATAATATTCATATTTCAACAATTTTTTTAAAAAAGTATTTGAAATTCATCAAGCAGGCGCGGCATTGCCGCGCTAATATCCCTAGTATTAATTACGTAGAAATATCCTGCTGAGACGTGTAATGTACTTGTCTGTCTGCTTCTTTCATTAATTTGGAACATGTTATTTCCATTGATTTTCCATCCGTTGTACCTATTTGTACTTCCCACGATGTGTATAAACAGTAGTATATAAGATTACTGGCCTCGAGACGCAGATGCTATCAAAGAATTAAGGCCATGGCCGGCACCGAATTTGTGCCAAATCAGAAATGTTGCAGCCGTGCATTCGGCTTACTGACATTTTTCATCCGTGTCAGAAACCTCGAGTAAGAAAAAAATTAGTTAAAAGGGTTGCTCCTGATTTTTGTCTAGTAATGAAAGCCACAAAAATCAAGGCATTTTCAGGCATAAAGGGTACCTGAAAGGTAAATGTTACCATCTACTACCTCCATTTCTAAATACAAGATTTTATATTTATTTTCTTAATTCGTATGTATCTAGACCTACTTTACTGTGTTTGATTCACTCATTTTAGTCCTCATTTAGTCTAATTGAAATGGACAAAATATTTTATAATTTAAAACGGAGAGAGTACTATCATATTACATCAGACAGTGTAACTACGGAGGTTCAGTGAACTTAACAAGTTGGTGTTGAGCTGTTGGCCCCCAGGCGAGGTCCCTGATTTACCGGCGAGGAGTGTTTTTCCTTCCACAGTGACCTACGATTGTACAAACCGGATCACAAGATTAAAACAACTGTTAAGATGTTTTTTGAGGGTTAAGGCAGGCGTTCTGCCATTCGATTAGAAGAGAAGAAAGTACTTCCTCCGATCCGTAAAGAATGTCGGAGCAAAACAACTAAAAGCACGTAACTAAATGTTTCGGATCAGAGGGAGTATTTACATCAGCGCCTCGAAAGGCAAAGGACCAAAGGCCAAAAGAGAAGAAGCTACTATAAACTAGGGCACCCGGCCTCCAGGGTCATCTGTGTGGGCAAAAGCCCTCAAGGCGATCTCCTCACGGATGAGACGCACCACCTCTAAAAATGGCAGCGCCACATTGTTGAAAACTCTCCTATTTCTCTCCTTCCAAACACCCCAAATGATGTAGCAGATAATGCCATTCGTCGTCTTCTTCTCATTTTTCCTCATGCCATGGATGTAGTTGCTCCACCAATTGTCAAAGGGGCGGTATGTGATGGCCGTGGGGGGTGGCTGCTCCAAAGCGAGGAGAACCGAGTCTCGCACCGTCGTCGTGAAGGAGCACTCATGGCACATATGTTGCACCGTTTCAGGATGAATCTGGCATAGCTTGCAAATGAGGGAGTGCGGCCATCCCCTTCGGGCCAAGTTGTCACTCGTCCTAATCTTCTCATGCGCCACCACCCAAGCGAAGAATTTGCATTTTGGTTCCGCGTGTGCATTCCAAATCTTCTTTGACTCGAAGGAGGGTGGCATCCAGCGAATTGGCAGCGGTAAGCGGATGCAGCTGAGTATATTCCTGAGGTTGTCCAACGCCACTTGATGGAGTCCGGTCTTGTCTGCAGCTGAACGTCAAGGAGGATGGTCCAAAGGTCAATGAACTGAAGAAATAGGCTTTCGCCCCGCTATATTAATATAGTAACCACCCGATACAACAAAAAGACCACCGCTGGGGCAAACAGCACATACAAGCCCAAAAGAAAAGAAAGAGAAGAAAGAAGAGAAAACAATGCCAACATTGGCGGATCAATGAAAACGAAAGTGACTCGCAACCGCTGCGTCCTCTCCGGCAAATTCCCACCACAATCCTAGCACTCGGAATCGCCGCATACCAAACAACACCTCCAAGAAGGAAACAACGATGACGCTGCTGTTGCCCGGACTGGTCCTAGGGTTTTCCCCCGGTATGCTATAGGTAGTGGGGAAGAGGTACACCCGACGCCCTTCGGGAAGGAACAGCGACACTCGCAAGCGTCACCGCGTCGGTGTCAAGATGACAGGGATTTCTCCTGACCCCCAAAAAATCACAGCTCTGGACAATTCGAAGCATTCCATCCGTCTTGCCACCCACCATCATACGCCACCACGGAATTGAAGTCACCACCGTCGTATCACCATGGCGCTCGCTGCGAGGCCGACCGAACTGTGAAGAACCCGCCGTAAACAAGGAGCAGCAGTACCACATCCACGCGGGAGGGACCAGCCTCCACCGTCATAGACGGTAGCAGACCGGACACGGTAGGCAAGAGCACACCAGGCCACCATGGAGCCAGAGGGCGGCAGCAGCACAACCACCTGGAGGGCATCCTCCACCGCCAGCGGCGGGTGCCAACCGGACGCGGCAGCAGAGACACACCAGGCCGGGTAGGCCCGGCCGGGCCCTGTCAGGCCCGTGAAGTCTCCGCCGCCACGCTGCAAGACGTAGGTCACCGCCGCCGCTACCCTCAGCGGCTCCAAAGGCCCGGCCGAACCCAGACGAGTCCGCGAAGCTCCCGCCCGCCACGCTGCAGCTGGGCCTTTTTTCCGGCCGCGATACTCCTTGGACGCGCTGGTCCGGCGAAGCTACTTAATTGTGTGAGCACCCCCAGCCGTCCACCCCTTCATGGCGCCATTTCGAGACTCTGTGAGCACCCCCAATCGTTTGGTCGATTGGGAAATCGCGGACCAACATGGTGTTCGATGCCGAAGGTCTCACGTCCGCCCGTGTTCTCTACATGATCGTCGACCATCTACAACTCTGGATGGTGCGTGTCCCCCCGACATGTTGATCTTAGCGACCTCCGTGCTTAGGGCATCTCCAGCCGTTCGGCCCCCCAGGTCGAAAAACGGCGCCTTTTTGGACGGCCTGGGGGGACGCCGGCGCTATTTGACGCCATGGGTTCGGCAATTTCCCAGCCGTGCCCAAACCCAGAATTGGGCCAAAAAATAAAAATAAAAATTGGGCGAAATTCATCAAACATAAGCGAAATTCGTTAAACTTAGGCGAAATTCATACTATATAGGCGAATTTCGCATTGTTCATTACATAATATAAGCTTAAAACTTAAACATAAACTAAAACACGGCGATCTACATGCCCAGCTGGCTGTAGAACGCCGTGTAGTCACCGTCGTCGTCGTTGTCGTCGTCGTCGTTGTCGTCGTCGCTCGGTGGCGCGCCGCCGCCGAAGTGGCTCGGACCGGCCTCGTTGTTGTTGGCGCCGCCGCCGAACCACGCGTCGTCATCGTCGCTGTCGTCGAGGACGATCACCTCGCCGCTCGCCTGACAAGGGGGAGTAGGAGGCCGGCGTGCGGCGGCGCGACGGCGGTTGGCCGCTGCCTCGTCGAGAAGGCGCTGCTGGAGTGCAATCTCCTCCTGGGCGTGCTGGTTGTGCGACCATTCGAAGATGAACTCGTCCGAGCATTCCTCGTCGTCGTCCGGCGCCTCTGCCTTGATGGCCGCCCGGACGTACTCCGGTGGCGCCACCCACTCCACCGCCGCCTTCTTCTTCTTGGAGGTGGCGCCGCCGGTGCCAGGCTCCTTCTTGGGCCTGACGAGGCGAAGGTGGCCTCGGGGCGGCGACGGTGCGCGGCGCTCGTTGATGCGAATCCCGCCGCTGGGCCTTCTTGGCAGCGACCAGACACGGCGCCCGGAGTTGAGGACGACGCCGCGCGGCGTGTCCTCCGGCTCGGGCTTGACCCGAGCGAGCGCCGGCGTTTGCGGGGACCCGCTGGAGAGTGGGCCAGAGGAAGACGACGAAGACGCCGTCCCCATCCTCCTGGGCAGCCAGGAGGTGAAGTGGCGGCGACGCGTCGGCGCCTGGCGCGGCGGCATGGTGAGCCGGGGCTGGTTCCCGGCGTGGATGTGCTCGAGGACGTACGCGAGGGTACGCCCTCGCCCGCTCCACCACTGCTTACGCCCGCCGGCGTTCTTCCGGCCGGCGATGGGGCCATTGTTGTTGGTGTCCTCCAGCTCGCGGCGGTGGCACTCTTGGAAGTATGCCGTCCAGAAGGCGGAGTTCGCCGGATCCCAGCGCGGGTCCGCCGCCTGCTCTTCGGAGAGCCCGGCGAGGACTTCCTGGATCGCGTAGACGCGATCCGCTCCTTCTGGCGGCGGCGGAACGGGGACGCCTCCGGCGCTCAGGCGCCAGTCGCCGGGGACCCGCATGTCCGGCGGCGTAGGGTACCCGGCCTCGTACAACATGCGGGCCTCCTCCGGGTGCAGGAAACGCCGGCCGAAGCCGTTCGCCGCAGCTTCGTCTCCGGGGTATCGCTCGGCCATTGCTGTTGCTCGGGGGGAAGGAGAGAGATGGAGAGATAGGGGAATGGTGTGCCTTGCCACGGCGAGATGGGGGGAATAAATAGGCGCAGGGGAGGCGAGACGGTGGCGCGTCATTACTCCGGCGCGTGGCAACCGACTGGACGCGTCGGCCGCCGTTGAACGGCGCGGCAGTCCACGGCCATTACTCCGGCAGGCTTTTGACCAGCGCGAGAGCCGAGGAGATGACGACGAAGCGTTTTTCCGCCCGTGATTCCGCGCCATTTCGCCTATCTCGCTGACAGCTCTGGCCCATATTCCTTTTCGCGCCATTTCGCCCCCCCAGGCCGAACCCGGTGGGCTGGGTTTGGCCTGGGAGCGCCGGCGCAATTTTCCACCGATCCGGCGCTATTTGGTCTCCTGGGGGGACCGACTGGGTGAAAAACGGCGCTCCCAGGCCATTTCGGCGCTTTTTTGGACCCTAGGGGGGGGGGGGGGGGGGGGGGGCGCTGGGGGGGCGCGGCTGCAGATGCCCTTAGGGGGTGTGACTTGTGTTTGCTTAGGCCTTTTCTGCTCATCTCTTTTGTGCTCACACTTGCGGTGGTATGCCACCTTGTGCGTGTGGCACTCCTGTTTTACGTGACGCCCAGTTTTTTAATGAAAAAATGATGTACAGTTTTAGGTGCCTTGCAAAAACCGGATAAGTTTTATTTTCTACCTATCCCCAAATGGGTAAGTTATCTCCGGTAAGAAGCTTATTGATTACTCGCAGGAACATGTGCAACTTGTGTGGAATAGCAATCTAATAACATTTGGGTGCTACAACAGGAGGAATTCCACCAACCATATTTGTGCGCCACACTACTATGAATAAACTTTGGTCCCTTTTTTGGACTTCTCCATTTGTTATCAACTGCTCGGATTTTATTTGCCCTCAAAGAGAACAGATTTATTAGTTTTGGACTGAGTAGCCTATAGTTTTAGAAAAAGGAAGGAAATTGACGTACATGAGGCGACAACTTTTTTTTTGTACCGCTTAGGAGTGTACAAATCAGATCACAAGACCCTAAACACGTTGCATGGTTGTCCATTGCCTCCCATGGAAACAAATGTTCTTACGCATGTTCCAAATTGCCCATATAGCGAAGCTGATGTGTTAATGAAATATGAAATAATTCAAATTAGGTTGAGACCACCAACCACATATAGAAACATCAACTAACAAAAAAAAATCACATTCAAAGTTTCAGCTAGCTTCGAGCATAATTGTTTTGATTACACAGTCGAAGAACAAATGATGTACAGTTTTAGGCGCCTTGCAAAAACCGGGCAAAGTTACCTCCGGTGAGAAGCTTAGGACTCAGAGGAACATCTGCATCCTGTTTGGAACACATTATAGGACAGGGGGAGTAATAACTACGGGAAAATATCTTCCAAAAGAACAAAACTATGTAAAACTGCAGAAACGTAGTAGCAAAAGTTGTGTCCATGACTCTATGCACACACATAATCTAAAACGATAATAGCAGCTAGGATTAGCACTGCTGCAATTAGGCTTTCGGAGCAAAGATGCTTGGCATTGTCGTCGTCGCCGATGAGTACTGCTGCTGCTGCTCCCTTTCTTCACGTATCTTCCGGGAGGAATCCACCATGTCCTTCATTGCCGGCGTCGCGAACGCTGCTCCAAACAGCGGCGCTCCAGACATTATCGGAGCTCCAAAGGGTGACGACGCCGATCCAAATGCGGGCGTCGACGACGCTCCAAACGCTGACGGCGCCATGCACCCGAAGAAGTTCACGGACGAGGCGCGCTGCTGCGCGTGAGAGCTCATGCCGGACAGCAAGCTGGGGCGCCCCGTCTGCTCGTATTCCCGCCGCGTCGACACGCGGGCGCTAAGCTCGGCCAGCTCGTAGACCAGCGCCGCGCACCGGGCGTCGTTGGCCAGATCGCCCGTCCCCGCCGCCTCCCGGCGCCTGTCCAGTATCCGGGCGGCCTCCGCGTGGTCGCCGCGCTCCGCTGCTGCCCGCGCCGCCTCGATGTCTTCCGTCGCTTCCACGCGGAAGCGCTCCACTTGGACCTCCATGGACGGCTTCTTGTCCTCCTCGCTCGTCACCTCGGCCGGCCTCCTCACGACGGCGTCCTCGCAGGCCACCTCCGTCGACTTCCCCGTCGCCGTGTCTTTGTAGGTGCAGCTCACCCTGATAAGGCGCGTGACGTCTTCTGTGTCCGCGACTCTCGGCACGTCCACGAACAGCAGGAAGCGCCTCTCCTCGTCGGCGTAGAGCTCGCCCACGTCCACGGATGCGGCGCGGCCGTACGCGACGATGTGGCTCTCGTAGCGGCCGGACTTGATGGACCGGACGCGCACGTCAGGGTGTGGGCACGCCACGGAGATCCACGCCTCCTGCACGGCCACCGAAAGGAGCCCGCCGATGCACTGCGCGAACGCGTCCTGCACCAACGCCTGGTTCTCGATGAAGGAGTACGTTCCACCAGTCGCCTCTGCCACGGCTTCCATTGCCCTGGCGTTGTGCGGTCGATGCCGAAGCCGAACGTGTGGATTGGAGTGGAGCGCTTGCCGTCGTTGCTGCCAGCCAAGGAACGCGGCACGAGATAGTCGTAGCCCCCGTTCGCTCGCTGATGGTAACCATTATTGCAGTTGTCTTCGCCGTCGGAGAGAAGTATGACGCTGGTGACGGCGTTCCTGCACCGGCGGCCGTCGAGCACCTTGGCGGCCGTGTCAAGCCCCTTGAGGATATCTGTCTGGCCATTGCCGACGAGGGACCCCACAGCGCGCTTGGCCGAGGCCTTCCCGGCATCCGACATGCGCGTCAGCGGGGTGACCCGGCGCGCGTGGTCGCAGAAGGAGACGACGCTGAGTCGGTCCGCGGGTCCGAGCTTGTCGATCACGAACCCCATGGCATCCTTGAGCAGCGCCAGATTGCCGCCCGCCATGCTCCCGCTGACGTCGAGCACCGTGACGAGGTCAAGCGGCGCCGTCTGGTCGGCGGCGGCGCCGGGAGCCTTGGCGTGCACCAGCACGGCGAAGTTGTCGCGTGCGCAGCCCCTCGCGACGGCCGGGACCTCGCAGTGCGTCTTGAGGACGAGCGGCCCGTTGGTTGTTGATGCCTCCTGGACGTCGTGGTGTGCCGCCGCCGCCGGACGGTTGTCGACCGGCTCGTCGTCGTCGAACTGGCACCTCCACGTGGCTGATCCGGGCGGCGGCGGCATGGGCCCGAAGACGGGATTCGTCCGCGCCATAGGCAGTCCTCCTAATGATATTGTATTGGAAGGACCCGGCGGCGTGCGTGAGAAGCCGAAGGGGGTCGTCGCCTGCTTAAGCCAATGGTCCGGAGTCGAGATGCCGAAGGCGGAGCTGCTTGCCCTGGCCGGACGAGACGTCTGCCCAAACGAGCTTGCATTGGAAGGATCCAACGGCGTGGGTGGGAAGCTGAAGAAGCCCGGTGTGGCCGGAGGAGGCGCCTGTCCAGACGAAGACTCCGGAGTCGAGAACCCGAAGGCGGAGCTGCTTGCGATGACCGGAGGAGTCGTCTGTCCAAACCAGGTTGCATTGGCAGGCTCCGACGCCTGCGTGGGCGCCGCGAAATTGAAGGTGAAGGTCCTGGCCGGCACCAGATCAGGCTTCGCGGAAGAGGAACGGAAGGGGGTCGTGGTGGTGGGCGCCCCGCCGCAGACACGGCAGGCGGCGTCGGCCGCGCCGAGAGGGTGGAAGCAGAAGCCGCACCGGTTCTGCATGGTCGTCGGCGAGAACGTACGTGGACGCGTTGGCTTGGTGATTTAGATCGATTCGAGTAGTAGGAGCTGTGTGTTGGTGTATTTATAGTCAAGAGAGGGAGTATAATTACCGTGAATCCGGCGCGGAAACATACGAGAGCGTACTCCGGACGCTAAGGAGGCAACCGCCGTCTGCTCATCCGATGACTACACGTATTTCAACAGAAAAAAAAACAGCTGCTGCGTTGTTCTGACGCTGTCACGAAATTTTATATACATGGAAACAAATCACAAACTGGCAACCCTGCCTTTAAATTTGGCATGTACGCACTTCAATGGGAAATTGCTCTGGACCGAGGCCCAGCCCAACCATATACATTGCTTAGTAAGGCCCAGAACCTGCCCAAATTGAACGTAACATTCTATTGTGTAAAATGAAGTGAAACACAAATGTAGAAAATCTGGCTTTCAGCACTATTATATAGATATAATTATATATACTCTCAGCTGTGCATACATAGTTGTGTGCATTCCGGATTAGTGAGATACAGTACATGATTACAGAGTAACTGTATGTATTCACAAGAAGTAGAAAAAACAAAAGTAATACATGACGCATTTTACAAGTTACAACAGAGACTGAAATTTTTTACGTCAATGAATGTGGGTAAAAGAATCAGATGCGTCATCTCTCAAATTGTGTATCAATACGCCCACACATTTCAAATGGAATATTATACATATGAACACATCAATTCTCTTTTATGACCTCACTTTGGCGAGCCTTTCCCTTATCTTTTCTAGCTCATCCTCGTCGTCATCAACAGATTCCGCGATAGCAGTTCTCTGCAAAGGGTGGAGAGGCTACTTGTAAGCGAGGACTCCAGATAACAAGGAACCTTTATGATTGCACAATATGCAGGCAAGCACCAGTCATATTACCTCACAGGTTCGCTCGTCGAAGGTTGTGTGACGTTTTCTTTCTGTTTCCGGACAGCTTCGGGAAGTTGAGAAGCAGTCTCCCCGCAATTGCAGAGAGAACCTTATCAACCTCCTCTTCAATCTCCTCCTCCATGTCCTCGCTGTCTAAGCTGAATCCATCGCATCATTCACCATTTCTTCCATGACACCAGCCTGTACCACCAACAACCATGAAGCCAGAGCTGGCACTGCTACAAAAAAGAACAAAAGAGAAACCTTTGGAAGAAGTCCAGTATACCTTTGTCATCTCTTTGCTGAATTCCTGCATAGTGGCAGCTACCTCTGGGGCTTTCATCAGGTTGTTGACAAGTTTCATCACTTCGGTGCTCTTGGACAGATGCCCTACTGTCCTGGTTGTAGCTGAAAGATTACAAAACACACCATATCATTAGTACAAACCTCAATTCTGATTGAAAAAATTACATAGCCAAAGGAATCTACTCCCGACTCTTGATAAGCTCAATCATCCTAGATACAGAAATTCTTATTCTTCCAACTTCTGAGCACGTATCAAGGAATGATAATAGTTCATTTCAAGCTCAAGTCATAGGTTCACTGGCAATAGTACTGGCTCCCTATATTCATAAGCGAGCAAGCTTTAACACACATTCGGTAGCGGTAAGGAACAGAGTCTACATATTATTCTCACATTCTGTAGCAGTAAGGAACAGAGTGTACATATTATTCTGCCTGGTATATTCATAAGCGAGCAAGCTTTAACACACTGGCAATTGTTCGTTACCTACGATCTCGCCGAGGTGCATGGAGATGGAGTTGAGCTGGGCCTTGTTCTCGTAGAGCCGGTTGACCGCCTTCCTTGACCGCACCAGCTCCTTGGCCAGCGCCTACAAAAGGAATCATCATCAACACGGAAGGAAATCACAATTCACAACACATACACGCAGCACCGATGTCCACAGTCCAATCGATCGAGGCGTCTTCACGCGAGTAATACCTTGGCCGACCCGATGTCGTCGCGCTTGGCGGCCTCCCTGATGGCCTTCTCCACCTTCTTCTCCTCCTTCTGCACGTCTGCGACCCCCACACCCAAAGCAAAAATCCCCCATCAGTTCGTCGTCTAGACCTCTAACTCGTCTAGCTCTCATCTGCCGCAATCGAATCGGGGAGAGGAAGGGAACCTCGGATCTGGCGCTCGATGTTGCGGCCCTCGTTGCGGAGGCGGCGCTGCCACTCGCGCAGCTCCTGCTGCGGCGTCGGCTTAGGCTTCAGGAGGCTCTTCACCGCCTCCATCTCCGCCGCCCCGGCTGCTGCTCCGTCCCGGCTCGATCGATCGGAAGCAGAAACTGTGGGGGAGGAAGAGGACGCCAACGCGGAAGGAGGTTGCTACCGCCTGCCGTGATTCTGCTGCAAAGTGGGAAGATGCGACTGGGCTGATGGGCCTCGCAGGTTGGCCCATATGCACTTACAGCGGGTATAAAACGAGATGGACAAATAGACGCTGGGCTCCATGGAGAAAATCATGTTTTGAAATTTCCAAAAAATCTGAAACAATTTCTGGATGTCGAAAAACTGTATTCTACCAACGTGTGAAATCTAATATAGAAATATTTTATATTTTGGACTGCACAAAAATAATAAAATCTGAAATTTGAAAGTAGTGGAAAGTGTAAAATTCAGCCCTTCCAAAACTGTCAGATTTTGTTACTTTTGTCATTTTGTGTAGCCCGGAAAATGAAATATTTGATTTACGATTTTGCAAATTGATAGAATAGAACATTCTCTACATGCAGGATTTTTTTCAATTTTTTAAAACTCATATTATAATTTTTGATTTTTTTTAAATAAAGGGCTTCATGGAGCTTGGTCTCCATTTGTGGTTTCCGGAACAAAACTTACTAAGTACTTTTGATCATTACTAGAAAAATACCGACCTTGTCAGAGGTTCGTTGCGTTGTCATCTCGCCAAATGATGGCATATTTTTCTTCCAAGAATTTGTAAGGTGCCTGCATACTCCCAGAATGTCGCAAGGAGGTACAAAGTGGGGATGAGAGTCACTTGAGGGTGGGAGGTTCAATTTTCCATTTTATTATTACGATACAATTTTTTAAATGAAATATCTTTTGAATCGATGGTCCGAATTATGAACGATTTTCACGGTTGCGTTCCTCGCGTCGATACTTTTGAAAAATGGCATGTTGATAGGTTTTGGCGGATAAAAAGATTGTACTACTAAAACTAGTGTACTGAAATCAGATTTCAGCGTACTTATACTTTGGAATTTCAGTGTACTTTTGTACACCATGTCAGAATTTTGACGATTTCAGTTAGTATAGTTTTGTATTTTGGTTTAATATACTTGTACTTTTGTACTTGGGTTTATTTTTAGGTTTCAACGTACTCCGGGCGAAAATTTTGACGAACTTTTTTCCCGTTCAATGTAAGCGGTTATGGGGTGCGGGCCGGGATCATCAACGCCGGATGTGTATCACCGAGGTTACCTCGGTTAGAGAGGCATCTCCGATTCTTTGTCACCCAAGCTATTTCTTCCTTATTTGGAGGATCTTCGATGACCTTCGTGTGGGAGCCATGGACGGCGGCTTCCCAAGTGGCCATGTCCTCGCTAGAGCTGCCGTCGCCCGGGCCTGGAGGTCGACTAGTTGCAGCGGTGAAGAACTAGGCCTCGATTGTGTTCCTCCTTTTCATTTTAGGGGTTTGTTTGCAAATTTGGATGACCTAGTTGTAATTTCTAGTTTCTTTGGGATCCTTTCTGTATGTTTGTACGCACCGCCTTTTAATGTAGTTTCCAGGTCCTTCGAGGCCATTCCCCGTTAAAGAAAAAGGACAACGAAAGTGGTAATTTCTAGTTATTCTTCTTTTTTTTCTTCTTATTCTTCCATCTTCTTCTTTTCTTAGCATGCTCATGGCTACCTCCACCTTTTCCTCCTCCTTCTTGTTCTTTTCTTCCTTGTAGTGGAGCTTGACGTCTTGGGCGGGGCAAACGACGGTGCAATTATCACTTGGAATGACCTTTCGATCAAGGATGGCTCGGCGGCATCTATAAGGGCCGCCCAAGACGGCTCCATGGACGTCCGGACCATCCAAGGCGCGATCGACCTTGTCCCGACAAACAATGCGCAACATAAAAATCCTCGTAAGGCTTGGAATTTATAAGTAAGTGCAATTTTCTCTACCTTTTCCATAAAGTTGTTTTTGAATTAGTTTTGAATGATTGTCCCATGAACTTTTCGATTAAGTTGGCATTGACATCTAGGCTTGTATAAACAAACTGGAATTTTACCACTGTATGGGGCCCCTACCAAACCAGTTAGTATTAGGCTAGTAAAAATTCTTAACATTCTCGGTAAATTGATCATCGGACAAAATATTTCATATTGTTAAGTTTTTCACCAGCTATAGCCTTTTTGAGAGAATTAACTAGCTATAGCTAACCGGCCGGGATGGGTTAGCGATACCTTGGCTAGCTTATGATACAAATAAGCCATAAGCAATATGTAACCCAAAACTTCTGATAGGGGGGCATATGCCCCTATGTGAGTCTTCCTTTGAAGGGGTTCATCTACATTAGTAAAATGTTTAAAATGGTAAAAATCAACATTCGGTTGCTATGAAGTTGACTGAGATCTAAGCTAATTCTCATTTAACAAAAAATAAAATCCCTATTGAATTTAGCATGCTCATGGTACCTCCACCTTTTCCTCCTCCTTCTTGTTCTTCTTCTTCCTTGTAGTGGAGCTTGTCGTCTTGAGCGGGGCAAACGATGGTGCAATTATCACTTGGAATGACCTTTCGATCAAGGATTGCTCGGCGGCACAAATGGCTCGAGGGACGTTCGGACCATCCAAGTCGCGATCGACCTTGTCCCGACAAACAATGCGCAACGAATAAAAATCCTCGTAATGCTTGGAATTTATAAGTAAGTGCAATTTTCTCTACTCTTTCGATAAAGTTGTTTTGAATTAGTTTTGAATGATTTTCCCATGAACTTTTCGATTTAGTTGGCTTTGAATCTAGCCTTGTATAAACAAACTAGAATTTTACCACGGTATGGGCCCCCTGCCAAACCAGTTAGTATTAGGCTAGTAAAAATTCTTAACATTCCCGGTAAATTGATCATCACACAAAATATTTCATATTGTTAAGTTTTTCACCACCTATAGCTTTTTTTGAGAGAATTCACTAGCTAAGCTAACCGCCGGGATGGGTTAGCGATACCTTCCGGGCTAGCTTATGATATAGATAAGCCATAAGCAATCTGTAACCCAAAACTTCTGATAGGGGGGCATATGCCCCCTATGTGAGTCTTCCTTTGAAGGGGTGCATCTACAGTAGCAAAATGTTTAAAATGGTAAAAATCAACATTCGGTTGCTATATGAAGTTGAATGAGATCTAGGCTAATTCTTATTTAACAAAAATAGCAATCCCTATTGAATTTAGCATGCTCATGGCTACCTCCACCTTCTTGTTCTTATTCTTCCTTGTAGTGGAGCTTGCCGTCTTGGGCAGGGCTAACAACTTGGAATGACCTTTCGATCAAGGATGGCTCCGCGACATCTATAAGGGCCGCCCAAGACGGCTCCGGGGACGTCCGGACCATCCAAGGCACGATCGACGTTGTCCCGACGACCAATGCGCAACGAATAAAAGTCCTCATAATGCCCAGAATTTATAAGTAAGTGCAATATTCTCTACTTTTTCGATCAAGTTTTTTTGAATTATTTTTGAATGATTTTCCCAGGAACTTTTCGATTTAGTTGGCATTGACATCTAGCCTTGTATAAACAAACTAGAATTTTACCACGGTATGCCCCCTCAAACCAGTTAGTATTAGGCTACTGAAAATTCTTAACATTCCCGGTAAATTGATCGTACAAAATATTTCAAATTGTTAAGTTTTTCACCAGCTATAGCCTTTTTTGAGAGAATTCACTACCTATTGCTAGCCGGCCAGGATGGCTTAGCAATACCTTTTGGGCTAGCTTGTGATACAGATAAGCCATAAGCGGATGGGTTAGCAATACCTTTCGGGCTAGCTTGTGATAAAGATAAGCCATAATCAATCTGTAACCCAAAACTTATGCCCCCTATGTGAGTCTTCCTTTGAAGGGGTGCATCTACATTAGCAAAATGTTTAAAATGGTAAAAATCAACATTCGGTTGCTATGAAGTTGACTGAGATCTAAGCTAATTCTCATCTAACAAAAAATAGCAATCCCTTTTGAATTTATTGATGATAAATGTATATTTATTTCATTTATGTTATTTTTCTTCATGGAAACTTAAGAAGTCCTTATATTTAGTAGTAATGGTGTGTTTATTTAGGGTCTTTGTTAATCATTTTTATAGGGGGGGGGGGGGGGGGGGGAGGGGGCGAATGCGGCAAGGAGTACAACACTCGCTTACGGAGAGATAGGGATATAAGAATGGAAGGACACTGGATTGAGCTAGGGCTATAACTTAGCAATTGATGCATGTATAGAACTTGAGGAGGTAGTGCTCTCAACTTCTACTTTAGTCCGATGTAGTTTTATTTCTTATGTTCATTGTTTAGGCTCTGGCCCTCAAGCTACCTCATCACATTGTAAACAAGTTACACGCACACACCCACAAACACCTATGCGCTAGTACAAATGGCCCAAAGATAATCATCGTCTTGGCCAAACTGAACTACGCTAACCAAAATGTCATATTGTCTCTCCACCATCTTGAGTTTTCACACCAACTAGTGACATATCTAGATTTATGGAGTTGGGTCTTAAAAAAACTGAAGCAAAAATAATGTTTGAAATGGAAAAACTTTTGGAGGACCTAGTTGTAATTTCTAGTTCCTTTGGGGTCCTTTCTGTAAGTTTGTACGCACTGCCTTTTAATGTAGTTTCCAGGTCCTTCGAGGCCCGTTAAAGAAAAAGGACAACAAAAGTGGTAACAATAAAGATGATCAGGACGTCACGAGAATATATACGAGATGAGATCATAAGTTATGATCAATAAGTTATGATTCAAAACAGGACTCCTACACGGAAGGAGGTTGCAGCCTATCGTGATTCTGCTGCAAAGTGGGAAGAGGCGCTGGGCTGATGGGCCTCACAATTTGGCTTGGGAAGGAGTTTTTGTTAGAGTTTGTCAGTGCCGATGAAGGCCACTTTATCCAAGGAAACTTTGGCCCATATGCACTTACAGCGGGCACAAAACGAGACTGGACAAATAGTCGCTGAGCTCCATCGAGCTCTTTATTTTGACAAAAAAAAAATCAAAAAACATATTTTGAAGTATCAAAAAATCTGAAAAAACTCCTGGATGTAGGCGATGTTGTATCAACATGTAAAATATTCTACAAAAGTAGACATTTCAAAGTAGTGAAGAGTACAAAATTTTAACTCTTCCAAATATGTCAAATTTTAACTCTTCGGAGCGGTGAAGACCTAGGCCTTGATTGTTTCCCTCCTTTTCTTTTTTTGGGCTTGTTTGCAAAGTTGGAAGACCTTTTTATAATTTCTAGTTTCTTCATGGTCCTTTCTGTAAATTTGTACACACGGCCTTCTAATGCAGTTTCGGCCCCGTTCAAAGGAAAAAATGGTAACAGTAAAGTATGATCATGACGTCACGAGAATATATACGAAATGAAAGCATAACAGTACGTAGTAGCCAATAAATGAGCTAGCCTAACCATACTGTATCAATATTTCACACAGTAATGTGTGTACTATAACTATAAGCTTGTGCAAGAATAAACAAACCAAGGTTGTTGAGTAGTTGAGTGTCGGCCAATGCCGCCAAATCGGGCATGCCGGTTTGTTCTCCTGTTTGTGCCACAGCGGAGTGGGGCCCGTCTTCCAGGGGAGTCAGCTAGTTCATCGAGCTACTTAATTAGTTAGTTAAATTAGTTAGTGGGGGTGCAAATGAACTATAGCTGAGCTAGGATTCACATGATATAGGTCAATTAATGCACAGTTTTGGTTACGTTAGGGGTTAGCTAGCCTGAGGACGGCTCAACCAACACGATTACATCAACAGCGAAAGAAGATGTGGAAGGGTACGCCGGCCAGCCGCATGTTCTTCCAAGACAAGAGCACGTCCAAATCAGTTTTGGAATTTTGAGTGCACGCTAGTATATCTGTACCAGTGCTGATGCTGCTGCTTCATGGGTCGGCCGAAGCGCACCCGAGCTCCATGGTGATTGGTGAGGTCCATGCCATTCTCGGGCACGTACTGATGCCACGCGGGTGCGGGCCTGCGAGAATGACCTCGCAACGAAAAAATTTCGGGTCGCGTGACTCGCGTCGCAGCAAAAGAAGCCCGCCACGCATTTTTGATTGGAAAAGCCTAACCATCAGCCGGGATCACGCGATTCCATCATCCGCCTCGACGGTGCGACACGCGTCCCCTCTCGTGGCAAAAAAGGACGAGACGTGCAGCGGCCCACCATGTTCTCAGTCCACCTTATCCGTTCATTTCCTCTGCTTCTTCCGTTCTCATCTTCTCCACCAAAATAGCACATCGCTTGGAGCCATGGCTGCCTGCCTGCCCGCCCCGTTAGGCGTTAGCCCATGGCTCTCCTGTGCAACGCCGCTGGCCGGGGACGGATCCCCTGCGCGTCGCAGGGACGGAATCTCTTGGCGCCGCCGTCGGACGGCTCCACTGCGCCGCCACCAGATAGCTCCCTACGCGCGCACGGTCGGAACCCCTTGGCGCCGCCGCCGGACGGCTCCACTGCGCCGCCACCGGATAGCTCCCCTGCGCGCCGCTCCAGGGCTCGAGCTCCCGTACGTCTGCGACGGTGCTCCGTGGGCCGACGGCGGTGATGCGGGAGCAAAAAATTTCCATGTTTTGTGTTCTTCTTTCGGTGCAATTTTCTCGAAGCTTTGCAGCAAATTTCTTCATCTTTTTATGCAAATTCATAGAACAATTGCAGCAAGTTCTTTTTTGATATATTTTTTCTTGATAGGTGCAAATGTTTTGAAGTTCTGTAGCAAATTTTTTAAAGTTTTGTTGCAAATCCGTACATCTATTGTAGCATTATAAGATGCAATTTATGTTTGAAGAGGTGTAAATCCTCAGATTTTCGTAGCAATCTCTTTTACTTTTGATGCAAATCCACATCAGAGTTGTAGCAAAATGTTCAATAGTTTTTTCAAGTTGTCCGTGGCAGCGACGGCGACCGGTGCCGGCGATGGCCGGAGTTGGGCATGGAGGCATATTTTTCCCAGGGCTCAACTGTGTTGCTGCCAAGGTGGATGTGCGCCCCTTCCAGGGCACGGCGGCGTTGCTTTCTCGGTGTGGTGCAAATGTTTGGAGCTTTTGTAGCAAATAATTTCCCTTTTTTGATGCAAATCTGTTGAGCAGTTGTAGCAAATTTATCGTCTATAAAGATGCAATTTACCTTCAAGAGGTGAAAATCATTTAGTTCTTTTGTAGCAATTTTCTTCTTCGGATGCAATTTTCTTCTTCTCATGCAAGCACTCGGGGAATCTGTGTGATGCTAACCTTCCTTGGTGCTTCGGTGCTTCGATTAGAGATGGGGCGGTAGTCGGGCCGGCGGAAGACTCCTCGCCGGAGATTATGGGCGGCGCGGTCCTGGACGCTGCACGGCGTCTTTTATATAGGTGGAGACGAAACAAAGAATAGTCAAACTCTGATTCGGTTTGGGGAGAATAGGTCCACCCACGTGGGATGGGAAAGGGATGTTTCGTGTGCATGCAAGAAGCGACGCAAGGCAGTAGCGTGATCGAACGGCCACGTAGGCTGCGTTTGCCGGCAGTAGCGTGATCGAGGGACGCCTAGTCCTGTCCTGCGTTTGCGTTTCCAAAACAACCCTAGCTAGCTCCCTCCCCTCGCGTCCTCTCCTTCCCACCCACACCCAGCCGCCCTCCTCGATCCCCTTTCTTCACCCTCGCCGGCAAACGCAGCCTCACCGCTCACCTCCCACCAAACCCCCTCGACGCCGCCCACCAAATCCTTCTCCGCGCGCCTCCGCCAAACCATAGATGCCTCCAGTACCTCCGCCCGCCCCTCGCCCTAGCCGCATCGATCCCCTTTTTTCGCCTCCGCTCCCTGCTGCTCCTTCTTCGTTTAACCGGAGGGCGTCTTCCCGACCTGCCCAGCCCAGGCCATCATGGCCGCCACAACGCAAATGACAGAGCTGATCTGCTCGACTAGTGCTCTCATCTGCTCGCCACCAATTCCTCATGTTGCTGCATTTCATTCACACAATTTGACATCTGCAGGGAGCTTGGCTTCCGAGTCCACGCCGTCCAGACCGTGGACAAGGTCCGAGGCTGCAGCCCGTTGAGCCTTGAGTGCGGCCTGGAGAAGCAAGGCATCATCGACGTGCGTGCCCCCCTGTGGTAAGACAATAGGATTACAATCTCGCTGGAAGATTACAACTGTGCCATGCATCTGTCCAAATGCACACGTTCTCACGGCACAGGGCGTGGGAGGAGCTGGTTAATTTTCTGAGGAGAGGTAGAGGATGGCGAGGCGGCTCCACGGCGCTCTATGGGAGGAGACGAGTATTGGACAGAAGCGGTCAACTTCGTCACGACGGCGGATGGCCGGGATGGCTTCCAAACACGATTCCCTTGTCTACCTTGCACGAATACTACCGGCGCTTGCTTCATTGGACTCGTCGTAGAGTGCCGATGACTTCTCGTATGGATCATCTCGGCCTAGTGTAGACGAAAATGCCGACGGCTGCTGGACGCCGAGCTGCTTGAGGTCGGGGACGAGACGACGACTGGCAGCGAGCGAGCGAGAGAAAAGGAAAACGAAATTTGCTAAGTCTCAGTCGACTGATTTTTTCTTATGTCTCGGTCACTTTTTAGAAAAGTGCAACCATAGTTCAAAGAAACGTGCAATTGCACTTTCTTTTCTATCCAGAAAAGTGCAATTGCACTTTTATTTAAAGTTAGTTACACTTTTCTGAGGTGACTAAGACTTATCAAGAAAAAAACCAGTCGACTGAGACATAGGCACTCCCGGAAGAAAAGGGCAAGGAGGCGCTGTTGCTGGGCCGCTAACCTCGCCTTCTAGAAAGCTGGGCCGGCATTCGGCCTAACATAGATAGCAGCTTTTGGCCACATTGCGAGAAGTACAAGTCGTGGAAAACCAGATAGATCGAAGCTCGGCTCACGGGAAAACCTAGAAAGTACGTGAGCAATAAACGGGCGGGAAAACTGCTAGAACAAAAAAAACTGCTGAAATGGGAATAGTGTCCAGAGAGTTCGGCGGGAAAACACCTGATTAATATTTGCACGCGGAAAGCACCGAACTGATATTTCGGTGGGAAAACCAAAAAATGGAAACGTTGTCCCGAGAATTGGGTGACAAAACATCGAGACAAAAATTTCATGCATATAATAATTAATTAACAACAAGCGAGTTAATAAATTCACATGGAATTATAGGTAATAGCTATCCGCTAGTATAAAAAAAGGACATGCGACGAAGAAAAGCGCATGAAATGATAGTTAGTACCCATCGTCGAGCAAGAAATCAGGGGCCCCATAACGCACGGCGATGAGATGACGCGTTCCATGCTACCATTTTATGGATAAAATAACGACACACCATTTAGGAAAGACACATGAAATGTTCGGTAATGCATAAAACAATAACGAGCGGTACCTGAGATGGCACGTGAGATAATGGGTAATAATAATTGAGCGCATTTTGTTTACTTTTGGATGATACTCTCTCCGTTCCATAATATAAGATGTTTTAGGTGTTACACATGTTGCCTAGATTCATACAAAAAGAGTGGACATGTACACTAAAACATGTCTACATACATATGTGTGTATGTGAATATGGCAAAAGGCTAAAACATCTTATATTGTGGAACGGAGGGAGTACACACTTGCAGACCCCGTCTGAGTGCCTAGATTGCCTTTTTTGTGTGGGCCGAAAGTTTTCTCGACAAGTCCGACCTTTATTAGAGCTATGAAATTCTCCCGATATGCTAAAACTACGAGATTGAGAGAAGTGCAACCCAGGAAAATCCTACATCCCAAGAGCTTTCCCACGCCTCCTCGATCGAATCTCATATGCAAAAGCTATAGGTGTCGGAAAGCGATGTTGACCTATGAAATATAGGAACAATGGGTCGTGAAAGATATGCAAAGAAATCAAGAAAAGAATATCAGGAAGAACTACCCCGGTTATATCTTATTACTCATCCCTAGAAATAGGGCCACATGCATGTAGATAGATTGAAAAGAGGGGCAAGCACGGGACTAGGACGGGACGACTAGGAAGGCAGGAGAGTATCCTTGGTCCGATGAATACAAAAGAAGAGAATTCTAGATACATAGAGAATGCATGGATGCATAGCCTAGCTAGTTACACGTGAACGCTATGTGCGTGCATGAAAAACCTATGTGGGATCGACCAGGACAGTAGCCAAAGGTCGAAAGACGCCTGATGCTATGCTATCCATTCGGATTCAACCCGAATCCCAGGCTTGGAATATGCTCGATCGGCCAAGTCAAACCACGACGTACGGAACCCACGGGCAGTGCAAATGCTAGCCGCGTCGCAGGTTGGGTCGGTGCTCATCACCCCATCATTTATCTGGCAGAACCTTTCATTTACCTTTCTGTTTCTTCTATGCGTTGGTTTAGTAGTCATGCTACACCTACTTTGCATTCACTTGTCGGTTAAATCGAGTACTTGACCAAGCCAATGCATATCTCCACCGTTCGGGAACTGAGCGCCGGCACTAGTTATATAGTGACCCTAAATACTACGGGGGATACGGACACACGGTGACAGCCTTCGGACCAGACGGTCTCGTCAAATTCATACCGACCGCGACAACTTTCGTCGGTGTGACGGTGACAGTATTTGGCCTTGGCGCGTCGAGGGGGCAACAACAGTGCTGGTGGTGGCCACACCACGGCGGCGAGCACGATGTCCGGGGTAGTTGAGGTCGACATGGTAAGACGTGCCAACGCACACAGTTCGTGTTTAGCAACGCTGGCTATGTGGCTTAGAGCATCTCCACTCGGAGGCCCCAAATGGCCGCCCAAACGGTGTCCGGATGACTGCTTTGGGGCGTGTCCGGACATGCAAAACAATTTGGGGCTTCCTCTCCCCCGTCGCACCGCCCAATTCTAGATATTTTTTAACTTTTTTGCTTTAGGCATTACCACAAACAGATTGTGGGCGTGGCTGGTGCCGTGGCCGTGCCGTGGCTGTGCGCTGCCGTCGCCGGGAGCCGTCATCCGCTCGCTGTTCATCTCCCTCACCCGCGCTCCACGCCACGCTCGTCGCCGTCCACCACGACGACCTCGGCGGCATCGGAAGGCGACGGGGGCGAGCAGTGGCGCCTGGCCGCGGCCGACCTCTCGCGCGGCGGCTCGCGGCGGCCACGCGGACGCGGGAGCTCGGTCAGCTCCCTCGCCGAGCTGGAGCTCAAGCTAGCGCGCCTCGAGGCGCGCGTGCTCCCTATGCCGTCCGCCGCCACCGTCTTCCCCGTCGATGCCTTCCTCCGCGCCGTCTCCACGGCGCGCGCCACGGTGCGAAACCTCACGCGCGCTCTCCACGCACCTGCGCAGTCCGGCCAGCCCCGGCCCGAGCCTCGAGAGGTTCCTGAACCGCGCGTTCCACGCGGACTTCGAGCTCGACACGGACGGCGACGTGCACACAGAAGACCCGGCGGACCGGTGCACAGCCACGGCATGGCAGGACTTCCGCCGCGGCGCACGGCCACGACCACGGCAGGGCGTCGGGCACGGCCAGCGGCTGCCAGCAGCCTGCTCTGTCACGTGCAGCTGACGGGCACGGAAGCGCGGGCGCCCCAACCTTGTGCGCGGACGCGATGGCTGTGCCGGGCGGTGCACGCATGTCCTTGGCAGAGGAGGATCCCGTGGTCGAGCGTGGCGGCCGCCGGGCGCTCAGGGAAGGGGACAGCTCGGACACCTCCGTTGGGCGCGTGCTGCTGGGCCTGGATGCCGCCGGCGTCGGCACTTGCTGCTGCGGTTCACACAAGCACGGGCCACCGCGGTCGTCCAGCTCCAGCCTCGCCACGGGCCACCGCGGTTGTCCAGCTCCAGCTGCGCCACTGGCCCATCGGGGAAGAGGACGGCAGGAGAGAGAAGATGTGGATGTGGGGTGGGGAGAGGATAGAGGAGAGAGAGGGAAGAGCTACGTGGGCTTTGCTGATTGGTAGGAGCGGACAAAGTTTTGTGTCCGGCGCCGCCCAAGGCCTGCCCATTCCAAGGGCTTGTGGTGAGCGTGCCGGACAGAAAAGAAGACGGCTCCGAACAGATTTTGCTTTTGGGCGGTGCGAGTAGGGGCCAAAAAGCCCCAAATATAGACAAAAAGTGGTTTGGGCGGCCGTTTGGTCGCTCCGAGTGGAGATGCCCTTAGTTGCCCCTCCATGTAGCCGTGGCTACAGAGCTCTGGGGGCACACGAATCCGCGTTGTGCCGCTGACCAGCACCGCATCGGATGTGTCTAAACCATGTTTTCTCACCGTTCCTCTGGCGAACACTCGTTTTTCCGTCTTGTCCTACCCGAACTAATTGGCGGAAATCCTACTCGAAATTGGAAACGTTACTTTGCAAACGATTAAATACATCAAGCTAGTCTCATATCTCACCTCATATGACTGCCACCTTAAAATATAGAGAAAATTGCTTCTATACCATTCACAACCTGCACAATGGCTCATTTGCCACCCAACAAAGGTTCAATTCATATATACCAGAGACAAACAAATTCAATTGCTTATTTGCCATCGCGTTAGTCAATCATTAGCGTGTTCCCGTTTTCCTGCCAATATATCCAAGAATTCCAGTGTTACCCTCAGATTCAAATAGAGAAAAGAAGCCGAAAATTTTTACGTAATCTTTCCTCCAGTCTCCATCCTCAGATTCGTATACACAAGCCAAGAAACACCTGAACCGTGCCTCCACATGCGGGCAAAGTTAATTGTACAAATAAGGTTTGATCTACGTACGTACTAAACGAGCTACAGGTTTTCAGTTTGGTTACTAAGCTTTCGCATGTGGCCTGTGGGTTAGAATTGGGCAGTGTAAGGTTAAAAAAAAAGAATTCGGCAGTGTGAATTTTCGATGTATTTAATCTACTGGTACTGCTGTTTGCATGAAGCAGACACCGATCCGTGAATTGAGCTTTTAGTGAGAAAGATTCCATACACATGCATATATGTTTTGCCAATAAAAAATAGCCAAAGTCCTCGATCTAAATTGAATGAAAGCTCTGAAATTTGATGATAGAGAAAAGAACTAAGAGTACATGCCATCAACCCGACGCATGTTAATGGAAATATCTAAAACAAAATAAAAAATAAAAAATGTATTATACGCGGCGCAGGTTTTAATGGATCTGATCTTTATCAACAAGAAAAAATAAATGATTATTGAGTCCAAAATGCAGAGGATAGAAGCACTAATTTAACGGAGTAGTTTAACGATTTTTACTAGAGCTAACCAAATTGGAAATTTCTACACATGTGTTACAATTGTTGCTCATTTGCCATTGAGGGCAAAGCAGTCATTTTGTCCTCTTACCAGACGCTAGACTAACAACAAGTGGTATATAAGCACTCAAATTTGTTTGTGTATGGTATATGAGCATTGGAGTTTTGTTTGATGGCAGATGAGCCATTGCAGTGCTCGTCAATGGTATAGAAGCCATTGGCTCTAAAATATAATACCCAGAACAAAACTACCATTTCAAAAGTGTAAATGAAGTTTTTTTTTTATGTTTAAGTTTGATATCTCTACAATAACTGATCATCCACTTAAATAATGGCCGAGTTTTCCATCTAAAGTGAGCTTGGAAACAGGTTCCACAACGCGATCTTGAAAATTTGAGACTGACATACTTTTTCTTTAGGAAATGAGGTTGGCATATTTGGTGCTAAAGGGCTGCTAAGAGAGACAACATAAATGTTTTGCACACAGATGAATCATTTCCTGTGCAAACGGCTCTCTATGTGCCATGATTTAACGTAGTTTAATTTCACAGTCAAGCGTACCAGTGAGCCCAACAAGGTAAGGTTTAGCCCAAGAAAGAGCAGGACTCACTGAAGGCCTTAGTAGCTGGAGGACATAACATACGGGCCCAACATATTTCAGAAAATGTGGAGACCTGTAATAGAGTGAAGATGCATGTGGGAGTTTAGTCCCACATTGCTAAGGCAAGGAGGTTGGTACCCCCTTGTAAGAGGGGATTTTTATTGTCTTCTAGAATAGTAGAATCACAAGGACTACACATGTATATAGCGCGTGCGCTCGCATGAATATTCCGACTTTGACGACGGATTTAAGACTTTTTTTGTTATCACTTGTAGGATTTTCCAGAAACTGTGTGGTATGTATAGGGAAGCATCGCTGCGTTGGGTAATCCATGGTGTTATCACTTGTAGGACTTTCCAGAAACTGTGTGGTATGTATAGGGAAGCATCGCTGCGTTGGGTAATCCATGGTGTCCATGCATGAGGTTAATTGCCTCACGTTTAAACAGCCGGTTCCACGTCATGATTTCTTAGTTCGTCCTATGTTCGCCCTCCCCTGATGAGTTTTTTTGGGGTCCTTTATGTAAGTTTGAACGCACCGCCTTTTAATGTAGTTTTTAGGTCCTTCGAGGCTCGTTAAAGAAAAAGGACAACAAAAGTGGTAACATTAAAGATGATCAGGACGTCACGAGAATATATACGAGCTGAGATAATAAGTTATGATTCAAAATAGGACGCCGACGTGGAAGGAGGTTGCAGCCTGTCGTGGTTCTGCTGCAAAGTAGGAAGAAGCGCCTGGGCTGATGGGCCTCGCAATTTGGCCTGGGAAGGAGTTTTGGTTAGAGTTTGTCAGTGCCGATGAAGGCCACTTTGTCCAAGGAAACTTTGGCCCATATGCACTCACAGCGGGCACAAAACGAGACTGGACAAATAGACGCCGAGCTCCATCGAGCTCTTTATTCTGTCAAAAAAAATCAAAACACATGTTTTGAAGTATTGAAAAATCTGAAAAAACTCCTGGATGTAGACGATGTTGTACCAACATGTAAAATATTCTACAAAAGTAGACATTTGAAAGTAGTGAAGAGTGCAGAATTTTAACTCTTCCAAATATGTCAAATTTTAATTCTTCGGAGCGGTGAAGACCTAGGCCTTGATTGTTTTCCTCCTTTTCTTTTTTAGGGGCATGTTTGCAAAGTAGGAAGACCTTGTTGTCATTTATAGTTTCTTCATGGTCCTTTCTATAAATTTGTACACACCGCCTTTTAATGCAGTTTCGGCCCCGTTCAAAGAAAAAGTACAACTGAAAATGGTAGCCGTAAAGTATGATCAGAAGTTCAGGACGTCACGAGAATATATACGAAATGAAAGCATAACAGGGAAGAAGACATAAGTTGCACCTGTGTCAAACACGATGAGACAGTGATAATGCAAGACCGCATATGAACATTTTCGCAGGAAGCATTCAGCTATAGCATACACCCGATTCACTAGCAGGTGCCCCTCCATGGCTCAAAGAAGGCAGCGCTGTACCATATGGATGGATGATTCTCTTATCAATCAAGTGCGACGAGAAGCTGCTGTGCGATCGATTCTCAGCAACAGTACGTAGTAGCCAATAAATGAGCTAGCCTAACCATACTGTATCAGTATTTCACACAGTAATGTGTGTACTAGCTATAACTATAAGCTTGTGCAAGAATAAACAAACCAAGGTACTTGAGTAGTTGAGTGTCAGCCAATGCCGCCAAATCGGGCAGGCTTGTTCTCCTGTTTGTGCCACGGCGGAGTGGGGCCGTCTTCCAGGGGAGTCAGCTATAGTTCATCAAAATTAGTTAGTTAAATTAGTTAGTGGGGGTGCAAATGAACTATAGCTAAGCTAGGATGCACATGATATATAGGTCAGTTAACGCATAGTTTTGGTTATATGATTACGTTAGGGGTTAGCTAGCTTAGAGCTAGCCTGAGGACGGCTCAACCAACACGATTACATCAACAGCGAAAGAAGATATCGAAGGGCCCAGCACGCCGGCCAGCCGCATGTTTGCATGTGCATGCTTGGAGCTCTTCTTTGTTATGAGATGGAGCTATTTTGTATCAAATTAGTTAACCCCATGATCAACCTCTAACATGCACGTTCTTCCAAGAGCACGTCCAAATCACTTTAGAATTTTGAGTGCACGCTATCATCGAGTATATAAAAGCTGAGCCGTTTCGCGGCCTGAGAGCCCCAAGTACTGTAGCAGCTACAGTACTACTGTAGAAATGAACAGTGTTGAACAGTCGCTGTGGGCCCGCATGTCAGCCTCACAATGCGCTGCCGTTTTTTGCAAAGCAGTACAGGGGGCCCCGAAAATTGCACGTCCTTCACAGAAAATCCGCCGCGAGGGACCTGTTTGCAATTACGCAAAAGTCTGGGTTCTTTTTCGTAAAATTGCCACAATCCCCCACCAGCCCTTCTCCTCTCTCGCGAGCGGCGCCGAGCTCGCCGCGGACGCCGACGCCTGGCGCCGCCGCAGCACGTCTCCGCGCTCGAATCGAAGTCCACGGCGCGGTCCGCCGTCGCCGCCGCTCCGTCCTTGCCGAGCGCCGCGTCCCGGGACGCCGCGGCCGCACGGGAATCGCCGCCGCCTAGCCCGCGGGCCGCCGCCGCTTCCGGCCGCCGCCGACCACGCTCCGATGACCTACGCGCGGCGGCGCCGCCGCTCCCGTGCAGCCCGCACTCGCGCGCGTCCGATGCGCCCCCCAGCGCGTCCCGGCTCGCGCTGCCGCGCCGGCGGCGACCTTGGCGCCGCCGCGGGAGGTCCGGCCGCTGTGACGTCGTGGACATCACAGTAGGCCCGGGGTTTTTTTTTCCTTTCCTTTTTTTTTCGCCCAGATTGTTTAAACAATTTTTTAAAAATTCCTAAAAATGCAAATTCAATAACTTTAAATATATTAAGCAGAAGAAATATTAAAAAAATATCAAAATGACCTAAAAAATAATGCTACCTAATTATGGCATCCGATCATAATTTAAATTTAAAAGTTTTAAATTTCCAAAATACCCTTCAAATCGGCCATGTTTTGCAAACGTTAGAAAAATTCAAATCCAAGTAACTTCCCATTTTTAACAATTCCAAAAGTCCGAACAATCTTAAAACGTAAGCTGTCTTCGAATTTCAATAATTTTGAAATCTGCAACATTTTGAAATCTAAACAATTCCAATTTTAAATTTTACCACAAGGCCAGGAATAATATGACAAACATAGCAGCATAACAACAAAATAAAAAAAACATTGCCTGTTTATGACGTCCGATTAAATTCAAAAAATTGAAAAAATCAAATTAATTGCATTTCAAAACTGAACATTTAACAAACAGACAAAAAAAACAATTATGAATAGCTTCCCAAGTTTGACAATTTTTGAAATTTAATAAACTTATAGGTGTAATTTTTTTACAAATCACAACAGAATAAAATCTAAACAACTTTCGAATGCGTATATTTACAAATTTGAATTTTTTTACAGTTAAATTAAATATTTAAGACAAAAAACAAAAACACATCAATTCGAATAAATTAATATTTACAAATATATTTAACCGCGTCAGATAAATTAACGTGACTTTTAATCTTATTAAAAACATTTCTTCAAAATGTTAGGTTCCTGACACGTGCTACCATTTTACTTCCACAATTTCCAGAAAAAACAAGACCGTTTGCAAGATTTTTTCTTCATTTTCCAAAATTGCCAAATATGTTCATATACTCCAGACGAGAAATTACGATGAATTTTAACATTTTTAATCACAACACCCACGGTGCGTTTCTACGAGATCGAGTAAAAAATAAATATACATCATATTTATTTAAACTCTTACGCGATAATTTCCATCCTATAATATTTAACCGCATCAGATAAATTAAAGTGATTTCCAATTTTTTTTAAGCATTTCTTCAAAATGCTAGGTTCCTGACATGTGCTACCATTTTACTTCCACAATTTACAGAAAATCAAGACCGTTTGCAAGATTTTGTCTTCATTTCAAATAAATCTGAACATTCTTTCTGCAATACAAATATTTTTTTGAATCCAAAACACCATCAAAATTTGAACACTTCAAAATTTTACAATTCCTTTAAACTTGATCGTTCTACAAATGCGAAAAAGAATTCAAATCTTAATACATTTCCAAGTTAGCCAATTTTTAAAATCTAAACGCCTCTAAAACATATTTTCCCTTTTCCAAATTACAACAATTTTCAATTTTGAGCAACCTCTAAAATCCGACCATTCTTACAACGACACCCTTTTCGAATTCCAATGATTTCCAAACTTAAACATTTTTACAATCCCCACGTGTACAAATTCAAATTTTGACACTTAGATGATGATGCTTTATTACATGCACATTTACAAACAATCACAAGTTCATCTTCTCTACAGATGAATTCAATTTAGTAGATGCTAACACAACATATTTCTTCTAAACATCGATCAAAATTACACAATTATGACGGAATACAAATATAATATTTAGACACAACCATGGTATATTTCATTTAATTATGGTGGTACACAAGAAATTTATGGCAAAATGGAACCATAATTGATCATTTAGATTTAGCTAACATATTTGCAAGTATACAACTTAAAACTCTCTAATTATGTAGTTACATTCTTAACAAAAATGACTGAATAGATAAGTATTTCCAAGAATTGCAAATACATTCCTCTAATTATGGATTGCTTTCGAATTAATTTCCAGCTAATTACATTATACAAAATAGAACTACCACCGTTCCTTACAATATATATATAACGCAGCTAAAATAATAAACAAATTACCACAAAAAAATTATCAGCAAGGACGCGGCGTGTCATTGTATCAGACATTTCCAATTGCTTAATATTCCGATGTTCCACAAAAATATAACGCAAACGCTAAAAAAAAATACTCATGGCAAATTACAAAAATATTACAACATTTCATTTTGGCCAATACTTCGAAACCGTACGAACGAACTTTCCGCAAATGTAGAATAAAATTCAAATGGATTTTCCTGATTTCACTTAAATATTAACGTCGAAATGCAAACATGTTTAACCATTTCGATCCACTGAATATTTGAATATTATATACAATATATCCGAAATGCCCACAAAAAATGCTACCTATTCATGACAAAAAAAAACATGTTCCAACATACCAATTTGGCTACCATTTTTGGTTAACAAAAAATATATATACTGCACACAAAAATAACATCAAGGGCGTGCCGTGACGGCACGCCAAATTTAACTAGTATCTGTAGATGTGGATACCGAAATCTAGCAAGATCGGTGCAGTTGGCCGTCGCAAAATGTACTTTCTTAATTACTCACACATGCATCTACAGGACGCAAGATTCACATAATCTCATCATGCATGGACTAATGGCTAGTTTTTATTCAGAAAGGAAGGGAAATCTGACCTATGAATCAATCGATGCACGCGACAATCCATTATCATGAAGTAAAGTATTGTTTGCTTACATAACATCAGGGCCGGGCCGGCAAAATCTTGGGCCCTGTGCGAAACTCTAAATCGGGGCCCTATATCACACGAAAATTGTGAACTAATGAACATTTTAATGTCGCCGGTTGGGTGCCTGTTTTGGCGATTAGCCGATCATAAGAGGAACTGTCGCCGGTAGGAGCTACACCCGCACCGGTGAAGTTGACGGCGGAGTGGTGGCGGTAGCTGAATACAAGCGCAGTAGGTGTGGCTACGACAGTGGAGTTCATGGCGGCGAAGAACACACGGTAGGCTAGGCGCAGTATAAACACGCATGTGAGTACCAGTTCTACTCGTATATGAACTCTGAAACATAGAAGTTACAACCCGAAAGTTGTGCGAAACGTCGAGAAGAACTTGCTCCTGAAAGGATATTGTAAACGGTCAAACGAGTGCGACGAATTTGACAGAATTCTTCTAAAAACGTTTAGAGCATCGGTTCGAAATTGAGAAGGTACAACCGACGAAACTCGAAACCGAGCACGGGAATAGAATCTACTCGTTGACGCTCACATATTTTGCGTACAAATTATTTCGAATCATAATATAGTTGTGTTCTTTTTACATCCCACATCATATAACACCTAACCAAACATGCCCTAGGATGCGATCGAGTTGTCCCCTGTCTTCCATATTGTGTTCATTCCGTTGTTTCGTCTATGTTGGAGGAGGCGGCGAGCGGCTGGGGAATCGAGAGAGGCCGACCGAACTACCCAGAAATGACCTGGGAATCAGGATGCAGCCCAGCGGAAGCCCAATTTTTCCAGCTAAGTGTGTACTCCTATAGGCCTATACAAAAGTTTGGGCTCCAAATTCTATGGGCCTGTGCGGGCCGCACATTTGGCACCACTGTGGGCCCGGCCCTGATAAAATTAGTTTTAAAAAGTACGAAGATTGTAAGGTTCTAACAACCATAAAGAAGATTACATATTTCAAGTATGCATTATCAATCCTAAAGCTGGACTGTCATTCACATTGGTTGAACATGGTCGTGCAACCATCTCCAAAAGGTTGCACGCATATACGCAAAGTCCAACTTCCGCGCCTCCATGTGCTACAGTAAGGACGACGTATAGAAATGAAATCATAAGGGCATTCTCTAGCTGATCCCTCAAAAGCGTTTAGAGGAGAAAAAATTCCAATTTTCTCCTCTAAACCGCACCTAGCCAATCCCTTAAACTGTTTAGAGGAGAAAAAATATATAAGAGTCACCCTTATATTTCAGCCGAGGTCACTCAAATATACTCGACCATCCGCCTCTGGAGAAAAACTTTTTAGCCCCCTCCCCTCCCACCCGAGCCGCCACATCTTCCCACCTCCAACGCCAATCTCACGGCCGCCGGCCCCGACGCTCCTGAGTTTGGCCAGAATGAAACCGGAAGCCTCCTCCGCAGCCTCGTCGGCCATCGCCACTGGCGGGACGCTGTCGAAATCGACCTAGCCGGCAGCGAAATCGACCACAACCCTAGCTCCGGCCGGATCCAAGCCGAAAGAGGCTATGAAGGCGCTCGCTGCGGCGAAGCTCACCGATGTGAAGGCGGGGAAGATGCCGGCGGCCCTGGTGACGGAAGCTGGCCAAACCCTAGCCGATATGGGGGCGGAGAAGGCGACGACGGAGGCCATGATGCCGCTCACCAAGGAGGAGGTGGCAAAGAAAAAGAGGGTGGCAACGACACGGACGGCTCATACACCGTCTTCGGCCACCCCTACGCCTACTCGTAAGCGCCTGAAGCCGTCGTCGCCGCCGCCGAAGGCCATGGTGGCGAAGAGCTTGATGAAATGCCGAGGTAAATTTTGTGTTCTCCTTTACGTTTCGGTGATGGATTGTGGCCGTCTTTTGTGTGACAAAATCTTGTTGGTTGGCTAACTTCATGTCCAAATTAGAGAATTTGGTCACTTCTTGTTTCAATTGGAGAAGATGGCTAATAGGCAAATCCGAGAGGAGATGGGTGACCCCGTGGTGGTGATCAAGAACATGACCTAAGCTTTTGCGAAGATGGATGATCTCATGCGGATGATGGTGAGCAATAAGAAATCACGGGGGCGCCGTATTGCGAAGAGGAGGGCATTCCTTTGTGCGTGCTTACCGGAAGGTGTCGCTTGATACCCCGGTTGGAAGGGATGAATCAAGGGATGTGTTTTGGAGTAGGGTGATGAACTACTACTCCAACATCGTGTCCGTCCCGTCGAGCCGCACCCGAGAATTTCTTGCACACCGTTGGGTCATGATCAAAGAGCAGCGCAACCGTTGGGCCGGTTGTCTTGAGCACATCTACCGTGTACCAACGGGTGTAGTGACGATCACGGTCCAAGACCTCTTCAAGCAACGCTATAAGAACAAGCCCTTCACGTTCCACCATTGCTACAACGAAATCTATGGTGGTGGCCATTGGGGTGATACTTGAGTGGGGTTAATTTGAATGTTATGTTGTCGTGGTTGTTGGTGAGACTATAGATTATGGTGCTTTTGGATAAACTTTATCCATGTTCGATTTGATTATTCAAATGTTTGAACTCTATCTATGTGTATATCCAATTTGTGTCGCATATCGAATTTGAATTATTCGAACAATTGACGAGATACCGTGCAAATGTGTGAGATGTATGTGAAAAAGGCTTAAATTATTGTGCAAAAAAATTGACGAGTTAAATATAGGGGTTAGGTTTGGAACTGCTGCCCTTTAACTACTCAAAATATAAGGAGTTAAGTATAAGGAGTCGTTTCCTCCTCTAAATTATCGTCTATAGATGCCCTAACTAGTTAGGACCAAGGTTTTGAATTTGGTTTCCGAATGGCATATTTTTACCCGGAGGCACTGGGTTCAGAGATTCTCGTGGTTACCAAAATATACAGACAGTTACTATTCGAAGAGATTTGCAAAAAAAATGATTCTAAATTAAACTATGGAATAAAGTGCTTCAAACCCAATGTTTCTGAACCAACGATATCTAGTTCACTGGTCTGCACTATTACTTCTCCTTCGGCTGATCATGTCTTCTATCCTCTCTCTGAAGCAAATATTTTGTTTCCCGTATCAAAACTCAATATTTTCAAAAAACAAGGTGTACGATTAGACCTTGAACCAATGTTCTTGCCACCAAGAGACATGGGCACATGTACAACTCGAGATACATTGATTGTATTGACATTGTGCAAAATTATTTTCAAATAATCCGATTTTCGTTTGGAGAGATTATTTACGAGGGTGGCTAGAAAATGTAGTTACATGTAGCAACCGAAAATACCGCCTTGTCTTATTTCAACTAACCTTAGCTTGTTTGTTCTACTCGTCTGCAATGGTCGGTTTTCTTGTCACGTCACTTGTTGAAATATGCATACATGTGAATTTATTTGTAATCGTGATTTCTGAGTTCATCCTATGTATCATCCTTTCACTGCTCGCAATTTTTTTTTGTTTCGAGACATAATATCCATGTGTATTTAAACTTTATCCTTGTGCTCAATAAAAATATATGGTGGTTTCATCATCTCTAGGCTCCACATGCGAGTCACGTCTACAATCCTTTGAGAGTCCGTTATGTTCGGTTAGTTAGTTGCGTCGCCTGCCATGCATGTGCTTGCCTGGTCGACCACAAGATTATTGACGAAGCTGCAAACTTATCCGTACATAATTATTTAACACCAGAAAATGCTGTTCTTGTCCTAACTTTATTTAGGAGGGAGGTCATTGTCCAAATCATGGAAGGTGGTTGCTTTCTACGTACATGCATGTACGTGTGGATCGAGCTGAATAGCGATTTCCGACTTGAAATTTCAAACTCGCGACGCTTACAATATTTAATACATGCCGACACAATAAACGTACTGCCAAAAGGTTTTTCCGGCCATGACCACACAGTGGCTACAGCAAGGTCTTCGTCAAACACAGGGGCAGACCCAGACAAAAATTTCAGTGGGGGCAATTGTAATACAAATTCTATTTTTTGTGAATTTTTCCCCTTCTAATATGAACAAAATACACCAAAATTTTAAAAACTGAGTGGGGACCACTGCCCCCACTCAGTTATACGTAGGTCCGCCCCTGGCGAAACATGCTTATTTTTATAGGAAAAATGATTCGATCTTCTTATAAACCACTAGTAAAAATTGTGCCATTTTATTGATAATACATTATCCGGAATTCCAGATAAAACACAAAGTTATAATAAACTATATCAAATTCATGATGGGTATTGATAATACATAATCCACATAAAAGACAAAGCTCTATCAAAGTCATTCCAAGTCGTCTGCTCTATCTCCACCATTTTATCTTAAATTTGTTTCCATGCCTCCGGCGAAGAAATTGGGGAAGAACAAATGTACGTATGGTGGACAAATTTATATGAACTATTTCCATATTTCGGATCTAATACACATAAATGATATAGACAGTCAAAGTTTTGAAAGTTTGACCGCAGAAGTTACTCTCAAATTACGTACCCTCCTTTCAGGATTTGGTCCTACTTTACAAGTTGCTCAAGTATATATTTTTTAATATATGAGCAACTTAGCATATGATTTAATCCACGAAAACAGAAAACAGTTCATGACTGGAATAACAAATATTATACAAATCATGCGATCTACTAGTATAGTAGACATAGAGATCAAATCTACGGGGAAAGAAACTATAGCATTATCTCGAACAGAATTACGTACATCACTGGAGGTCTCACCCATGTCGATGAAGAGGTTGCTGATGTCAGGAAACAAGTCGTCTTGGGGAAGGGAGTCACTTCCCGTAGTCAAGCGAGCACGCTCCCCAAAATCTGACCGCCACAATCAATGTTTATAAAAATATCATTAAATATATTTTCACATTTAATTAGTTTATAGGTCGGTAGTGATAATTTTCTCGTATAATTGGTCAAACTTCACAAAGTTTGATGCTGACCAAAGTCAAAACGAACCACGTGAACAGTGTGTGTCCATGTGCTTATCACAAAAAGTTTGATATAGGATTTGTGTGTACCTTAATTAGGTACTCCGGACAGATTACACGCTAATTGCGGGCTAACTAATGGCATACCCTGTAGAGTCTGCAGTGATCGAGCTTAAAGTGCCACATCTGCACGTACATTTTATCGATCGTCGTGGCTTACATATCGTGGGTCATACTCGGTACGTCGATCGTAGCTAATGATTGATAACACTCTCCTCTAATTTCCACGCTAGCTACATATAGCGGCATGTGACGGGTCATGGCTCATGGGTGACGAAGACGCACCAACACATTGTGCTTTATAATAATAATTAATTGATTAGTAAGCGTCAGGTTACTTTCATGCATGCTAATTTGCTAATCAGTAACTGATGGTGGCAGTACTACTGGTTATTTAGTCATCAGTTAGTCCATCGTACTACATGATAAGAGTATGTAAATAGCTTGTTCCTTCCGGGCTAGCTTATGATACAGATAAGCCATAACCAATCTTTAAACCAGAACTTCTGATAGGTGAGCATATGCCCCCTATGTGAGTCTTCCTCTGAAGGGGTGCATCTACATTAGCAAAATGTTTAAAATGGTAAAAATAAACATTAGGTTGCTATGAAGTTGATTGAGATCTAAGCTAATTCACATTTAACAAAACATAGCAATCCCTATTGAATTTAGCATGCTCATGGCTACCTCCACCTTTTCGTCCTCCTTCTTGTTCTTCTTCTTCCTTGTAGTGGAGCTTGTCGTCTTGGGCGGGGCGAACGACAGTGCAATTATCACTTGGAATGACCTTTCGATCAAGGACGGCTCGGCGACATCTATAAGGGCCGCCCAAGACGGCTCCAGGGACGTCCGGACCATCCAAGGCGCGATCGACCTTGTCCCGACAAACAATGCGCAATGAATAAAAATCCTCGTAATTCTTGGAATTTGCAAATAAGTGCAATTTTCTCTACTTTTTCGATAAAGTTGTTTTGAATTAGTTTTGAATGATTTTCCCATGAACTTTAATTTCGATTTAGTTGGTTTGACATCTAGCCTTGTATAAACAAACTGGAATTTTACCACGGTATGGGCCCCCTGCCAAACAAGTTAGTATTAGGCTAGTAAAAATTCTTAACATTCCTTGGTAAATTGATCATCGCACAAAATGTTTCATATTGTCAAGTTTTTCACTAGCTATAGTCTTTTCTGAGAGAATTCACTACCTATTGCTAACCAACCAGGATGGGTTAGCAATACCTTCCAGGCTAGCTTGTGATACAGATAAGCCATAAGCAATATGTAGCCCAAAACTTCTGATATGGGGTATATTCCCCCTATGTGAGTCTTCCTTTGAAGGGGTGCATCTACATTAGCAAAATGTTTAAAATGGTGAAAATCAACATTCGGTTGCTATGAAGTTGACTAAGATCTAAGCTAATTCTCATCTAACAAAAAATAACAATCCCTATTGAATTTATTGATGATAAATGTATATTTATTTCATTTATATTATTTTTTCTTCATGGAAACTTAAGGAGTCCTTATATTTAGTAGTAATGATGTGATCTTTAGGGTCTTTGTTAATCATTTTTGATAAGGGGGGAGGCGAATGCCCTCCCCAGATGAGCTCATCGTGTACAACTCAAATGAGGCAAGGAGTACAACCCTCGCTTACGAAGGGATAGGGCTATAAGAATGAAAGGACACTTGATCGAGCTAGGGCTATAACTTAGCAATTAATGCATGTACTGAACTTGAGGAGGTAATGCTCATAACTTCTACTTTAGTCCAATATAGTTTTATTTCTTATGTTCATTGTTTCGGCTCTGGCCCTCCAGCTACCTCATCACATTCTAAACTAGTTACATGCACACACCCACAAACACCTATGCGCTAGTACAAATGGCCCAGAGATAATCATCGTCATGGCCAAACTAGACTATGCCAACAAAAATGTCATATTGTCTCTCCACCATCTTGAGTTTTCACACCAACTAGTGACAGATATAGATTTATGGAGTTGGGTTTTCAAAAAAATCCGAAGCAAATACAATGTTTGAAATGGCAAATTTTTTGGAGGACCTAGTTGTAATTTCTAGTTTCTTTGGGGTCCTTTATGTAAGTTTGAACGCACCGCCTTTTAACGTAGTTTCCAGGTCCTTCGAGGCCCGTTAAAGAAAAAGGACAACAAAAGTGGTAACATTAAAGATGATCAGGACGTCACGAGAATATATACAAGCTGAGATCATAAGTTATGATCTAATAAGTTATGATTCAAAACAGGATGCCGACGGCGGAAGGAGGTTGTAGCCTGCCGTGATTATACTGCAATGTGGGAAGAGGCGCCTGGGCTGATGGGCCTCGCAGGTTGGCCTGGGAAGGAGTTTTGGTTAGAATTTGTCAGTGCCGACGAAGGCCACTTTATCCAAGGAAACTTTGGCCCATATGCACTTAAAGCGGGCACAAAATGAGACTAGACAAATAGACGCCGAGCTCCATCGAGCTCTTTATTTTGACAAAAAAAATCAAAAAACATATTTTGAAGTATCAAAAAACTGAAAAAAAAAATCCTGGATTTAGACGATGTTGTACAAACATGTAAAATATTCTACAAAAGTAGCAAACTCTGATATTTGAAAGTAGTGAAGAGTGCAAAATTTTAACTCTTCCAAATATGTCAATTTTTGTTTTTTTTGTAGCCTAAAATATGAAATATTTTGATTTGAGATTTTTCACGTTCGTAGAATAGAAGATTGTCTGCATTAAAATTTTATACGGATTTTTTTTGAAACTTCCTAATATGATGAACATTCTAAAAATAAAGGGCTCCATGGAGCTTGGCCTCCATTTTTGGTTTATGACACAAAACTTATTATTATTTTTTTTTGCTTATTACTAGAAAAAATGCCGACCTTCTCAAAGGTCCGTCCCGCGCGATATGATCTCACCAAATGACGCATCTCCTTCTGCAATGAGTTTGTAACGTGTCTACATACTCACCAAGGAGAAACAAAGTAGGGATAAGGATGAGAGAGAGCCATGGGAGGGTGGGAGGGCCTTTTTCCCTTTAATTATTTCCGATACTGATTTTTAAATGCAATATCTTTTAAACTGTTCGTCCGGATTGCGAACGGCTTTCATTTTTTCGTTCCTCACGTCATATTATCAAAAAAAATCCCATGTTGATAGGTTTTTACGTATTTTTTAGTCCTTCATAAACTAGAATATTTGTACATCTGATTTTAGTGTAACTATACTTTGAAATCTACTACAGATTTTATTTTTCGGGTTCTTATGGTTTTCTACTTCTGGTTTAACATAGTTGTACTTTTATACATCGGGGTTCCGATATATTTATATTTTTGGGTTTCAATGTACTTTGTACTCCGCGCGGAAATTTTGATGAACTTTGTTTTCCCTTCAATGTACTTTGTGCTCCGGCATCTGCGCTATTGTGCGGAGATCATCAACGTCGGATGCTTAATGTCGGGTTTACCTCGGGCCAGAGGCCTCTCCGTGCTTGGGATTGTTCATCACCCGAGTTATTTCTTCCTCCTTTGCAGGATGTTCGTCGACATCGGCGCGGGAGCCATGGACGGCGGCGCCCCAAGTGGCCATGTTCCCAGTGGAGCTGCCGACGTCGCGACCTGGAGGTCGACCAGTCACAGCGGTGAAGACCTAGGCCTTGATTGTTTTCCTCCTTTTCTTTTTATGGGCTTGTTTGCAAAGTTGGAAGACCTTGTTATAATTTCTAGTTTCTTCATGTACCTTTCTGTAAATTTATACTCACCGCCTTTTAATGCAGTTTCGGCCCCGTTCAAAGAAAAATTACAACAAAAAATGGTAACAATTAAAGTATGAGCAGGACGTTACGAGAATATATACGAAATGAAAGCATAACAGGGAAGAAGACACAAGTTCCACCAGTGTGAAACATGATGAGACAGTGATAATGCAAGACCGCATATGAACATTTTTGCAGGCAGCATTCAGCTACAGCATACACCTGATTCACTAGCAGGTGCCCTGGCGCAAAGAAGGCAGTGCTGTACCATATGGATGGATGTGCGACGAGAAGCTGCTGTGCGATCGATTCTCAGCAACAGTACGTAGTAGCCAATAAATGAGCTAGCCCAACCACAATGTATCAGTATTTCACACAGTAATGTACTAATGTGTACTATAACTATAAGCTTGTGCAAGAATAAACAAACCAAGGTTCTTGAGTAGTTGATGTTGTAAAATAGCGCAGCAGAAAATAGATCAAACGAAAAACAAGAACACAGATTTTTACGTGGAAACCCTTACGGGAGAAAACCACGGAACGCACGAAGGCGTATCACTATAATCGGGAGGAGTATTACAATACACGAGAGGACAAACCCTTCTCGTGCTATGGATCTGGTGGATCTCTCTCAATCTCACGATCTAATCTATGACTACATGGAACTATATATGGGGGACAAACAACTCTCTTTCTTGGCGGACACGAAACAGAGTTGTACACATGCCTTTCCGGTAGGACTCTATATATGGTAGGATTCGGAACACAATAAAACAACACTCCACCTTGAGACGAATCCTCTATAACAGTCATAGATAGCATCAACTCCTCAATTAAAGTCAGCACAAGTAAACCTTGTGTCTTCAAACGTTCATAGGACGGATAAACTTCTCTCGAAGTCATATTGAGCAAATCAACGGTAGGTCGTCCAGTAAAACAACACAGCTATCAACAAAGCAGACGAACAAAACTTGGGTCTCTCAAAACCCAATAAAAATCTGAGTCTGTGTCACTGACCTCCAAAACTGAAACTGCTCAATCATCAAATGACAAAAATCATCATATCTCCTGTGGTGCATGAACGAGCGCATAGCTCAATAGTGCAACATCTTGTTGCACATCGCATTGTGAAGAACTCATATCATGGAATCTGAACGTGCTACGAAACAAATAGCACAAACCTCGGCAAACAATACTCATGCAAGAGCATATGGTATGTATGGCATCTCGTACACCAAAACTGCCAACGGTAATGAAAATCCATGACATGGTCAAAAACTGTCCCTATAGAACAAATGTCGGATGGAACCTGCTCAACGTGCAACGGAGCATCAACTCTGCAATAGACCCCTCTCAAAGAGCAAAGACAACTGAATTGTACCGAAAGCTGAACAGTACTAAATGTTGTAGTATCTAGCAGAAAACAAATCTCCTTGCACCACTACTGATCCTCATCACGAACTGAATAAAAACCTTCACATGCATAACAGGAAAATACTGGAGAGAAAAGTATATGCTGGCTACCAACAGGCTTAAATAATTACCTCCTCCATAATTTTTTTTTCTGAATTGTGTTCATGTAATTGCAGCAATGTAATATCTCGAATTTGCATCCACTCCCATGTAAATTTCATTGAATACGAACAATTATAAAACTTACTTGAATTTCCAGCCTTCAAATAAAATAACTCAATGAACGAACGAGTCGTCGTAGAACGCCGCAAATAAAACCGTCTTAATGTTGAGCCTAAACTGCAGACAACTCAACAAACTCCACCTTGAACCAAAACGATGATCATCTCAACGGCAAATCATCGAACATAGGTGGTGCGGATATAACCGGTATTGGGACCAGAATAGAGAATGGGTCAATGCTCGAGCTGAAAACAAATTGTTCACTTTTGTTCATCTGTGCTAAAATAATCCGCATCTTCGGCTTACGCCAACGATGCCCGAATCTTGACTTGCCATAGGAAAAATCGTGTGTCACAGTCCAGCAACAGAAGGTCATACTTCATAGGAACCATGAGCAGACTAAACCGGTGAACACAAAGTAGTACAAGCGGGCAGAAAAATTCCGGACAGAATTAATTTACGGAGCAACAAACAAGAGTAGATAGCACCTGGTAGATATTTGGGTGGATGTAGCAATTGGAGATCAAAGAATTGATTGCTTCAGGTAAGAGCAAGTACAGTAACAAAGCCCGCTGCCGGCTCCATGTTTAAGCCACGTCAGTTAGAGCCAGCTTATAGCCAGAATGGTACAATGGGCTGGCTTTTAGGCTGGCTGGTTAATCATTTAATTACTGCATGTGTATGCTATCTACGGGGATCCACTGTAAATCATCACCATTGGTGTCATCGCCAACATTGATTGGCTGCGCTAAACCCCCATTGCTCACAGCTTGTGCATGGCTTGATGTGTTCTTAAAGAAACTAAGGAAACCACCAGGTGGGTGAAAATCCAATCCCCTGCTCAGGCAACAGATGATCAAAAAATTAACTTCATATCAATTATTTAATTTGTAAGACCAGCTCATTTGTCTTAAAACAAATTGCTATTTATTCATTTAAAATCACTTGGTTTTACAACTGACAACTAACTAAAGCTTGTTTCTACATACAGTATTTCTTTGGGTCCTGGCAAGTTTAATCGTTGAAACCATCGTTCATATTCAACACCTAGACACAAGGTAGAAAAATAATTCCAAAACTCGGTGGTATGTGGATTCGTGAATGCACAAGCTATTGAGAATACGTACCACGCATGCGGATCTGAGTCTCCAATATTCTCAGCCATGTACCCGGACGATGTTGAACCACCGATGCCAGCGGGCGGTGCCCAGCAAGGGCCAGCTGAAGAACTTGCTACGCTCGGTTGTTGCAGCCCGGGGAGCCAGCACGGTGCAGAGGAAGCGGCCATGGACTGCGGTGGTAGTGGGGGGATCCAAGTGGCCGGCCCGTGTGTTGAAGCGAACGCCGACGACAGGATAGAATGAGGAGGCGGCGGAACAAGCTGAGGCGCCACTGGTGGGACGAGATGGAACGGCGACGGAGGGACCTTCGGAGGCGCCGGCGCCCGCGTTCTTTTGGACTGCTGGCCCATCTCCTTGATGCGGCGCCGGCGGCAGTTCTAGGGTTTGGGGGCGGCGATTTTGGGGGCGATTTGGAAGCGAGTTGGAGGTGAGGATTTGGGAGCTTCGATTTGGCGCGCCAGAAGCTATATGGGGCGACGAAATCGGATGATTTGGCGCGCTACGGGAGGGAGAAGTGCGGGAGGCGAGGGAGCCGCACGAAATCGAGAGCGCCGGCGCTGGCGCTCGCTGCTGGCTGCAAGCGGGCGGCAGTTCTTCGTTTCTCGCGCTGTAGCCGGGCGATACACGGAGCGCCCGCTCCCTTCTCTTTCCTTTCTTCTCTCACCTCCAGCTCAGATTTTGCTCACGTGGAATCGCTTATAGCCGGCTGACTCAGCCTTACTGTACTTGCTCTAAGTGCCTTCACGTGAGCTTGCAGCGAAGCAGCACTAATCTCCTCGGGACTTGATACTTGATCGATCAGACATGCTCACGGACCAAAAACTGCAGTATGGATCGGCGACTAAATGGGCCTCTCAACCTCGAGCACTGCTGCTGTACGATTGGCTGATCGATCGTACGTTCCGCCGAGCCGTTACGCCACGGCCCACAGCCGGCTCCGATCTCGTCGAGATCAAACTCTGATCTGACCTGGCTGCTTTTCCACTGCCGCCGTCTCAACCGATCGATCCGATCGGTGGCGGCTGATCCAATCGACGCTGCGACGGTGCTGCCCCGGGAGCGCAACGGAGAGTCTCCCGGGGCAGCGGATCGAAGATGAAACCTTCGGCTCTGATACCACTTGTTGTAAAATAGAGCAGCAGAAAATAGATCAAACGAACTTAAAAAAAATAAAAAAATAGATCAAACGAAAAACAAGAACACAGATTTTTACGTGGAAACCCTTACGGAAGAAAACCACGGAACGCACGAAGACGTATCATTATAATCGGGAGGAGTATTACAATACACGAGAGGACAAACCCTTCTCGTGCTATGGATCTGGTGGATCTCTCTCAATCTCACGATTTAATCTATGACTACATGAAACTATATATGGGGGACAAACAACTCTTTTTTTTTACGGGCACGAAACAGAGTTGTACACATGCCTTTCCGGTAGGACTCCATATATGGTAGATTCGGAACACAATAAAATAACAGTTGAGTGTCGGCCAATGCCACCAAGTCGGGCAGGCCGGTTTGTTCTCCTGTTTGTGCCACAGCGGAGTGGGGCCCGTCTTCCAGGGGAGTCAGCTAGTTCATCGAGCTACTTAATTAGTTAGTTAAATTAGTTAGTGGGGGTGCAAATGAACTATAGGTCAATTAACGCATAGTTCTGGTTATATGATTACGTTAGGGGTTAGCTAGCTTAGAGCTAGCCTGAGGACGGCTCAACCAACACGATTACATCAACAGCGAAAGAAGATATCGAAGGGCCCAGCACGCAGGCCAGCCGCATGTTTGCATGTGCATGCTTGGAGCTCTTCTTTCTTATGAGATGGAGCTATTTTTTTTATCAAATTAGTTAACCCCATGAACCATGATCAACCTCTAACATGCACGTTCTTCCAAGAGCACGTCCAAATCACTTTTGGAATTTTGAGTGCACGCTATATCTGTAGATCATGTGCATACCGAAATCTAGCAAGATCGGTGCAGTTAGCCGTCGCAAAATGTACTTTCTTAATTACTCACACATGCATCTACAGGACGCAAGATTCACATAATCTCATCATGGACTAATGGCTAGTTTTTATTCAGAAAGGAAGGGAAATCGCTGACCTATGAATCGATCAATGCATGCGACAATCCATTATCATGAAGTAAAGTAGTATTTGCTTACATAACATAAGTTTTTAAAAGTACGAAGATTGTAAGGTTCTAACAACCATAAAGAATATTACATATTGCAAGTATGCATTATCAATCCTATTGCTGAAACTGTCATTCACATTGGTTTGAACATGGTCGTGCCAATATCTCCAAAAGGTTGCACGCATATACGCAAAGTCCAACTTCCGCGCCTCCACGTGCTACAGTAAGGACAACGCGTAGAAATGAAACCATAAGGGCATTCTCTAACCTATCCCTCAAAAGCGTTTAGAGGAGAGAAAAATCCATTTTTCTCCTCTAAACCACACCTAGCCGATCCCTTAAACTGTTTAGAGGAGAAAAAAAATATAAGAGTCGCCCTTATACTTCGGCCGAGGTCCCTCAAATATACTGGACCATCCGGCTCTGGAGAAAAACTTTTTAGCCCCCTCCCCTCCCACCCGAGCCACCACATCTTCCCGCCTCCAGTGCCAATCTCGCGGCGCTGGCCCTGACGCTCCAGAGTTCGGCCAGAATGAAACCGGAAGCCTCCTCCGCAGCCTTGCCCACCATTGCCACCGGCGGGACATCGTCGAAATCGACCCAGCCGGCGGTGAAATCGACCCCAACCCTAGCTCCGGCCGGATACAAGCCGAAAGAGGCTATGAAGGCGCTCGCCGAGGCGAAGCTCGCCGATGTGAAGGGGAAGCTTGCCGATGTGAAGATGTCGGCGGCCCTGGTGACGGCAGTTGGCCAAACCTTAGCTGATATGGGGCGGAGAAGGCGACGAAGGAGGCCATGATACCGCTCACCAAGGAGGAGGAGGCGAAGCAAAAGAGGGCGGCGACGACACTGACGGCTCATACACCGTCTCCGGCCACCCCTACGCCTACTCGTCCGGCGCCTAAAGCCGTCGTCGCCGCCGCCGAAGGCCACGTGGCGAAGAGCTTGATGAAATGCCGAGGTAAAACTTGTGTTCTCCTTTACGTTTCGGTGATGGATTGCGGCCGTTTTTTTTGTGACAAAATCTTGTTGGTTGGCTAGATTCATTTCGAAATTAGAGAATTTGGTCACTCAAGTGACGAAACATGAGGATAAGGAATTAAGTATAAGGAGGCGTTTCCTCCTCTAAATTATAAGGGATCGGCTATTGATGCCCTAACTAGCTAGGACCAAGGTTTTGAATTTGGTTTCCGAATGGCATATTTTTACCCGTAGACACTAGGTTCAGAGATTCTCGTGGTTACCAAAATATACAGACAGTTACTATTTCAAGAAATTTGCAAAAAAAAATGATTCTAAACTAAACTATGGAATAAAGTGCTTCAAACCCAATGTTTCTGAACCAACAATATCTAGTTCACTGGTCTGCACTATTACTTCTCCTTCGGCTGATCATGTCTTCTATCCCCTCTGAAGCAAATATTTTGTTTCCTATATCAAAACTCAATACTTTCAAAAAACAAGGGGTACGATTAGACCTCGAACCAATGTTTTTGCCACCAAGAGAGATGTGAGCACATGTACAACTTGAAATACATTGATTGTATTGACATTGTGCAAACTTAATTTCAAATAATCCAATTTTCGTCCGGTGAGATTATTTACGAGGGTGGCTGGAAAATGTAGTTACATGCAGCAGCCAAAAATATCGCCTGGTAATCAAACCCATTGTTAGGACAGAACTACGTTCTTCTTCCTGTCCCTTGTCTTATTTCAACTAACCTTAGCTTGTTTGTTCTACTCGTCTGCAATGGTCGGTTTTCTTGTCACCTCACTTGTTGAAATTAATATGCATACATTTGAATTGATTTGTAATCGTGATTTCTTAGTTCATCCTATGTATCAACCTTTCACTGCTTGCAATTTTTTTTGTTTCGAGACATAATATCCATGTGTATTTAAACTTTATCCTTGTGCTCAATAAAAATATATGGTGGTTGTACTGTTAACCCACCTAGAGGTAGGAACCTAGGAATCAAACCACAAATTTGACGACATGCGTGTCTCATTCAAGTGAGATATTCGATCGGTGGGGGGGTCGGTTTCATCATCTTTAGGCTCCACATGCGAGTCACGTCTATAATGATGTGGTGAATCCTTCGAGAGTCCGTTATGTTCGGTTAGTTAGTTGCGTCGCCTGCCATGCATGTGCTTGCCTGGTCGACCACAAGATTATTGACGTAGCTGCAAACTTATCCGTACATAATTATTTAACACCAGAAAATGCTGTTCTTGTCCTAACTTTATTTAGGAGGGAGGTCATTGTCCAAATCATGGAAGGTGGTTGCTTTCTACGTACATGCATGTACGTGTGGATCGAGCTGAATAGCGATTTCCGACTTGAAATTTCAAACTCGCGACACAATAAACCTACTGCCAAAAGGTTTTTCCGGCCATGACAACACAGTGGCTACAGCAAGGTCTTCGGCAAACACAGGGACGGACCCAGACAAAAATTTCAGTGGGGGCAATTGTAATACAAATTCTATTTTTTGTGAATTTTCCCCCTTCTAATATGAACAAAATACACCAAAATTTTAAAAACTGAGTGGGGACCACTGCCCCACTCAGCTATACGTAGGTCCGCCCCTGGTCAAACATGCTTATTTTTATAGGAAAAATGATTCGATCTCCTTATAAACCACTAGTAAAAATTGTGCCATTTTATTGATAATACATTATCCAGAATTCCAGATAAAACACAAAGTTATATTAAACTATATCAAATTCATGATGGGTATTGATAATACAGAATCCACATAAAAGACAAAGCTATATCAAAGTCATTCCAAGTCGTCAGCTCTATCTCCACCATTTTATCTTAAATTTGTTTCCATGCCTCCGGCGAAGAAATTGGGGAAGAACAAATGTACGTATGGTGGACAAATTTATATGAACTATTTCCATATTTCGGAAGTAATACACATAGATGATATAGATAGTCAAAGTTTCGAAAGTTTGACCGCAGAAGGTACTCTCAAATTACGTACCCTCCTTTCAGGATTTGGTCCTACTTTACAAGTTGGTCAAGTATATATTTTTTAATATATGAGCAACTTAGCATACGATTTAATCCACGGAAACAGAAAACAGTTTATGACTGGAATAACAAATATTATACTAATCATGCGATCTACTAGTATAGTAGACATAGAGATCAAATCTACGGGGAAAGAAACTATAGCATTATCTCGAACAGAATTACGTACATCACTGGAGGTCTCACCCATGTCGATGAAGAGCTTGCTGATGTCAGGAAAGAAGCCGTCTTGGGGAAGGGAGTCACTTCCCGTAGTCGCGCGAGCGCGCTCCGCAAATCGTGCACCGTACACAACAAGGCAGCTCGCATAGGGAAATACTCTTCTGCGACTGCGTCCCAAGTGGAGACCCCTTCTGGCGCCCATAACGTGGCTAGCTCATCTTTCAGTAGCTTCAGATACAGATTGATGTCGCTGCCTAGTTGTTTCGGCCCTTGAATTAGCATTCTCATGTGTATGTACTTCCTTTTCATGCACAACCAGGGGGGAGGTTGTATATCCATACAAACACAGGCCACGTGCTGTGTGTACTGCTCTGGTTGCCAAACGGATTGAGACCGTCGGTGCTCGCACCCAACCTGATGTTCCTTGGCTCGTCTCCAAACTCTGCATCGTAAGCGTCTAATGCTTTCCACTGGCTTGCATCCGAAGGGTGTGTCAGAATTATCTTTTCACTCCGCTCTGAATCTTGCAGCACTGCCGCCCTTCTTTCCGCATGCCGGCGCATTCGCTTTGCTTCCTTACGGTCTGCCACTTTTCCAGGTTATCGCTGGCGGACGCATATGCGTGTCCGCCAGCGGTAGTTAAATTACCGATGGCGGCCTATCTGGAATGCCCGCCAGCGGTAACCTGGGATATTTTTTCCCCGGATGGGCACAGCCAAGCCAGTTACCGCTGGCGGGCACCCCAAACCGTCCGCCAGTGGTAAGGTTCGTACCGCTGGCGGGTACGGACTCCGTCCGCCAGCGGTAGTTAGCCCCGCCTCCTCGAACATGCCTGGTGCTGCCGCTGGCGTGCACCGTGGGACGTCCGACAGCGGTACGTGTAGAACCAGTGGCGGGCACAGGAAACCGTCCGCCAGCGGTAATAACGCTGGCGGAGGCAAAAACCGTCCGCCAGCGGTAGGCTGGTGGCTATAAGCACATTCCTACTAGTGGAACAATCAGCTACAGAAACTTGTCGATCTGAAGAAGCAGGACAATCTGATGGCTGCAATTTTTATTTATGTGCAATTGCTCTTGGAGTTGTCTATGTGCCGATCATTAGTCAGTAAACAATGTTTGTTCTTCAGTTAACGGTCAAGTACAGTGTTTGTTCTTCAGTTAACGGTCATTTAACAGAGTGCAGACCAATGTCCCATTTTGTTCATGGGACCATGTAAAATGCAAAGAGCTAGCACATGTTTTAATTGTCTTAGCTCAAAGAAAATTTACTTCTTTATTTACACTTACCAAAATGTAAATATTTGTTACTCTTACCAAAATATTTGTCACTCTTACCAAGATGTTGTTACTCTTAACAATTTGTTTCACCTTGTCTAAATCAGCCAAACAAATTCAAACGAATTCACCTTGTCACTCTAGTGTTCCTATTGTTCTTCGTCTTCTTCAGTTGTGAGATGGAGGGTTGTAACTATTACCTCCTAGTGGAGGTAGATTTGTCGCAAACATAGGCATAGCCTAGTGGCAAGGGTTGATGCCTCCCTTTGCCCACCCAAGTTCGAGTCCCCATGCTCGCAATTTAGGTGTTGGACATTATTCCTGTCCATAGCTTCGTGGGTCGGGCAACTTACTATTATAGATTAATCTATAATAGTGAGTTGTCCCATCCATTAAGATGTTGCACTGGGACAATTTTTTGAATTAATCTTCATATTATTTATTTTCTTTTGATTTTTTGTCTCGTCTGAATTCAACTTTGAACTAAAATTCAAATTTGAATCAAAATTCAAACTTTTACATGGTATTTCTGCTAAGCTTGGATGTTGCAATGATTTCAAACTATTATGCACTTGTTTGATCTAACTAGGTCATCAATCCGAGCTTTTGCTAAGTCCTGAAAAATGTGTTTCAAATGAGATCCAAAGGTAGGGTAAACAGCCCCATTTCTAAGCAAGTTTTTTGTCCACCATGTCTAAATCAGCAAATAAATTTCCTAGACTTGTGTTCTATCTATATAGTGTCATTGTGAAGTCTCACTATTTATTGAATTAATCTTCATATTATTTATTTTCTTTTTAATAATAATGGTTTAATTGCAAAATCATAAATAAATCAAGTTTCAAACATGAAAATGAAAAACTAAGCCTGGATCCTTCTTAGTCACTCCAAAATGAAGCTTTTGTGAGTTTTTTGAAAATTTCATGTTCCATACCCAAAACCACTTCTCTTCACACTTGAGAGTTCATAGTTTGAGATTTGAGATATCACACTACATACATGAATATTTCGTTTGAATGTATCTATACCTTGTTTATCAACTTGAGTTGTTAGTATATGACATACTAAGACCATGTGCACAGGTTTTCCATTTTTTGTGATGTTTTTTGAATTTTTTATGCTTATTTTGAAATCGATCAAACCTAAGTTTGACCAACATTTAAACAAGTTTCAAACATGAAAATGAAAAACTAAGCCTGGATCCTTCTTAGTCACTCTAAAATGAAGCTTTTGTGAGTTTTTTGAAAATTTCATGTTCCATACCCAAAACCACTTCTCTTCACACTTGGAGTTCATAGTTTGAGATTTGAGATATCACACTACATACATGAATATTTCGTTTGAATGTATCTATACCTTGTTTATCAACTTGAGTTGTTAGTATATGACATACTAAGACCATGTGCACAGGTTTTCCATTTTTTTATGTTTTTTTGAATTTTTTATGCTTATTTTGAAATCGGTCAAACCTATGTTTGATCAACATTTAAACAAGTTTCAAACATGAAAATGAAAAACTAAGCCTGGATCCTTCTTAGTCACTCCAAAATAAATCTTTTGTGAGTTTTTTGAAAATTTCATGTTCCATCCCAAAACCACTTCTCTTCACACTTGAGAGTTCATAGTTTGAGATTTGAGATATCACACTACATACATGAATATTTCGTTTGAATGTATCTATACCTTGTTTATCAACTTGAGTTGTTAGTATATGACATACTAAGACCATGTGCACAGGTTTTCCATTTTTTTGATGTTTTTTTTGAATTTTTTATGCTTATTTTGAAATCGGTCAAACCTAAGTTTGACCAACATTTAAACAAGTTTCAAACATGAAAATGAAAAACTAAGCCTGGATCCTTCTTAGTCTCTCCAAAATAAATCTTTTGTGAGTTTTTTGAAAATTTCATGTTCCATACCCAAAACCACTTCTCTTCACACTTGAGAGTTCACAGTTTGAGATTTGAGATATCACACTACATACATGAATATTTCGTTTGAATGTATCTATACCTTGTTTATCAACTTGAGTTGTTAGTATATGACATACTAAGACCATGTGCACAGGTTTTCCATTTTTTTGATTTTTTTGAATTTTTTATGCTTATTTTGAAATCGGTCAAACCTAAGTTTGACCAACATTTAAACAAGTTTCAAACATGAAAATGAAAAACTAAGACTGGATCCTTCTTAGTCACTCCAAAATGAATCTTTTGTGAGTTTTTTGAAAGTTTCATATGGTTTTGATTTTTTTAATTAGTTATGCTCATTTGAAACTGTTCGAGGCCTCTCACTTGATTTAAACAATGTATGTAAACATATTTATATTTTTTTTCTAGTTACTATACGGTATTACAAGACTATGTGCGCAAGTGGCATATTGTTTTGATTTTTTTTGAATTAGTTATGCTAAACCCTAATTTAGTCAACCCCTCATATTTTTCTTTGATTTATTTCACGGTGCGCCTCTTCTCTTTGGGCCTTGCCGTCCGATCAGGCCACGGCCCGCTCATGTTTTTTCTTTGATTTATTTCACTGTGGGCCTCTTAACTTTGGGCCACGGCCCACCTACCATTCCTTTCTCAGGCCACGGCCCAGCTCCTTTTTTTTCCGACCGCCTCCCGTTCCCCTTCCCCTTCTTATCCACTGAAATGTGTCGTACCCTAGCTATTCCCACTCGCTCCAGATCTGCGCCACACTCGCCGCCGGCGACCAAAACCACGCAAACCAGCCCCGCCGCCGCAGATCCAGCCCCGCCGTGCGACGATGATGAGCGTGGGGGTTCCAGCTCTCGCGGTGGCCATTCCGGTGGTGGAAACCGCTCCGACGAGGAGCGGAAGCAGCGGAAGGGCCGGCGCCCGCCTCTGACCCCAACGGCGGCGCGGGTTGCTTCCGACGGCGGTCGGAAGCGGGCGCGCGCAAGTATACGAACTTCGGCCTCGCGCCGCCGCCTGCATTCGCCCGGCGCGAGGTGGAGGAGTACGACCGCCGGATGGAGATGGCGGCGGCAGCGCGAGGCAGCCGCTACGAGCGTTGGCTTGGAAGCTCCTCTGGCGCGGGGAGCTCCTCCATCGCACGAGCACCGCTGCCGCCGCCGAAGAGGGAGGAGGAGGAGCAGCAGGACCTGGCACCGCGCGCCGGGCGCGCCGGCCTTCTGCCCGGAGACTACGTCGACGACGGCGACCTCGAGTGGATCACCGCCGAGGTGATAGAGCGCAGCAAGGACCAGCAGCAGCTCGTCGCGCGCCGGGAGGTGGAAGAGGAGCTCGACGAATTCCGCCTCCGGCAAGCTATCGAAGCATCCCGCTTCGACATGGGGGGCGCCGCCGACTCCGACTCCGACTGAGCGGCGCCGCCGCCTCGCCGCCGCCGCACCCCTGGGGCTCCGGTGAGCCCAATTTTGGATCCTAGTTTAGGGGTAGGAGCAGCGGTTGACGAACTACTCCGACTTATCCTATGTAATTAGCGTATAATGCTATCGAACTACTCTGTGTGGCTTTTGATCCGACGAGCCCGCCATTCGAACAACTCTGTGTGTAATAGCGTATAATGTTATCTACTATGTTTGCCTGAATCCGAGCATTCGAACTACTCTGTGTGTTGCCTGAATCCGAGCTCCCAATTATCTGCTTTTATGTTTGCCCGCCTGAATCGGGCTCGCCGGCGTTGCCGTGCTTCGTCGCCGGAGAAGAAGAGGGAGGATGCGGGCGCAGGGGAGGAGGATATAACGGTAGTCGCTACTGTGTGGGTCCCATACTGACGTGGATAAGTTGTGGGTCCCACCTGGCTCCCATAATCCTAACAGAATGCGCTTAAGGGCCATGTCGTGCCTGGGCTATTTGTGCTCACATAGATGTCGCAGCAGAGAAATTCTTGCGAACGATGTCGCTGTGCAGCCAATTCGGTGGAAAGACGTCGCATAGGAGCTATTCGCCCGTGCTTGTCGGCTCTTATGGCGTAGACCGCGGCGGTGGACAGAATAACCGAGAGCAACGGCGAAATCGCGGATAGCCAGAAGAGCTTCTTGTACCTCCTCCCCTGGGATTACATTGTGTCATTCATGTTAGCAACAACAGTACACGAAGCCCTAAAAAAAACAGTACACGAAAACCGTAGGCTGGTGAGAAGAGAGTTTTTTAGCGGAAATTCAATTTGGCTCCCGGGAGCACATGCTCCCTTCTGACAGAAATTTTGTCATTTTTGCACAGGGCGCATACGATGTTGTTTCGGTGCGAAATTTGACACGGTCGTGCGTGACATCGTCAGGTACGTGCATGATTTTTTTCGGATTTTTTTGAAAAGTTTTCAATTTGTTCTATTTTTTTGAACATACCTGGAGCATGTGCTCCCGGGAGCCAAAACGCCTTCCTCGTTTTTTAGTCTTCTTACAATGAACCGTGTGGCGAGGATGAATATAAGAAAAGAGCATCCAATGAAGAAGTTGCCCGGGTGCCACTGCCATTGGACAGCAACAGTCACGTTAGATACAGTCACGTTTTTTTAGTCTTCTTACAATGATTGTATTGACATTGTGCAAACTTAATTTCAAATAATCCAATTTTCGTCCGGTGAGATTATTTACGAGGGTGGCTGGAAAATGTAGTTACATGCAGCAGCCAAAAATATCGCCCGGTAATCAAACCCATTGTTAGGACAGAACTACGTTCTTCTTCCTGTCCCTTGTCTTATTTCAACTAACCTTAGCTTGTTTGTTCTACTCGTCTGCAATGGTCGGTTTTCTTGTCACCTCACTTGTTGAAATTACTATGCATACATTTGAATTGATTTGTAATCGTGATTTCTTAGTTCATCCTATGTATCAACCTGAAATATGCTCGCAATTTTTTTGTTTCGAGACATAATATCCATGTGTATTTAAACTTTATCCTTGTGCTCAATAAAAATATATGGTGGTTGTACTGTTAACCCACCTAGAGGTAGGAAACTAGGAATCAAACCACAAATTTGACAACATGCGTGTCTCATTCAAGTGAGATATTCGATCGGTGGGGGGGGGGGGGGGGGGGGGTGGTATTCCCGTCGGTTTCATCATCTTTAGGCTCCACATGCGAGTGACGTCTATAATCCTTCGAGAGTCCGTTATGTTCGGTTAGTTAGTTGCGTCGCCTGCCATGCATGTGCTTGCCTGGTCGACCACAAGATTATTGACGACGAAGCTGCAAACTTATCCGTACATAATTATTTAACACCAGAAAATGCTGTTCTTGTCCTAACTTTATTTAGGAGGGAGGTCATTGTCCAAATCATGGAAGGTGGTTGCTTTCTACGTACATGCATGTACGTGTGGACGAGCTGAATAGCGATTTCCGACTTGAAATTTCAAACTCGCGACGCTTCCAATATTTAATACTCCCTCCGTTCCAAAATACTTGTCTTCCATTTGTCCAAATTTAGATGTACCTATACACAAAAACATGTCTAGGTACATCCGAATTTGGACAAATGGAAGAAAAGTATTTTAGAACGGAGGGAGTACATGCCAATACAATAAACGTAATGCCAAAAGGTTTTTCCGGCCATGACCACACAGTGGCTACAGCAAGGTCTTCGTCAAACACAGGGGCGGACCCAGACAAAAATTTCAGTGGGGGCAATTGTAATACAAATTCTATTTTTTGTGAATTTATTCCCTTCTAATATGAACAAAATACACCAAAATTTTAAAAACTGAGTGGGGACCACTGCCCCCACTCAGCTATACGTAGGTCCGCCCTGGTCAAACATGCTTATTTTTATAGGAAAAATGATTTGATCTTCTTATAAACCACTAATAAAAATTGTGCCATTTTATTGATAATACATTATCCGGAATTCCAGATAAAACACAAAGTTATATTAAACTATATCAAATTCCAGATAAAACACAAATTTATATGAACTATTTCCATATTTCGGATCTAATACACATAGATGATATAGATAGTCAAAGTTTGAAAGTTTGACCGCAGAAGTTACTCTCAAATTACGTACCCTCCTTTCAGGATTTGGTCCTACTTTACAAGTTGCTCAAGTATATATTTTTTAATATATGAGCAACTTAGCATACGATTTAATCCACGAAAACAGAAAACAGTTCATGACTGGAATAACAAATATTATACTAATCATGCGATCTACTAGTATAGTAGACATAGAGATCAAATCTACGGGGAAAGAAACTATCGCATTATCTCGAACAGAATTACGTACATCACTGGAGGTCTCACCCATGTCGATGAAGAGCTGCTGATGTCAGGAAAGAAGTCGTCTTGGGGAAGGGAGTCACTTCCCGTAGTCGCGCGAGCGCGCTCCCCAAAATCTTACCGCCATAATCAATGTTTATAAAAATATCATTAAATATATTTTCACATTTAATTAGTTTATAGATCAGATGATAGTGATAATTTTCTCGTATAATTGGTAAAACTTCACAAAGGTTGACGCTGACCAAAGTCAAAACGAACGGTAATTTGATCATCGTTGTGTAGCTTATCTTCGGTCATACTCGGCATACCCTGTAAAGTCTGCAGCGAGCTTAAAGTGCCACATCTGCACATACATTCTCTTCAATGGCATCCATATCGATCGTCGTGGCTTATATATCGTGGGTCATACTCGGTAGGGTATATACGTACTCCCTCCGTTTTTTAATATAAGATGTTTTAGGTGGTACACATGTTGTCTATATCCACACTAAAATGAGTGAACATACACACAAAAATGTGTCCACATACATTTGTGTGCATGTGCATGTGGACAAAAAATAAAACATCTTATATTAAAAAACGGAGGAAGTACGTCGTAGCTAATGATTGATACTAATTTCCACGCTAGCTACATATAGCCGCATGTGACGGGTCATGGCTCATGGGTGACGACGACGCACCAACACATTGATTAATAATTAATTGATTAGTAAGCGTCAGGTTACTTTCATGCATGCTAATTTGCTAATCAGTAACTGATGGTGGCAGTACTACTGGTTATTTAGCCATCAGTTAGTCGATCGTACATGATAAGAGTATGTAAATAGCTTGTTCCTTCCGTCAGAAGCAATGCCACACTAATGGAAAAAATGTCCAATTGCATAGGATGAATTTTCATGTCATTTCGGCGTTAAATTCAGGTTAGGTGCCGTCCAGCACTAGCACGTACCAGCCGGCCGGCCAGTAACCGAATTTCAGCCTCGGGCTTAACCAGCAGACAAGTTAGGTCGAAAAGGTTTTCGCCGTCAAATTGGGAAATGATGCACAAAACACGGGGATCGAATTCTGTGATTTGCCAACGACAGCAGTTAACGGCTTTTGTGGAAGGTCTGACAGTTACATATTTGCACTGAGCATATATTCTCGCAAAAAAAAAAAATGCACCAAGTTATAGAGAGGGCTGGGTCAGCTAGTAGCTCCTTAAATCGAGATGCGTGTTTAATTAAAATGGTCAAACGTTTGGGCAGAATTTCCTGATTTGGTCTAGGCAAACTTGCCTATGCAGAGGTACCGGGAATTGCCATTTTTGTGAAACACGCGCATCGCATGGTCGCAAAGTTGACAATATATCTGCACCGCCCCCCTATCTTCCGCAAGTAAAAAAATCGTAATGTCATGTGTCAACTTACTAATAGAAACTCATGATCATCATCAGTACGTCTCTGATCGATCACCTGTGTATAAAAGCGATCCTGGCCGGGATTATCTAGCACCCAGGTGAGGTGGGACCCATCCCACCTCCTATATATATAGCCGGCAGCTTGGAGTAGAACTGCAAATTAACACACACACGCCACTCTACTCGAGCTGGATCACACTCCACCGCACCACACTTAAGACATTTCCAAAGAAAATTAGGATGGCGATGAAGCAGATTAGGCCTGACGCGATCACTGGTCGTCTCCGAGCAGCAGCAGTGCTGGGAGCTGTCGTGATGCTGCTGCTTCATGGGTCGGCCGAAGCGCAGCCTTCACCAGGGTACTACCCGAGCTCCATGGTGAGGTCCATGCCATTCTCGCAGGACTACAGCATCCTGTGGGGCCCGCAGCACCAGTCCCTCTCCCCGGACCAGACCGCGCTCACCCTCTGGATGGACCGCTCCTCAGGGAGCGGGTTCAAGTCGAAGCATGCGTACCGGAACGGTTACTTCGGCGTCTCCATGAAGGTTCAGCCGGGCTACACCGCCGGCGTCAACACCGCCTTCTACGTCAGTACCCTTTGTCTTCGTCAAGATCATCGATATGATCCATTTTCCTATCTTCGATTTCAGAACTGATGTACTAACAAAAACTCCTTGATTTGCAGCTGTCGAACAACGAGGTGTACCCGGGGTACCACGACGAGATCGACGTGGAGCTGCTGGGCACCATCCCCGGCGAGCCCTACACGCTGCAGACCAACGTGTACGTGCGTGGCACGGGCGACGCGCACCCGATCGTGGGTCGGGAGATGCGGTTCCACCTCTGGTTCGACCCGGCCGCCGACTACCACCACTACGCCGTGCTCTGGAACCCCGACGAGATCGTCTTCCTCGTCGACGATGTGCCCATCCGCCGCTACCAGAAGAAGGTGGAGGCCACCTTCCCGGAGCGCGAGATGTGGGCTTACGGCTCCGTCTGGGACGCCTCCGACTGGGCCACCGACGCCGGCCGGTACAGGGCCGACTACCGCTACCAGCCCTTCGTGTCCGGGTTCAGGGGGTTCAAGGTCGCCGGCTGCGAGGTGGGCGCGCCGGCCTCGTGCAGGCCCACGCTGGCGGGGCCTGGAGGCAGGCTGAGCGCGCAGCAGAGCAATGCCATGAGGTGGGCGCAGCAGAGGTCCATGGTCTACTACTACTGCCAGGATGGCTCCAAGGATCGCTCCAACTACCCAGAGTGCTAGCTCAGGTTCAGAATCTCGATCGAGCCAGTGGCAATGGAGGAGCTGCCCTTCCGTTCGAGTAATGGTTGAGGCGTACGTATACCATATACAGTAAGTGTATAGTGTGATTGATTCGGTTGTGTGTACGTATGTGTGTGCGAGGAGAGGAGGAGCAGCTGCCGGATGTGGTGGCTCACACATGTCTTAAGTTATTGCTATTGTGATACGGCTATATATGGGACTGAACGTGTAATCTGCAGCCCTTAATACTTGGCTGCAGAGAAATGGTTCGAACCGACACAACAGTTTTCCAGTAGATCCTATACAGTATATGTTGGTTGTAGTTCTGTCATACATATCTTACACATTTTACCCCTAAGGTGAGCTTGTTCATGTTGCCACTGGCACATGACAAATGTGTCACTGTAACGAATTCGAACTAACGAAAAAATATGTGTAAAATCGACTACATATACGGACGTATTACATCCGTATGAGATGGGAAGTTGACCAGAAAAACCAAATTCAGACATTCGATTCAATCTGATGCATCCGAATAGTCTTTTTTTTTACCAGGATCCGAATAGAGTCTGTCCGACACCTCTGCCAAATATGTCAAAGGCCTACCTAGTCTGTTGGTTTTTTCCTTTAGATTCGATACGATGTGATTTGGAGTTTGTTATGTGTCGGCGGTTAAGTTTAATGATTAAGGATGCAGCTCTTTAGTAGGATATGCTGAGATTGTATACTTGTTCTGAATAGGATTGAATTGTTTTGTACAGAATGATTTTTATTTTATTTTACCAGCCCAATGGTTGAAGATAAAGATCAACCAGTCACAAGTGAGCCTAGAGAAATGGAGGTGCATAAAAAAAAAAACTCAGGCCCCATACTTGAACAAAAAGATATGCCTGGCCCAAGTGAACATTCAGAAATGGAGCATGGAAAAGAACTAGCTCAGGGCATGTCCGAAGCTCGAGATGTACATGGCCGTAGTAGTGAACCTCCAGAAGTGGAGCGGCATGAAGAAGGAACCATCTCATGCCATGTCTGAATCTCAAGATGACAAACAAGAATCAGTTCTGGCCATGTCAGCCACGCCATAGCCCATAAGTGTCAGACCGCTTCTTAATGCCTGAATCCTGCTACTTCTGAACATGAGAAACTATCTCATCCAACTAGTTTCATAAACAACAATCAAGATGACAAAATATCTCATGCAGCTAATTTCTGAAAACGTATGTATCTTACTGTTTCCAGCATAGACAACTCACTAGATCAAAGTAGAAGCACATGGCATACCCCATCTTAATGCCGTATGTAAATCTCTGATCCCTTAGGACCAAGGGAGCAGATAGTCGACTAAATCATACACTCTAGCACCAACTTGTAAACTTAAAATTCTCTTTCTGTACAAGCACGAGCTTACTTTGATACTGTCGAGCTTTTGCCACTGCAGTCAGACTACTAGTTAATAGCGCCCTTGAGTGCTAGCAATGCAGCTCCGTACGCCGCCTCGGTCTGCTCTGCCTTCCGGACCGGCACACCGAGCACCCTCTCCCGAATCACAGTCCACTTCTCGTTCCGCGCTCCCCCTCCCGCCGTAAACACCTCCTCCACTGCAGTCGCGCCAATCTCCTTGAGTAGGCTGTACCCATTGGCCTGCAAATGCAGCAACATTTCATCCATCAGGTCGTGAGCGTACATGGGTCAGATTTGGAGCCTTGAAGCACAAAAATTGATGCATGACCTCGATCCGCGCGATTGATTCTAAGATGCCATGCAGATACTCGGCGTCGCTGTCAGGACGAGGGTGCAGCCTTGGCACCATGCCAGGGTCGGACACCGGGAACCTCTCGCCTTGCTTCGGCAGAGGATAGTAGTCGAGAGGAGAAGGGACCAACGGGTCAATGTCCCTGCTCAATGCTACCAGTTGTTCGTCGGTGAAGAGCTGCCTGAGGACCGCTCCCCCGGTGTTTGACGCCCCGCCGACGAGCCACATGTCGTCGAGCCGGTGGCTGTACACGCCGAACCTCGCGTCTTCCACGCGGACTCTGCTGAGGAGCTTGATCGCCATGGTTGAGCCCAGTGATGTGACCTAGAATTTAAGATGATTCAATAATAACACTTGGCGGTATGGTACTAGTAGCATGTCGATGGCTGTTTGCACGTAGAACTCTTACAGCTTTTCCTGGTTCAGTGGTGCGGGCTGCAAGAAACGCAGCGATGCTGTCCGTAGTTCCGGTACAGACGACACACTTCTTGGAAAAGCCTGAAAATAAAAAAATGTTTGTGCATTTAGTTATGCAGTAAAGATGAGAAAAAGATTTGTTCTATCAGTTGGTCCAGCAGCCAGACACTCAGGGTAACAATGTTGATCAGGTGACAAAATGGCAACAATTTCGGATCTAAACAAAATAAAACCCACACAAGCACATAACGCTCCGACAGTTAATGTCCTCTACTAAGATTAAACATGATTGAGATTTGAAAGATTTGTTATGGAAGATGATAAAGTACACGAAGTGACTGTTTTACCAAATTGTGTGCGTAAGTCTTCCTTGATAGGGCCAATGGGAGCTCCTGGTGCTCTGACAGAAGGTAACATGTGCGAATATGGTTGTGCCATCAACCAGCTCGGGTAGGAGTCAATCTCTGGATCATACCCCAACTGCAACACAGACAAGAACACAAATCTCTGACAAAATGTTGGCAATACTCTTTGAGGTTGCTTGCTCTACAAAAATTGCAGAGTTTAAACTAGTTACAGGCTTACTACTGCCAATAGTGATCCCTTTATTTGGCAACTGACTAATGCATGTAATCTATCCATCTCCTAATAAATTCATTAGACATTTCCCTTTCCTTAATCTATGTACCTTTTGCAGGAACTCCAGAGACAAGAGAATCACCTTCAGAGTATTGTTGTAATCAGAAACACCATATTCTCCATGCAAAAGCCAGAGCAGCCAATCCGATTGATGCATCAGCATCGCCGAATCATGGCCACCATTCGAGTTCCACCACGACACAAGCTTACACAGGGTGGACGAACCAGAGCACACCGTGTGGTTCACCGGAGCGATCGATTTGACCGCGGGAAGCGCATCGGAGAAGCTCTCGTTGTACAGGAACGGGCCAGCAAGAAGCTCTCCATTGTTTCTGCTTGATTGCATACGAAGGTTACATAAATTAATGTAGAATTGCACTGTGAGTCGTACATGACTAATTGTCCGTGCATTGCTGTGTAAGTTCCTGCAAACCTGTCGATTATGAGAGTGGTTGCTGAAGTCCCATCAATTGAAATGGAGGATATGGATGGTCTGTAAATGGACGGGACGTCACCGAGAAGGTGGAAGAGTGTTTCTTTCCAGGAGCTTGTCCAGTTTGCGGCATTGCCAACCTGCCTAGCAAATCCAATCAAAGGACATAAAGGATCATCAGTCAGGAATTACGAAAGATTTCTCATTTAGTATTTACTCTGCACATGTAGCCAGATTACCGGTGGGTAAGTTCTTTTGCCTTCGGAATGGATGTCCCCTTGCCTGTCAATAAGAGCATATCTGGCGCCTGAAGTTCCGAAGTCTATCCCAAGATACAAAGGCTTGCTGCTGGTTTCGTCATGGATGCCGAGATTCATCCTGATTCTTGATGTAAATGTAGTACTCAATGCCCTTCTCAACCTCGGCAATCCTGAAATGTAAGAGCCCAAACATGAATGAAAACATAGTAAGTACAACTGAGTCAGCTGTTGACTGTTGTCGCCATATCTATTCAGAAATGAAAATCTGTATTTCAGTAGTAACAGGGTAAGTATTATCGATACTGAATAACCTCGTTCTGCAGGAAGTTGAGAGAACGGCTTAGCGGAGAGACTGGAAATTATCATGGTTTGATGAAGCAATGGTTGATCGTTTTGCTGCAGGTACAAGGGAGGGGAGGGGCGTAGTGGAGAAGAAGATGACAGGCCGGAAGGATAACGAACCTCTGGACACCACACAGGAGCCTTTAGAGTGGTCCAGGCGACCAAAAACGACGTCCAAGCGCAGCAGCCTAGTCAGTATAGATCACTAGATCATGTGTCGTATTCCACGGCAGGAATCAAGCAATTCCGACCACCGGCACATCCGACCTCTGGCCGCCGCCACGCCGGTCGGAGCTCCGTCCAGATGGCCACCGATTCCAAGGCCGCGCCTCTTTCCAGCTCCGGCCGCCGTCGAGTTGGTTGGGTGGTCGGTTTTAGTTTCCTCTAGCCTGTGAGGGAAACCACCACGCCGGCGAGCTCACCGGAGAAGACCTCGCCGTATAAGGAGAGCCCATCGGGCGCTGTCGAGGGCTGGGGAAAGGGCCGCTGGGATCTCGGAGGACCTCACCGAGGGATATCGACAGTGGGCCATGGCCCGTGGGTGAGTTGGGGCCATTTGTGCCATCGGGCCTGGGACACAGACAAGAAAGTCTACTGGTTTTGCTGCTAATAGCTGTTTTTTTAGATACTATAAAAAAAAGCTGTTTTTTAGAACAAAGGCACTAACCAGCTTTAAATTAATAAAGCCACAGAGTTTTACAAAGTACTAGGCCCAGGGCCACGACAGGAGCTGGAGTTTGAAGATAAAAGCGTTTAGCACTTAACTATTACAAGCAGGGCATGGCACAGCGCTAGCTTAAGCAGTTTGACCTTACACTAAGGTAACAAGACAGCGGGAAGAACTAAGAAGACGCCGACGAAGAAAGGACACAAAAAGCAGGAGCAATTCTTCAGGTTGCTGCAGAAGAAGATGTCGGAGGCTCAGCAGTCAATCTCTAGAGTTGGCGTAGCTCCGCGATGATCATGTCGATGAGGGGTAGGTCTTTAGACTTGGATAGCGGCCTCCATTGCTGCATAAGGATACCAATTTTGAAAAAGTAGTCAGCAGGTTGGCGTGGAACCACCCCTTCAATAGCAAGTTTGTTTCTGAAATTCCATAAGGCCCAGCAAGACGCAGAGAACAAAAGCCAAATGAATTCGCGATGTTTGTTGTTTAAAGAAAGCAAGATCAACCACCACTGGTCAAAAATTTGAGGATTCCATTGAACAGCAAAACATTGACAGAAACCACTCCAAACAAAGGAAGCTAATGCGCAAGAGAAAAAGATGTGGTTAGTGTCCTCCCACTCTCCACACATGGCACACTTGCCATCAGATGGACCATGTCGCAAAACAAGTTGATCTCCAGCCGGCAAACGTCCTCTGGCCAACTGCCATAGGAAAATCTTAATCTTGAGCGGAGTTTTCGCTGACCAAAAGAAGCTGGGAACTAGATTGTCATGGACCTGCATCATTTTGCGATATAGGGAAGAGACCGTGAATTTCCCTGAGGGTTCTAAGGCCTGACCGTGTCTTGGTGTAATGAAGGTTCCAGGTGCCCCAATTTCAATTTGGAGTTGGTTCCACTGAACCAACTCTTCTTCCACATAAGTATGAGCTTGAGAAATTAGCATCTCAGGTCTGCAAGTGATTTGAAACATTCTAGGGTATTTGTTGGAGAGGGGACCCTCCCCTATCCACCAATCTTGCCAAACGAGGATTTTGGAGCCATCACCAAAGTGATACTTGGCTCCCACTTTCATTTGTACCGTTGCTTACAACTAAATTTCTTAACCTTGTAAGAAAACCACTAAATTTTCAATAAAAATCGTGTAAAGTTTCATTCGTAAATTAGAGTGCTCGTAGAACTGGTACTTCATTTGCTATAACTCACACAATTGATAACCTATTTGATATGACTAGTCAATTTGGCGCGGCGGCACACTGCACCCGTTGTAATTTGAAATGTTGAAATCCGTCGGAATTTGTCGTCTAGAGTATATCCAAATACTTTGTGAATTAAAATGTTTAAATATGCTTGTATTTTGCCATAAACTTTTAATTTAACTCCATAGTTAGAGAATGCATGATATGAGCATTTATTAATTTTAACTCCATAGTTAGATAAAGTTAGAGAATATTCACCAAATTGGAATGTTCAAATATGTTTGCATTATGCCATAAGTAGTTAGCATATATTTTTGTGAGCATGTTGATATATTTTAGTGTCTCCACTTTTTTTTAGCAAATTGAAATGTTCAAATATGTTTCTATTTTTTCAGTAATATTTAATTTAAGTCCATAATGAGTGGAAACGCACATTTATTGAATTGAATTCCATAGTTAGAGAAAGTTCATATAGATTACATCCAAATATTTACTAAATTGAAATGTTCAATTTAAGTCTATAATTAGAGGAAGTGCATTATGTGAGCATTCAATAAATTTAACTCCATATAATTAGAGGAAGTGCATTTGTTTTTTGTCCAAATATTCACCAATTTAAAATATTTAAACATGTTTGATGCACATTTATTGAATTGAATTCCATATTTAGGGAAAGGTCGTCTAGAATACATCCAAATATTTACCCAATTGAAATGTTCAATTTAAATCCATAATTAGAGAAAGTGCATTATGTGAGCATTTAATAAATTTAACTCCACATAATTGGGGGAAGTGCATTTGTTTTTCTCCAAATATTCACCAATTTAAAATATCTAAACATGTTTGTTTTTTTGCCATAAATAGTTAGCATTTATTTTTCTGAGCATTTTGATGTATTTTTCATATTTTTCCTATGGGTATTTATAGAAATACTTAAATTTTCTGAAAAATTTTCCAAAAAAAAACGAGAGGCCGGGCCCATTGCGACGTCGCGATGACGTCAGCAATGGCCACAACGGCCTTGTCGACGACGGCGGCGTCGCATCCGCGCGAGCTGGAGCGCAGGGCTGAGCGCGTGTGACGCGCATGGAGGTGAGCTACCCGCAAGCGGCGGCGCCGCTGCATTTGGGTCGCCGGAGCGTCGACGGCGGCGTCCGAACGCGGCGGCCAGAAGAAGCTCACGGTGGCGGCGATTCCGGCGTGCCTCGGGCATCCCAGCACGCGACTCTCGGGGAGGACGGAGAGGAGACGACGGTGGAGCTCCCTATAGGCCTCGATTCGTCGGGGGAGGAGCGGAGCGGCGGCGGAGCGCTTCGGCGACGGCGGCGACGTTGGGTTCGCGCGGGAGAGAGAAGAAGAGGGAGGGGGATTTTTTGTTTTTTTTCTAGTAAGGCCCCTGGGTTTCCCTGTAACTGCAAATAAGTCCCTCTTACTCGAGGAGTTGTGGACAGCGAGGTAATTTCCGGACAAAGCAGGGACTTTATTGCAAAACAACCGCGTGTACTATTCTACACTGTAGCTATCTACAGTGTTAGCTGCTCGGAGCGATGAGAGCGCGAGAAAGTTGCACGCCTTAATATAGTGAGTAATTCTTGCTGCAAAACATTAAACTATTCGAACGAGTTTACCAAAGTAGCAGAGAGATAGTTAAATTCTTTCGCAACTTTTTAGGCCAGTAACACAAACCACTACTCCAAGCCAACAAGGCCAAACTCCTGATCCGAAATTTTGGGAGACCCCGCCCAATCAGATTATCTTTCCAAAAAAAGATCATTTATTTGAACAAAGTAGGTCAGAGGGTAACCTAATAATGACCCACTTACATATTTGGTTCCTAGGGCGACACAAGAGGCAATCTTGTCGCCGCTAAATTGATTCCCTCCTCCATGCTCTCCTCCTTGCCGCTACCGACGGTCGCCATTGGGCAAAGCCTCTGTGGCCCGGCAGGGTCTACCTGGCTAGTCACGTGGTAGTCAAGGCTATGCTCTAGAGGACTCCGCATGCCGACGTGTCGGGGGAATACTTTCTGGATTAACCCGCGGCCCAGTGCGACTTAACTTACTCGCACGGATGAAGGCCCACCTGGGAACAAGCCCAATATTGAACCGCCATAAGGAGAATGATCTAGAAGACAAATCCCGGAGGACGTGAAGACCAAGTAGTCTCCGAGTAGGCCTCTGCGGATGTATTCCTTATGGGGAAGTTTCCTTTTGTAACCTAGCGAGCCTCTGTGTATATAAAGAGGACTCGCAGGACTTAGAGCGGGTCAAGCTATCAAGCCCAAAACCCTAACTCATACGGCGAGTACCAGATCGGATCGCCTCCATTGTAACACCTCGATTATCATATCAATGCCAATCTAGGGTAGGCAGGAAGTAGGTCTTTTACCTCACATTGAGGGGGCCGAACCTGGGTAAATCTGTGTTGATCTTTGTTCCTGCGATCCCAAGCTCGGAGATGCTTGACTCGCGTAATCCCACACCTACGAAGTCATCTATGACACCTGACGTGACAAACCCACGACACGACGCGCGCGTCCTGTTGGGTGGCATCCTCTAAGCTATATGTGCAAGGCCTTCGAAAATGGATAGCATCAGAAGCGTTCAACGATGTGTGTGTATGCGTCGAGCCAGAGTCTTGGCGATTAGGGACGTGGTCACGATGGTGCTTATGGATTCTTTGGCTCCCAAGTCCCTACCAAGGTGGTGATAACGTTTTCCCTGTGCTACGACGATTTGGTGATCTCCTTTATTTGTCCATCTATTCCCCTTTTGCTCTGTCAGACCATGATACCCCGACCATCGTGTCGATAACCTATTGATTCGGGTCTAGTGCGGCGGTGTGAGTAGATATGGTCATGGCACTTTTCTATATTATCTTAAGTGATGTTTAGGATTAGGAATTTTTTGTTTGTCCCTTCATTGAGAATTTTTACATGTTTGGATGGTTCTTGTCTATAAAGTGTGCATTTTATTCAAATGCAACAGACTTTTAATGATTGGCAAAATGTATTAAGAAATGGATTATGTCCAGCATAATGGATTTCCTCTTGTGTACGGCTTGTTCTTATCAACTACATGCTTAGTAATATTGTTCTATATCTGATGTCTTTCTTTCAAGTGTCAAAAGAACTTTTGCAGAGACTAGTATTTTAGATCCATATTTTATTGGAAAGCGAGAACAAAAACTAACAACCAGTTAAATGGGCAATTTTTGTCATGTAAAACACCAATGAAGGTTAAGAGTGCATAATTTCAAGTGAAAAACCTGGGTCTCCTCAAGAAAATGGTTATATAAAGTTCTTAGTGATGCCAATGTATGTAAAGACCTTCTACGTACATAGGCTCACCAGAATCTTTTAGGTCCATCGAAAACCTCTCAATACTCTCATTTACGGGCTGACTTAATGAAGGACGGGATACCCTTTTCAGTTTGGAACCTTTTTTCTGTATAGGATTAGTCCCCAAAGATATTTAGGAAACACACTACCTTGTTGGGGAATAGACCTTTGAAACCTTAATACCCTAGTATTTTTTGCAATTGTTAGGCAAATGTATGCTAAAATAGCCGAGGATTCTAGGAGTATCTCCTCCAAATGTAACTCTTTGAAGTGATGTCATTGGACCTCATGTTGCAGCATTGACTGCTTTATTGAGTCGACTATTGTTCATCCACCTTGAGCAATGTAGAGATGAGTTTAGATGGAATCTCCACCAAAGTGGAAAATTCTTTGTTAATTTGGAATCCCTTGCTTTAAAAATATGTGATGCTCACAAGAACAATGAGAGATTGTGGAAGCTAAAAGTCCAACTAAAAATTAATATTTTTCTTCGGAATCTTACGAGAGGTGTAATATTTAGAAGAGAAACCTTGCTAATAGTACTTGGAATGTGAGTAAAAATGTTTCTTCTACCACCATGATGAGTCAATTAAACACATCCATTTAGTCCAAATTTACTTGAGAGGCATGATCCATTGTTCAAGTGGCTTCCAACTTGTATCCACCATTAGTGTGTCAAACATGTTCGGTAACTAGTTGCGGCGAATTCATAAGAAATGTACTTACTATATCCATTGTTCAAGCTTGTTTTGCGCTCTCTTTGGCTATGGAGGAATGACATTTTATTTTATAAAAATGTTTCTCCTCCTCATTAGATTATACGTTCATGTACGCATTGAGTTCATATGTGGTGTATTTTTCATGGCCCAAAAGACGAGGATCTCTATCCAATGGCATACACCCAATTAGAATGACCAGGCAATCATGTGTTTATCCTACTTGTGGATGGTGATTTAGTCATCGAATCGGTCCTCCAACACCTTAGGTTGTTATTTGTTTTATCAAAGTTTGCCTTCTTACTCATGGGTTGCTTGTTGTAACTTGTTAGGTTGTGTGTTTTTTGTTGTGTAGAGACTGTGTTAACAGTTTGCGGAAGTATGATATTGATGCAACATTTTAGTTTCACCATCCGTTCACTAATACTCCCTCCGTTCAGAAATACTTGCATGGATCTGTCTACATACGGATATATCTAGACATGTTTTAGTGTCTAAATACATCCGCATTTAGACAAATCCATGTCAAGTATTTCCGAATGGAGGGAGTATAAGGCATTGGATTTACTTTCAATTTTTATTACATACATGCTAAAATGAGTGAATCTATGTACAAAATAAGTCTAGATATATCTGAATAAAGAAAATTTAAATGGTAGGTCCAGTGTTTTATATTAGTGAACGGATGGAGTAAAAACTTGTTTTAATTCATTCAATGGTGTCATGTATTAGTCGCATCTATTCCGAATATTTTTTTTTCAATTTCTGTTTGCAATTTTATATTATTTAATTTCCACTTCAGGATTGAGTGGGTTATTCTCATTGCAAAAACTGGTCAGAGAAAAGGTAAAGCATAGGCTGTCCCTTATTTTTTTTTAGATAAAAGCTGTCCCTTATTTTTATTGCACAACCAAAATTTCAAAGAGACTCAACCGAGAGGAGCGGAGCTCAGGAGAGCGACGACTACACAAGTTCCAAAACCTGCTACACTCTGTCTATGCGATGCATGGTGTAGTAGTAGCCACGCCGGCGTGTTTTACCCTCCACATGAGTGAATTATTTTACCGGCCCGGCGGCAAAGCGTGCCATTATCATCTTGGCATAGTCCACCAGCCTGTCGGCATCCTGGAAGACCGCCTTGGCGGCGTCGAGCTCGCCGAAGCGCTCCATCCACGCCGCCAGGAGCAGGGTCTTTGCGGCGTCGAAGAGGTCATCGCCGGTGATGGCTGTGGTGGCGCGCACCCACGGGATAGAACCCCCCAGCAGCACGTCGACGTACCCGACGCTGTCCCCGTCGAAGAAGCCCTTCCCCCGCGAGCACTCCCTCAGGCCGCCCTCCAGAGCTCCCGCCGCCGCCTGCGCCCGCGCCATGCACTTGGCCCGCTCCTCGTCCGTCTTAGCCCTGAACACCCCTGCCACGGCTTGAGCACCTAGCCGTCGATGTAGGTCGCCGTAGATGGAATCTCCACCAAAGTGGAAAATTCTTTGTTAATTTGGTATCCCTTGCTTTAATAATATGTGATGCTCACAGGAACAATGCGAGATTGTGGAAGCTAAAAGTCCAACTAAAATTAATAATTTACTTTGGAATTTTACGAGAGGTCTAATATTTAGAAGAGAAACCTTGCTATGATTACCTGGAATGAGAGTAGATTTTTTTCTTCTACAACCATGATAAGTCGATTAAACACCTCTTTTTAGTGCAAATTTACTTGAGAGGCATGGTCCATTGTTCAAGTGGCTTGCAACTTGTATCCAACCAGTAGTGTGTCAAACATGTTCAGTAACTCGTTGTAAGGAATTCATAAGAAATGTACTTACTATATCGTGGTGTGCGCAACACCCTTGTTTTGCGTTCTTTGGCTATGGAGGAATGAAATTTTATTTTATAAGAAGGTTTCTTCTCCTCATTAGATTATACGTTCATGTACGCATTGACTCCATATGTGGTGTATTCTTCAGTACCCGAAAGACGAGGAGCTCTATCCAATGGCATGCATCCAATTAGAACGACCAGGCAACCGTGTGTTTATCCTACATGGATGGTGGTTTAGTCTTCGAATCGGTCCTCCAACACCTTAGCTTGTTATTTTTTTATCGAAGTTTGCATTCATGGTGTCATGTACTACTCACATCTATTTCGAATACATTTTTTTTCAATTTCTCATTGCAATTTTAAATTATTTAACTTCCACTTCAGTATTATTGACAATTTTTTAATCTGAGTGCGTTATTCTCATTGCAAAAACTGGTCAGAGAAAAGGTAAAGCATAGGTCGTCCCTTCTTTTTATTGCACAACAAAATGTGAAAGAGACTCAACCGAGAGGAGCGGAGCGACGACTATACAAGTTCCAAAACCTGCATACATGGTGGAGTAGTAGCCACGCCGCCATGTTTGACGCTCTGCTTGAGTAAATTATTTTGCCGGCCCGGCGGCAAAGCGTGCCATCATCATCTTGGCATAGTCGACCAGCCTGTCGCCATCATCATCTTGGCATAGTCGACCAGCCTGTCGAGATCCTGGAAGACCGCCTTGGCGGCGTCGAGCTCGCCGAAGCGCTCCATCCACGCCGCGAGGAGCGGGGTCTTGGCGGCGTCGAAGAGCTCGCCGCCGGTGATGACCGTGGTCGCGCGCACCCACGGGATATTAGCCCCCAGCAGCACGTCGACGTAGCCGACGCTGTCGCCGCCGAAGAACTCCATTCCCCGCGAGCACTCCCTCAGGCCGCCCTCCAGAGCGCTCGCCGCCGTCTGCGCCCGCGCCATGCACTCGGCCCGCTCCTCGTCCGTCTTAGCCTGAACACCCCCTGCCACGGCTTGAGCACCTCGCCGTCGATGTAGGCCGCCCAGAAGCGAGCCATCGCGCGCTCGTGGGGGTCGGCGGGGAGGAGGGACGGGCTGGCGCCGGGGAAGGCCTCGTCGATGTACTGCACGATGAGGTGCGACTCGCAGACGGGCCTGCCGGCGTGGAGGAGGACGGGCACCGCCTTGTGCACGGGGTTGGAGCGCAGCAGCAGCTCGCTCTTGCTGCCGAGGTCCTCCTCCACGTACTCGTAGCTCAGGCCCTTGAGGTGGAGCGCCAGCTTCGCCCTCGTCACGAACGGGCTCGCCCACATGCCCACCAGCTTCAGGTCGTGCCCTCCCGCCATGCTCTGCTTCCTGCAGTGGATCTGTGGTGCTACTGTGAGTGGGCTGGGATGGCGCTGACTATTTAAATGTACATGTACGCATCAGACGATGCGTCAGCCGTGATGCAAGGCAATTCCTGCCCACGTTGCCTCTTCAGGATGCTTGCGCGCCACGGTCACGTGCTCGGAAAAATTCCATGGTTGATGGCCCTTTTGACTGACGGAGCAAGTGCAGACTGCGAGGACTGACGTAAAACAAAATCAATTTATTGTCATCTAGATTACATTGGAGGAAAAAAGGACCTACACGAGTAGACAAGTTCAGCGAATGCAATGTAACGATGTATTAGGGTGCGTTTGGATGGGTGGCTAGCCACCGGGTGGTTAGTGGTAGCCACTTTTTACGTGGTTAGCCATGTTTGGTTGGATTATCACTACAGGAACGGCGGTTTATGCCGACGGACAGAGGCTAAGTCGGCGGCTTTTTGTTGGGGCCGTCGGCATAGAGCCCGCGTACAAAAAAAATTGGACTCAGGGCTAAGCCGACGGCTTTGATGCCGACGGAGCCGTCGGCATAGGTCTCTCTCATTTTTTCTATTTTTCATTTAATATGAAATAAATCATATCTTTCAATCCGTAAATCGAAATTTAACAAATAAAATGTCTAAATCGATTAGAAAAATGAGAGGAATCCAAATATGACATCCATATCATCATTTTCACCATGCATATTACTTTTTGCAACATATTTTTGGTACTTGCTTAATAAAAAAAAGTCATTTTTGGCACTTAAAAATGGAAAATGATATTTATAAAAATAATTTGGAAATTGTTTTTGCCAACAATGTTTTCCATATCAAGACACACATATGTATCAAATATGGACACATTATCACAAACTATGGCACGGGATGGTCATAACTTGGTCATTTGAAGCGAAACTTATACATGTCTATAGATGATAGACCTTTTTGTGAAGGTTTTTTTTTTAATATTTGTCAAAACTCAAGTTTATCATTTTTGCTAGCAACTAGTACACATAAAAGGACTCCATGCCAAATGATTTCACTTTTTGAGTATTTTCTCCCTAATAAGTTGGTGGACTTATAGCTGAAAACTTCCACTTTGGGCCAAACGGAGGGAATCTTTGCAAGAGTTGGGTGGATCTTGGTTTTGGATGTTTCTATGTCCTAACCTAACACAACCAAGCAAAAAAGTCCACTGGCCTACCCCTTTCGACTCCGTTCAAAGGGGTACACGAGAATTTTGACTTTTTTCCAGCGGGTCTAGGTTTTTGCCAAAGCGGGGCTTCAGAGCGTCTGAAACCCAAAAAAACCTAGGTGGTTCCATACCATATGTATACAAGTGTGTTGGGTGTTGTACATGTCCAAGATCCTACTCCGGTGTGTGACCGGCTTCACTTTCTTTCTAGTAAGTTGGTGGACTTATAGCTGAAAACTCCCACTTCGGACGAAACGGAGGAAAACTTTGCAAGAGTTGGGTGGATCTTTGTTTTGGATGTTCCTATGTTCTAACCTAACACAACCAAGCAAAAAAGTCCACTGGCCTACCCCCTTTTGACTCCGTTCAAAGGGGTACATAGGAACTTTGACTTTTTCTAGCGGGGCTATGGTTTCGCCGAAGCGGGGCTTCGGAGCGTCTGAAACCCACAAAAACCTAGGTGGTTCCATAGCATATGTATACAAGTGTGTTGGGTGTTTTACATGTCCAAGATCCTACTCCGGTGTGTGACCGGCTTCACCGGCTTCACTTTCTCTCTAATAAGTTGGTGGACTTATAGCTGAAAACTCCCACTTTGGGCCAAACGGAGGGAATCTTTGCAAGAGTTGGGTGGATCTTGGTTTTGGATGTTCCTATGTCCTAACCTAACACAACCAAATAAAAAAGTCCACTGGCCTACCCCCTTTCGACTCCGTTCAAAGGGGTATACGAGAATTTTGACTTTTTTCCAGCGGGTCTAGGGTTTCGCCAAAACGGGGCTTCGGAGCATCTGAAACCCACAAAGACCTAGGTGGTTCCATACCATATGTATACAAGTGTGTTGGGTGTTGTACATGTCCAAGATCCTACTCCGGTGTGTGACCGGCTTCACTTTCTCTCTAGTAAGTTGGTGGACTTATAGCTGAAAACTCCCACTTCGGACGAAACGGAGGGAAACTTTGCAAGAGTTGGGTGGATCTTGGTTTTGGATATTCCTATGTCCTAACCTAACACAACCAAGAAAAAAAGTCCACTGGCCTACCCCCTTTCGACTACGTTCAAAGGGGTACACGAGAATTTTGACTTTTTTCCAGCGGGTCTAGGGTTTCGCCAAAACGGGGCTTCGGAGTGTCTGAAACCCACAAAAACCTAGGTGGTTCCATATCATATATATACAAGTGTGTTGGGTGTTGTACATGTCCAAGATCCTACTCCGGTGTGTGACCGGCTTCACCGGCTTCACTTTCTCTCCATTAAGTTGGTGGACTTATAGCTGAAAACTCCCACTTCGGGCGAAACGGAGGGAACCTTTGCAAGAGTTGGGTTGATCTTGATATGGATGGCATATTTGAATTCATCTCATTTTTCTAATCAACTTAGACATTTTATTTGTCAAATTTCGATTTATGGATTTAAATATACGAATTATTCCATATTAAATGTATAGGAAAATACAAAGTAAAATTCATTTTATTGTTATTTATTCAAAATATACTATTACATAATTATTGTTACTTATTCAAACAAAGTTCTAAATTTAAACAATGAAAAAGTGTAACATCGTAACCGAGGGATTACTATGATTGATAGGATACTAATATCAGTAAGTTCTAACTTCTCATTTGGAAGCTAATTTGAAAGGAACTCAAAAGTTAAGCGTGCTTGGGCTGGAGCAATTTCATGATGGGTGACCGAATGAGAAGTTTGAACAGGGTAAGTACTTTGACCTATGATTAATTGTGTAATTAGAGATTAAGTATGTTGCTAAGTGGAAAATTTCGAAATAGAATAAAAAAAGTAAAAAAGATAAAAAATTCAAAAAAAGTTTTAAAAAATAAAAAATAAAAAATTCAAAAAATTAAAAATTATTAGAAAAAAAAATGCCGACGTCACTATGCCGTCGGCGTAGACCTATGCCGACGGCTTCCGGGGCTACGCCTACGGGCATGTAAGCCGACGGAGCTAAGCCTACGGCTACCGTCGGCATAGCCTATGCCGACGGTATTCTGGGCTATGCCGACGACAAAAAGCCATCGGCTTAGATTGCCATTCCTGTAGTGTATGCATTTGGCCACCCATCATTCCTCAGTAGCTACAGTCGACACTCGACACGGAGGGGATGATTTGGAGGAAAATTGAAATACCTGGCATCATGCCGAACAGCTATGATAATGCTATAAGCTTCCAGTGGTCACAGTCTCAGGGACACTTGCACGCGTGGCGGATAGATTATCATCATGATTGCCAACTCTCTGTTTGGGTTCTTGACGATTATGACAGTGGAAAGTGGACCCTAAAGCACACTGTTAATGTTTTGGAACTATTCAGAAGGCATTGTCACAAAGATGTCGAGTCCTATACAATGTTTGCAATTCATCCGGAATGTAATTTGATTTTCCTTACTGATGGGGAGGAGATGACAGTGTCATATGATATGGATAATCATAAAGTGCATGTTATCTGCACTTCTGAATAATTCTTGGGCGGTCTACCTTATACTCCCTGTTTTGCGGAGTGACCGTCAGATGGTCATGAAAAGGCATTGCAGCTTCATAATCTTAGCAAGGCAACAAGTATCAGTTTTTGGTATGGACCTATTCTTCTAATTTAACTCACAGGCTTGGAAATGTCCCCAATTCTTATTGAAAAATGTTGTTGTTCGGCTGCATGCCTTTTTGTGGCTTTGAATAATGTTGGTGAGCCAAGACTTTGTAAGGCTAATACTTAGTTGTGTCAATGAACCTAGTCATTTAATCTATTCTCTGTAATGCAGTACCAATTTATTCAATGTTGGTAAGCTGTACTAATTGATGTGGGGTAGGGTAAATGTAAGACAGTAAGAGTACATTGTCTTACATAATCTATATTTGCATGTTCACCTCATAGTTCCCCTTTAATGTATGCAAGTAATTATCTTCTATGTACATATTTTTATCCATTGATGCTAAACATTTATGTTGCCCTGTTTTTATGCATTTTCAAGATTTGAAATGCTTACCTGTGGATTCTCCACTATATTCAGCATATACAGAGAGGATGAACAAGTATTATTATCTTTTTTGAAACCTGCATGGTCTTCCATGTATGGTTTCAAGTATTATGCAGCTTGACAAACCTAGAAAACATATTTATTTCATCTTCTTTCTTGGTTAGGCCTTAGGGTAAGACGATAACCTAAAAGACTGTGCACCGTTCATTTCTGATTTTAATTCTTGTTTTGGTTGAGCTGTGCATGACCATTCTCGTACTTGGATTCTGTCCAGATTGATAAATTTCTAGGTTGATGTCCGAGTAAATCTATGTGTGAGCATCTTACGGTTTTTGTTGACTGTAATGTTATCTTGTAGAACTTTCTTGTCGATCAGGTTGTGTATTGAGTTCCTAAATATGCAAATTGAATTATTCTAATTATTGAATCTCATTAAATGGTTCTCCTGCTCTGATTGAAGTGTTGCAGTGGAAGATCAGAGCGTTCGAACTACATTGTCTCTGGCTACTAATGCAGGTATGCATTTCACACTAGGGCGGCTAATTTTCTAGGCTTGTAAGTTAAATGAAAAAACCGAATGATATCAATGCTAAGTCTGAAGTGGGCATGGCATCTAATCATGTGATTCTGAGCCCTGCTTCTATACTATAACATGAGCAGGGCAACAGTTTTGGCATTAGGATAGATTCCATTACTGCCTTTAGCTCTGCGTCCAGTTAAATCCTAGAAGTTCTAAGCAATCATACCTGTTGCTCTGGCATGTGTATTGCACTGTACTACTGAAAGTCTCAAATTCCTTTTGAGTCATTCATTCTATCAAGAGTCTGCTAAACTGTATGACCCCTGTTGCTACATGAACCCCACTGGGCCCGCTTACTCAGCATCAGTGGCAAAAACGGAGATAAGCTTAGATTGACCGGCCTGCCTGCTTGTGTTTTTTTCTTGAGCTGTCCTGTTAGTGTTAGTGAACTAACCCACTAAAATTGTAAAAAAACCTGTTGCCAAAAGAAGGTCACTAATCATCAAAAGCCATATTTTCACTTAGCAAAGTACATAGTTCAGCCGATACAAAATGCTAATAAGAATATAATAATTTGGAACGGATTCATTTACAAGTTCTTTATAAATGTGCTGAGAGATAAATAAGCTAAATCGTCAAAACAGTATACGGATCAGCGGCAGCACCGAGCGATGGGAGCGCCGTCATATCATGCCCTGTGGTAGGTGAGTTCACTCGTGGATGCTGCCGTCATTCTTGGCCGTAAGAACTGTGAGTTTACGACGGGAGGCGGATGGGCTGGCAGCATCTCTGGAGCTTTTTCGGGTCCGGCCTGTGTGGCCTCCGCTGGTGGTTTTGCAGCGACGAAGGCGTTGTGGCTCGTAGACGCGGGAAGATGCGGATGAGGCGAAAGTCTGGTCAACAACCACAATGCCAGTGAGCGTCGGCGCTCTCCTTAGAGGCGTCACTGAGGTGTTCTTCCCACCTTGAACCCAGGAGAAAATCCAGGCTGACTCGTCGGGCTAGGCTTCGACTTTCGTGGAGTTGTCTTCGCGCATTTTGGCATAATTTTATTTTGTTTCTGTAATAAATTTCTTGTGTGCATCCTCAGTAAGTGCACAGACCGGAGGTACTAGACCTTCTGTTTTCTTAAGAAAAATATTGCGAATTTTGAATTGGAAACGTATGGTAAGTCAAGAAAAACGTTCACACAACAAAATTTTCTCTGACTTTCTTATAATCTAGACCTGAAATTTTACAGTTCAGTGTGGTGCTACATACGATGATACAGAGGTCTATATATATACCTCAATGTTTTACCCCTGAAAGTTGGCCCAAACCTTTCTAGATTGTTCCTTTGATTAAACAAATCCACATAATTATTTCTACGAGAAGAAACTACATTGGACCAACCACCAGTACACTTGGCTCCTGCTCATCCAGCCGTATCCTGCACCATGATTAATCAGCTTGAACTTTGGCTTTGTCCTTACTTGGAGACCAGAGAAGTAAAAACTGATACCATCTCTCTGCCAAGAGCGACCTGCCCTGTTCCTTCTTCAGTTATTACCGCTGTAACATTAGCAACGACAACATGTAATCCAAAAGAGAGATCTCCTCCACTCCAATTCAGTTGTCTTCCATGCAGGTTCAAACGTTCCTAGTACTCATCTAACAAGTAATTAACTTGGAAGCTTGATCAGTTTTGGCCTGCAGCTAGGTACGTGTGCCTATATAAAGGAACTCCTTGAACCAGCCACACACAACTCGATCAGCTAGCTAGCAAACATGGCGAACACCAAGCTTGTAGCAACCGTTGCCACACTCGTGATCGTGCTGGAGGTGTCCACGTTCGCCGTGGCCCGGCACCACGTCAAGCCGAACCGGAGCAGCGGCGAGGACGACGGCTCCATGCCGGGCACGCTGCACAAGCACAAGAAGCCGGGCCACTGCCCGTCGCCAGGTGGCAGCGGCGGCACCCCTGGCATCATGACGGTGAACGGGTTCCAGAAAGGTGAGGACGGTGGTGAGCCGGCGGAGTGCGACGGCAGATACCCACCGCGATAAGGACTTGACCGTAGCGTTGTCGACGCGGTGGTACGCGGCCGGGCGCCGGTGCCACAAGCCGATACGCATCACCAGCAAGCACAACGGGCGCACCATGGTGGCCCGAGTGGTGGACGAGTGCGACTCCAGGCACGGCTGCAAGGACAACATTGTGGACACCTCCGAGGCCGTGTGGAAGGCGCTCGGGCTCGACAGCAATATCGGCGAGGTGCCCGTCACCTGGTCCAACTTGCAGGTGTGCAACATTGATAAAGAATGTTATCTCAAACAATACACAAGTGGGTTACCTGATGGTTGCAAATCTACCGAATAATCCACTTGCAGGCATATGGTAGTTAGTAGATGGAGCAACTGCAGGTGCCTTTGGGGAATGAGTTGTAAGAGAAGTCAGTAGCAGCTTGCAGCTCCATATAGAGTGGTGCGACATCTGCAACTTTTGCCGCGACACACCGAGGAAGTGAAATTATTTGAACTGGTTTTCTGGAGTACTTGACCTGTTTATACTTGATTATCCTGAGTACTTGTGGAGTTGTACCGATGAAACATAGTACGCATTTATGCATACTTGTACCCAGTCATCGTTCTAAGTGTGTAACTTGATTTATCAGTAGTGTTAAGAATATTATGTAGAAAAAATGTAATCAATTATTCATGGTCATTGGTTAAACCTTTTGTTCATCTTTTGTTACTTATATGACTACTGTGAATATAAATATTGTTCAGAAGAGAGTAAAGACAGCAATCACAGCCATGCTTACAAGATCGCGTGAAGATCACTCTTCTTCTGATGCTACACTCACAGAAGAAGAAAAGTGGGTGCGGAATTGTAAGACTATGTGGTGAAGATCACAGCCAGTAAAGACAGCAATCACACTCAGCTGCTCCTGGGTGCGGAATTGTAAGACTGTGGTGGTGGTTTCATTTTAATGGAGCCGGGGCGGAGCCCTTTATTTCTAAAAAAAAAAAGAAGAAGAAAAGTGGGAAAAAGGGCAAACCAACCTTGTTCTTCGTATTGTGTGATGGAAAGTTGAAAGCCATGCACCAACCTTGTTCTTCGTATTGGTTCCAGGTTTGTTCCATCTCTGACTGGTCTTTATCATGGAGATATAGTGGTTCAGGCAGAGATAAGGAGAAAATTTATGCCCTAAAAAGTTGGTGCTGATTTTCCGATAATAATCACTTCATTTGATATGTGCATGTATGATGCAAAATTTCGTGCTTACTATGAGTGGAAGTATGTTGTTGTAGATCAGGTGATTGAATAAAACATTTGATGCACTAATATTGTCCCTGTATGTTTCTCCCCCTTCCCTACATATTCAGGTGTTAATTTGATAATTCTTTTTTTCAGGGGCATTTGTTGAAAAATACGAAGTGCAATTTACTGAGGATTTAAAACGGATTCCAATGGAGAATAAACTCCTTTTGACTGGGACACCTCTTCAGAATATTCTAGCAGAGCTGTGGTCGCTACTGAACTTCATTTTTCCCGATATATTCTCACCCCATCAGGTTTTTGAGTCCTGGTATGTCCGCTGAACTAAAAGCTGCACCAATGCCTGCCCTTTACTTCATGTAGTTTATGTACATGCCTTTGCTGCCTTTTATTGATTATGATTATGAGCTACTTGAATCATCCAAAGTAGCAAAACCAAAGGATTATCCTTGACCTGTTCATGTTACCACCAAAGCAAACTGATAGGAGTTACAGCCTCCTGAGTCAAGATTTAGGACATGATAGATTACACACGTGTAGTTATACCTTCCTTGTCCTTCACCAACAATGTTAGATCTTCCTTAATTAATTGTTGTTTCTGTTCAAATTTGTCTTCCTCCATCTGCATTCTAGGACATTAATTTAAACAGAACATTATTAGTTGTAAGTGATACTTTCTTAGTTGCCAAGCAGTTAGAAGTCTCTACTCATCCTGCTCTCTGTATAATCTACCACTTCAAAAAAGAACTTAGTGCAAAGACAGGAAAATTGTTGGTGCATAAGTGAAAGCGCAAGGAAAGACTGACAAACAATAAACACAATCTTTGAGAGGATTGAAACAGTAGTGTACTATCCATTTTTATGTTCTATATATTGAGATTGCATGCATTGGTAAGTCGTAACTACCTGAAATTCTACTGAGAATACATTATGAAAATTAACCTTAATGGATCTTGAGACTGCAAGAGTAATATTATAATACCCCCGTCCCAAATTGTAAGACGTTTTGGTAGGCTAATTGAATACATTATGAAAATTAACCTTAATGGATCTTGAGACTGCAAGAGTAATCTTATAATACCTCCGTCCCTAATTATAAGACGTTTTGATAGGCCTTCGTAACAGAAAATATTCATTTTGTATTGTACTACCATAGAAATATAATCTTACATGAATTGTCTAGCTCACTCGATCGCTGGGCATCTTCACGCTGGCAGGAAGAAAGATCCCGATCGATTGACGGAACTACATAAAACTTAAGTGAGGGCCTCTAAAGAATACAATGTCGATTCAAAGTATAGTGTAAGGATCAATTGAATTGTTCAGTTACCTCCTGGACTTCAGCATGCTTGTGTCTGTGTGATTGGTCTTGTGCTCTGTCATTGACTTACTATCCACCTCCAGCTGCATATAAAGAAGTAAGACCAAGTAATTTAAGAAATTCAGCATGCTTGTGTCTGTGAGGTTGGTCTTTGCTCTGTCATTGATTTACTATCCACCTCCAGATGCATATAAAGAAATAAGACTAAGCAATTTCAGAAAATATTCATTTGTATTGTACTGCCATAGAAATATAATCTTACATGCTTGTCTAGCCATGCAGTAGGTTGCCATTGAGCTTGCGCCATGGTTATCATGTTCCCAACCCAGGAATACATCATCCCTTTTAATTATTTTCACAGCAGCTTAACAATACTTAGGTCCAAGCTCTTGTTTCTTTCAACTCCACCGTCCCTTAATTATTGTATTGCATCTGCTTTATCTCGTTCTCCTCCTTGTTCCATTCTTTTTCGTGGAATAATTTTCTTGACGGAAGAATTAATATGTTGAATGTACAACCTAATATGATCAGATGATTTTTCTATTTAAAGAAACACTAAATATGCATATTTCATTCTTGTATGTAGTCTAATTAAATGTTTTCACGATCTTTAAACTGCCTTGCAGCCACGCAAGAAGAATGAACATATAGCTAATTAATGTACCTTGGATACTCGACTGAACAAGAACTTACAATCTCAATTGAAGCTGAATTCCAAGGAAGAAACAAATTCTTGAGTAGAGGCTATAGTCCCACAGGTGTGTCACTCCATGTCCTTCTACATGTGGCATTAGTTAGCTACCAAATAATTACACCGAATACACTTGTGGTGAACTATTTAAAAAATATATAATGTTGTTGTTTTTCTGCCTTTGTTAATAATACTATGCAGAATAATATATGCTTTTAGTTTGAAGCATATAAGCATATTATAAATTGATATCCAACTGGAAGTTATAAGAACATATGCAAGAAATTTAACCTTTTTATATACAGATAATAGGCCTAATTAAGTTGGACCGTGGCACGCTACAAGAGAAATTCAGCGAAACATATTTCTCAAAAAAATTAGAACAAAAATTAGTAGCACGATTCCATGAAGAACCCAAGACAATCAGCAACTCAAAGAACAATCAAATATAAGTCTATGCTCATCGCAATGAAATATATCTCAGGGAGGCTAATTGATAGCTTCCCAAATATCGTTATTATCACACTAAAACAGAAACATAATCCAGAATGTGTTGTGGTCTCAGGGAGGCTAAAAAGAGCTTGGTAACACACTGAAAATAATTGTCATCTTGTCTTCCAGCTGCACCCTAGAGTAGCAACGAATAGTTCTAAATCACGAACTAACATAGGAAGTAACTCTTGCTAACGTAATCATTATTTATCTGCAGTAGAACAACGTAATCTAACAAGAAAACATACTCGATTGGCTATTGAAGTCCAATCTAGAGCAGTTTGACAGTGAGTCAGACCCGGGTCGAGCTCGCTCTAGGTGGGAGCGACCTTGCCGAAGGCGGCGAGGACGTCGAGGCGGCAGCGATGGTTAGGGGCAAGGAGCAGAAGAAGCGGCGCTAGGAGGGGGCAACAAATAGAGGCGGCGGCACTATACCTTTCTATGCACTGGAGCTCACCACCCCATGGCGGCGCGCTTGGGCGGCTCCACGCGAGCTGCCAAATCCGGCGACATGGTTGTCTCCTCCGGTCTCTCATTTGGCTTTGCCGGAGGTCTTGTGATGGAGCCAACCCCTCATCTCGCGTACAACATCGACGGCTAGCCCGCCGCTCCTCAATCTCGGTCACCTGGAGGCCACGACCTGAAGGCCTGCCCTTCCTCTCCCTCGCTCTGGCGGCAAGAATCGCCGGCTCGCCGCTCTCAGGTTCTCTTCTTCCTGTGCGTGTGAGAGGGAAAGGGATCGAGATGTGAGGGGATCTCTCACGGGAGGCAGACATAAGAGAGTAGTAGAGACGCGGGAAGACGAGAGCCAAGCAAATAAGCTGCAGAAACCAGACGAATCAATCCCTACAGAAGCGACGTCATGGAAGAAACAGGTTCACAGCCGAGCTGCACAACGTCGGCGCCATTGCCATTGACGCCGAACTCAGCGGCCATATTTGGAAATAGTTTTGTCCGGGGCCAGATTCGCTATTAGTTCTACCGAGAGGCCATTTTTGGCAAAAAATACCCAACTATAAGTCGACGATGACCGAATTGCCGAAATTGCAGGGAACCCACGCACTTTAGTATAGTAGTGTATGTATGTATAACGCAATAAAAGGTATAAACTGAACCAACAAATAGCAGTAGCTCACGTTCCTTCCAATCATACCAGCTCATCTTGGTTTTATAATACATGACTGATTATTCCAGCAACTGCAAGCACATTTTAAATGAACTTTTAAAACTCTAACAGGAAAAAAGAACAAGACACCTATAAGATTAAGAGAAGATGTCCGTGGCAAGGTACATCCAGTCCAAAAAAGGAAGGACCATCAGGAAAGTTGAGTAATAGTGTCAGAGATATTTTTAGAGGGCAGCACGTGCACATTTGTAACAAAATTGCTAGAATATGCTATTGACAGGGCTGGTGCACGGCCGGCAGCAGAGGAGTGTGACTGCTTGCCTAGGTCTGCATCAATTCTGTGCACCTCGAAAGAGGACTGCTTGTATTTTGGGTCAAAGCTTTTGCTCGAAACCGACAGGACAAACCTATACTTCCTTGCAACCACAGCAGCTATCTCTCTTGGATGGACATATACCCCTATCAATATCATACTGGATACCTTGTGCAAGAGGCACCTTAATTATGTGACTACCCGGGCCGGATGACACTAATCAGCAGTTTACCAATAATCTCACCCATGCTACCAAAGAATATGAGTTCAACTTTGTCATCACCATGAGAACCCATGTAATTAACAAAGCCGGTATGTTAATATTTAAATAAACACATATCTTATCAATTTGAGAAAGCAGAACCAAAACCATAGAAGAAGCTAGGTTAGGGAACAACCTTGGTAATGCATGCATCAGTGCCAGTACAGTCAGGATCAGAGCATCGGTATGCAGAGTCGTATGTCACTGACCATTTGTGACATGTGTTGCAGAACTGAACCACCACCTCTGTGAAGGGTTGAACCTAGCGAGAGTGACATTGTAGAAGAACTATGTATGCTGCATAGAATAAATGTATAGAACATACATCAGCAGAAGGTTCCATGCATGATATACTAGCACTACATCCTATTAAGTGGTAGAAACAAAATCAGAGGTAGGCAATACCGGTAAGCAAAACGTGGGGAAAACGACAATAAAACATTAGGAATCACTGACCATCATAACCTAAACATGTAGATATAGGTGCTTCACAAATTGTATTGTTCACAAAAGGGGGAATGTTTTGGATCAAACAAATAGCAACTTTTGGATCAAACAATCAGAAGCACCACTAACAATAATAGAGCAGACAGGTATGAATTATCTTGTACCAAAGTTTCAAAAAATCATCATAATGTAGTGTTTATGTGGATCAATTAAAAGCGTTTTTTTGTAGACACCAGATGGCACAAGAGCTGATTCCGTTGATTGTTCAGGGGTAAGTTGCAGTCAGTTTCAAGACTTGATTATAGCATAGCAGCAGCAGCTTAAGAATTTGAACAAAAAAGAAACACAAGCTGATATATTCTCCTTAAATTAAGTGGCGTACACTTATTCATTACAGGCTGCATAGGCAGTAACGAGCACCAACAAGAAGTTGGGGTCACATCATCTAGATTAAAGCTGATATATTTGCCTTAAATAAGTGGAGTAGACTTATTCATTATAAGCTGCATAGGCAGTAACGAGCACCAACAAGAAGTTGGGGTCACATCGATCATCTAGATTAGATGAGTATTATGCGAGTCTGGTGGCAGCGAGTAGCGTGTGAAGTGGCGCTTGACGAGCTTCAAGTCCCCGGTGATCTCGACGGCCAGGAGAGAGACAATGCTACTGCGTGGTGGTTGTGGACAGAGTGACATCCATTCGTCCTTCTCTCGGGATGACGGCGTTGAGCGAGATGCAAAACCTGCCGTCCCCGAAGTAGGCGAGCTTGACGTTTGATACGGGGAAGTTATACCGGGCGAGGGAGGGGCAAGTCTCCGGCCAAGACCTGATGATCGCCGGTGGCGTGGCGTCCATGTTGCAGGCGGAAAGTTTCAGGGAATTCCTGACGAAGCCAAAGAGCAGGTTGCGGCCGCTGCCCCGAAAGTCGGGGACGAATAGCGTGGCGCCGTCCAAGGGCAGCTGCCATGGTCCTTGGGTGTGCCACCGGCGGCGCACTGTGTCCAATGAGAACGTGCCCTGTTTCCACAGAGAGACCCAGACGTGGGCGCCAGTGACAAAGTAGGCGGTGACTCCCCCGCCTGGGAGGATGCCGCCCGGCGGGTCCGGGAGGGCGCAGCAGGCCCAGCTTTGGGGAGTGCTGCTCTCGGGAGGAGAGAAGAGGAGCTGGCAGCTGCGGCCCTGGGGTGTGGACGGCGGTAGAGAGTCACGCATGAGGAAGAAGGCGTTGTCCCCTACGGGGACATGTAAGAACTTGTCCTTGACGCCGCGCGTGGTGCCCGGGAAGGTGTAGACGAAGGGCGTGGCGGTGTCGAAGATGATGGCCCGGCCAGAGTCGGCGACGGCGGCGATGACGTGGCCGGAGGAGGAGGCGGCGATATTCATCTTGCGGCCGAGGCCGGGGTAGTTTAGGATGGCGAGGGGGTCGGCGAAGGTGAGCACCTTGTCATCTCTGCGGGATTTGGGTCTGGGCCGGGGGGAGAAGAGATGGGCGAGGTCAAGGCTGTAGACAAGGAAACGGCCCTGGGTCGGGTCCGTCGCCACCACCATGACGCGAGCGCCCCGGCGCGCCTGTGCCCGCGCGGCGGCGGCCAGCTGATCTACCATCGACGATCCTCCCTAAATAAATTCCACGAGGTGTGGAATTTGATCTCTGACAAAGATCTGACCTAGCTAGGTAAAATTCCACGAGGTGTGGAATTTGATTTGAGAGATCGATCTGACCTAGGCCGGGTGGAATATATATACTAGTAGAAGGCACTGTAAACTGGGCGTGCACGATCGATGATGCACTTGAATCCACGTAGCTGACTAGGTTTAGGTTTCCCAAACCTTCTTGTACACCAAGTCAAAAAAAAAAAAAAACCTTCACCGTTCTCTAGATCGGTGTCGGCGACCGCTGGCCCTGACCGTAACCCCTGCTCCGTCGCCGCCGCACGCAAGCTGCCGCCTCCTTCCTCCCTACATGGCCGCCATGTCCCGGGTCGAGGGCGTTCCAGCTGCAGGCACTCCTTGCCGCTGCGCTCAAGTAGGCGGGGGGATGCCAATTTCGCTTGTTATAGCGCGCCATCGATGGACGTGGCCGCGGCGACGGACGGCTGTCTGGCGTCGCATGAATGAATCAGCCATCGCCATGGATAATTTCTAGGCGATGAGCATCGAGTCAGCTATATCTTTTGACACAACAAATTGGCATGCGTAGTATGAGATAATTCAGTAGCTACCTGTATTCAAAAATAGGTGCACAGTTGGTTTACTGAGATTTGATTTGAAGTGAATTTTCATGTCTATATTTATCCCTGATAAGGTATCTCTGATGTATGCAGATCCATGGTGGATCAAGTTGAATTCGTACATTTCCTATACAGATTGCTAAGTACCTCACAATTAAGGTTTTTGTTACTGCGGGTTTGTTGTTTCGGATAGACACATATACAGGCGAAGTGTTTCTGAAAGTGCGCAAAGTATCTCAGTTATGCTTATGTTTAGGAAGTGAAGAAAAAGTGGCTGCTTGCAAAGGTTTGGGTGCGGATGTATGCATAAACTACAAAACAAAACACTTTGTAGCATGGATCAAAGAAGAAACCAATGGGAAAGGTAATATCCTGCCCTCTTTTCTATTTCTTGATATCCTGATGCAAAAAGAAATAAGTGATTGCTTTACCAAGTTGTAGTCGTCAAGTTTATATACATTCTAACTGCAATATCGGATTACCTTAAGCAGGTGATGATGTTATTCTGTAGAACATGGGTGGATCTTATCTCCAGCGCAATCTGAACAGCTTAGCAGTTGATGGTAGACTTTTGATTATTGGTTCCATGTAGGCGTTGTAACTGAAGTAAACTTGCAGGCTATGCTTGCCCGAAGATTGACCATACAAGCTTGCATTGGTCCATAAAATTTCTGTTGTTCTCGTTATGGCATTTTGTTTGCGTTTGCATGACTACTAAATGCCATCGCTAATTTTAGCACTTGATTGAATTGCAATGATTATGTGCAATTGCTGGACTGCGGAACAGAAGCCTTACGGCTCAGGTCGTTAGCGAGGTGTAGAAAAACGTGTGGCCGGCCATTTGTGTTAGATAAAGTGAAGGTGGTGATTTACAAGACATTGGCTCTATCTGAAGTAGTTCAAGATCACAAGCTGATGGAATCAAGCTCCCACATTGGCAAAGTTCTACTGATTCCATGACTACTGATTCGAGCACTGTGTAACTATGTGTTGGCATCTGTTTTATCTTGTGAGTGGTTCTTCAAGTGTTAATGAAATTGGAAATATATCTTGAAAATCACTGGTCGCAATAAAAATTGAAATTTGGAAGTCATGTGATTTGGATTGGAACCCCATGTCTTGGTTAAGGGCATATTGTTGATGTTGATGCCTTTAGATCAGATACTGCTTATTACAATAAAAAATATGACATCTTTTTATGAGACGAAACATGACAAAAAAGAATCGTTGCATGAAAGAGTAAAGTTCTGTAGTACAAACAAAAGAAACATTTCGAACTTCTAGCTCAATTTCACATCGGTACTAACGGACATACACTGAGTCAAGAATACACCACTTTATCATCTCTTTGGTTTGTTGGGAAACAAATATGTGACGGGAACATTGTGATGTGAATTGTGATTAGAGGAAGAGAGTTAGTGGGGTGCATGACTATCGTCGGGGAGGTCAAGAATGCCGGATTAAAATGTAAAATACATGTGCCCACAATAGATAGAATCCACACACATCATGGTAAAAAAAGTCCGCGATAGAGCATGTTTTTACTAACGATTTGCCATCCTCGTAGCACTGCACAACTACTTTAATTACATGTATTTGGAGAAGGGACACACAAAGAGAGAAGGGAGTTGGAGAGGGGATGGTGTGTGGTAGAGGCGGATGAGAGGTGGAGATATGGATGGAGGCGAGAGTTAGACCAAACGAAAATATGTTAATCTAAAAACATATCGTGTAATTTATAGTGAGAATGGAAAAGATCAAGACAAAATAAACGCAACCAAGAAACGACATATGTTGGAAAAACTATGTGTCATCATTCTAGACACACATTTTAAAATTAGAACAACAATTTGATCAACATGTGTAACATTTTCGTTAGGCCGTAGCAACGCACGGGCATTGTGCTAGTTATGATTCTTCTACGTATAAATACATGCACCTGGCACCATGTTTTGGTGTGCGGCAATTGTTCAATCTATTACGTCTTACAGGAACGGGCGTGCTATACAGTTTTTTTTATTATGGAAAGCAACAAACATGGCTTGTTAATCTCACGTTAATTTTACCGATTTTCTCATTTTTTTTATCGTGTCGACCTATGTAATTGATTGATGTATCAACGTGCTTGAGAAATATCGGCATTTATACGTACAGAAAAGTGATCGGATTCATTTAGAGTAAATTCTGAAATAAACCTTGAAGTGGTAGACCCTGAACTTCTAATCCCTTAAATCAGCACCCTGAACTTTTGATTCTCGGTCTAAGATAAGATAGCATTTGGTTCGTTCCCAGACGGGATTGCTGACGTGTCCATGGTCGCCCATGTCTCACACTCATATTCATGGCGCACATATATCTATCAAGCTTATTTTTTCCATCTCAATCTTTTCATCTCTCTTTATGGACGCCGATAACCTGTCCCGAATCCTGATCACCACCGCGGCATCCGAGCAGGAGGTGCTGCCGCTGCGCTGCGCTGGAGATCTGTGGGACCGGCGTCAGGATAAGGACCAGGAGCTCTGGCGCAACAGCGAACACGGGTGAGCGATAGCGCAGATCGCGGGTGCGGGATCGTGGGCGGGCGAGCAACACAAGCTGAGATCTGGGGACCTGGAGCTGATGATTTGAAAGTTCTGAGGGTGTATTTGCAAAATGCACGAACAGTTCAAAATGATTGTCCCTTGCGACAGTTATTTTGGGACAGGGGAGTACACCCATATCATTCATGTATATAAACATCAAAAAGGACAACAAGAATCATGCTTGGGAACAAAACTGTACTTCATATACCAAAATATAGTTTCACAACTACCTCCAAACATGTGTTCAAAGCCGGCCAGCAAGTAAAGTCGGTCCAAGAAAATACTACTACTTATTAACCAAGAACAGGAGACAAAGCACATTCGTTGTCACAGCAGCGTGCATACAACTTGCATCAAGTTCATCCAGAAGGTTAGTGAAGTTACACACCAGCCAGCCAAAGGAAATGCGAGGGCCCGATCTGGGCGCCCTGGGCTTGGCGGGCCTCGGCCATCGTCTGTCCGTCTCCGTGACGGCAACGGGCGCTGCTGACCTGACGTCGGATGAGCGGGAGCGGTGCTGCAGGCGGCGGTGTAGGAGGCTGGGGCGCCGTCGCCGGCAGTGGAGTTGATGCGGCGCGGTTACAGGAGCTTGCAGGCCCCATCTAGGCTCGCTGATGCGGGACGTCCGTGGAGCAGGGCGCAACGGCGGAGGTTCCGGCGCGGAAGGAGGAGGTGGCTCTCCTGCTACCGTGCTCCGGCACCCGGGCGACGTGGAAGCCGGGGCGGCGGCCCCGGATCGATAGCTGCGGCAGGCGGTGCAGCTTGCATGGTGGCTTTGGCGGCGGGAGGTGCTGCAGCGGCTACGGCATGCGGGGGAGCTTGGCGAGCGGCCACGGATGCAGTCTCTCTTCTTGCAGCTCCCTAAGCTTAGCGGGCGGATCGAACTCCGGGCGAAAGTCTTGCACCGACTACGGTCGGTGCCGACGATGGCGGCGCCCTTGGGCGTCGTTCCCCTTCTTGTTGGCATCGTCGTGGAGTTTCGACAACCGGCCCGACGGGAGTGGTCCGATGGTCTTCGGGTGAAAGCCTAAGCCCCGTTAGGGGCGGCGACGGTGACGGACGCGTCACTACCATGTTGGAGGCGTCGTCTTGGAGCCACCGGCTATCTCGGTGCGGCGGGTTCGCGGCGGATGGGTAGGCTGGCGATGTGGTCAGGGAGGTGGATGCCGAGGTGGCGGCCCCAGACGGTGGAGGTACGCCGAGGCAGCGGCCTCGGTCTCCCACGCTATGACGGTTCTATGAGGCAGAGCCGTTGTTTAGCGTGGGTCTGGGTGGCGACCTGGATGAAGACTGTGTGGGCAGAGGGTTCGTCGACCCGACTGGATCGCCTTCGGGCAATGCGAAGGTTGATCTGGTTGCTACGCCGGGGCGGCGGCCCCGGAACAAGTTAGTTTTGGTGTCGACTTGGATGAAGACTTTGCGAGTAGAGGGTTCGTCGACCATGACTGGATCGCTTTCGGGAAATGCGAAGGTCGATCTGGTTCCTACGCCGGGGCGGCGGCCCCGGAACGGGTGGCGTGTGTTGTGGGGTTTGGTCGACTTGTGTCGTGTGGGCGGCGGGTCGCATCGCCGGCAAGCCATGCCCGCTCGACCACACATGGACGTCCTACCACCTCTCAGTTGCGGGAGATGGCAGCGGCGCTGCCTCGCCGGTCTCCGGGCAGGCATTGTCGTCTCGGTAGAGCCTTTTCTCCTTTTCTGCTCTCGGTATTCTTCTGTATAATGCTTCTAATACTCGGTTTTTAACTGTGTCGTCTACTGAAAGGCCAGCATAAAGAATAATATGCATGTTGGAATATCAGTATACCATAGATCACAAACTTATGGCCATACTACACCTGATTAAGTATTTTAGAAAAACCCAAGTATAGCAGCTTATATGCTTTAAAACTTTGTGTCACGTAGATCATGTTGGGGTTTACTCTGAAAATTCTGTCGAGACGGTAGAGCAGGCTGAAACGCTACTTGGTCTTTCCCCAAATACACTTTTCTCCATACATGCAGACATGGAAGATGAAGCTCAATCGAACATGCTGGTCTGATAAAGAACATAGCCATGATGTTCCGCATTTTTGTCAAACATGGAATTTTGTTCTATTTATTGATGATTCTTTCATTCAATTGCCATTGTGTTCTTGATCTGCGTCGAATTCAACTGAATATAGTGTATTTCTATTATATCATGTGCAATCTTCAGAATTGCGAACATTACATGCATTTGTGTCAAATTGATCATGTTCGGTAGTGCTCAGATGCATTTCTGTTAAATCATTACGTATGCATGTGTGTTAAATAATCCTACTATTTATCTGTGTACGAACCTGAACCAAATAAATGATGAGAACATGAACTAAAATCATCTTAGTGTGCATGAACCTGACTACATATTTTTACTAGCTAGCTGATACTTTGGAACTGTTTTGCTAGCTAGATGTTCTTGATATTTTGGAATTCACCTTTTCTGTACTCGCTAGCTCGGGCAGATGCCACGCTCAAGAGCTAGCAGAGGAGATCGGCAGCTGGAACAGGTCTTAATGCTTCCATCTCAGATATTTTCTTGCACATCACGCTGTTAAGCTGAATGCTAGCAGGAGACGATGAGTTTGAGCGGCGTGCGCGGCACGCCGAAGCTAAGGCCCCAGATGACGCCGAAGCATTAGCAGCCTGTTATTTTGAAACATTTCTTTCTGGAAAAATTACATTTCCACATGTGAAACTGTGATTGTCAATCGATTTAGGGCCCCATTTAAAAATAAGATGGTCACATATATTTTTCATCTAATCCTGTTTGAATGGAATGCGCGGGTGCTATCAAGGCTGACTGAAGTGTTTTGTTGGATCTTGTTCGTCGTTCAATTAAAAGTCTGTATATATGTTCAATGGTTATTCAAAATTCTTTTCCATTGGATGAAAATGAATTGATCTTATGGTCCAGTTTTCACTCACGTGGCGAGAGAATCAGCAAGTTGCTTTTCCTACGGTGCATCGAAGCTTGCATTTCTACTAGAATTTATTTATCGGCTTTACTACGAGATATTAGTTGTGAAAGTGCATGTATTGCACCATGTGGTTTTGGTAATTAATGACAATCCTTATGGACTAATGTTTGCTTTGAGATATATTTGTAGATCTTGTCCATAGGAAAAGATTGGAGTTCATGTGTTTGACTCTAGAAGATTACATGATGACCAAGGGTTTATATGAAGAATGGTCATGAGAAGAGTTGAGCCTATTGCATGCATGGCTTGGAAAAGAAGATTGAGTGAACTTCATGTTTATCTCCAAGCCATCATCCATATCAAGAGAAGAATATGAAGCGCAAGTGGAAACATGAAGAGGGAGCTTAGCGAGGCTCTCCCATAATGGTGTATGGGGGAGCATTTGGAGATGTCTTCATCAAGCATGTGCTAGCCAGCGCTTATCAAGAAAAGTGGTTCACTTGAAGAGATCAAGATCGTCATCATCAAGCTCAAGTGGAATGCGCAAGGCAAAGGTATGATCTTGATAGGGTTTCTATTTTACCGGTCTCATGGTGTTAGTGGGGAGACCGGGTTATAGGATAGATGCCGTACTATCAAGAGGGGCTCTCAAGTGAGTAACTTGATCGCATCTTTGTGGAGAGCTCAAACCTTTGCATACTTGGCATATCATTCTTTCTTGGTTCTTATTTGGCTTTTATCCATGTGAGAATTTAGAGCTTGTGTTCATCTCCATACCAAGCTCTAGTTCATCAAAAACGGATTTCATATGATCATCTTGTGATGTTTTTGATGTTGGAGGTTTTACCGGTTTATATTTTGTAGAGAGGTCAAACTCTCCTCTTGTGTTCTCCTCCTCACATGATGGACTATGATGTTTCTCTACATAATCTTGAAGGCTCTTCGTTGCGATTCCAACGAGCCCAAGAACATTGAAAACGGAGTCCGGATGAAAACTTGTTGCATTCTCGGCTTTGGAAATATTATCGGTCCACCTTCGAGATAAGGTCCACACCTCCCATGAGTGGTATCTCCTCTATATTTGTGACCCTTCTTTTTGTAGGCATTCTCCTTGTCATTACCTTTCCAACGCAATTGGATTCACCTCATTTGGAGTTCGTATGAGAAAGTTCTTGCAGTTTTAGTTCTGATGTTTCAATGCTTTCAGGCCGGAGTATCCGGTCTTCTGGACCGGAGTCTCCGGTCCTTGGGGTTCCATGTAGAAGTTTCTGGAGCTTTTCAGACCGGAGTTTCCGCACCGGCCGGAGTTTCCGGACCCGTGGTCCGGAGTCTCCGCCCCAGACAAGTTTTTTTGAATCGAAGAACTTCCCACGACGGCGCGTGCGGTATTGGGTCCGGAGTTGCCCCGGAGTAGGTCCGGAGTTTCCGGCCCTACCGGAGTTTCCGTCCTCCAAGACCGGAGTTTCCGGCCTGCTGAGAAGTTGAGCATCGCGGCGGCAGCCGCTGTATCGAGACCGGAGTTACCCCGGAGTCAGTCCGGAGTTTCCGCCTAGTCCGGAGTTTCCGGCCTCCCCGACCGGAGTCTCCGGACTTAGTGGACAGAAAACGGCTAGTTTTTCTGGAGGGGTATAAATACCCCTCCCCCTACCTCCAGCTCTGCCTAGCACGATTTACATTCTCTCTCCTCCATTGTTGCAAGCTTAAAACTACAAGATCTCCCAATCCCTCCACCCAAACTCGTTGATCTTTGGAGGATTGAAGGAGAAGACCTAGATCTACATTTCCACCGAGCCGTTTCTCCTCTAAGTGAGTGGAACCCTTTCGATCTAGTTCTTGAAGTTCCATTTGTTGTGTTCTTCTTTGTTCTTCCTCTTTTCTCCCCCCACAAGCATTTGTTGCTTTTGGTGGGATTTGAGAGTGAAGGACTTGAGCACTTCTTGTGTTCTTGCCTTTGCTTTTGTGCATAGGTTTGCCTTTGCTTTTGTGCATAGGTTTGCTCTTTCCACGAGTATTCGTGGAAGTGAAGATTGTGAGCTCGTTACTCTTGGGTCGTTGGACCCTAGACGGTGTTCTTGTGACCTTTTGTGGTCAAGGCCTTTTGTGGCTAGTTGGGACCTTTTGTGGTCCACTTGGGAGCTCCCAAATCTTTTGTGGGTTGTGCCTCAAGATTGTTGTAAGGGACTCGATTTCCGCCCAAAAGGAAATCAATAGTGGAAGGTGAACCGAGCTTTTGTGCGAGGTTCATCGGAGAATAGGGTGAGGCCTTTTGTGGCATCTTGAGTTTGATACTCACACCCCTCCAACGAGACGTACTCCCCTAAAAAGGTGGAACTCGGAAATACATCGTCGTCTCCGCGTGGCTCGGTTATTTCTATACCCGAGCTCTTTACTTATGCACTTTACATTGTGATAGCCTTCGAGCTTGAAGTATTATATCTTGCTATCACCTTGTTACTTGTCTTTCTTAGCATAAGTTGTTGGTGCACATAGGTGAACCTAGTTTATTTAGGTTGTGTGCTTGATAATTTAAATACCTAGTTTGATTCCGCATTTATCAAGACTAAACTGGAAAAGTTTTAAACGCCTATTCACCCCCCCCCCCCCCCTCTAGGCGACATCCTTGTCCTTTCAAGTTGGGTTTTGCTTTGTCGAATTGAATGATGCTTGATGCAAACATAAATTCTAAAATTACATGCTTTACACAATTTACGTGGAACAATTAGAATTTATACCCGTTGCAACGCACGGGCAATTAGCTAGTTGAAAATAATACACTACTTCACTATATCTTGTACATTGTTTTACCGGTGGAGATACTTATTTTACACGCACGCTTATAATGGCCTTCCTATATGAATAAATGAATGAATGAAGGAGATGAATATACAATAGAATTTCAGAGTCTTTCCCTATATACATCTATAGAATTCATCTAGTTTCGTTTTACAAATGCAGATGCGACTTCTGGACTTGATTGACATACATGCTACAAAATAATTGAGGGGATTTTTTACTGTCTCCCATAATTCACTGGATCCTAAACCGGCGAATATATTGCTCGATGCAGATATGGTAGTAAAAATTGCGGACTTTGGTATATCAAGACTATTTGATCTAGGACAAAATGTTCACACTCAAACTACTAATGGAACACTGTAAGCGAATCTCCTCTTGACAAATTCATTGTTTTTTTTTTGTGATCAACAAACTAAGTTTTCCTTATGATCTTACATCTTTAAATTCAACCACTCATGTTTATGCAGTGGTTACATGCCGCTAGAATTCTTTCGAGGTATAACCACCCCATGTCAGACATATTCAGTTTGGGGGTGATAATCCTGGAGGTAATAACTGGGCACAGGGACTACCCAATTGATCTTAAAGCCTCTTCCGAAGAATTTATCAATATTGTAAGCAAACACAAATTTTTTCGAGGAATACGGGGGAATTACACCCACCGGTTGTTATGACCAGGCGAAGCATCTCGTCGGGAAGCGCGCTGATGAGGTCTGATCCATCCTGCGGCAGCGAGCGCCTGAGGCGACGACCCGATGGCGATTCCATCCAAAGCAAGAACCCCTTTGCACGACTGCAATTGCGTCTTCGACACAGTTGAGACTATGAGAGACCAACTCACCAACGATTCGTCTAGCTTTTTTTTAGGGAACGATTCGTCAACTAAGGTCATGTGTCCCGTACCGTCAGGCCCATGAGACAACGCCAATGGGCTTATTTCTTCTCCGATGTTGCTCTCACACATTGCCATGATTACTCAAACCCAGATAAAGCATACGTCCCTGATACATTTGCATTGTCGTGCACAAAAATCATAGGCGCATGTCTAATTATTATCTATTGCATCTGTTTTGCTATCTTGCAATTGGTTTGTATCCCAACAAAATGTGTGATACCTGTCTTTTAACCCATGTTTGTGTGGAAGGTGTCAAAACCAGTGTGTTGCAATAAGATCATTATCTTTAATAAGTACAAAAGTTGTGGTCGAGTATATCTTTTGATTTGCATTTTTACCGCTCTTCAGTCGCATTTGAGCTTACTAGATTTAACTGTCTTACTTGTATTTGTGGACCTACTTTTAAGTTGAATTATTTTCAACCCAAAATTATGAACAAATTCATTTCACATATTTTTATTTATCGTGTCATGGGAGGAAAACCTTAAAATGTCTTATTATGACCTATTTTTATATAAAAAATACCATTTTATTGATTCATTCCCCCCCCCCCCCCCCCCCCCCCCCCCCCCCCCCAAAAACCTATTTATGATAAGAAAGAGTAAAACTTTCCAAACAATATGCCATTAAAAATTATTTCTAGGTTCTGTAATATATAAAACCTCATCAAACTTCAAAGTATTTTTTGTCATTTTCATAAACAAAAAATGAAAAAAACTGTCAGGTAATCTATATTTTGGTAACTAAAAAGCTTGGAAAATAGTTCTCAATGTGTGTTCCCAAAATTCTGAACTTAACATGAAGGTCTAACTTGCTATTTACAATAGAATAAAGGCCTAAATTTTCATTTGTCATAACACATACACTCTCCCCCTCCCACGAACCACATACTAGATCAAATCTAAGAATTTGACTGGAAACCCTTTTATTTCCAGAACTGAAAACATGGCGGGGCACACCCTAGGCTGGCGCATAACCCTAGGAGGGTTCCCTCCACTTTCCTTGTGAGGGGAGGACTCCTCCCCCAAGCAATTAGGATTGGATCCCTTTGGGCCCAAGTTAGAGTAGGAGTCCAACTCCTAGTTGAAATGGGGCATGGAGGGAAGGGGCCGACCGAACCCAATCTAGCGTTGGGGGCGGCGGCGGCGCATCAAGGGGAGGGAACCCCTTCCCCAAGTTTCCTTCCTCTGGTCCTCATATATATACCCCCATATCCCCCATGGGAAACACACAATTGCCCACATTGGCTTTCTCCTCTTTTTTTTAGATCTGATGTGTGAGAAATCACTCGACCTCTCATATAGATCTAATCTACTAGATTGATGTAATGTACACCTACGCCGAAAAATTGTTCTCTCATCGCCGACAACACGTCTGGGTGACGGAGTGCTGGTGGATTGAAGTGGTGGATGGGTGGACGCTGGTGGAGAGATCATACTCTATGCTCTTGTACGTGAGAGCGCGCAGAGTCGGCGATATTCTCACCACGAGGCTTGGTCATGAGAATCTTCAACAGACTTCATCGACAACTTCACCAACACCTTCTTTTGCTAAAGATGCTGTTGAGTTCTATATCTAAACTCGCAGTTGTAGCGTCATAGATCTTGGGTGTTACGTAGTATGGCAAAAATAATTGTTTTCCATAGACGCAACCCAACAATATTGTTTTCATTCTCTATTATGTGTGTCGATGATTGAACTGTGTAATGTTAAATGCAAAGGATCACACTCTCCAGTAGCTAGTAAGTAGCGTTTAGAAGGACAATGCTTATTCTGTTTTTGTTATAAATGGCTTCTTAACAATGCATACTTGTATACGCTCTGCTTAACAACGAACATTCCTTGTGCATAGTGATTGGTGGATGCCTAGTGACAATGCAGCTGATGTGAGGACCTTAGGAGCAGGGCTGTGTACATGGTAGCCGTCATCACCAGGTGCAAGACATTTTGTGCAGTAGGATATGAAGATAGAGTCGATGATCATCCGGCGACCGTGAAGACATAGGAGCAGGGCTCCATCCACGCGCATTGAAGCCGGTATGGTCAAATGAATTTTTGTATAGCAAGTTAAACATGAATATGGGGACGAACGGGCGACCGTCTAGTCGCATGGAGCGGGGCTCCATCGACGACGAAGCCCGCCTTACCGTGCTTTTTGTGTTTCGTCTATCCCTTATTAGAATGGTAATCCATAAAACTCCCGTAGCTAATTTAGAACATTTCGATAACGGGGAAATACCATCGCTGCCATTGAGGTATTCAACATCAGTAATGAGACTCGTCAACATATTTTTTCATTTCCGATAAGGGTTTTGACCCGTTTCCATATCATCGTTCTGTACTAGTGATTCTCACTTTTCTTCCATCCCCATGGATTAAGTTTACTTGATTAAAATTCATGTGCGATAAATCAACAAGAAATTCCTTAATTACATAAGGATCTTAATATCCCACGGCAGTAAATATCCCACAAAAATTTGTACTATGTGACATTCAGTTGCCTACAGTCTGGTGTGAAATGTGTGAAAATATTGTTGGTACATCTGGGAGCAAGCTAACCACGCGCACGCCGAAACAGTCCACCGGCGTAGAGATAAACATAGTAGCTCACAGATGGATACGCCAAGAAAATATTATAGATTTTCCTGAAGCCACCTCGAAAGTTTTCTCTATGAAGCCCAGATGTGAGTTTTATAGTTACCGTTTTAAGTGTTGGCGCACATCTCAATACCAGTTTCAATAATTCAAGCTGGTGATGGTCTCCAGTGAAGCCTTGATTTCTGCTCCTTCGAGACGAGGCAATAATATGATTTGGCTTCTCCAGTTCTTGGGTTCGTTACAAGGACAATTTTGACATTTTCTTATCGCCTGGAGAGCAAACAAGAATTACGCAACACATTGTTTTATGCTTCACAAAAATTGAGACCTTACCTCAATACTATCTAGACATTTTGCACTTAACAAGTATACTATGCATGGAAGATATATAAAGAGCACGGGAGAATTACCTTGGAGGGATGCTCTAGAATGACCTTAAGCCTTTGTGTAGCTGTTCGGATGTGGTGCATCCCAAGGAGACGCGATACAAGTGCTCCAGAAACATGATCCGTTGCTTCCAGATGCAACTCGAGCATAGAGAATTCGGTAACTAGAATTTTCTCCATCTCTAGTGCAAAGCCCAACTCTGCACCTAAACGTTCCTGGAAAACAAATTTGACCATATATCATGTAGAACTAGTTTAGACTTAGATAAGCGTGTTAAGCTACATTAGATTGAGCCAGGGGCATATGAGACCTACATTGGCTGATATGTGCAAGCACAAGACATGAGCAGGTGAGAGCTGATGAACCACTGCCTTTAAACTGATGAGCCCAAGGCTCCAAAAACCAAACACAGAAGCCAACCCTATGTACGAGCGTTCCACGTCACCTTCTCCACCAATGGCGCTGAGATGGACACACTCAATTCCGTGTAGGCTTCCACCTGGAGCATCAGTTGTTGAAGCACCGGAGTCACAATGTCGATGCTCCGGCATTCCGTGCAGCTATAGACCTTAAGCTCCTGCAGCGTCGTCGAGTGGACCGTGATGTTACTCGTAGGCCACCTCGGACGGTCAGTGTGAGCACACGCAGGCGCGGGCAGCGGGTGAGCAATATAGGAAGGTCGACTATTTTGCATCCTGAGAGGGACAAAACCTCGAGCATTGAGAACTCGGCCGTCGGCAGCTGCCTGAAACATATGTTGCGCAAGGACATCTCGATCGATGTGGCACGGTTAAAGCAGGGCAGTTCGGCATCGATCAAGTTATGTTATCATCGATTCTCTCGCTGTAGAATTCACGAGTTAAGACCAGCTTCTGCGGCGAGACCCTAGTCGCGGCGCGGAACAGCGAGGCGAACCGAGGGTTACAGGTAAAATGATGGCGGATGCGGATGTCGAGAAGGCTCACCGATGCGCCGGGCGCTGTCGCTTCGAGCGAGTTGAGTGTTGCTTCGACTGATTCCGGCGTCATGCCACGGAAGCCGAGGCTGACTGTGCGCAGGCGGGGACAGCGCTGGAGCATGGCACCAAGGTCGACGAGTCTTCCTTTGAGAGACAGGCTCTCGAGTGCGGTGAACTCGCCCACCGGCGGCGGCTTGATGTCACAGTCCACGGTGTCCAACTCGATCCAGGTGGCGCGGTGGAAGCAAGGCAGCTCGATGTCGATGTAAGTGTAATGCCCCCTGACGACGAAGACTAACTCCGCCGGTGAGAGCAACGGCAGCACGCAGCAACGAGTTGGCTTCTTGGGCGGTTGGATCCAAAAGGCGGATGCGGAGGGCAGACACCGGTGACGCATCAGCGAAGCGGGCGAGCAGAGCCTCGGTCACGGCGGGCGTGAAATCGCGGATGGTGAGATCGGTGTGAGCGAGATCGGTCCAGAGATTGCGCCACCGGCGCGAGAGGAGGCCAGTCTGCACGATGGTGCGGACGCAGCTTATGCGGGCGATGATCAGGCGGAGCATCTCGTCGGGAAGCGCGCCGATGAGGTCTGATCCATCGCGCGGCGGCGAGTGCCTGAGGCGACGCTCCGGTCGCGATTCCATCGGAAGAAAACAGAGAACCCCTTTGCACGGCTGCAATGGCGTCTTCGAGACTCGAGACCACGAGAGACCAGATCGATCACCAACGATTCGTCTTTTTTTTTTTTTGCTCACCAACGATTCGTCTATTAAGCCATGTGCCCGTACCGTCAGGCCCATGAGACAGCGCCAATGGTGTCATTTCTTCTCCGATGCTACTCTCGCACATGGCCCATGATTAATCGAACCCAGATAAAGCATATACGTCCCTGATGCATTTGCATTGTCGTGCACAAAAATCATAGGCCCATGCACATGGATCATAGATCAGTAAACTAGCTCTCTTATTTTAGAAGTAATTAAGTATTTTTTTTCGTTTTCATAAACAAAAAAAAGGAAAAATTGTCATGTCATGTATATTTTGGTAACTAAAAAGCTTGGAGAATAGTCCCAACGTGTGTTCCCGTAATTAATTATGAACTTAACAAGAAGGCCTACCTTGCTATTTACAATAGAATAAGGGCCTACATTTTCATTTGCCATAACACATACACTACCCCCTCCCTTCCCCTCCACGAACCACATACTTGTTCAAATCTAAGAACATAACGAGAAACCCTTTTATTTCCAGAACTGAAAACAAGAAATCTCTCTTAATCTTGTAGTGGACCTTCTCAAAGTCAACTTTTAATAAAAGACTAGCGTATTTGCGCCTATGCATGTAATGCATGGTTTCCCGGATACACTATCTGCAATATAACGACATTTAATAGAAATAAATTTAGTCAAAGATACTACTATGAGAACCACTACAATAGCCATGTTATTAACCAGTTTCGTGAAAAGTATAAATAATATTAACCAAACAAATAGGCCTAAAAACTTTCAGCTTGTTCGCACAACGACCTTTTGGGCAAAAAGTTTTGGCAAAAATGATCGGGGACATGCTCTGCTATGTTCCATATAAAAGTGGCTACCCAAACTTTTATGAAAGAAAAAAAGGTTTTGTTAACAATGGTATGTTTGCGTCTTCCAAGCAAATAGTATCATTTCAGTACAAGGACACTTGTAAAAGATTAAGAAGAACAACACATAATTGTATAATTTTGTTGCATAAGTTAGTATGTTGCTATCACCTACCATCAGACCATCATCTTGAAATTTATTCTTAGGTTTGCACGCACTAGTTTTAATCATAAAGTACTTAGTATTTCCATCCCCTTCATGTGTGTGCCTTTGCATCCATTTGATCTCTTCTTCTCTAAGAATTTTGTTCAACTTAGACCGCTGATCCCATCTAAGCTTGTCGTCAACTGCAAAGAGTCTCTCCATCTCACCTTTTCTATATCATTTGACCGAGCAGAAATATCACCTCTACGTCTTTTGTACTGCCCTTCTATATATCATCTAGCATACGTAAAAAGGATATGCCAAGTATCAATAATTGTTCTACCTTGTGTAGTTTCATTCCAGATTTTAACAAATAGTTCATACAGATCTAAACATTGAAACCAACACAATACAAACTAAATCACTTATGACCACAAGTATAACTACACCAGTATTAAGAAGAAAAGCGGATGGTCAAAAACCCGCTAACATGGGTTCTGACATTAGCTAAGGGAAAATTATGTTCTCGTGAGGGTAGTTGCAAGATTATATGCACATACGTAAGTCCTCGGTTGACCATGGGATCAACATGTTTGTTGGACCAAGTAAACTACACCCACCTAATGTTTAACTCTCTAAAACCTGAGCTTTCAACAATAGCATTATGAAAGAACATGTCTGTTCTAATTATTTTTAAGTGTTTGTTAACAACATAAGTGAGATCTTACCGTTTGCTAAATTACTATAGATACAATTGAAGACGCGCAGGACGGTGATTGACCCCTCAAAAAGGAGAAAAGATCGAACATGGTGGCCAGTAGATTTTATAGTTATTTGAGTCGAAGAACAACCGTAATATAAGAGGGGCAACTCAAAAGTCTAGGAAATCATTTATCGGCACTCACACATCTTTGCACCCAGATAATCCAAGGAAAAACAATGGTGAAGAGTTTCCCCAAAATGTCTAGTGGCTGTTGGAAACAGCCCGAAGACTCCGGTGTGCAATTCATTTCAGAATATTGAAATTTTCTAGCGCTTGGTGGGAGCTTCTGTTTTCAGTCCGAAGCACGGCCAGAGCAAGGCCGAAGGCTTTCGAAAGTTTCTGGTCTGGCCGGAGTTTCCGGCCTCATCGTGAGCCGAAGATCTCCGCCCACACCAGAGACTCCGGTCCTACAGGTCGGAGACTCCGCGGTTAGTTTTCCTGCAACGGCTAAATTTTTGGGGACACTATATAAAGCCTTCTTCTACCTTGAGGAGGGCACCACGACCAGAACTATTTCTCCCACCATTGTTGCAGGCTCCATTGAGGAACTTATTGTTCTTGGGTTCGTTGGAAGCCTAGACGAAAGTGGTCGTCTTCGTGGCTTTGGTAGCCGCGGGGACAAGCCGGGAGCCTCCAATTGAGTTGTGGATGCGTGCCTTGGCCTTGTGATTCTTGTGGCTTTGGGCGCTGCATGGAATTCAGTGCGAGCCTCCAGTTGAGTTGTGGAGTGTGCCTCATTCTTGTAAAGGTTTGGTTGGCGACCTCAAGGGCATCATATAGCGACTCGTGTCACTCCACATTGGTGGGAGCATGAAGGAGATTACGGTGTGCCATTGATGGCTATTCGGGGATCACTTTGTTAGTCCGCACCGCTCCAACGGAGACTAGCTTCATTGTGAAGTGAACTTGAGATAAAATCCCCGTGTCATTGTGTGGTTATCTCTTTACCTTCCTTTACTTATTGTTGCTAGCTTATCTTGTTCAGTATATCTTGCTAGCTTATATCTCGCTCATCATATAGGTTGTTCACCTAGTTGCATATGTAGAGAACTTATATTTGAGCAAAGCCTAAATTGTTTGAAAGAAAAAGAATATTTGTAGTTGCCTATTCACCCCCCTCTAGACAACCTACTCGATTCTTTCACATTAGATTGAAGATTAATCATACCATTAGATCTTTTCTTGTGTTCATTTCTCTCATTGTCGCTTCTAATCAAAATAAAACCCCTCCTTAATAGAAAAATGGAAATTGTTACAACCCATTACTTTCACTAACTCAACCAGAAAACCCCTTTCTCTTTGGTATGTGTAGCCTCATACACAATATTCAAATTCTATTTCGGAAACTGCTTTACTTATGCATTATAAGCAGTCCAATATACAATTTACTGGCTCCACACTCTCCTATATCGAACCTACAATCTGGAGCACCTTTAGATGGTGCCCAAAACCAGATGAAAGGATCATTCCCACTAATACCTTTCAACAAGGCAACTGTAAACTCTTATGATTTAGTTCCATGGACAAAAAATCTAAATTATAGTCATAGTGGTATCTTTGAGAAACCTTCTCTTTTCAGCTTCTCATAAAGCTCAAAGCATTTCAGAAGGCACCTAGCATATTCAAATATAGAATGCTTTTATCTGAAACTTCAAAACTTTGGCTTCACACTAATATATATAGGAGGTGGAACCCTAGGAATTCTACTCCTGCGCAGAAAGATAACTGAACCACACAGTCATGAAAATCTTTACCACCACTATGCATTGCAACCATCCTATAGATTTGAAAAATATGAAAGACAAGGAGAAAACTATATAAGTTTCTCAAAGGAATATTGTTGGTAGGAATAGTTTCAAAACATTAAGCTTAAGACGAGACCAAGTATACATCTTATATCCCCATCAAGGATAATATTGTTGTTTCTATGAGTATTCCTTTTATTGGAAGCAAACAAAGCCCGCATGATTCTAGTCACGCTTGACTACCACTCCGACATGACCACCTTTAACCAGATCTGAGATAGATCGAGGAATTCACGGAAGGATACGCCAAAAATATATTGTGGATAGTCATGGCGCAACTATCAATCTCACTTTGGTTATTATCACCCGCCAGCTTGATGGTCATTCGTTTAAGCATTGGCGCCCATCCAAATATCAATGTGACAAAGTCAATCTCATGACCCCCTCCTCTGAAGTAGTCAATTTCCACTTCTTCAAGAGTATTCAGTGAGATACTTTTGCTCCACCAATTCTCAGGCTCATTACATGGACAGTTTTCAAGACATTTTGATGTTTGTGACACCTAGAGCATGACAAATCTTAGAATGTATTTTCAGCCGGTGTGTGTAATATATGTAAGGAGCGTGAAGAATTACCTCGGACCATCCTAGTAGGACAATTTTAATCTTTCGTGCAATCATTCGAATGTGATGCGTTCTAAGGAGACGCAGCACAAATGATGTGAAAACATGCCCCTTTGGATTGAGATGTAGCTCCAACACAGAAAAGTTGGTGACCCTAAATTTCTCCATCTCTTGCGCAATGTCCACGACTGCATCCGAACCCCATCGATTCTGGAAACCAATAATTGTTTGGCTTATATATATCACGGAGTGCTTATAAATAATCTATAGACCAAATCCAATGCATTGATTGAAAAGGAGGACAAACAAGAGACATACTGTGGCAGATATGTCCAAGTATAGGACATGAGAGCGAGAGAGTTGTGAACATGCATCTTCTCCTTTGTTATTGAGGGTCCCATCATCTTTGCATTCATAGCTCTCTATCATCTCTGACCTCATGCTACGGACCGACCAAAAACCAAACATAACAGGATACTCTGCATACATACGCGATAACGAGACCTTCTCCACCATTGGCGCCAAGATAGACACCATAAGTTCCGTGTTGGCATTGATAATGAGCTTTAGTTGCTTAAGCACCGAAGTGAAGATGTTCATGCTCTGGCATTCCTTATAACCAAAAAGATCAAGCTCAAGCTCTTGCAGCGACGCCGAGTTGATTGTGACATTGTTGCACCTAGATGTATCTACGGTCACCTTAAGCACGCGTAGACGCGTGCATCGATTGACCAATGCAAAAAGGTCGGCAACCCTGCAGGGCATCGAGAGCCACAGCTTCTCAAGCGCCAAGAACTCGCCGTCCGCCAACTGCGTGAACCGGACGGCGTACAAGTCCATCTTGATTGATGTGGCACGGTGAAAACAGGGTAGTAGGGCATAAACAAATCTCCGGAAGTCATTGGTGAAGACGAACTCCAGCGGGTAGAGTCTCACCGCGGCACTGAGAACCGGGGCAAAGCGAGCGGCATCAACGCTGTGCCTCCCGGAACTCTGTGCCTCCCGGAACTGCAATCGATGCCAAGGAGGGACACCACGAGGCCCTGTGCAACCGCCGCTTCGAGTGTGGCCATCCCCTCTTCGAGCGAGGCTGGATCTACTCCGCGGAAGGTGACACTGAGCACGCGTAGCCGTGGGCAGCGGTCCAGCAAAGCGCGGAGGTGGACGATGTTGCCGGAGATGGACAGCCTCTCGAGCGCGGGGAGCTCGCCGTGGACGGCGGCTTGATGCGGAGGAGATGCGTGTCGAGCTCGATGGACGTGGCGCGGCAGAACCGAGGCAGCACGATTTCGACCGGACGGCCTACTTTTACGTTATAACAGGCCGAGAGGATGAAGACGATCACCTCAGGGGAGAGCCGGGCGGCGGCGCGCAGCAGCGACTTGGCGCGGGAGTCGTCGTGCTTGCACTCCTCCGGCGACCGGCACCTGGGCAGACGGACGTCGAGGAGGGAAACGCCAGGGAGGGCGACGCGGGCGAGGACCGCCTGGATCTTGCCGGCCGGGATGTCGCGGAAGGCCAGATCGGGCAGCCTCGTCCAGAGGCCGCGCCACCTGCGCGCCAGGACGCCGGCGCGAGCGGCGGAGCTGGCGCAGCCCAAACGCGCTAGGATCTGGAGGAGCATGTCTTCAGGGAGCGCGCTGATGCGATCTTGTTCGACTGGATCAGCAGCACCTTTCTCCGGCGGCGGCGATGAGCGCCTGAGGCGCCGTCCCGGTGGCAGTTCCATCCACGAGGGAAATGAAAATGTGAACGAGAACCACGTACTGCGGCAACTCGGTGCCAAATACCAGCAGCTCTTCCGTGACGCTTGCCAAAACCAAGCCCGAACTGTCACTGCTCACAAACCCATAGTTGCCCAAGCCCGACATGACAGCCCACGAAGGAGCCCATAAATTAACAGTTAGAGCCCACTACACAGCGTCTATCTCGTGTTCTTTCAATTGACGAGCCAAGTGTACTAATTATCGGTAGCTAATTAACATGGATCAGGTCAACAAAAAAAATACTAACATGGTTTAGACATTTTCGAGATCTGGTCCAACTGCCAACACTCGAAATGAAATCAACCCGGGATCAACCTATATGTTCGATGAGTCTATGGAGGTTGGTGGATCGATAAGAAAAGCTAGGCTATTGCACCACTGAAATTTAACCTGCAGGACAATAGTCACATGAATTAACGGCTAAATTTTACCAATCGAATGTACTAAACAGCAAACTATATGTGTGTTGGTAACCATACTAACGAAACGCTACGTGAGAGAGGCGATCCTTAGGCAATAACAAAACCCATCTAGGGTTCCGTCCCCCTCACCGGCGACGCCGCCAGTCCACTCCGTCTACGATGGACTTAGGGCATTGGAGGCATGGTGGATCACGGCACTCGCCGGCGGGAGGGTTCTCGTCCTTTGTTTAGATTTATCGGTGTCTTTTTTGATATCGTGAGGCGACAGCTACATCTTGATGTGAGAATAAGGTCCTCTCTGTCCTATCCTCGCTCTGGTGGTGCGTCTAGCGCCAACGGAGGGCACGTGGAGGCGTGTCCGGCGGATCTCCTAGGATCCTGTCTGTTTTCGTGTCCGTCTGTGTGGTTTCAGGTCTGCCTTTTTCAATCTACGGTTGTCTTCATTGGCGATGGTTACTGCTTTGGTGCGCTGGTCCCTCGGGAGCTTAGCACGACGACTTCCCGTCTGTCTACTACAACAAGCTATACTACGACAAGATTTGCCCGACTCCGGTGAGGGACGGGTGAGGACAGCGGCGCGCCTTCGGCTCGCTTTGGTGTTTGTAGTCGTCGCTAGGTCGTCCAAAAACCTATTTGTAATTTTTATTACTTTTAGAATTCTTTGTACCGTTGTTGATGATCAATAGATTGGTTGGCCGGCCTTTTCCCAACTCAAATCTACAAATAAAAGGATCAATCATGTTGCCGAACCATATGGATCTTACATATGGTGACCATTATTCAACAAAGAAAATATAGAGCAATTGAAAGGCCCTAACATAACTCTACTAGAATAGGTTCAAGAGACTAAGCATTAATTTACATTCTGATTACAAGGCATAAGACTATAAACATAGTTCGATTATTTTATTTTATTTTATTTTATTTGGAAAGGGGAATAAGACCGGCCTCTACATTAATAGTTGCACACTGCCAATTTATTACGATGCTCAACAATAAAATTTGTTACAAAAATCATGGATCACCTAAAGTAAATACACGAATCAACCGAAAGAAAAAAACAACCGACTGACAACTAGGTATCTGCAAGTATCCTAGTATACCGTCATCCAGTCAGACTGTACATATCCTAACCGATCATCAGCAGACGGTTGCATCTAGTAGTCATAAACTCCCGCTGATTTGACGGGAGAAGAAGAACTCATGGGGTTGAATACATGAATAGTCAATTGGATAACCCGCAAAAAGAAAATAGACCCAACAAATTGTTAAATAGTGTTATTTTACAATTCCATATTAATCAACATAAAAAGAAACTCATATTAATCAATTTGTAAAAATGGAAACTCATATTTTTCGGTGGCTTATTAAATTCCATAGTCCTCGTGAAGAAACATAGTATGACCATTCATAAGGTCAGCGTACACAGGTTCATCGAAAAGATACCATGGGTGGTGAGCTTACAAATAAATTTTTCTAGTTCATCCAAAAAATGTACCATCATCAATCTTTGGCAGAAATGTAGCCATTCTATCCGCTTGGTACCGGTTAGTGCTCTTCCAAAACTAATATTTAGAGGCACTTGTGCTAAAACTGTACCAACGAAACCCAACATATAACGATGGTATTGCATAGCCGGGGGGGGGGGGGGGGGGGGGGGGGTTCTCGCCTTGCCAAAATCTCGTATTCGTACCATCTCCAAATTTAAGAAAACCTCTACTAAAGAACTCTTTTTTAACTCACACGAGACCTATCCAGAAAGGAGAATCTGTGGGCTTCACCTGAACCTACGATAAAGTTTTGTTGTAAAGGTATTTATTATGTAGCAACTCTTGCCATAAAGCCTTCTCGTTCAGTAATTTAAACAACCATTTACACTTATTTACAGAGTAAAACATAGTTTCATGCGTATTAAAGAAAACATTGTTGCTGCATTTAGGAGGATGCTAACCACGCTCACAAGAAACCATTTGTTCAGTATAGATAAGAAAGCAATCCAGTGAAGGATAAGCCAAGAAAATGTGTAGATTTTTCTACCACTTGACAATCTTTTCTTGTAATCCCATATGCCAGTTTAATCGTTATTCTCTTAAGCATTGGTGCACACCTACGCATCAATTTCAACACATATCTTTGAAAAGTTACTGGTCATGTATATGAAAGAAGTACATGAATAAACAGATATCTGTATCGATGGGGAGTTGGGGCCTATACATGAATGTCTTGGCACCTTTCTTTGTTGCAAATCTACCATTCCAGGACCCAGCAAAAGGGTTCACAGTTGTGCACTTGTTGTGCATGCATTTCTGCCTTCAAACAAATTCCTCAACGGTGAAAGGACATGATAGTGACCATTCTTGATCAAACAAATTAAGTACTGATAACTGGTATGTCAACACTTCAACACTAAATCATAACCGCTCAAAAAAGTTTGGAAAATATGAATGACACTGAGGAAACCACATACAATTGGTTCAAAGGCGTTAAGCATGAGTCACGGGACCCATCATAGGGGCTAACAAATAGTTGCATGTCCTTCTCAAAAAACTTATTGCTGCATCTAGGAGCACGATAACTGCATGCTCGTATGCTGAACTAGTTTACCACACCAGAAAAGAGAGCAATTGACAAAAGGATACGCCGAATAAATGTTGTGGGTATCCATTGCGCAAGATTTAAATTTATCTTCTTTCATCTGAGGTGATAGTCTGACGGTCATTCTTTTAAGCATTGGCGCCCATTTGAATATCATTGTCAATAAATCAATCTCATGACCCCCTCCTCTGAAATTGTCGATTTCCACTTCTGCAAGATTATCCAATGAGAAATTTTGGCTTCTCCAATTCTTGGGTTCATCACAAGGACAATTTTTAAGACATTCTAGCGGTCCTGGCATCTAGAGCATGAAAAAACATTACAATGCATTTTGAGCAAGTATTATATGTATGTAAGACACTCGTGATCATCATGAAAATTTACCTCATCTAAGATGACCTTAAGACTTTGTATAGCAGTTTGAATGTGATGCATCCTAAAGAGGCGCAACAAATATGCTCCGTAAACATGCCCTCTTTGGCTGATACCTAGCTCCAGCACAGAAAAGTTGGTCACTCGAAGTTTCTCCATCTCATGAGCAAAGTTCAGCACTGGAAGATTCTCCATCTCATGAGCAAATTTCAGCACTGCACGATACTGCAAAATGATGCACATACTACTTAAAGTTTATTTAGGCGTCAAATCTTGAAGAATAAAAATAGGTCAGACAAGAGACGTACATAGGCATACATGTGCAAGGATAGGACATGAATACGCGGCGAACAAGCGTCTTCCGCATCGTTGTTGAGCACCCCATCTTTGTATTTGTAGCTATCTTCTGTCTTTAACCTTAGCATCCGAAGCGACCAAAAACCAAATAAAAGGGCCAACTCAGAATACGACCAACACCATGATACCTTCTCCACCATTGGCGCCGAGATGGACACCCTGAGGTCCGTGTTGCCATGGACATTGAGATTCAGTTGCTTAAGCACAGGGGTCATGATGTCTATGCCCTGGCATTTCGAGTATTTATTCACATAAATATCAAGCTCCTGCAGAGACGCGGAGTGAACCGTCACTTCCCATGCATATTCATCTACAGTCACCTTGAGCACGCGCAGACGCGGGCAGTGGGTAACCATGCAGTGGGTAACCATTGTGCCAAGGTTCACCAAGGTGCAGCCGCAGAGGGTCAGCCTTTCCAGCGCCGAGAACTCACCGGCCGGCAGCCGTCTGAAGCGGACGGTGTACAATTTCATCTCAATCGACGTGGCGCGGTGAAAGCAGACCATGTCGGCATTAATGCACCCATAGAAGTCGTTGGTGAAGGCCAGCTCCTGTGGAGAGAGCCTCGCCGCAGCAGCTAGAAGGGAGGCAAAGCGAGCGCCGTCCATACCTGTTAGATATTGTATTTGTACGTAGCCTTCTGTATACTAACCGTATGTGGTTAGGTCATTGTATTTGTACACATGTACTTGATATAAATATAACACGAGGCCACCCACGTTGGGTAGTGCCGATCCCCAAACCCTAATACGTTTTACATGGTATCAGCCTAATCTCACGATCCAATCTAGCTATGTCTTCCGCCGCCACCTCTACTTCCGCTTCCGCCAGCGTTATTCCGGCGTCGCTAGCTGCCCTGCTCCAAGCACCGCCTCGCGCTTTTGCTCAGCCTCTGAATCCCTTCGGCACTCTTTCCGTTGGCTCGATGTTCTCAAGCACAGCAGCTCCGTTCGTGCCTCCGGCCGCCGGGACGACCATGGCCACCAGCGCCACGGCTCCCGCCCTCGTGCTCTCCTCCGCGCCCAGCGCCGCGCCTCCTACCTTTGGGCTCTCCTCAGCGTCCTCAGCCGCCGCAGCGTCCCACGCCGTTGCGCCGTACGTCGCGTCGCCGACTGTTGCGGATGGCACCTACGTCTCACCGTTCGTCCAGAGCGCGCCGTTCGCCGCGCCGCCCGCCGCTCCGACGCCTCTCGTGTCCGCGCAGTTCGCGGCGCCGTTCTCCGGGACGTTCGCCGCCCCCATAGCGCCACTGCCCGCTCCCGCGCCGTCGGAGACGACGTTCTACTTCGCCCACCTGCTGACGGTCAAGCTCTCCTCCGACAACTATCTATTCTGGTGCGCGCAGATTATGCCGCTGCTGCGCAGCCACTACCTCGTGGGGTTCGTCGATGGTACGCTGGCGTGCCCGGCCCCGGTGATTCATGGAGCTCACGGACCGGAACACAACCCTGCTCATCGCGCATGGATGGCGCAAGATCAAGCCATCCTCTCGGCCATCCAATCGTCGCTAACTCCGGGAGTTGCTGGCCTCGTCCTCTTTGCCACCACTGCCCGCGATGCATGGGCTGCCCTTGAGAGCAGCTTCTCCTCGCAGTCTCTCGCCCGGTCGACGGCGATCCGCCGCCAACTCGGCGAGCTAAAGAAAAAGGACCTCTCCGTGACGGACTACTTCAACAAAGTCAAGGCCCTCGCGGACATCCTCTCCTCCATCGGCCAACCTCTTCGCAATGAGGAGTTCACGTCGTACATCCTCAACGGCCTTGACGGCGAGTATGACTCGCTCTTCGAGAACATCACTGGTCGTGATACGCCGATGCTGCCGCAGGACCTCTATGCGCGGATGTTGAACACGGAACAGCGGGTCGAATCCCGTCGTGTGGTCGAGGTCTACAACGACTCCTCCTCGGCCAATGCAGCCTACCGCGGTGGCAAGCCCGCGCCCTACCGTTCGCCTACCGGTGGTAACGGTGGCCCAGCGGGTGGCAAACCACTTCTCTCGACGCCCCCGCCGCCGGCTCAGCTTAACCGGCCTCCTGGTGCTCCACCCGTCGGGCCTCCTGGCGTCTCGCTGTCACAAGCGCTTCATCCGGAGCTTCCTCGGCATTGGCAATGATGGGCGTAACAATGAGCGCCAAGCTGCTTTGGCTGCTACGCAGGGACATACTCCCTCGTATCCTGTGGATCCTAGCTGGTACATGGACACTGGCGCCACAGATCACCTGACGAGCGAGATGGGAAAGCTGACGGCTCGGGAATCCTACCACGGCCACGACAAGGTTCACACGGCTAATGGGTCAGGTATGCACATCTCGCATGTTGGTCAGGCATATCTACCCACTCGTACATCACGACACCTTCACCTTCATAATGTTCTTCGTGTTCCATCTGTCACACGTAACTTGTTGTCTGTTCCTAAACTTACCCGTGATAACAATGTTTTCTGTGAATTTCATCCGTTTGATCTTTTTGTTAAGGATCGAGCCACGAGGGACGTTCTACTTAGCGGTCGCTGTGTCGGTGGTCTGTATCGCCTTGATGATCCGTCCGCCGCCCATGTCTTCAGTGGTGTTCGTGTTTCGCCAACCCAGTGGCACTCACGACTTGGTCATCCCGCCTCTCCTATCGTGCGTCATGTTCTTCATCGTCATGAGCTGTCAGTCGAGTCTAGAAATAAAGAAATAACAGTTTGTGATGCCTGTCAGCAAGGCAAGAGTCATTAGCTTCCTTTTTCCTCCTCTAGTCGTGTTGTTAAAAGTCCTCTTGAACTCGTGTTTTCGGATGTGTGGGGCCATGCCCAAACTTCTGTTAGTGGCCACAATTATTATGTCAGTTTCATTGATGCTTATAGTCGCTTTACATGGATTTATTTTATTAAGCGCAAGTCTGATGTGTTCAATGTTTTTGTTCAATTTCAATTGCATGTTGAACGACTTCTCAAGCACAAAATTGTTCATGTTCAGTCGGATTGGGGGGCGAGTATCGCAACCTCAGCTCCTTCTTTCAGAAGCTTGGAATCGCTCATCGTGTTTCCTGTCCACACACGCATCAGCAGAATGGTGCTGTCGAGCGTAAGCACCGCCACATTGTTGAAACTGGCCTCACCTTATTAGCACATGCATCTATACCTTTTCGATTTTGGACTGACGCCTTTTCCACGGCTTGCTTTCTTATAAACCGGTTGCCCACACGTGGTCTTAACATGAAGTCCCCACTTGAGCTCTTGTTCGATGAAACTCCTGATTATACCTTTCTTAAGGTTTTTGGGTGTGCGTGTTGGCCGCACCTTCGTCCCTATAACAATCACAAACTTGAGTTTCGCTCTAAAAAATGTGTTTTCCTCGGCTATAGCTCCCAACACAAAGGATATAAGTGTCTTCATGTGCCCACAAATCGTGTATACATCTCTCGTGACGTCCTATTTGATGAACATGTTTTTCCCTTTTCCAATCTGCCCACAAATTCCACCACACCCCTCACTAATTCATCTCCTCTTTTGCCTGGTCAATTTGTTGATGCTGCATATCCTCCTATTTTGCTTCCTAATCATGGTGCAGGCATTGGTCGCGGTGCTCTCCTTGAGCTCCTGGATGATGCGGATCCCTCATCTACAGCTACGCTGGACGTTGATCATACTCCAGTGCATGTGCATGATCATACTCCAGTGCATGTGCATGCACGTGGTCACGTCACGCTACAGGAGGGCTCATCATCGCCTCAGCCCTCCTCTCCCTGTGCGGACGCTGCACCGGCTACGCCTCGGTCAGCATCGCCCAGCCCGGTCCACTCTCCTGACGCCTCGTCTGCATCCCCGCATGGGCCGCCATCTCCTGAATCGGCCCCAGATGATCCGGCCTCGCCTGGCTCCTCAACCGCACCATCTCCATCTGCTGGGTCATGCTCGCCTGGTCTGTCTTCTACTGGGCCGCTCGCTACTGTTGTGCCGCCAGCTCCTGTTGCGCATCGACGCACACGCGTAGTCGGAGCGGAATTTTTCGCCCGCTCGATCGTAAGGACGGCACGGTGGCATGGATGGCTGCTTGCATGGCTCACGCAGTCAGCAATCCTACTGATGAACCTCGCAACTACCAGTCTGCTATGAGCATCCCCCACTGGCGAGCTGCTATGGAACAGGAGTTTCACGCTCTCATGACTAACGAGACGTGGACACTGGTTCTGCCACCTCCAAGTGTCAACATCATTGATTCTAAATGGGTGTTTAAAGTGAAGAAGCATGCCGATGGATCCATTGAGAGTTACAAAGCACGATTGGTTGCCAAAGGATTCAAACAACGATATGGTCTTGATTATGAAGACACTTTCAGTCCGGTGGTCAAACCCACTACTATTCGGCTTCTTCTCTCATTGGCAGTCACTAATGGATGGTCTCTTCGACAATTAGATGTGCAGAATGCCTTCCTTCATGGACTTTTGGAGGAAGAGGTTTATATGAGGCAGCCCCCAGGTTTTGTTGATCCAGCTCGTCCCCAGCATCTTTGTCGGCTTGTCAAGGCTCTCTATGGTCTTAAACAGGCGCCTCGTGCATGGCACGCCCGTCTTGCTGCTGCTCTTCGTGTGCATGGTTTTGTTCCCTCCACCGCTGATACGTCCTTGTTCCTCCTCCAGCGACCACATGTTACCATGTATCTTCTGGTGTATGTTGATGATATTATCCTTGTCAGCTCATCCACTCGTGCTGCTGATGCTCTTGTCACCGCTCTGGGCACTGACTTTGCTGTCAAGGACTTGGGTAAACTTCACTTCTTTCTTGGTTTGGAGGTTACTCATCATGATCATGGTCTCTCACTTACCCAGAAGAAGTACTCTTTGGATCTATTACGTCGTGCTGGTATGCTGAAGTGTAAAGGAATCACTACTCCCATGTCCTCTACTGATCGATTATCTGCTATTGGTGGGGAACCTCTTTCATCTGATGACGCCACGGAGTATCGCAGTGTTGTTGGGGGTCTTCAGTATCTCACCATCACTCGGCCTGACATATCCTTTGCTGTTAATCGGGTTTGTCAGTTCCTCCATGCCCCGAGAGATGCACATTGGTCTGCGGTTAAACGCATCTTGCGCTATGTCAGTATGACGGCCTCCTATGGTCTCCACCTTCGGTCCAGTCCCTCTGTTGTCCTTTCGGCCTTCTCCGATGCAGACTGGGCTGGTAGCCCGGATGACAGACGATCCACGGGGGGATATGCTGTGTTCTTTGGATGCAATTTGATCGCCTGGAGTGCTCGAAAGCAAGCTACAGTTTCTCGGAGTAGTACTGAAGCTGAATACAAGGCTGTTGCCAACGCCACAGCTGAGCTCATTTGGGTACAGTCTTTGCTTCGTGAGTTGGGAATTTCTCAGGATGCTTGTGGTGTGACAATATGGGTGCTGCATACTTGTCATCCAATCCAGCGTTCCATGCTCGGACCAAACACATTGAAGTTGACTATCATTTTGTGAGGGAACGTGTTGCACAGAAGCTACTCCAAATCAAGTTCATCTCCTCGAAAGATCAACTTGCTGACATCTTCACTAAGCCGTTGCCGCAGCCTTCATTTGAGCTTTGCCGGCGCAATCTTAACCTGCTTGATACATCATGACATGGTTAAGATTGAGGGAGGGTGTTAGATATTGTATTTGTACGTAGCCTTCTGTATACTAACCGTATGTGGTTAGGTCATTGTATTTGTACACATGTACTTGATATAAATATAACACGAGGCCACCCACGTTGGGTAGTGCCGATCCCCAAACCCTAATACGTTTTACAATACCGTGCCTCCGATTAATGCGCTCAAATTGGAAGCCGCAGTGGTACTCGATGCCGAGGTGGAAAACCGCAAGGCCCAGCGCCGCAGAAGCTTCGAGCGTGGCGAGCCCCGCATCGAGAGAGTCGGCATTGACACCACGTAAGGTGACACTGAGCATGCGTAGCCGTGGGCACCGATCCAGCAAGGCGCCGAGGTCAACGATGTTACCGGAAATGGACAGCATCTCGAGCGCGGGGAGCTCGCCCCCGGCGGCGAGTTGATGGTGAGGAAACGCGTGTCCACCTCGATCGAGGTAGCGCGGCGGAAGCAAGGCAGTATGATGGTGACGGGATGGCCTGGTTTTATCATAGCACACTCCGGTAGGACGAAGGTGAGCTCCTCCGGCGAGAGCCGCGCGGCGGCGCGCAGCAACGACTTGGCGCGGGCATCATCGAGCTTGCCTGTCTCCCACGACATACTCTCCGCGAGATGGATGTCGAGGAGTGACACGGCGTTGGAGAGAGGAACGGCGGAGAGCGCAGCTTGGATCTCACCGGCCGACATGCCACGGAAGGTGAGACCGGGAAGGCGAATCCAGAGGCCTAGCCACCGCCGCGAGACCAGGCCGGTGCGCGCGGCGGCGAGGGCACAACGCAGGCGCACGAGGACCTGGATGAGCATGTCGTCGGGGAGCGCGCTGAGGGGGTCATCTCCTCCGCCTGCTCCGTGCGACGGCGGTGGCGGCGGCGCCGACCGCCTGGGGCGCCGACTCGATCGCATTTCGATCCACAAGGAAAAATGCACCCTCTCGACGCAAACTCCATGTCCAAAGATACAAGCAGCTCGTCCGTTACGCGGCCCAGCCCACAATGGCCCAAGCCTGGACATCACGGCCCACGAAGCAACAATATCTCCATGGCAGCTCCTCACTCTTCGCCATTTCGGATAGGAGGCAGCAGCAGCTCGGTCGAAGCGAAGCTCGCGGCAGCACCCACTCACTCTGAAGCTCTCGCGCGCGGCGATGGACGTGGCGGGGGCTCAGGCCCGCACGGTGCCCCTCCTCCTGCGCCACCCCGCCGCCTCCTTCAGGGTCTCATTCTCCTGCGGCGGCGCCCGCCGGAGCTGGGCGGCGTCCGCCACGGCGGAAGGGGACTACGAGCGGGTGGCCATGGACACCCCCGGCGCGTACCGGCTCGTGGACCGGACCACCGGCCGCAGCGTCATCGTCTGGGGCGGCGTCGACGACGGCGACGTGCCGTCCCCGGATGTCCTCTCCAGGAGCAGCGCCGACCGCTCCTCCGCCTCCAAAGGTTCGGCACAATTTCTTGAATTTCAACAAAAAAAGAAGTGTTGATGGCATAGCTAAATTTACCCAAAGTTTCATATAATCTGCAATGCTTCTGTATGTACAAATGTTCTACTTTTCCTGAAGATGGAGCTATTTGTTGACACTGCAGGTGCAGCAAAAGGGGGAAGTGCAGGTGTCGGGAGTTTCGGAAGACTCAAGGCACAGAAAGTGCAGGCTTTAGCCAGGAGATCAGCAGCCCAGCCCAAGAGAGAGGGCGCTAGTTCTAGCCGTACAACCACTGCCCGGCGTAGCGATTATTTCAATGATGATTCTGACGAAGATGAAAACAATTCTGGACGAAGAAAGTTCGTTGCGGACCCGGCGCGCCGCGCGAAACCGAGTACTAACTACAGGGATGAAAGAACACGGAGCGCGCCTTCGCTGAATTCTGTTCTGAGCCAATACAAAGGCGAAGATGATTCGGGGTTCCCGGGTGAGGAGGCTGCTACCCCTGGCCCCAAAGTCTGGGGTAAAGTCGCCGATGCTACGGCCTACAGAAGAGAGGATCGGAAGCAAAAGTACCCATTGGACAGTGGATTTTTCAGTCGCAGCTCTTTTAAGGATATTGGCTGCGGCGATGAGATTCTAGGTGCCGTGAGTAGTTTTGGGTTCCCTCAACCATCGCATATTCAGGTAGTAAAACACCTTTCCTTTTCTTTTTCAGTACCAAAAATCTTTGAATTGTTAGTGTAGCATTCATGAATGTGGTATAGCACACACAGAACCAGCATCTTAGTCTATTAATACCATGTTATTGAATCAATTACACTCTTGCAGTATGCCCTATGTGCTTAAAAATGTGCTTTCGTTAACTGATGGCCCCTAAAATCGTTTTAGGCTATGGCATATGGTCCTGTCTTGGAGGGGAAGAGTTGCATTATTGCTGATCAAAGTGGGTCTGGCAAGACATTGGCATATCTTTGCCCTATAGTTCAAAATTTAAGGAAAGAAGAAGCTATGGGGGTCAAATCATCTCCCAAGAACCCACGAGTCATAATATTGACACCTACTGCTGAACTTTCTTCTCAGGTACACTATTTGCTGAATGTGATGTTGCTGATAGTTCTTGTCAATTTGAGGAAAATGGCTATGGAATAACCAGTTGAGTCGTTTTCCTAAATACAGGTCCTTCAGAATTGCCGTTCATTATCAAGATCTGGGGTTCCCTTCAGGTCTATGGTTGCAACCGGTGGCTTTCGACAGAAGACGCAGCTAGAAAGCCTTGAGCAAGAGCTAGATGTACTCATAGCAACACCTGGTCGTTTCTTGTATCTGCTTCAGGAAGGCTATGTGCAATTAAATAACCTCAGATGGTATGGTTGTTCCTTTTTCCAGCCATTTTGAAGTTGAATTGGAGAAAAATAAGTCAACGTACTACATATACTAAGACCTAAGTTAATAAATTGTTCCCTCTAATTGCAGTGCCGTGTTTGATGAAGTGGATATTTTATTTAGTGAAGAAGGTTTTGAGCAAGTGCTTCATCAACTGATTACTGTTGCACCAGTGACCACACAATATCTTTTTGTCACTGCCACTCTTCCTCTTGATATATATAACAAGGTTGTTGAAACATTTCCTGACTGTGAGGTAATTATGGGACCTAGTGTGCACCGAACAAGCGCGCGTCTTGAAGAGGTGAGTCATTTCTCGCATTCTTCATTTACCTAACCTTTTACTATGCTACATATACTGTCTGAAAACGTTTCTAGGAAATACGCTTGCAACTCACATGTTTCTCTTGCTACTGATATCATATACATATTTAGAATGTTGTGTGACTCATAGATATAATATGATTGCATAAAATTTTAAGTCCGTAGTTTGGTATTGGTACCATGTGCCATTGTTCTCCTAAAGTCATAACATTTGTATGGTTCAACTGCAGATTCTTGTGGACTGCAGTGGAAATGACAATGATGAAAAGAATCCAGAGACAGCCTTTTCGAACAAGAAAACATCACTTTTAAAGATCATTGAGGAATCTCCGGTTCGCAAAACAATTGTATTCTGCAATAAGGTTGTTCTTCTCCCTTGTATCTCTGTCTACTATTCATATCAAATAAACACAACAAAATGTCCCAGCGTCTGATAACTAGTCCCTGCTTTTTTTTTTTTTTTTGCCAGATTGAGACATGTAGAAAGGTTGAAAATGTGCTGACGCGGCTGGATAGGAAAGCTACTCAGATCAAGGTATTACCGTTCCATGCTGCATTGGACCAGGCGAAACGCATCGCCAACATGAAAGAGTTCCTGAAGAAACAGACTACCGACTCGATGTTCCTCGTGTGCACAGACAGGTGTGGATCATCTTAACAGCATTTCTGCTTTATTATTTCCTGGCTTCAGGGCCATCGTTTCACTGAACTGCTGACTTGACATATATGATTTGATCATGGCAGAGCGTCACGAGGTATCGACTTTACAAACGTGAACCACGTGGTGCTCTTTGACTACCCCCGCGACCCGAGCGAGTACGTGCGCAGGGTTGGCAGGACGGCCCGTGGAGCGTCAGGCGACGGCAAGGCCTTCGTGTTCGCGGTGGGCAAGCAGGTGTCCCTGGCCAGGAGGGTAATGGAGAGGAACCTCAAGGGGCAACCCCTGCACGACGTCCCGTATTTCTAGAAGAGGGCTGATGCTCAGCATGCCCCACAACTCTAGTTTTTGCAGTAGCATATGATGTATAAGCACCGTCACATCTAGATGATCTGTAAAACCTTGTTCTACTGATCAATATCATGCTTGTCTGGATAGCATGTAGGCAATGTGTGCAATGAGGATAGCAAGGAACTTGACATTCAGAAAAGTGTAGAGCATTCATGTTCAGATTCAGTAGTGGCAACCCACTGTTTGTGGCAGATTCATAGAATCATACAGGCATTCAGTACTACAACTACTGCTACATCAAACTGGAATTGCTAATGTTGCTGTGCAGATTAAGTTCAGAAAGGTATAGAAAGCCGAAGAAACAGGGAGCTGCTTCTGCTGCATGCGGATCGACGGGTTGTTTGCCTTGCCTGAACTGAAGATGTTGTGGAACAGCAGCTAGCTGAAGCAGATGAGATGAGAGGGAGCGGACTGCGCTACTGGCGGATGTGCAAGAGCTGGAGCTGGGCGTTGTGGAGGACGGCGCGGATCTGCTCGTTGGCGGCGTCGGGCGCGCAGCTCCCTGATCTCCTCCTCCCACTTCTCCACCCTCTCCTTGTGGATCCTGCAGTTTTTGCGAGCAGGTGAATGAGCAGCCAAGGAAGATGCATATGCTGCTTGCTGAGGTTAGGATTATTTTGTCTCTTACGTGCAGAGGCGGTCCTCGAAGTCGGCGGCGAGGTCGACTCCAGCATCTCCGACACCTGCCATTCATTCAGATTCAGTCATGTAAACCTCACTTTTCCGGCGGCCATCACATCGCAGGCTGATTAAGGTAGAACCGGTGTGTAGGAGCGGCGGACCTTGCGGGTGAAGTTGTCGATGGCGAGGAGGATTCGCTGGACGTTCTCCTCCGTCTCCGCCGACCCCACCACCCCGGCCTCGGCCTCCGCCGCCGCTGCCACCATGGCCATCTCCTCCCCGTCCATCTCCGTCACGGCCGCGCTTACGATGGCTCCGGAGTACGCCGCCGCCGCCGCTACACCTCCCGCGCTCCCTGGCTCGCGGCATCGTCGTTGCTCTGCACGAACGCGTAAACTCGACAAACTCGACGTACAAATTTCATGAACTGGAAACCCCAAATCCGCAGACGGCTGGGGAACACGAAACGAACTGCGAGAGAGAGGGAAGGGGAGGCGGTAGGTAGGGTAGCGCCCTCACCGTGGCGGCGGCCCGCATCCGCTTGGCGATCTCCCGCCTCGCCTCCATCTACTCGCACGAACTTTTCCCTCGCGCCGCGAAGGGGATGAAGCAGCAACGAGAAGTTTTTTTTTGAGGGGAAAGCAACGAGAAGTAGGAGCAGGAAAAGATGGACAGAAGTGAGAATGGGGGACTACATATAGCAGGCTACTGGGCTGGGCGTACTGGGCTTCCAAGGAACGGGGCCTTCTTCGCTGTACAAGCCCTCCAAGTTTCAAATGGTTTACCCCTTAAAAAAGTTTCAAATGGTTTACCTGGTATTCAATTCCCACACCGGCCGCTGATGCAAGTCCTCAAGTTTCCTCTAAACAAAAGCAATGCAATTTTTTTCCAAGTAATAGCAACTCGAGTGCCCTGCATGTAGATGTAGGATTTGTAAAAGCAAAGTCTTCATTACACTGTGCCAACGTGGTAGAGCTTTTAGCTGTGAGTACATATGGAGCATGTAATACTCACTTTGTTCCATAATATAAGATGTTTTAGTTTTTTCTAATTCATGTGTATCTGGATGAGTATTATAATTTCGATTTTGCAACGGAGGGAGTAATCCATAATATAACATAATAGTCCTTCGGGCTCACGCCCTATAGGTACCACGCTATAGGGTGAAGAAGATTCTGGATGAAGCAGGATTTCTTCTAGACAAATACTACGCAAACCTTAACAGTGACAATAGGAATATTACATCTTGTACGGGATGGTATGCTTCCAATGTCCCATTCAAGTGCTGATTCGGTGGGAGAAACATATCAATCTGCAAGTAAAGTGAACTCAACCATTAAACAACTTATATTTAACCCCGAAGACCAAGGAAAAACGTCTAGGAGCACTAACCTTCATATTCTCATCAACTGTGTCTGTAGCAACACAGGTTCTAACCAAACTAGCCTAAGTCACAATGACAGCCCGTGTGCGACTATTTTTTAAAGGACACCTACAAGGAAGCTTGTGCATGCAAAATACCTTGTGTCGTTCCCTACAGATGATAAGTTTGATTATTACGACGGAATTCCAGTAGTACTAAAAGGTAACGATGCAGCTGTTAAAATCAGCATTGAATGAAACAAGTGAGACAACACGCCGGGATATAGTTGCAACTATCATCTTATCAAGTCTTGCCCAGGCATTCTTCCCATGGCCATCTTGAGTACCTAATTTATAACCTTTCGAAGCATGTAACCAACCAAAAACATCATCAAACCTCCTAACGAGGCGCCCATTCACTGTTCAAAGAAACAAGTACAGGAGTAGTTATTGCTATAATAGCTATGAGAAATGCACAATGCAGAAGCCGGGGATATCAAAAGAAACAACATACCTTTGTACTTCTCGGCTCAGGATTTTGCTTCTTACTTTACTGAATGTGTTTGGAGACAATAAAGATTATGTTGGAATTATGGTGCTTTCAATCTTCATAGCAGTGGATAAGAGACTGGCTAACGAAGAAGCTCGTAGCCTCGCATAGCTTTGTACTTCTCGGCTCAGGATTGCACCTCCTGATTCTTTCTAATGTGTTAATCATGATTATTACAATGTTACTTGGAACAATTCAATTGGGTTCATTCATCTGAAAACAAGTGTGCTTATTTGATATGGTCAAAAATAATATATTGCATAGGCACGATTATATATATATTTTCATGTATAAACCACTTCACTTTCCATTTTTCTTTTTAGGGGATAAAGAGCTTATACATTCATGATGGGGTGACCCGATTTGTCCTTCTCTATAAGCTCTAAAATCTTGGGTGGCAGGTTCTGTTGCATGGTCGCATCACCGTGCGTATGCGTAAATTTGGCAAGAGCGTCAGCCACCTGATTGATGTTTCTTCTGCAGAGGGAGATGACAGCCCTGTCGAAACTCTTAAGAGGTTATCGGCTTCTTCGATAAAGAAACAATTCTTCGATCGGTCAGCTTGAATGTGTTCCAGCGCCTTTGCTAGGTTAGCATTGTCAGTCTCGATTATAACATTGGCATGTTGAGTAGGATCCCGCAGTTTCAGACCCATAAGGAGAGCTTGGACTTCAATCTTCGGCGTCGAAACAACCACTTCAGTTTCCATGTTCACCTTCTGAAAGCAAAACATTCCAAAACATTCCCTTTTTGTCAAAAGTTTTGTACTGTACGACTATCCCAAATATTATTATTACTATGATTTTTTCAAGATGGATGGACGCGGCAAGGCACGCATTTATGGTCTAGTATTACTTTAATATCCATACCTTAACATTCATGCCGTAATGAAAATGCGTTGATATCATAAATGGTTTTTGACTATCCATATCATAATTGAGACACACCGAACCTTCACTATCAGCTAATCTCAAGAACTCGCACCGAATCAAAGAAACTCAAGAATAAGGAGCATTTTCATGATCAATTGCGCTTCACTTCTTAATCAAGCAAAGCAATGAATAATCTGTACAAATCCACGGGAGTAGGATTGTGCAATCGATCACGGTATATCCTCATGCGCAGGGGAAAACATGATTGCAACTGGATGTTATGTTTTTCCATCCACTGAAATCGGATGTAAGTTTTTATTCCCGTTTTTTTGCGTGAATTCAGATGTTGGATGGATGTAACTATGTAACTGGACGTAATGTTTTTTGTCTGTTTGTTTTACATCCAGACTGATAGACTGATGTAACTTTTTACACCTGATGAGCGGGTAAAAATCGAATTTTTTCCAAAAAAAAATGGTATGTCTGAAAGTGACTGCTTTTTAGCTAAAAATGTGGCTGACCACTATGTAGTCATGTCTTTGTGATTTCCACTTTGGTCGAGAAAAGGTAGTACTTTGAAATATGGATGTTTTATTTTGTGTCCTCTAAGATCAGATTGTTGATGGATACACCATCACTTTGTTATGTCGCAATCTAAATCTTTTGCCTACTGGGTTCCGATTGAGGGTGAATGTAAATCGTAACATATCAGTAGGATATCTCGTATTTATGATAGGTATATGTCATATATCAATTCCCATTATTGTTGAGATTGTATTCTTGATATACAAATAAATATATTACCATAACAGAGGGCCTAGCTATGCACGAGAGATATGGCACAATCTCAACCTGGCAATATCTGCTAGCACATATCTCGTACTTAATCACAAGACCCTGGCAATATCTGCTAGCACATTTCCTAGCTGATGTTTTGCCTATTCTATGAGGATCACGATATCTATCCTAATAATTGATTTGTTGTGATTGCATATTCATCCTCAGCTTGTAATCGATATAAATAGAAGGAATGCACCCACGGTAGAATAGAAAACTGATCACTAAACTTGAGCGAGCGAGGCAGCGTAGGAGCTAAAGGTTCTTAGGATTGCAGGCTTGAGGCGGCATGGATCCTGGGCCAGTCCATCGTTGCTTGGCTCCTCTCGTTTTCCTGCTTCTCTTGTGCCGCCATGGTGAGTTATCTGAACTGTGTACGAGTTCATATGTTTTCATCAAAGATGTTGATGAACTCTGAAACAAAACTTCTTCTTTTGCCTCATAGCGGCGGCGGTTGGGCCGTACTGGTGCGTGGCAAACCCGAACTCAACGGACGCGACTATAACGAGGGGGCTGAACTACGCGTGCGGGCAGGTGGACTGCTCTGCAATCCAGCCCGGCGGGAGCTGCTTTGTCCCGGACGACCTCCGTGACCATGCCAGCTACGCCTTCAACACCTACTACCAGAGGTCGGGTTCTAACCCGCGCAGCTGCGACTTTGGTGGCGGTGGCTTCCTCACCATCACCGATCCCAGCAGTATTTGGTGCAAGTACCCAGGCCCGTCGATGGAGCAAGTTCTAGTATGAAACATATCGAACTGTATGCAAACCCATATGTGTTTGTGTGTGGTGTGGGTCCACTGTGTAAGTCGTCGTCAAGTCTTAATACATCAACGGCCAGATGAATGTGGGTAGAAGTTGTGTTGAGCCGTATGTCGGATTGCCTGTCGGGCAATCGAGTAATAAACATTTTTTTGACGTCCTAGATGGGTGAATCTTTATTTTCCTGCAGATTTCATACTCCCTCCGATTCGCTTTAATTGTTGGAGAGCTAGTACTACGGTAGTACAAATTGCTATACAAACGACACTAATTTCATATCAGAGAGAGTAGTGAATTAGGACATCTATCTATCCATTATCTAATGGTGTTGTTCATCGTGGGAGTACCTCTCTGCGGCGTATACAAGGAGGTGCGATCGGGTACGCTATTGCCATACCTTGGCGGCCGGCACCACCTAAGGTCGGGATGAAATACCGTCGTCCAGTGATGTGGTTGACTACTTTACAAAATCGAGAATTGCGTTAGCGAAGCACCTCTGGAAACATGGAGTCGGACGGTGGCAAGATCGACAGCGTGAGGTTTTGGTGGCACATTTGCGCTAATGGCGGTGGGGCGGGAGGCTTCTACCATTCTAGAATTAGATGTTCTACAAGAAACATTATATAATTCAAACAAATGATTAAGCATAATCAGTAGGTTATGTCGCTAATGCATCAAACTGGTGGATTAAGTACCGATCTTTATCAGTGTTACTAGAGATGGGACAATCACTCCACGGTTGATTAGACGTACTTGATTGCTGGAGTTGGGGAAATAAGTACTATATTTTTAATGGTAGGTCCTCTTCGGCATATTAGAACTTGGAAGCCTAGACAATAAAGTAACCTGGTTGCTAGACGTACGGTGATTAGTTTCTTGTGAGAAACTGTTACCTCTGTTTACAGCAGATGAAGTCGTCTTAACGGCATCGTAAACTTGTCCTCTTGGCCTTTCTATTATGCAACTGATACACCTTCAGGGTGTATTCTAAAAAAAGGACAATAAAGTATTGCATTTTTAGGTTTGCAAACGTTTTATGTATCCACTGCCCCTATTTCGATACCGCATATGCTTTTCGAGGTCTAAATTTAGCCACTAATTTGACCAACGAAATATTGATTTTGTGTCACAAAATTATACCATTGCACTCATATTCGAAAAAAATTCTGACAGTAAATTTTATATAACTTTAAACACATAAATTGTTGGTCAGATTTGTGGTCAAATTAAAAATAAGGAAAACGAGAACCTCACCTGCATTGGGACATTGGGACGGAGGGAATATCCCCTGAACGGAAATATGGATCAGTATGGAAGCTCTAGAAGCTAAGTACGGCACAATTTTTATAATATTTTTTGGCATCTTATTGCTTAAACTGTTCCCAAAAATTTATAAGCAACAAAATAATACGTTACATTTCAAAAATCGAAATACGTCTCGGCTAGCTGCGCAATTGCACGGGTCACCCGTCTTGTTCGGCTGAAGTCACTAATCAACATATTTATTTAGGTGGAACAGGATTTCTACTTCTTTCCTGGGAAAAACGTCCATCTCTAGTATAAATATAGACAACTACAAGTTGGTCAAAATTTGGTACTTCCATTTGCTCAGAGATTTCAAGTAAGAACAGTCAAATCAACCGTAAGATTTCAAGTAACAACATCCAAATCACCATTTCCTAATATGAATGAGTGTGCAGGAGGAACTAGACACTACTTTAATATAGTAGAAGCTGAGGATCAAACTCACGCGCTGCCTAGTCCACCATCTGTGGTGCTAGCCAGTAAGCCCCTGGGTGACTTCTCTATTGTGCAAGCAGGTAACTAAATGAACAAAACAGAAAAGGTAGACGGAATATGAAATACTCAAAGATCTTAGGAATAACCAAAAGAAAACAACTACGGACATGAAGTTCTCTTCGCAAGACACCCAATTAATGTGTCACAAAGATCTCTTTTTTTTTCAGCTTGTTTCTTTGCTTGTTGCTTTTCAGGTTATTTTGAGCTACGGGTAAGAGGTAATAATATTTCGCATCATGATCCATACCGGCAGAGATTTTTTAACCAGTCTATCATATTAGTGTGTTTGTAAGCTTCAATGTGTTCTAGTTAGTTAACTTCTTCTGATTTTTTTAACATGACGGGAAAAGGAAATAAAATATTGAATAAACCGTGCCTTGCACAAGATATTTAGAATAAATGAAGACACCGTAATTGTACTTATTTATAACATCACTAGCCGTATTCATCCTTTTTTTCTTAATTTATTGACCAATCATGATAATTCAAGGGTTGCGAAGCTTCAAATTTTTTCTCAACATCATGTCCTTTCCATTTTACCATTAAGAACCATGGCAAATCGGTGCATCGTAGAGAGAAGATAAACATCTTCAAAGTTTGTATTGCCACAAGCGGAGCATGGTTACAAGGAAAACCAAATGAGCTCTGGTTCCAACTCGACCCTATGTTTGAGGATCTCAAACGTGACTCTTCAGGTTAACTTGATTAGGAGCTGGTGGACTGAGGTGGGGAAAAAAGCATAAGTCTGCTTTTATATAAAGATTTAGCATGCAATTTATACTGTAAGAAATCATGGCGCATGTGAAATTAAAGAGTTTAGTAAACCAGAGAAATTTTAAACAATTTCCCCTCTTCTGAATGAGAGGGTAGATGACCTACCATGTTCGTAGAAAAAACAGAGATGATTTTCCTAAACACAGTTTGATGACGACAATGAATGAACGTAATTCTTATCAACATCTTTCCAGTTATTTCTAGACCTAAGTTTAAGTGAAAACTCGGAGGATACAAGCAAAAAACTAATTTGGAAACAGTAACCAATCATGAACCATACACCACGAGGCTAGTTAGACCTACCTTTCCTGGTCGAATACATACGGTTGATTTTTATGAAACATTAGCTGTTTATTTTGTTTCACATTCACCATTTTGTGACGAACTTTTCTTAGGGCGAAGTAATTGTGCAACACAGTTCCATTCGCCATTGACGTACGATTGTAGGAATGTTATCGGTCAACATGTTAATAATTTTTAGCATCCGTTGCACCGTACATGGTGGCTTCAACAAGTTGTAGGTCTATTGTTTCCCATTTTTCAATTTATGGGACTAATCTGCACTTTTGGACAGGTTGTGGGATTTCAGGTGCATATAGCTCATTGTTTTACATATCTGTCATAACGATTTTCTTTTACGTCGGTTAAATTCTCGTCAATCTAATAATCTGAGTGTAGTAATTGAATGCACGGACATTTGTGCATTGTTTCTTTCAGGTAACCAAACAGTAAATACTTTTTAGGAAAATAAATAAGCATACTTACATTAATTACTAGTAAATCACAATAGGTATAGGGTAAGTACATACTATTAGCAAAGTAAACAGGGGACGAGCGGCAGCTTGACCTCGGGACGATCGCAGTGTGGCAGGGCTAGAGGCGGCGGCCGCGTGGGAAAGGCAGGCAGCCGCAGGGGAGTAAGAGTCGGAGAAGTAGTAGGCGTCTCAAGCAAGATCTTTCCCGAGCCGAATCTTTTCCCAGGAAATCAACCGGTTTAGCCTAGAAAACCTCATGGATTAGGACGGAAGTCTAATTGTATACCCACTTATGGGCTCTAACCATGGAAAAAAATAGCGCGCTATAGCGCCGCTAATAGCACGCTATAGCGTTTCAAAAATTGTCTCGCTAAATAAATCGTGTACAATATCTCGCTAATAACATTACAACGCGATATAGCACGCTAATAGCATATTTTAAGGCCGGCGCTATTTTTCTGTAGGGCGCTATTTTTTTCCTTGGCTCTAACATGAAGAGAACAGGTGGAGCAAGGGCTGATGGAGAGGACAAGTTTAGTGGGGTGACTTAGAACGACGTACCAACTATCACAAATCTAAAATGTGATAAATTTCATACACGAGTAATTTTGTCCATCTTGAGTATGTAATAGTGACTTTGTGGTAAACAAGGTTTGCTCATTTCTGTCTAAACCCAATGATGTTCACTTGGAAGTAGTTAAACACATTCTCTGTTCTAAGAGGCTCGGACAATAAAGAGTTCCGCTTCATCCGTTCCTCATCAACACCGTTGAGTGTCTTCAGATGAAGAATGGACTCACAACATGGATGGTCGTCGATCTACCCGAGGTTTGGCTGTGTTTTTGGTCATATGCTCGTTTCATGTAGCGTTGAGAAATAACCTAATGTATCTCGCTAGAGCACCTATCTTGTGGTTGATAACCTTGGAGACAAATATCTCACTACCAATCTGACATTTCATGCCAGGACTAAATATATTATTGAAGTTGATTTCCATTATGGTCCAGAAAAGGTAGCACCTTGAACTCTTCATGTTCACTATACGCCCTCCGGTTATCAGGTTGTTGGTTGATTTACAAAGCCAGTTACGAAACATATGTTCACTCAGTTATGTCACAATAAACCTTGTGCCTACCAGTTTAGAATAAGGGTGAATGTAATCTGGAGACTTCTCGATGGGGCATTAAGCCTATGTGTTTGTAATTGATTCTCATTACTCACGTAAACTCTCTTTCTATCTAATCGGACGGAAGAACGACCTCCCTTTTAACCTAAAAATGATATGGCGCGGTTGAGATTGAGGGCAAATGTTAGTGCAAGGATTTCCTATTTAATCACAAGATTGTAGTAATATTTTCTAGCATATCTCCTACTGCATCACAAGATCTAGTAACTAATTCCTAGCATATCTCGTACTAAATCACAAGATACTAGGAATATCTATCTCCTGCTTAATTAATCACAAGATCCTAGTAATAATTCCTAGCTAGCATATCTCGTACTAAATCACAAGATACTAGTAATAATATTTGCACTGGTGGTCACACAACTCGACAACTATGTGCACTTAAGTCACACAACTGGATAACTGAATTTTTTGGTCACACAACTCGTCATCTGGTGCACTTAAGTCACTGACCCCACCTGTCAGGCCGTTTTCCGTTGAAGTTGATGCTGACTGGACACGTAATCTTACAAAAACCCCCTGTATTTTTGGACATTTGCAAAAAAAAACACTGTATTTTTGGACATTTCAAAAATTCAGGGGTTTTTTTGAAAAAAAATACAGGGGTTTTTTTGCAAATGTACAAAAATACAGGGGGGGTTTTGCAAAATTACGTGTCCAGTCAGCATCAACTTCAACGGAAAACGGCCTGACATGTGGGGTCAGTGACTTAAGTGCACCAGATGACGAGTTGTGTGACCAAAAAATTCAGTTATCCAGTTGTGTGACTTAAGTGCACATAGCTGTCGAGTTGTGTGACCACCGGTACAAATAACTCATCACAAGATCTTAGTAATTAATATCTCCAAGCTAGTGGTTGCCGGGAATAATTTGTGGTGATTGCATATTGATCCTCAGGTTGTAATCGATATAAATAGAAGGACGAAGGCACCCACGGCAAGACAGTGACTAGACTTGTGCGAGCGAGGCAGCGGAGCAGCTAAGCTAACTCACTTCAAACTCGCGCTAAGTTTCTTTTGGTAGAGGTGTGGAGGCTTGAGATGGCATCTGGCATGGGTCCTAGGCCAGTACTTCTTTGCTTGGCTCCTCTTGTCGTCCTGCTTCTCTTCTGCTGCAATGGTGAGTTGTCTGAATTGTTCATCTATCAGTTGTTTGGATCTCACGAAGAGGGTGCGAGTCAGTAGTTTGGTGTTGAAATCTCATCAAAGATGTTGAACTCTCAAACAAATGTTTTCTTTTGCTTCGTAGCGGCCGAGGGGAGCTGGTGCGTGGCAAACCCGACGGCGACCGACGCGGTGCTGCTGGCGGGGCTGAATTGGGCGTGCGGGCAGGGCGGAGCGAACTGCTCTCCAATCAATAACGGCGGGAGCTGCTTCCTACCGAACACCGCCCATGACCATGCCAGCTACGCCTTCAACGCCTACTACCAGGATCACCCCGGCGCCCGCAGCTGCGACTTCGGCGGCGGCGCCATCCTCACCAGCACCGACCCCAGCACTGGCGCGTGCAAGTACCCGTCGAGGTAAACAATAGTAAATCCTAAGAAACCGGTCGAACTATACGCATGCAAACCGATCGATCATGCTGACAATCATTTCATTTGCTTTGAATGATCGATCCAATCTCAGCGCCAGCCATGCAGAAAGGCGTAACATTGGCGGTCGCAAGGTCGAAACAAGGGATATGGTGTAAACTGCACGACGGCGCCATCGAAGATAGAAAATTGCAACCCGATGGCGATGTGTGTGTGGTGTGGGTCTTGAGTAAGTTGTGTGAGTCTTGTAATACATAAACGGCCAGATGAATCTGGGTAGAAAATGTTGAACTGTACGTCGGATTGCCGTGGGGCAATGGAGAAATAAATATTTTCTTGAGATCATAGATGGGTGAATTTTTATTCCTGCAGATTTCATGAACCCATGAAATATTGAATTAGGTCATTCGGCCGAAGTCCTCTGATATCGGTCAAAAAGTACTAAACAACATTGATTTTGTCGATTCAGCATATTTATTTGGATGGAAGACAGTTCCTATTTCTTGCCACGGAAAAACCTCATCTCCAGTAGAAATATAGACAACTACAAGTTGGTCAAAAGTTTGTATTTCAATTTATCCAGAGATTTTGTAAGACCATTCGAATCAAGCATAAGATTTCAACTAACACCATACAAATGACCATTTCCTAGCAGCCTACTGATATATGAATGAGTTTGCACTTTGCAGCTAATATTAAGATGAGTGGAGCAACTTTTTCACACGCTCTATTATGCAAGCAGGTAACTAGGGTGTGTTCGGTTTTAGAATTAGGTGGAACGGAATGGAACCGTTCCGTTCCTGCAGCCCGTTCTTGTGTTCGGTTGAGAAAAGGAATGGAACGAGATGGTTCCTCAGAAGGGAATATTCCTCTAATATGCGGAACGAGGTGGTTGAAATAGTGAATTAGGGCATTCAGCTGAAGTCCTCTGATATCGGTCAAAAAGTACTAAACAACATTGATTTTGTCGGATTCAGCATATTATTTGGATATAAGACGGTTCCTATTTCTTGCCACGGAAAAACGTCATCTCCAGTAGAAATATAGACAACTATAAGTTGGTAAAATTTTTGTACTTCACTTGTGCAGAGATTTCAAGTAAGAACATTCAAATCAATCATAAGATTTCAAGTAACAGCATACAAATCACCATTTCCTAGCAGCCTACTGATATATGTATGCGCACAACAAATATTAAGATCAGAGAAACAATTTTTTCGCATGCTCTATTATGCAAGCAGGTAACCAAATGAATAGAAAGTAGAGGTAGCCAGAACATGTATCACAAGATCTTACGAATATCCGAACAACCACGGACATGAGTTAATTAAGGTCATAGGTAAAAAAAAAATGTTGCATAGTGATGTGTAATGGAAGAGATTTTCAACCACTCTATCATATTAGTTTGTTTGCAAGCTTCAACGTGTTCTAGTTACTTAACTTGTTAAATTTTTTCTGAACTTTTTCAACGTGACGGGAAAAGGAAGTAAAAACATTAATAAATTGTGCCTTGCACAAGATGTTTTATAAAAGTAAAGACACTCGTAATCTCCACAACTGATTTGCATCGAGATTTATGAACTTCTCTAGGGTGTATGGAAGCAAACCAGGGCAGAGGCAGGATACATACTCAAGGGGGGCCAACGAAGCTAACTTTCCTATAAGGGGGTTGACCTAGCTAATCTCTTTGTATTAGACCATATAATCTGCACTTAAACTGCTATATCCCTTTTGCGGCATATGAAGGGGGGGGGGGGGGGGGGGGGGGGGGGGGGGGGGGGGGGCTGGCCCCTACTGGTCCCCCTAGCGCCGCCACTGAACCAGACCCTGTATTTTGATATATTATTCTTATCATCTATCCTAACATAATTTATGACCGAAAGATTTGTACATAAGCACGAACGAAAAACAATGTCCACATAAGGTAAAAAAATGTCCACATACAACTAGAAAAAACAAGTGAACGACGAAATAACACACACGGAAGGGAGAAAATAGGAGCAAAGAAACATCCGTAACAGTTGATGGGCCTAAATGGGCCTTCCCTCCTATCCCAGGGGTACACGTAGCTTCTATAGTTTCCGTTGAAGGTGGCAACAAGGAGCTCCCCACTACGACCTCGAGTGCGGACGCGCTCCAGCGTGAGCCAGGCTTGTAGTTTTGGCTGCGGTGGGAGGACCACAGGAAGCGCCCGAGTGTGACACTACCAAGCATAACACGAGCGTGAAAAAAAAAACAGGAAAAAGCTGGACTTAGACTACCACATAATTACTGCAGCGTGAAAGTAACATAGCAACCTATGAACCATAAAAATGCATGTAGCGTAGATGCAAAATGGCATGCACAAGGCAACCTTTGGTTTGTCTGATGGAAGATGGATGCAGGGACTGCGGCGTATGAACAATGAAGAACAACTTGATCAGTTCGTCCAGCTTTGGTCCTGCATATATACAGGACGTCATCCTCACGGAAGATCGTGACACCATCTCTTGAAACGTCACAGTGGATGGCCAATATTCAGCAAAGTCGGCGTATGCGATGCATTTCCATGGAAGAATAGGGCAACCTGAACTTGAATATGTCTGGAAGATCCGTACTGAAGGAAAATTAAAATTTTATTTCTGGTTGGCACTTCAGAATAGAAATTGGACCGCTGAGCGGCTGTGAGCCAGAGGCCTCCCCCACGACGACCTCTGCTGCCTGTGTGATCAACTCTTTGAGACTTCCTCGTATCTGGCGCTGGCTTGCCCTTTTGCTAAGGAGGTTTGGACATGGTTCAACTCAGACTTTCCTCGGGCTGTGCAGTTGGCTGCAAACCACCATGATCTAGCACAATGGTGGGAGGCAGCTCGCTGGGGAAAATACGATGAACAGAAGAAGCGAGACATTTGGCACATCTGGAAAGAAAGAGGCAGACGGATTTTCGAGTCACAAATGAAGCCAGCGAGTGTGGTTGCTGGACTAGTTAAGGCTGACTTAGAGTTGTTGTTCCTTGCAAAAGGAGCGCAAGACGGGATTTCACCCCGATAGTCTAGTCATGTTGTGTGTGCTCAATTTTTGAGTGAGTTGTATACACCTCGATGAGGTTTTTTTCCCTCTCCTATAATGTCAATAAAAGCATAGCTCCTGCTGTCTAACGTCAAAAAAAAAAAAATGGCATGCACCGGCGCGCATGGGGCTTAAAAAGGTACAACGTCACTAAAGTCTGCCATGGTTCAACTCGGGAAAGTTAACCATGGGGACACAAGCTAGTTCTTCCTCTTCCTCTTCCTCTCCAACATGCAATTGGTTTCGCACCATTCTATCTGTCTTCTAAAAAAAAGGGCTGTACAGGCCAATCAACTTAACATGATCCGAAAACTTGTATAGATCCAGTTGTAAGCGACACAAGTATTACTCAGGGTGGGATCCACCACGGTGTCCCTGACGAACGCCCGAGCTCGCCACGCGACAACATGAGCTGAGCGCGAAGGAACAGTAGCGGAGGCGGGATTTCTTTTCCGTTGAAGGTGGCAACAACAAGGAGCTCCCCACTACGAACTCGAGTGCGGACGCGCTCCAGCGTGAGCCAGGCTTGAGGACCACAGGAAGCGCCCGAGAGTGAGACTACCAAGCATAACACTGAGCGTGCAAAAGAAACAGGAAAAAGCCGGACTTAGACTACCACATAATTATTGCAACGTGAAAGTAACATAGCAACCTATGAACCATAAAATGCATGTAGCGTAGATGCAAAATGGTATGCACCGGCGCACATGGGGCTTACAAAACGTTCAACGTCACTAAAGTTTGCCATGGTTCAACTGAGGGAAGTTAAATATTGTGACACAAGCTAGTTCTTCCTCTTCCTCTCCAACATGCAATTGTTTCGCACCATTCTATCTGTCTTCTAACAAAAAGGGATGTACAGGCCAATCAACTTAACATGTAAGAAGACTTGTATGGTTCCAGTTGTAAGCAACATAAGTATTACTCAGGGTGGGCTCCACCCCGGTGTCCCTGACAAATGCCACGAGCTCGCCATGCGACAACATGAGCTGGAGTGCGAAGGAATAGCGGAGGCGGGATTTCTTTTTAGGTATGGCCGCCGCAATGATTGCATGTACACAACAACACTTAAGTTGTATATTTCATCAGTGACAATACCTATATAGGGTAAGTTTGAAAAATTTGAGGTGTGGCGGAGGCCAAACCTTGCCATATTGCTGCCTCCGCCTCTACGAAGGAAGGTCGAGCGCCACACTGAAGGGTATGATGATGAGGTCGATTGCAAGGTTTTGATGATTTAGATGGTAAGTGTTAAGAAATAGCGCATCGTCTCAGCTCTCATTTAATAGTAATCATTGGTCAATTTTTTTTTCTATAACTGAATAGGCAAAGCTCACACATGACTAAACTACATGTAATACACTGATGAATGAGATTGTACACACAAGTGTTCTGGATGTTAGATTATAAGCCTATATGATTGTTATGATAGTTTAGAATAGAGATTGGATCTGTTTCCATAGACCTGACTTGACTTGTACTCCAATATGATCTCTGTATGCCTATATATACTCGCCCATAAGTCTCAATAATTCTACACTGGACATGTATAGGAAACTTGCTAGAGCAGACATGCATGTGGTACATGTTCGCCGTCGTGATTTCCCACAGCCCGCACTGGTACGTTTTGGTTGGACGTTTTTTCTTTTTCTTTTGCGGGTATGTTTGGACGTTTTAGCAATCATATTCGTTTTGCTTTAAACAGTTTGTGTGTACACATCCCTTCCCCAAAAGTTTGATGGCGAAATCACAATCTTTGGCATAAGTGGAGTAGCATAATAACTGGTCTATATATGGGGCAGGGTCAACCATGCATAGCCTCTTGAATCCATCCGCTAATGGCCAAACAAAACTATATCTATCATGCGACGGCCGGCGGCACCCACAAGTGAAGAATTTATGTTTTGGTTCTGACGGTGAGCTAGCCGACCTGCTTCTTCTGTGTGTTGTCCATGATCATAGATACCACATCCAAATCATGAGATTAGGACGGTAACCGAGAAACGAACGTAGTAGTGGACTATGGTGGCTTGGGGCTTATACGGCTGGCTAGTGTCGGAGCCGAAAGCAAAGAGCTTTAATTGTATCGATGAGGCCAATCTTTCTCCACCGAGAGTCCGAGCCGGACATGGCCGGCACAACCCGCTGGAGATCGAGATTGCCACCAACGTATCTCGATCACTCACGCGCGGGATCGATGGCAACCCTTTCCACTTCCCATTGGGTGTAGTGTACCGGCCCGTACGGTGCCTCGTCACGCTTTGCATGCCTTGAAAAAATTACTGCTCCCTCCCATCCTTAATAAGTAACTTAAAATAACCATATTTCAGAACTGTGACATTTAATTTAAATCAGAGGGAGTACTTTTTTGTTGTCGACCACCCTTACTAATTAATTTTCAATACCAAAAAATCAACGTTTGATCGATGTTGTATGCAAATTAATTGAAGTCGTAGATAAGATAAAATCAAACGCTTAAAGAAACCGATGATGTACATAGGTTACTTGCCCCATAAACATTTTGGAAATGCCTTGAGCGGTTAGATACAGAAGATACTTAATCTCGAGTAGCAGTTACATGATTTTCATCATTGAACTATTTTGCAAAAACATTTGGTGGCTAAAACGACGGAGGGTGACTAACTTTGCATAGTGTTCGAGTTGCACATGATTTATGTGAAATAGCATAGCAGATGGTGTTGATCTCATCAATAAGTATGCTAAAAAGAATGATGACAACAATTGGATGGTTGAAATAAGACTACCCATAGTGGGAGTAACATAAGTAGTAACATACATGCCACCTAAGCAAAAAAGATGATGGGCAGCTAATTAATGTGGAGAGAGACAAATAGAGTAACATAGGTATTACTCCAAAGGGTGGTAACATCACACACCTCAAGGCAAAATGAGTCTACAAGCTAATAAATGCTATCATGCATGACACCACAAATAAGTTACTACCCACTATGGAGATAGTAACATAGGGTAGTAACATAGCTATGTTACCACTCAATGTTACTTCCCACTATGAGTAGTCTAATTGATAATTGGATAACTTGCATATAGAGATAAACTATCATTAATAAATGTTCGTGGGATCACGTGGACAATTTAATGAATGAATGGACTAGGTGGATAGCTTATATAGAAACATAGACGATCATTAATAAATACTACAGGAGATGATGTGGACAATTGGATGGCTCAAAATGCATAAGTAGATAGTGAAGAAGGAGAGAAACGAGAGATGGCACAACTAAATTTATTCATATGCGTTGCTTTGTATATGTACAAGATTACAGAGAAGATCCGATCTACTTAACCCTAGCAACGGTTACAACCAAAGAATATATGCGTTGAGATAGCAAGATAAGCTAGGATTGGCTCCCGGGTGCATATGCTCCTGATATGTTTCAAATTCAAAAAATATGAAAATACTTCAAAAAAATCTAAAAACAATTAGTCACAAAGATATACAAGTGTTCAACATTCCTGCAAAATTTCGGAAGGAAATAACATTTCTGCGCTCTTTGCAAAAAAGACAAATATGTGCTTTGAAAAATGTATTTTTAAATCTCATTTCGCCACAGATTTTGTCTTTTTTGCACAGATCACAAAGTGTCATTTCCTTCCGAAATTTTGCACGGATATTGAAAACTTGCATATATTTGTGCCCAAATTTTTCCAGATTTTTTCGAACTGTTTTCATATTTTTTTAATTTTGAAAACTATAACATGAGCATATGCACCCGGGTGCCAAAGTGAATTTCTGAGGATCCTAACAATATTAGTTAGCTCTTTTACAGATAGCTTGTATGTAAAATTAGACTATCATTAATAATGTTAGTGGAGGTTTACTTCATAAAAGATATAGATAGAAGCACCCACACTAAAATATTTAGTGGGGTTTTACTTTGTCGACATGGAAGCCTCCCACCACTGTTTCCACATCATCTTTTCCCAATGTTTTCTTCAACATTTATTTATTTATGTATCGATTCCTGCTATGGCACCATCACAGTAACCTCGAGCAGCCTTATAATGTCGAATATGTATATCCACGGCACGTGATTATTCTGACCCGCCAGGGTGGCCCACGTGGTGGTAAAGTTGGAAATTGCATATCGCGGCCTAGTAGGTCGAAGCGCAAGAATAAGGACTATTCCGGCTAGTGAAGAGTGTAAGACGAAGCCGGAGTGAACAGTCACCTTGGAGATCAAGATCCGGCTTATGTCGTACTAGTTTAGGACTCTAGGACTTAGTCTATTAGGAATTTCCTCATAAGCCGGGGCATGATCACTTTATCAGCCGGTCTACGGAAGCCCTGGGGCTAAGCTCTCAATAATTTCCTAATTGTAAGTTTTCACACATATCGACTTATAGTGAGTTATAGCAGCATGCAGGATCTCGCCGCGGTTGTGAGATGCGAAGTTGGCAAACTATGTGCAATCCTGTCACCCCCCCCCCCCCCCCCCCCCCCCCCACCCACCCACACATCTCTATGTTGGCTATGGCATTCTCGTATCTGCCTGCGGTAGCAACACCATGACAGTAGGCCCACCAAAAACCTTCTCAACCTCCTTAACAATGACACTCTTGTTCATGGAAACAAACAACAACCTGGAAATTTACTGGAAAAGCATTGTCAACAATCCAATGGTCCTCCAGAAATTTGTTAAGTCCCCTTTCCCACTTGTATTTTATAGCAAGGCAAGAAGAGTTTTTTTATCTCCATCAGCTCTTGCCAAAATGTGAATCACTGGGTTGTTTCTCGACCTAAAATAGAGTTTGCTTATGCGAATATTCTGAGACAAAATACACTGCCACATATGAGTTTCATTGAGGAGTTTCCACATCCACTTAGCTAAAGAGAAATGTTCATTATTTCCAAATAAAGGATCCCCAGCCGGCCCATGTCTTTTGGCAGGCAAACCTCTCTACAATTTACCAAATGATATTTTTCCTCTCTTTGTGCCCACTCCACAAGAAATTATTCCTAATTGTGTCCATTCTCTCCATAGAGCCAACTAGGACTCTATAAAAGGAAAGCATGTACAAATGAACACTTGTTAGCGAGGCATTGACCAGAGTGGTTCTCCTCTGTCCTGCCCCACCCCACCCCCCATTGCAAGCAATTTCCGTCGCCAACGACAAATCTTGGCACCCATTTTTTCCTCAACTGGCCTCCAGTTAGAAAGCCTTTTATTGTCAATTGGGACCCCAAGTATTTCATAGGAAATTTCCTCGAGTTACATGTCAATACATAGATAAACGCAACATATAACTTAATCATCAAATCTTTCATTTAGATTGCCGAATAACCGAGGAGCAAGAGTACACATTATTCTAGAATTAAACCATGCAATGCACTCAACTACTAGATTAGACTGGAGGGCGGCAGAGCTTGGGTAGAAGCAGAATATGGACATGCTACTATGCACTCGGGCCAATGAAGGGTAGCAGGTGTAGCCTAATCAAACAACAGACACACCCCGGCATATTTGCGCATGATCCGGTTTGGCACGAACTTCCTGGAAAACCGAGCTTATTGTCGTTTTCCATGTCTTGATCCAAGTTTCTGCCTGTGGAACATAAAACAAACCATTATTCTTCATGTTATTGTCAGACTCCGTGGTACTATAAACTAGCAAGCAATTAATTCACAATGACTTGGTGAATTAACCGTAAGCATCCCAAGTACTAGTTGTATGCACCAAAACTCAAAGGAAGAAAGTTGAACGAAAGGTCAAAGTAACTGAGGTGTAACAATTACAATAAGTCTGGTGATTATCTAGTTGGCGTACTTACATTGCCCATGATTAGCCAAGAAGACGAGAATAAGCACTGAAAGTACGATCGTTGTATGCAGCGGGTTCATAGATCTGGCCATGGAGGGTGGGTGCGGTGCTAGGCGTGTTATGTTTGGTGCTCGTCTATATAGCAAGTATTTATACCAACTTGATCAAGTAGGGGCGTCCTCGTTCTATACTCAACCATCAACACGTCTAGGGCAAGGAATAAAGTGCGCCATTAATCAAAAATCAAAGCGCAGATTGTTGAAATCTCGAACTTATGATCGATGCAAAATGTCCCATTAATGTAAAGATATTTGTGATACGATACTCTTTTTCATCCATATCTATACAAATATAAAAAGACCCAAAGGTGCAGATTCAACAAATCTCAGCCATCAACCATTTCAATCCAACGACCTATCTTGCTCGAATGGCGAGCGCTCAACATTTTTAGCGTGCAATTAATATTATACCAAACGCTACACAAACCAAGTAATTAAAGGGCAATTGATATCCTACCGAATATCAACATGCAATTAATTTTCTCCAAATATCAACATGCATTGAAAGTACGTATTTACTAGTATCAGAAGTATCTACTCAAATATTTGGTCAATTAACACGTCTAGGCAAGGAATAAAATGCACCATTAATAAAAAATCAAAGTACATATTGCTAAAATCTCGACACTTATCATCGATGCACAATGCCCCATTTAATGTCAAGATATTTGTGATACGATGCTCATTTTCATTTCTATAAATAAAAATATAAAAAGACCGAAAAGGCCAGATCAAAAATATCTCGGCCCTCAAACCATGTCAATCCAACGACCTATATTGCTCCAATGGCGAGCGCACAACAATTTTTAGCATGTAATTAATATTATACCAAAAGTCAACGTCTACAGCATCCAAGTAATTAAAGAGCAATTGATATCCTACCGAATATCAACATACAATTAATTTTCTCCCTAATATTACCCTGCATTGCAGCACGTACTGGTTTCACAAGTATCTACTCAAATATTTGGTCAATTAGCATATCTGAGTAAATACTTGAGATATTTGGTCAATTAGCAAATATTTGGTCAAATTTATCTTTAAAACCGTTTCGTGATAACAATATTGCCTATTTGCCCTTCGTAGTTATAGTGTATCGAATGAACCTATCTTAACCTCTAACGACGTGCAGTCAGATGGTGCATAGTCAGCTGGATGAAATGAGCCTGCAGTTGTGTATATTCACAAGCCGCACACTTTGTTCCGACGCCGTTGGTAATGCCCCGACATCGCCAAAACCTTTACTTGGGTTCCATAACTTACTTTTTGTATAACTGAAAACTTACTCTTGTGTCTCAATCCCCTCCGAACACTTCATTAGACCAGGCACGATTAGGCGATAACCTTTCAAAGCGACAAAAAAGACCATTTATGCCGCCATTGCATTGTTTATGATCACCGCTTCCATCGCGATCGAGCTGATGTCCTCACCGCCTGATATCATGATGTCCTTGGCAATGTCGTCGAGTTGCATGTACCCGTCCGGGTGCCGCACGCCGAGGTCGCCGGTGTGCAGCCAACCGCCGCCAAGGATTCGTTGGTCGCGTCTACGTCCTTGTAGTACCCTCTCATTACGGTGTTTCCCTGGAACAACACCTCGCCAAACGTCTTCTGGTCGGGTGGCTAGGTCCTTGACGTCGGCGGCCCGCGTCAAGACATAGTGCAACCATGCCTTGCCTTCAGCGGCGCGCTCGTCGGCCGGCAGCGCGTCCCACTCCGGCATCCATGTGCACACGGTGGCAAGGCACGCTCGGTGAGGCCGTAGACGTGGTACACCGTGAAGCCGAGATCCTCCATCCCGAACAAGACACGGGCAGCGGTGGCGCACCGCCCGTCATGACGTGCACCGTCCCTGGCAGCGGCCTCCGGTCCGCCGTCGGCGCATTGACGACCATGTTTAGCACTGTCGACGCTCCACCCATGTGTGTGACGCTGTGGCACGTGATGCTGTCGAAGATGACCTTGGTGGTGAAGTGGCAGTGTGGCACAGGTACAAGTTTAAGCCGCCCTGCATGGCAACGCCCCACGTGAGGTGCCAGCCGTTGCTGTGGACACACGATCAGGTTTGATCTTATGAGGTTGTTTGAGAGTTTCCAAAAAGGGAGCTACCTCTCTTTCAACTGAATTATGGTACAATTATTTTGTTGGCTAAAAAGGAAAATGCAGTCAAGATTCAGCAATATCGTCCCATATGTTTACTCAAGGTCAGTTTTAAAGTTTTCACAAAAGTTCGAACGAATAGGATTACGGCGGTAGCACAAAAGTTGATTCGACCTACCCAAACCGCATTTATGCCCAGGAGACACATCCTTGAAGGAGTGTTAATTTTACACGAGACTATCTATGAACCTCATAGAAAGAAAATGGATGGAGTGCTTTTGAAAATTGATTTTGAAAAGGCGTACGATAAAGTCCAATGGCCTTTTCTACAACAGGTGTTACGAATGAAGGGTTTTGATCCTAAATGGTGTCGTTGGGTGGACAAGTTTGTACGAAAAGGTAGCGTGGGGTCAAGGTAAATGATGACATAGGCCATTGTTTCCAAACTCACAAAGGTTTGAGACAGGGGGATCCCCTGTCCCCTATGTTGTTTAACATAGTTGCTGATATTCTAACCATTTTAATAGCAAGAGCAAAAGAGGATGGTCAGGTTGAAGGATTAATACCGCACCTAGTAGAGGGGGGTGTGTCGATTCTTCAATACGCTGATGATACTATCCTCTTTATGTCACATGACCTTGTCAAAGCGCCAAACATGAAACTCGTCTTATGTATGTTTGAACATTTATCAGGACTGAAAATAAATTTTCATAACAGTGAGGTTTTTTGCTTTGGCAAAGCTAAAGAGGAGGAGGAGCATTACACGAATCTTTTTGGTTGTGAACCTGGTTTCCTTCCCTTTCAAATATTTGGGCATCCCTATACACTTTAGAAAGCTGAAGAATGGGGAGTGGAAGGCTGTGGAGGACCGGTTTGAGAAAAATTAGCAAGCTGGGCTGGTAAGCTTCTGTCTTATGGGGATAGACTTATTCTGATTAATTCGGTCCTCACTAGTTTGCCCATGCTATCCTTTTTTGAGGTACCTAAAGGGGTACGCAAAAGGATGGATTTTTTTTCGGTCAAGATTTTTTTGGCAGAGTGATGGCCATAAGAGAAAGTATAGAGTTTCTAAATGGAACATCATTTGTAGACCTGAAGAACAGGGAGGATTGGGTGTAGTGGTTTTATAAATAAAGAATAAGAGTCTTTTGTGCAAATGGCTTTTTAAAGTCTTGTCAGAGGATGGAATTTGGCATGAGCTGATTGTTAATAAGTACTAGCACAATGCCCGTGCGCTGCTACGGACACAAGGCCTAACATGTCTTCAGAGATGTTGTCGTAAGAGCCATAGCCTAATAAATTTTTTTGCCTCTCTATTGATTTCTTTTGCCTCTCTATGGACCACTACGTGATTAAACGGTATGTCGGCTCCATTCCGAGAGACACCTAGTCGAGGAAATGAGTAATAAGGTGATGCATCGTATCGATGGTTCGCCCCCTCGCGGCGAGGGAAATTGGCCGGAGGTGGCCTGCAGGTACAAGATGACGACGGTGGCGTCATGGCCAGTTTTCCGAGGTTCCATAAATATAATAAGAAAATATAAAACACAATGGTTGCATTCATGTTTTTTAATAATCTACGTCACAACGGATACAAAATTAAAATATAAGAATTTGCTACTGAATTTAAAGTGTCAACCTCTGAGTAAATCCCATCAGTCCTCTAGAAAGCAATAGAAATAACCTAGTTTCATCAAGATTTTGGTGTTATACTCATTGAAAGTATATATGGCTTCACCCTAATTTTGGTCACCTATTTGTTCTTACGACTGGCTCTCCAAATAAAAAGAAACAATTGTTACTGAATTTACAAGTTCTCAATCAAGCTTCCTTTCATAATGGGCATCCAAAGTAAGGCACGGACCAAATAAATATGGTATATGAGACATAAGTTAATTCATACCTAGTTATTTCCTTAAAATCGCTACTGTTATGAAGATTTTCTTTAAATATAATACATCCGTATTAGGATCAGCTTATTTGAGAAAAATGATGACTGCACGTGCATGCAATCAACCATATGTCCTGGACAAGCATGACTCAAATATGTTTGACAATAACATTTAAGTTTTTCGGAGCAGGTGAAATCGAGTAGACAAAAAAGCTTGCAATATTGCAGATGGAAATCCTGATCACACAGCAGTGGAGGCGCTCAATCTCTTTCTCTCCTTCTCTCGCTGGTAGGTGGTAGCTGCAGAGCAGGACCACCGCAAGCAGGACCACCTGAAAGTCTGAAGCCCGTGCGAGTATGCGACCGACCTCTGATACACTTCTCCTCCTCCCCGCTCCACTTCGCCTGCAACCGGCCTCCCCTCCCCATCTTCTCCCCCTGCTCCACCTTTCCCTGGTGCCCTCTCCTCCATCGAGCTCCACGCGGCGTAGGTAAGCGACCTACTCGAGCTCGGAGCAGCGGAGGTGTACGACACTGCGACCTGGTCGAGCTCGACCAGGATGCCGGGTCGCGTACCGGCTGGAGAGTATAGCCTGCAAAATCGAACGACGTAGACCCTGAGGCGTCGCGGCTCGCCGTGTCTCCCTCCCAGAGCGCCTTCTCTGTTCAGCAGCGATGACTGCGGCCGTGGCGGCTGCGGGCGCGCGCCTTGGCGTCCACGCGCCGGGAAGACTGGGTATAGAGCGCGGATTCTCGGCGGCGCTTCTGTTCAGATATGGCGTGCGCCGGCGGGGGTCATGCTGCGGCGGCGCCATGACTGACGGAGGAATCGCCCACCCATGGTGGCGCTCCTGGAAGGATTGAGGATTTTTTTTTCTTATCACCGAACCGGAACCGGTAAGTCTCACTTGGCGTAGCAAAGGGCGTAATTAGGCTAACGATAAGGGGTAAAATCGGAAAGTGAAAAACGCACCATCACCTCAAGACATATTATATAGTAGAGATTTGCACTCTAAATCTCTATCTCAAGTAAAGGTTCAACCTTATGATTCTCCTTTCTAGAAAGGTCTTATGAAGGTTAAAAATGAGTTTTTCGATCGAGGATCGTTTACTGTTGGAAACGGAGAAAGTACCCGGTTTTGGGAGGATACATGGCTAGGGATAAGCCCCTTGCAGTGCAATATCCCTCTCTTTTCAATATTGTCCAGAGGAAAAATGTTTCGGTGGCAGCGTGTTGTCACAAGCTCCTCCAATTAACATAGGTTTTAGGAGAGCTCTCACTGGAGATAGGTAGGAAAGTTGATTACACCTAGTAAACCGGTTGATGGATGTGCATTTATAAGATGTTTCAGATGTGTTAAGTGGGGCTTGACTACATCTGGAAAATTTCTAGTCAAATCTTTATATCTAGATTATTTGAGTGATAATACTAGGTTCTTACGAAAGTATATTTGGAAGATGAAGGTGCCACTGAAAATAAAGATTTTCATGTGGTTTCTACACCTTAGAGAAATTCTTACAAAAGATAATTTCGTGAAGCGCAAATGGAATGGATGTGAAAAGTGTTGTTTTTGCAATCAAAAGGAGACGATTCAGCACTTATTTATATCTTGCACTTTTGCTAAGATGATTTGGCGCATTGAGTTCATGGCATTTAACATTTACCCCCCCCCCCCCCCCCCCCCCCCCCCCCCCCCCACACAAATGTTTCCAACCTCTTCGGTAGCTGGTTAAGGGGCGTAGATAAAAAAGCAAAAGTGCAAATTCGAGAGGGTGTTATTTTGGGCCATATGGAAAACACGAAATGATGTTATTTACTTTGGGCCATATGGAAAACACGAAATGATGTTATTTTTAACAAATGCAAATCAATCTTCTTTCATGCAGGTTATTCCGCTGGCTATCCATTGGATCCGTTCATGGTCTTACCTACAACCAACGGACAAGCAAGCCGTTTTGGATTCTGGTTGCAACCGGCTCATCTTGGTGGCATGGGAACTATATACCCAGTGCAGCTGGCGTTTTGATCTTAGGATAACATGTTGATGTAGTGTCATATCATGTTATCTTTGTTTTTTTAGATGGTTGATCACGGTATCAACCCTGTGTGACCCATGATGTAATCCTTTGTAACACCTGAACTTTAATAAATTAATAAAGGCTGGATGCACCAATCGATGGAGAGGCTGGGACTGCCCCTTTTTCTAAAAAAAATGGGCATGGTCCACAGGTACGTGTGCATGGGCGTGATGTCATAGGTGAGCACCGTTGCGATGGTGTTGAGCTAGGCGCTACGGTGGTTGCAGACGACGCCCTCACTACGGGAGGGCGGCTCGTTGCAGTGTGCCAAAAGCTTTGTCACACACGACAAAGAAAAACGCACGGCGTCTTAGCACACAAAACACACGGCAAAGAAATGCACATGACAAAGGCAAACAAAAGCACACGGTGAAGATAGGCACGGACAAAGACAACGGACACGTGTCCACCCAAGCAGTTACGGCAGGTCTTTGCCGTGTGCCGTTCATGGCAAAGATCTGACATCCTGTTTTCTGAAACAGCCCAGTGTCAGTCTTTACCATGTGCAAACATACGGTAAAGACCAAATTCCATTTTCTAAGTGTCAAAAATGACTTTTGTTGTGAAGCAAGTACAAAAAAATATGGTGCAAAATGAAACTCATCCAATTTTCTCGTTCTCTACCTAATTTCGTCTATTTAAACGACTTTATACCGATTTTTGAAAAGTAATCCAAATTTGAACTACAAGTGTGTGATAGTTAGCTCTGATTTTTTTTAAAAAAAAATCATTTTAAGGTACCCAAGTAGTGGTAATTTCACAAAACCGTCGATAGTTTTGAAAAATTCAACCCCTTTCAATGAATAGGCCCGGCGCCATTTTGACCATTTTTTCCAAAAAAACAAAGAAATTGTAAAAATACTTAAAAAAAGAAATCCTTTGACATGGAGTCATTTTATGTGTCCTAGTGTGGCTAGTCTTTCGTGGTTTCAACATTGCGTGGGACCATCTCCCTTGTCGCGTTCGGTTTCTTTGAGAGAAGTGTATATTTCAACCCTCAACTTATGCCGTAGTTTAATGTTTTACTATTGTTTCGAATTTTTTAATTGGGCAGGAGCATGTGAGTCATTCAAAACCGCCTTCTAAATATCAGAGGGGGGTAATTTGACCGGTATCAATAGTTGAGGGGTGTGTTCGAACCGGTTTTGAAGTTGGGGTTGTAAATTAAACTATGACATAAGTTGAGCGTTGAAATATGCACTTCTCTCGGTTTCTTTAGCCAGGAGAGGGACGGCGTGTGGAGCTCAGTGGAAGCGGTCGACGCCCGCGTCGAATGTCGGCCTGGATATAGGCATTTCCTATCATCTAGTGCACCCAAACCTTGGCTTAGCACTAAATCGATTTGTCTAATCTCCACTGCTCCTAATCCTGACCACTGCCAGTACCGGTGGTGAGTGAAACCAAGTGCGCCGCTGCCTACAAAAGAAGGCGCTGTTCTCTGTGCCAAATTGTGAGTTCCGCCGGAAGAAGAAGAACCCTCTCCATCCCTTCCCGGGCAGGGCCAACGGCAACGGTAACGCAGCCAATAAATTTCCGACCGATTTCGCGGAGTAGGTATATCCATCCACCTTCGCGAGGCGTGCTTGTGTTTGCGTTGTTTGTTTGTCTGTCGGCGGCGGCAGCGGAGAGGCGGCGATGAATCAGGTGCTGAGGTCCAGCGGCTCGGCCAAGTCGCTGTCGCGGTCACAGGAGCTTCCCTTCTCCTTCCCCGGCGTGGGGAACGCCAGCTCGTCGGCGAGCAGGAAGCTGTCGAGCGTCGCCAGCTGGCCGGCCAAGGGGTGGGACGACGGGAGCGACGACTTGTGGAAGAAGGAGGACGGCGGAAAAGAGGGAGCCCGCGTCGAGGACTTTCGGCCGTCGGGCGGTGGCGAGGACCCGCCCACGCGCCTCATCGGGAACTTCCTCCGGGAGCAGATTGCGTCCGGAGTGGAGGCGGCGCTCGACCTGAACCTGGAGATGGAGATGGGTGGTCTCGGGAGATCGTCAGAGCTCTACTCCCGGAAACGGGAGGAGGCGCGTATCCAACACCAGAGCTCATCGTCTGACTCCGATGACGACGACCGCACAGCATCGAAATCCACTCCAGCCGAACCATTATTAGCGCGCGCCAAGAGTAAGTCACGCTCCAGACTCTTGGACCCGCCGCCGCAATCACCTCGCGCCGTCGACGGGCAGCGCAAGTCGCCTGCCTTGCGACCTCCAATGTCCGGCCCGCACCCTTCAGGGCGTATGACCCGCAAGTCCGGCCAGCTTTCTTCCGTGGAGGAGGAAGAGGAGGACGACCCCTTCCTAGACGACGACATCCCCACGATCACTTGAAGCGCGGCACTCTCACCACCATACTTCAGTGGGTCAGCCTGGTGCTCATCATCGGGGCCCTGGTGTGCACCCTCACGATCAAGAGACTGGCCAAGGAGAAGCTCTGGGAGCTGCGCCTCTGGAAGTGGGAGGTCCTCCTGTTCGTGCTCATCTGCGGCCACCTCGTTGCCGGGTGGGCCATCCGGATCGCCGTGTTGCTCGTGGAGCGCAACTTCGTGCTGCGGAAGCGCGCGCTCTACTTCGTCTACGGCGTCCGCGGCGCCGTGCAGAACGCGCTCTGGCTCGGCATGGCCCTCGCCTCCTGGCACTTCCTGTTCGACCAGCGGGAGACACGCAGGGCGGTGCTGGCGCCATGGGTGACCAAGGCGCTCATCTGCCTCCTCGTCCTCACGCTCATCCGCCTCGTCAAGACGCTGCTTCTCAAGGTGCTGGCCTCCTCCTTCCACGTCTCCACCTACTTCGATAGGATTCAGGAGGCACTGTTCAACCAGTACGTCATCGAGACTCTCTCCGGGCCGCAGCTCGTCGGCGAAGACTACGTGCTCGCGGAGGTGCGTGAGCTCGAGCTTGCGGGCGCAACCATCCCCAAAGAGCTCCGTGCCGCCTTGCCACCACAAAAGAGCGGCCTATTACGGCAACGCAGCAATAAAAAACGTGTCTCCGGTTTAATCTCTAGAGGACAAGGAATGAAGCAGCTGTCGGAGGAGAAAAAACAGCGCGAGATGGACGAAGGGATCACCATCGACAAGCTCCACAGGCTCAACCAGAGGAACGTCTCCGCCTGGAACATGAAGAGGCTCATGAAGATTGTGCGGTTCGGGACGCTCACCACCATGGACGAGCAGATTCAGCAGGCAACGGGAGAGGCCCTCGGTGAGTCGGCGACGCAGATTCGCAGTGAACATGAGGCACAGCTCGCCGCCAAGAACATCTTCCATAATGTAGCCAAGCCTGGATCAAAGTAAGCATTTCTTCTTTACATCAGTGGGAGTAGTGTACTAGTATAGGTTTTTGTTTAGCTTTAATTATGGGGCACGGGCATTCCTTTCCATCTACAACTAGCATGGTAGTAACTGTTAACTGGGCTTATCTAGTGCACTGCTTTATTTAATATTCATTGCAAAGAGGATGTATTCGAACAAAAAAGTATCCCTGACGTGTATGAACCTATATATAATATGCAGGCACATATACTTGGCAGACTTGATGCGCTTCATGAAGCAGGAGGAAGCCATCAAAGCTATGCATCTTTTCGAAGGAGCACAGGAGCACTGTAGGGTCAGCAAGAGGTCTCTCAAGAACTGGGTGGTAATGAATTCATCATCGATCTCGTCATCTAATAAGGATAATCATTGACCTCAAGATGCGCTTCCTAACGTTTTTCGTATGGTTTCATCTATGTAGGTGAACGCATTCAGAGAGCGCAAAGCTCTTGCCCTCACGCTTAACGATACGAAACACGCTGTTAACAAGCTCAACCAGATGGCTAATGTTGTTGTTTGCCTCATTGTGTCTGCTCTCTGGCTTCTTATTCTTGGAATAGCAACCACACATTTCTTTGTCTTCATCGGTTCACAGCTTGTTGTGGCAGTCTTTGTATTTGGGAATACTCTCAAGACAATTTTCGAGGCTATTATATTCTTATTCCTCATGCATCCTTTTGACGTCGGTGACCGCTGTGAAATTGAAGAGGTGCAGGTAATGAATCTCTTCTTCGTGGCCATTGTTTGTTTGTTTTTTCGCAGCCATTTTTATTACAGCGTTATCAACCAGAGCATTACAAAACTCATATCACAGAGAGTGGATGCAAAATCATCCAGCGAAATAGAAAAACTATGTCGCATCCACGACAGTTTATATATCCTTGTTTACTAAATTGCATATTACCATTGCGCTCTATGACTGAAGTTTAAGCACCTGAATTTCAGGTCGTCGTGGAGGAAATGAATATCTTGACAACAGTCTTCCTCCGTTATGATAACCTTAAGATTTATTATCCAAACAGTGAACTGGCCACAAAACCAATTATGAATTTCTATAGGAGCCCGGATATGGGAGAAGGCATAGACTTCTCTATTCATGTTGCCACACCAGTGGAAAAACTGTCCATCATGAAGGAAAGAATATTACGGTGTGTATCTGAATTTGTAATTCGCAGTTCGGTTTTGCTGCTGATATTTACCACGTCGGTCGGACTAACCAATTTATTTTCACTTGTGGCTCCAGTTACATCGACTCCAAGAAGGAACATTGGTATCCCGGCGCCATGGTTGTCCTTAGAGATGTTGATGACACCAACAAGCTGAAAGTATCCATATGGCTCCGGCACACACTCAACTTTCAGGACATGGGGATGAGGTTCGTGAGAAGGGAGCTGGTGCTGCAAGAGATGATCAGAGTATTGAAGGACATGGGCATCGAGTACCGTTTGTTGCCCCGTGACGTGAATGTGCGCAACGCGCCCCCTCTTCAGTCCACGAGGATGCCCACGACATGGAATTATTATTCGTAAAGCATCTCTCCTGCCCCCTCTTGCATCCACAAGGATGTCAACGACGTGGAATTAAGCAGTCCTGCACGGAGAGCACCTTATGAAAGACCGAAATGCAACAGTCAAATTTCCTGCCTAGCAAGAGCGTGGATAAAGTGCCTGGTAGTAGCTAACCAGTAGCAGAGAGGGCATACCCCTTCCATCCCATACAGAGTGTATTTCCATCTTTATGGAAAGTCAAACTTCTTAGGTTTCTCGTGTTATACAAAAACGTACCAACATTTATACAATCAAATTAGTATTACTAGATTCACGATGCAATATATTACTCTTTGCGATGGAGTATCATCATATACCAAATTTTTTTATTGTTGTATTTAAACAGTTTAACTTTCCAACAAAGTTAAAATTACACTCTTTGTGACACAAAGGGGGTAGAGCTCTTCGTGTGCTTAAGGGAATCATTTGGTGTAGTCGTCTCTATTATGAATGCTTTGGTACTTGCATGCAGTAAACTGCCATCTCCTACTGATATCATCACATTAATTGCTAAATTCTAAATTCTCAATGATTTATCCTTGAAATCGTTAATCTGATTAGCAGTATGTTTACCGTTGAGTCTTCTTGATGAAGGCTTCAAATTTTGGTCTCATGTTTCTATGTTTTGACAAAAAGATGATCTCACTAGTTACCAGATTAAAATCTACCAGTTAACATGATAGTAACTCATAGTTATAAGGTAAATTGTATGTGTTTTTTAACATTTTAATGATACGAAAAGCTAGAGAACATTCATTGAAGTGTTTCCAACAATTGAAGGATGATATCATTCAAAAAAAAAGTAGTATCATGCAACCTTCCATGGGAAAATATCCGATGAAAACCAACTTTTGGTGAAAACCACAAAAATATTGTGTTTAATAGTTTTAAAAATTCTTAACAAAAACGCTTTACGATGGGAATGTAAAGTTCTATAGACGTGTAAATTGGCAAGTTGAAACTCAAAATTGTTTAGGAGTTATGAAAATAACGTCACTATTAACAAAAAATATCTCTATAGTTTTCCCTCCTGACTTCAATTACCAAGATATATTATAAGTTTCAAAAATCTTTTAGAGCAATCTCAGGTTTGAAAGAAAACCAAGTCGATTCACTTACAGGACTGGCCTTCCTCCATACAGCAAAGCCAACAGACACCGCGTCCCTTCATCAGCGTTGCATGGCCTTGTACGACTACGGCCTCATGGGGTGACGATGGGAGAGAACAGGGAGGAGACAGGGAGGAGTGGGTGGCGGCATGAATTAGCCCCCCCCCCCCCCCCCCCCCCCCCCCCCCGGCCCTATAGTTGGGCACGTGAGTTAGGTGGGGGGAAATCTCTTCTATCAATTTATGAGATTGAATCCTTTATGTATAGTCAATGCTGATACTTTATAATACACCGGAGGCCTACCCAATTTGGTACGACAAGTAATTATAGTGCACAGTTTTTTGATGTATGTGTCGACTTTATGTGATTTTTATTGTAATATTTGTACTACTAAAACATTCTAATAAAAAGATGTGTGCACCCATTGATGCAGAGGCTAGGGCTTAGCTACGATAGCTAGGTGCAAGGTTTGCATGGCTGCGGACGAGGACATGATGCATTCATTCATCAAATGCTCTCATGCAAAGAATTTTTGGAGGGAGGCAGTGGACTGGCTTCATGTGAAATTGCCAAAGCTCCATCCAGATACATGGTCGAGAGATTTTCTCTGTGACTCTCGTTTCACTGGTGAGGATCGAGCAAAAATCATAACAGTTATGTGGGCGATTTGGACTTCAAGGAACAACATCACCCATGATAAAGCTAGCACCGATCCAGTGCAGTCTATGAAGCGTATCCGGGAGGCCCTTGCTGTGCTTGATCTTCCGAGAGAAAGTGCCAGGGTGTTGCCAGGATATGGCTGGCATCCACCTGAGGAGGGTTGGATCAAGATCAATACGGATGCCGGAGTTAATCAGCTACTGGGGAAGAGTGGGGCCGGCGGGATAGCAAGAAATTCATCAAAGCTTCCTTGCGGCTGGAGTAAACAACACCCATGAGTGTCCGATCCGCTGGTGGCTGAAGCGCTTGCTTTGCGCGATGGAGTTATTTTTGCGAAACTTAGAGGGTTTGCGCAAGTGATTATGGAGGTTGATTGCCTGGATGTTGTCAACATGTGGAGGACACGCCAAGTTTCGCGCTCTGTGGTAGCACCGATTTTATTAGAAGTAGCAGAGCTAGCTAAAAGTTTTAATAAGTTTGATATCCATCATGTAAAGAGACATGCAAACGGTGCCGCCCATCTTTGTGCTAAGTTCGCTTGCACTTTGGAGGTGTCGGACTGTTGGATGGAGACTCGCCGCCTAGCTTTCTTGTAACCAGCGTCCTAGCTGATTACGTTGTATCTGAAGTTCATGAATAAAAGGTTCTGAAGTTCCCCGCAAAAAAAAAGGCTAGGGCTTAGCTCTCTTTCAGAATAAAAATAAAAAATTATAGTGGACTGATGCATGAGGGATATGGCGCAATCCCAGCTTTCCTGATTGAGACTGAGGGGAAATGCTATCGCAAATACCTCCTAGTTTAATCACGTTAGTGTGGTTGCCTACCGTATAGGGAATTAGGGACCACAAGATCCTTGCAATATGTCCTAAAATATTTCCTAGTTATGATTGCCTATTCTATGGGGATCATAATATCCTAATAATTAATTTGTTAGATTATTTCTTAGTTATGGTTGCCTATTCTATGGGAATCACTACAGGAATGGGCTAATACGCCGACGGCCTGAAGCCTTCGGCAAAGCCTAGAAAACCGTCGGCGTATGGCCCTCGGCGTTATACGTCGTCGGCTCAGGTCGTTTGGCCGTTGGCGTATAGATTGCCGTCGGCGTAGGCTATGCTGACGGCCCTACGCCGACGGCAAAACATCGGCATATGTTTTTCAGTTTTTAACTTTTCGAAAAAAATTGAATTTTTTTGAATTTTTTTAAACTTTTTGAACATTTTTAATTATATTTTATTTCTATTTCGAAATTTCCCACTTAGACACATATTTAATCTCTAATTACACACTTAATCATAGGTCAAAGTAATTATCATGGTCAAACTTCCCATTCGGTCACCCATCCTCAGATTGCTCCAGGCCAAACATGCTTAACTTTTGAATTACTTCAAATTAGCTGCCAAATGAAATGTTATAAGTTACTGACATTAGTATCCTATCAATCATATTAACCCCTCGGTTACGATATTACACTTTTTATTGTTTAAATTTTAAAATTTGTTTGAATAAGTAACAATGATTATGTAATAATATTTTGAATAAATAACAATAAATTTTATTTTACTCTATTTTCTTCTTTTTACATTTAATATGGAATAATTCATATCTTTAAATCTGTAAATCAAAAATTGACAAATAAAATGTCTAAGTCGATTAGAAAAATGAGAGGAATTCAAATATGTCATCCATATCATCTTTTGAATCATGTATATGACTTTTTGCAACATATTTTTGGTACTTGCTAAATAAAAAAGTCATTCTGGCACTTAAAAATGGAAAAAAAATGATATTTATAAAAATATTTTGAAAAAACTCAGTTTGCAATATTGTTTACCATGACAAGATACACCTATGTGTCAAATATGGGCACATTATCACAAACTATGACATGTGAATGGTCATAACTTGGTCATTTGACTCGCAACTTATACACGTTTCTAGATGATTGACCTTTTTGTTAATAAGTTTTTTGTAAACTTTGTCAAAACTCAAGTTTATCATTTATCCTAGCAACTAGTACACATAAAAGGACTCCATGCCAAATGATTTAATTTTTTGACTATTTTGTCACTTTCTTTTATTTTGTTGAAAAAATGTTAAAATGGCCACCATGCCTATTCATCGAAAGGGGTCGCATTTTTAAAAACTATCGATGGTTCTGTTATATAACCACTAATGGTGTATCTTAAAATGAATTTTGTAAAAATTTCAGAGCAAACTATCACACACTTGTAGTTTAAAATTCAATTAATTTCAGAAAATAGGCATAAATTCATTTAAATAGGCGAAATTAGGCAGAAACCGAGAAAATTCGTAATATTGCTGGATTATCCATAAAAGATGGTCTACTATGTGTGATAATTGGATGGGTGACATTTTCCACCATATTTTTTATACTTGCTTCACAAAAAATATCATTTTTGACAATTAAAACCTGAAAAATGATATTTATAAAACTAATTTGAAAAACCTCAGTTCTGCAACATTGTTGGTCATACCAAGATACACCTATATGTCAAATATGGGCACATTATCACAAACTATGGCACGGGGACGACCATAACTTGGTCATTTGAATCGAAACTTATACATGTTTATAGATGATTGACCTTTTTGTGAAAATGTTTTTTGTAAACTTTGTCAAAACTTAAGTTTATCATTTATCCTACCAACTAGTACACATAAAAGGACTCCATGCCAAAAGATTTAATTTTTTGACTATTTTATCACTTTCTTTTATTTTGTTGAGAAAAGGTTAAAATGGCCGCCGTGCCTATTCATCGAAATGGGTCGCATTTTTAAAAACTATCGATGGTTCTGTTATATAACCACTAATGGTGTATCTAAAAATGAATTTTGTTAAAATTTCAGAGCAAACTATCACACACTTGTAGATCAAAATTCAATTACTTTCGGAAAATAGGCATAAAGTCATTTAAATAGGCAAAATTAGGTAGAAACCGAGAAAATTCATAATATTGTTGGATTATCCATAAAAGATGGTCTACTATGTGTGATAATTGGATGGGTGCCATTTTCCACCATATTTTTTGTACTTGCTTCACAAAAAATGTCATTTTTGACAATTAAAAAATGAAAAATGATATTTATAAAACTAATTTGAAAAACCTCAGTTCTGCAACATTGTTTGTCATACCAAGATACACCTATATGTCAAATATGGGCACATTATCACAAACTATGGCACGGGGACGACCATAACTTGGTCATTTGACTCAAAATTTATAGATGTTTATAGATGATTGACCTTTTTGTGAAGAAGTTTTTTGTAAACTTTGTCAAAACGTAAGTTTATCATTTATCCTAGCAACTAGTACACATAAAATGACTCCATGCCAAAGGATTTAATTTTTTGACTATTTGTCACTTTCTTTTATTTTGTTGAAAAAGCGGTTAAAATGGCCGCCATTCCAATTCATCGAAATATCCACCCAACTCTTGCAAAAACGGTTAAAATGGCCGCCGTGCCTATTCATCCTAGCTTGGTTGTGTTAGTGATGCATGTAAAATGCATACATGAACTTTGCATTATATTACTTATATTTCAATCATATTTGGATCATATAAGGGTTATATCATTGTTTTATATTGATTTTGGGAATATTTCATTGTTTCCCTATTTTTCTGGAATTAACCCTGCACAGGCAGAAAACCCTATTTTCTATATTTTGATGTTTCAGGGACCCAAACAACGTCCAAATGACCTAATAATTTACGAGCATCAATTTTTGGAAGGAACAAAGCGTGGGAGCGAAGGAAGCGAACAAACGGAGGCCCGAGGGCCAGAAGAGGGGGGCCCACGCAGCCAGATTCCTTGGCCACGTGGGACCCACCATCTGGGCCCTCGTGGCTCCGTTGCCGTCGATCTTTTTCCCGAGCCTCCGTCTTGACCTAAAAACGACTATAAAAATAGTCCCCGACGCCCTTCGGAAAGGAGCGCCGCCGAAACACAGAAACCACGAAACAGAGAACTGGAGTTGCAGATTGGAGGGGGAAAACTCCGGCGGGGCGCTGCCGGCGTGGTCTCCATCTTCTCCAACGACTTCTCCACCGTCTCCATGATGAAGAGGGAGTAGTCCACCCCTGGACTATGGGTTTGTGGAAGTAACTTATGTATCTCTCCTCTCTTGAGCTTCACTAATTAGTACCGTATGAGCTGCTGAACATGATTACGGTCATCTATGTAATACCTTTATGGTGGATCTTTTTATGAGTTAATATATGTTTGAGATTGCAATAGTTTTGTTTCAGTTATGAAAGTAGATGCATATTATGTACCCCGTTCTTGTTTACTTGTTCTGATCAAGCATGTGTATGAGAGCGTGTGAGGGGAACGTGTGCATTAGTTGGAGTAACGGGGGTGGCAGTGCGATGAACGTGAGAGAAAGTTCCGCGATCCACTTGGGTTTTTACCTTACTTTGTTGCCTCACTAGGGATAAAGAAAAATACCTTGCTACCGGAGATGTGGGTGTGACCATTGCCACTACTCCATGACTAGATCTAGCATGTTCTTATTTTAACTTCATGTCATGAAACTTAATGCTATGCTCTGATTTATCTTAATTACTAAGGTGTTATGATTTAGTTCGCATCTTGGTGGAGTATAAGAGAGATTAATAAACAAAAAATCTCTATGTTAGGACGTGATGCCCATATAATTAGTAACTTGTCATGAAACCTTTTTGTTGCAATCTCATATGTCAATTCTAGTGTTCCATTGTCTACCACTTTATTAAAGAGAGAGTGCATTTGTGAAACCATGAACCCCGGTCCATTTTTAATCATAAGAAACACCTTTCCAACAACTTTTATCCACTTTACATTTTCTGCCATTTAAAAATCCAAAAATACAAAAACACTTTTATATCTTGCATTCACAATACAAAACCCAAAAATATCATCCATCATTATTTACACCATCCTTGCATATTTATTTATCATCATTGCATATTTATTTACTGTTTTGCATTCATTATATTTTCATATCATTCTCACACATTGTGCTTGACAACCACTTGGTGAGGTTGAGGGCACAAACAATTTATTTTGTTTTGTAGGTTTTCAAGAGAAGGATAAGAAGATAAATCTTTCACTACTGATTCCCCGAGAGTTCGATATTAAACCCTCGAGTCACCCCTCGTGGGGAAAACACGTCTTTCCTTACTACACACTCTGCACTTGGAGTCTCAACCTAACCTATTCTTTTGACGCAGGTAACTACGTCAAGGGCCATCAAGACTGTTTTCTGGCGCCGTTGCCGGGGAATCATTGCTGAAAGGTTTATCCAAGGTATCTCACAACAAGTCAACTTCATCACCAACTTGTGCAAACACCTAAGCTTGGGGAGGTTGCACCTACGTGAGCATCATCTTATCCATCTTTACCTTCAAAGCATTTTATTTTGTTTTGTTATTGTCTTGCATATCATATTTATATTTCGGTTTCATATTTTATTTTCAGTTTTGCATTTTGTGTTGCATTTGTTATTTCGGTTTGCATTGTTTAGTGTCATTTTATTTTCAGTTTTGCATAAAAAATTAAAAAAAACACATAAAAACTTGCATAATGGAAAAGAGAACCTTTTGGCCATTTAGTGTTAAGAACTTTCCTCAAAATATGAATATCCCTGTTGAAAAATTTGAAATAGATCATAATATCACTAAAATGATTTATGAACACCGTTTTTATGGGAAACCCAAGGAAGATCCTATACTTCATCTTAAGAAGTTTAATGAAAGATGCAAAGTGTTAAATTTGAACCATGCCAATGTTAATATGATTAAAGTTAAGCTTTTTCCCTACTCCCTAGCTGGAAAAGCCTTAGATTGGATATTAAGATGGCCACCTGGAAACTTTAGCACTTGGTTTAATTTAAAAGCTTCATTCATTGAAAGATTTTGTTCCACTGAAACAGTTTGTAATTTGAGACAAATAGTTATCACCTTTAAACAAGAAGAGGATGAACCTTTGGTAAAAACATGGGAAAGGTTTAGAGGTATAGCTTTTGGAATGGAACATGGTCTTAGAGATTGGATGCTCATGCATATATTTTATAGAGGATTGTCTGAAACCTCTAGAGTCTTTTTGGATAATGAATGTGGGGGTTCTTTTATGAATACTACTGCTGCTAACACTCATATTCTACTTGATGGCTTGCTTTTGGAAGTGAAAATTAAAGAAAGTTTAGAAAAAGCCCAAGTACCAGAAGATGTTTTTGATGACCGTCATGAAATATTTAATCTATATAATAGGGGAAGAAAAGTTGAGGAAGTTAAAATGCTTAGTGAAGTCAAGGAACCATTGCTTGACTTAGAGAATTGTAGCTTGCATGAATTAATATCTATCTTACAAAATTTGCAAGTGATCCTTCCATTAATGTTAACCAAGCAGGTTTTGGTTCTTATATTGCTAATCATGTTTTAAAAGAAAAGATTGCTAGGTACAACCAAGAAGCTATGATACCACCTAAGCTTGGGGATATATGGATTCCCAAAGTACTAGTAACCATTGGAAAAGAGACACACCATGCTATATTAGATCTAGGATCTAGTGTCTCGTTTTATCTAAAGAATTATATGAAGTACTTGAATTAAAGAATCTTGAAAAATGCTCTATTGAACTTGCACTTGCTGATGATTCCATTAAACATGCTTTAGGAAAAGTAAGTGATGTTATGGTAGAGTTGCATATGACATTTGTACCTGTTGATTTTCTAATCATGGATATGATAAATAAAACCTCTAGTCCAATTATTCTTGCAAGACCTTTTCTTCGTACCACAGGTGCTATCATTGATTCAAAAGAAGGGAATGTGAAGTTTCAGTTTCCACACAAGAAATGCATGGAACACTTCCCAAGGAAGAGGGACACATCAAAGTTCAAGCTCCCTCATGAGCTTCGTCCACAATAAATATCAAGTAAGAAGCCTAGATACATGGCTATAAAGAAAGCGCTTTACGGGAGGCAACCCGGTTGTTTTTATTTTTGATTTTCTTTGTGTCCTCTTGCTGTAACAAGAGACTTAGTTTTTAGTTTTGTTTCTGGAATTTTTAATAAAGTGCCAAGTTTTACCTATTTTGGTTTGAAAAAGTTGCTATTTGTATTCGGAGATTTTATTCCAGCACGAATCTGTGCACGGTATGATTTTTAATTCCTATTCTGTAACTCCGAATGAGCTGATATTTGAACTGTAGTTGCAACTTTTCATCCTCTGTAAGCATGAATGTTTTCAGATTTTTTCGACATATTTAAGTAGGGTAGAAAAATACGTTTTGCTGCTGCTGTTTTTCTGGACAGATTCTGTCCCATTTTGTTTGATGCATTATTTGAACTTTTAACTTGAATCTTTTTTATCCAATTGAGTTTATAAGTTGGCATACAACATTATACACTTTCTGGATATTCATATGAATTTTTTTGAAGGATTTTATGCAGCAAGCAATTCGTTTGTCTATCACTACTAATGTCACCCCACAGAAAAGAAATGGGAGAAACGGTGTTTTGAAGTTTTTTCACAGGGATTAGAGGAGATGCACCAGGAGCTATCAAAGGATGGTGAATACCATAAGCTTGGGGATGTGAAGACAACCCCACTGGACCAACACACTCTCGGTTTGCACACGTCTAACTTCTGTTTTTCGATCAATGCACTTTATCGCAAAAACTTGGAGCGTCTTTTATTTGCTTTTTATTTCGGTTTGATTTTTGTTTGTCTTGAGACCACCACTATCATTTATATATGAGAGAGCTACTAGAAATTTGGGTTGAATTAAGTTGGATGCTGTTAAAAAGATTGGGAAAGGGATGTTTGAGTTGATTCAAAAAGATACATATAGTTGCATGATTCATATGCTTTTAATGAATATTAATTTGCAAGTGTTTTATCAAGAGCTATCTTTTATTCATATTTTGATGCTGAATGTTACTTTACTTTGTTTAACATGGATTGGTTAGTTCTATGGACACTTATGCTAGCCCAAAAATTCCAACAAGTAAAAACTTGTTTTCCAACACCTTCAACCAAAGTTTTTCGAGTGAGTCCACCATGTCTACTTATTAGCTTTATGATATTCCGAGTATGTTTATCATGTTATTTTGTATTATCTATACTTCTGAATTAAAATGCTTATGTTATTGATTGTTATGGGAAAAGTTGGTTAAAGAGCTCTCACGAACTTGATGCACACCTTAATTTTATTGCACTTAATAAACATGACCCATTGTGATTAAAATTATGAAGTTGTGAGCTTGACAAGAGTCTTGGTTGGGAGTTAGCTTATATGTGCTGTCACATGGCAAGTTTTCAACGTGCTCTTTATATTTTGTTGATATCATGTACTTTTGTTTATGGATGCTTATCATGGTGCCAAATAAATGCGGAAACTTAGTGAGTTTAATGAGTTTGTATAAATGGCTAGAGAGACGACTGGGACGCTAATCTAAGCCATGCATCATTCATGGTGGAAATTTACTTACATGCTATGGTGAACATTCAGTGATGCACCCCACAATAAAAAGCTATACCAATAGTAAATAAAAAAGGTGTGGAGATTGTTCATTTTGTTTGTTTGTCTTGTCATTTTGACATGGACTTGTTCCATGTCCTGTGACAAGAGGTACCCCAGTTGACGCTCTTGATGACGCTATTATATTACTTACAATGACCTTAACTTGAACTTGCTTTTGTGTCCCAAGTTGAGTAACACCGTGGTGTAGGTACTCGTATTCACGGGGCATGAGACATTCAACCCATACTTTGTCAAGCATACTAGTCATATTTGTTTTCACTTTAAACTTTAACCATTCAAGATGCTATGATAGGGGTAATGAGAGCTTGAAACCAATGAATACCACATTGCAAACATTAACTTAAGTAGAAGCATTTGGAAGTTAGATGAAACTTATTCATGTTTTACCTCTACTCATTTATATATCTTTCCAAAGTGTACACCTTTTATATTCAGAATTATAAGTATACTCTATGACCATTATAGGATGTTTTTACTTTTCATTATGCATACATTTGGTCCATAGTACTTTCTTCTATGTTACACTTTGTGAATTATCATTGAACATCCTTACATTGAATATTTGATATCACTTTATAATCTATCTTGTATATTGCTACTCCTTTGAAGAATGAATCATTTGACTCTATGTAGCAATAGTAATCATCTTTGATATCCTTTGATAGTATTAAATTGCAAAGTCCATGTTAGTTTTATCACCTTCATACTCGAGGACGAGTATAGGTTAAGCTTGGGGATGTTGATGCATGTAAAATGCATACATGAACTTTGCATTATATTACTTATATTTCAATCATATTTGCATCATATAAGGGTTATATCATTGTTTTATATTGATTTTGGGAATATTTCATTGTTTCCCTATTTTTCTGGAATTAACCCTGCACAGGCAGAAAACCCTATTTTATATATTTTGATGTTTCAGGGACCCAAACGACGTCCAAATGACCTAATAATTTATGAGCATCAGTTTTTGGAAGGAACAAAGCGTGGGAGCAAAGGAAGCGAACGAACGGAGGCCCGAGGGCCAGAAGAAGGGGGCCCACGCGGCCAGATTCCTTGGCCGCGTGGGACCCACCATCTGGGCCCTCGTGGCTCCGTTGCCGTCGATCTTTTTTCCCGAGCCTCCGTCTTGACCTAAAAACGACTATAAGAATAGTCTCCAACGCCCTTCGGAAAGGAGCGCCGCCGAAACACAGAAACCATGAAACAGAGACCTGGAGTTGCAGATTGGAGGGGGAAAACTCCGGCGGGGCGCTGCCGGCGTGGTCTCCATCTTCTCCAACGACTTCTCCACCGTCTCCATGATGAAGAAGGAGTAGTCCACCCCTGGACTATGTGTTTGCGGAAGTAATTTATGTATCTCTCCTCTCTTGAGCTTCACTAATTAGTACCGTATGAGCCGCTGAACATGATTACGGTCATCTATGTAATACCTTTGTGGTGGATCTTTTTATGAGTTAATATATGTTTGAGATTGCAATAGTTTTGTTTCAGTTATGAAAGTAGATGCATATTATGTACCCCGTTCTTGTTTACTTGCTCTGATCAAGCATGTGTATGAGAGCGTGTGAGGGGAATGTGTGCATTAGTTGGAGTAACGGGGGGTGGCTAGTGCGGTGAACGTGAGAGAAAGTTCCGCGATCCACTTGGGTTTTTACCTTACTTTGTTGCCTCATGATGACGTGAAACACACGTTCGTTGGGAGACCTCAAGAGGAAGGTATGATGTAGTCAGCAGCAAGTTTTCCCTCAGAAAGAAACCAAGGTTATCGAACCAGTAGGAGCAGCAACTCTTCAGAAGGTTGTCAACGGCGCCAGAAAAATAGCTGTTGCAGGGAGTCTGGACTGTTGACGTGGAATCTGCACACAACACAATCAAACTACTTTGCCCCAACGAAACAGTGAGGTTGTCAATCTCACTGGCTTGCTGAAAACAAAGGATTAAACGTATGGTGTGGAAAATGAGTATTAAATTGCAGAGAATGAAAAAGGAACAGTTTGCAGTTTGTGGTTGTTTAATCAGTGTAAAAGAATGGACCGGGGTCCACAGTTCACTAGTGGTGTCTCTCCATAAAAGATAACTAACATGTTGGGTGAACAAATTACAGCTGGGCAATTGACGAATAGTGAGCGCATGACAATGCATATACATGACATGTTGACTACTATGATATTTAATTGGGCATTACGACATAATACATAGACCGTTATCCAACAGCATCTATGACTAATAATCCACCGCCGGGTTGTCATCCGAGTCCCCCGTTGGTATTAAGTTGCAAGCAACGGATAATTGCATTAAGTAAAGTGCGTAATGTAAACAAACACATATGCCCGTGGACATAGCATCGTTAGGTTATCCCTAGTGGCAACAGCACATCCACAACCTTAGAACTTTCTGTCACTGTCCCAGGTTAAACGGAGACATGAACCCACTATCTAGCATAAATACTCTCTCTTGGAGTTACAAGCATCTACTTGGCCAAAGCATCTACGAGTAACGGAAAGCATGCAAGATCTTAAATAACATATAAGATAGATTGATAATCAACTTGACATAATATTCAATATTCATCGGATCCCAGCAAACACAACATGTAGCATTACAATAATATGATCTTGATCATGTAGGGCAGCTCACAAGATCTAAACATGATGGCACAAAGTGGAGAGACAACCATCTAGCTACTGCTATGGACCCGTAGTCCAAGGATGAACTACTCACGCATCACTCCGGAGGCAGGCATGGCGATGTAGAAGCCTCCGGTGACGATTCCCCTCTCCGGCAGGGTGCCGGGAAGAGGTTCTGAACCCTCCCGAGCTAGGGTTGACGACGGCGGCGTCTCTGGATCTTTTCATGGCGCGTCGGGGGGAATAAGTAGGCGAAAGGGCGGCGGCTGCGGACCCCCGAGGGGCCCACACCACCCTAGGGCGCGGCAGAAGGGGGGCCCGCGCCCTAGGTGCGTGTGGCCTCCTGGTGGCCCTCCTCTGCTGCTCCTTCGCTCCGTCAGGTGTGTTCTGGAAAAATAGGGACCCCCGTGTAGTTTCGTCCAATTCCGAGAATATTTCCAGACTAGCTTTTCTGGAATACAAAAACAGCAGAAAACAGGAACTGGCACTTCGGCATCTTGTTAATAGGTTAGTCCCAAAAAATGTATAAAAGTGATATAAAGTAGATGCAAAACATGTAGCAATTGGTATAAAACAAGCATGGAACATCAAAAATTATAGATACGTTTGAGACGTATCAGCATCCCCAAGCTTAGTTCCTACTCGTCCTCGAGTAGGTAAACGATAAAAACAAAATAATTTTTGAGGTGACATGCTACTATCATAATCTTGATCATATAATATTGCAAGGCACATGTAAATGAATGAAGTGATCCAAGTCAATGGTCTATAATTTGCTACCAAATAGATAATGAGTAAACAATGAATCACACAAGCTAAACGTTTTCATGAATAGTACTTTCGAGACAAGCATCAAACAGTTTTGCATAAGTGTTAACTCATAAAGCAATAGTTTCTAACAAAAGGTATTTAATCAACACAAAGGAAGAATTTAGTTTCAGCATTTGCTTCAACTTTCAACATATTTATCTCATGGATATTGTCAACACAAAGTAGTATAACAAGTCCAATACATTGCATATAACGCATGTTGTAACAAAGTTGACACTAGTGTTTGCTTGTGGAAGACAGAAAGAATAGGAAAACTGACTCAACATAAAAGTAAAAGAAAGGCCCTTCGCAGAGGGAAGCAGGGATTAAATCATGTGCTAGAGCTTTTAGGTTTTTGAAAGCATATAGAGATTGCATAAAATATTTGATACTCCTCCCAACCTTGCTAACACAAGCCATGGCTAACCGAATCCTCGGGTGCCTTCCATCAATCACATACCATGGAGGAGTATCTATTTTTGAGAGGTGTTTGTTAATTGTCAACGAATGGTAGCGGGTGAGAACAGTATTCTACCTGTCGAACGGACTTTTAAGAGCGGCTCCCATGAAGGACGTTATTTCTACCAGCAAGGCAGATCATCCCTCTTTCTCTTTGGTTTACACACATTCAGGTATTTCACTGTTTGTCATTGCTTACTGATGAATCAGGGCAAAAGTGTGAAGAGAATTAATTGGTTAAAGTTGTAATTAATTGGGACTGGGCACCCCGTTGCCAGCTCTTTTTGCAAGTTATTGGATAAGCGGATGTATATGCCACTAGTCCAGGTGTAAAAGTCCACTCGACAAATAGAATAAAGAATAACCACACTAATTCCTCATGAGCTAGTAAACATTGACACAAAAAGGGAATAATAACATTTTGAATAATTTAAAGGTAGCACATGAAAAATTTACTTGGAGTGGCAAGGAAATACCACATATAGGTAGTTATGGTGGACACAAATGGCATGGATTTTGGCTCAAGGATTTGGATGCACGAGAAGCATTCCCTCTCAGTACAGAGTTTAGGCTAGCAAGGTTATGTAAGCAAACAAGAATATCAACCCGTACACCAAGTTTTATATGACAAACATATTGCAAACGTTATAAGACTTCATACCGTCTTCCTTGTTAACCAAACCCTGTTATTAGAAAATATCTAGACCTTAGAGGTACCACCGATGCAAACCAAATTTTCAACAAGCTTTACGGTAGTTCTTCACTAATAGGCTTAACTCATGTGATGCACAATTTAATCATGATCTACTTGTTAACTCAAAACAATTGACAAGCATCAAGTTATCCATTTTAGTGATCTACAAGATTAAGCAAGTTTTTCCTTATACCAATTACCACATGCAACATTTTCTGAACCAACCAAACACCAATCAATTTATTTCATCAACTCTCCAAACAAATATAAGTGAAGCAAGAGAGTACTTTCTACAAAAGAAAGCTAATAGCTCTGACAAGAGATACATGAAAACAAGAGCTAAAAGCTGAACAGCGCTAGATATGAATACTCAACAAATATAAGTGAAGAATAGGAGTATTCTCATGAAAAAGCGGAGCGTGTCTCTCTCCCAATCAAGAATGCTAGGGTCCAGTCAAGCTTTATTGAAAATAAAAGTGCAATACTGAAAATAAAAGCACACAGACGCTCCAAGAAAAGCACATATGATGTGAAAGAATTAAAATATAGTTTCACTAGAGATGACCTGATAATTTTGACGATGAAGAAGGGGATGCCTTGGGCATCCCCAAGCTTAGACGCTTGAGTCTTCTTGAAATATGCTGGGGAGATCCATGGGAGCCTCCCCAAGCTTAAGCTCTTCACTCTTCTTGATCCTATTATATCATCCTTCTCTCTTGACCCTTGAAAACTTCCGTCACACCAAACTCAAAGTAGATCTCATTAGAGGGTTAGTGCATAATCAAAAATTCACATGTTCTGTAAAGACGCAATATGATTTGTTACTTTAAACATTAGCTACAGCCACTGATGTTATGTGAAGCTCTTCCACCCAAAAAAGAATTTCACTCAACACTAGTAAAAGAGAGAATGCGAAAAATAAAAAGGCATAATCTGTCTAAAACAGAACAGTCCGCAAAGACGAATTTTTTCGAGGCACTTACGACGCTCAGATCGAGAAACTCTGAACTAATGAAAGTTTCAGACATTCATAAAGATTACGCACAAAAAATTTCAGATTTTTAACAATCTGGTGATTTTAGGAATTTCGTACAGTGAACAGCAAAAATCTGTTTCTGCGCAGCAATCAAAATTAAGCATCATCTTATCATTAGAGGCTACTCTTGGCACAACAATGCGAGAAAATAAAGATACAAAGGAGTTGCTACAGAAGTAAACAAACTCCTTGACTCAATAAAAGAAAAATTGCAGAAAAATAAAATGGGTTGCCTCCCATAAGCGCTTTTCTTTAACGCCTTTTAGCTAGGCACAAAGCATGCATCAAGTATTACCAAGTGAAGAAGCATCAAAGAGAGGTCGGAAGTTTTCTCAACAATGCAATTTATCTTATCTATGTAGGTTTCGGAATTCCCTTTCTCAATACCTCTAGGCTCATCATTTTCATCAAATGGGTTCTCAGGAACAATCCAATCAAAATTCTTTTCTAGTGCCTCCTGCATTCCTATAAGCTTAAAAGGTATTGGTATTTTAACTTCCCCCTCACCATTAGTTTCCTTAGTGTACTTGAGCCTCTCTTTTTCAAGTTTTTCAAGTGTATTAACAACGTCAATACAATAACCAAGCATCTTGTATTTAATAAAAACTTTTCTAGCTTCCCTAGCAACATCACCAAATTCTTTAAGTAGGGTTTCTAAAACAAAATCTTTCTTTTCACCATCTTCCGTATCATGGAGTTTTAGAAACATGTGCTGCATTATGGGACTAAGGTTGACAAACCGAGCTTCCAACATGTGAACTAGAGAAGCTGTAGCAATTTCATAATTTGGAGCAAGTTCTACCAAGGATCTATCTTCAAAATCTTTAACCATACTAACATGATTAAGAATTCCTCAATGTTATCTCTTCCAATGATAGACCCACTACCCACAGATATTTCTTTTAAAGTATACTTAGGGAGAAGCATGATGAAATAATAAAAACCAAACAGAAAATAAACTAGATGCAAGTAACTAATTTTTTTGTGTTTTTGATAATTGAAAGCAAACAAGATAAAATAAAATAAACTAAGCAAGACAAAAACAAAGTAAAGAGATTGGAAGCGTGAAACTCCCCTTGCAGAAGACTGCTGTCTCCCCGGCAACGGCGCCAGAAAAATAGCTTGATGACGTGAAACACACGTTCGTTGGGAGACCCCAAGAGGAAGGTATGATGTAGTCAGCAGCAAGTTTTCCCTCAGAAAGAAACCAAGGTTATCGAACCAGTAGGAGCAGCAACTCTTCAGAAGGTTGTCAACGGCGCCAGAAAAATAGCTGTTGCAGGGAGTCTGGACTGTTGACGTGGAATCTGCACACAACACAATCAAACTACTTTGCCCCAACGAAACAGTGAGGTTGTCAATCTCACTGGCTTGCTGAAAACAAAGGATTAAACGTATGGTGTGGAAAATGAGTATTAAATTGCAGAGAATGAAAAAGGAACAGTTTGCAGTTTGTGGTTGTTTAATCAGTGTAAAAGAATGGACCGGGGTCCACAGTTCACTAGTGGTGTCTCTCCATAAAAGATAACTAACATGTTGGGTGAACAAATTACAGCTGGGCAATTGACGAATAGTGAGCGCATGACAATGCATATACATGACATGTTGACTACTATGATATTTAATTGGGCATTACGACATAATACATAGACCGTTATCCAACAGCATCTATGACTAATAATCCACCGCCGGGTTGTCATCCGAGTCCCCCGTTGGTATTAAGTTGCAAGCAACGGATAATTGCATTAAGTAAAGTGCGTAATGTAAACAAACACATATGCCGTGGACATAGCATCGTTAGGTTATCCCTAGTGGCAACAGCACATCCACAACCTTAGAACTTTCTGTCACTGTCCCAGGTTAAACGGAGACATGAACCCACTATCTAGCATAAATACTCTCTCTTGGAGTTACAAGCATCTACTTGGCCAAAGCATCTACGAGTAACGGAAAGCATGCAAGATCTTAAATAACATATAAGATAGATTGATAATCAACTTGACATAATATTCAATATTCATCGGATCCCAGCAAACACAACATGTAGCATTACAATAATATGATCTTGATCATGTAGGGCAGCTCACAAGATCTAAACATGATGGCACAAAGTGGAGAGACAACCATCTAGCTACTGCTATGGACCCGTAGTCCAAGGATGAACTACTCACGCATCACTCCGGAGGCAGGCATGGCGATGTAGAAGCCTCCGGTGACGATTCCCCTCTCCGGCAGGGTGCCGGGAAGAGGTTCTGAACCCTCCCGAGCTAGGGTTGACGACGGCGGCGTCTCTGGATCTTTTCGTGGATATTTGCTCAGGTACTTAGGGTTTTCGCGTCGGGGGGAATAAGTAGGCGAAAGGGCGGCGGCTGCGGACCCCGAGGGGCCCACACCACCCTAGGGCGCGGCAGAAGGGGGGCCCGCGCCCTAGGTGCGTGTGGCCTCCTGGTGGCCCTCCTCTGCTGCTCCTTCGCTCCGTCAGGTGTGTTCTGGAAAATAGGGACCCCGTGTAGTTTCGTCCAATTCCGAGAATATTTCCAGACTAGCTTTTCTGGAATACAAAAACAGCAGAAAACAGGAACTGGCACTTCGGCATCTTGTTAATAGGTTAGTCCCAAAAAATGTATAAAAGTGATATAAAGTAGATGCAAAACATGTAGCAATTGGTATAAAACAAGCATGGAACATCAAAAATTATAGATACGTTTGAGACGTATCACCTCACTAGGGATAAAGAAAAATATCTTGCTACCGGAGATGTGGGTGTGACCATTGCCACTACTCCATGACTAGATCTAGCATGTTCTTATTTTAACTTCATGTCATGAAACTTAATGCTATGCTCTGATTTATCTTAATTACTAAGGTGTTATGTGATACGTCTCAAACGTATCTATAATTTTTGATGTTCCATGCTTGTTTTATACCAATTGCTACATGTTTTGCATCTACTTTATATCACTTTTATACATTTTTTGGGACTAACCTATTAACAAGATGCCGAAGTGCCAGTTCCTGTTTTCTGCTGTTTTTGTATTCCAGAAAAGCTAGTCTGGAAATATTCTCGGAATTGGACGAAACTACACGGGAGTCCCTATTTTACCAGAACTCATCTGACGGACCAAAGAGGCGACGGAGAGGAGCCACGTGGGCCCCACACGTGGCCAGGGCGCGGGCCCCCCTCTGCGCGCCCTGGGTGGTGTGGGCCCCACGGCCTCTCCAGCCGCCGCCCTTTCGCCTACTTATTCCCCCCGACGCGAAAACCCTAAGTACCTGAGCAAATATCCACGAAAAGTTCCAGAGACGCCGCCGTCGTCAACCCTAGCTCGGGAGGGTTCAGAACCTCTTCCCGGCACCCTGCCGGAGAGGGGAATCGTCACCGGAGGCTTCTACATCGCCATGCCTGCCTCCGGAGTGATGCGTGAGTAGTTCATCCTTGGACTACGGGTCCATAGCAGTAGCTAGATGGTTGTCTCTCCACTTTGTGCCATCATGTTTAGATCTTGTGAGCTGCCCTACATGATCAAGATCATATTATTGTAATGCTACATGTTGTGTTTGCTGGGATCCGATGAATATTGAATATTATGTCAAGTTGATTATCAATCTATCTTATATGTTATTTAAGATCTTGCATGCTTTCCGTTACTCGTAGATGCTTTGGCCAAGTAGATGCTTGTAACTCCAAGAGAGAGTATTTATGCTAGATAGTGGGTTCATGTCTCCGTTTAACCTGGGACAGTGACAGAAAGTTCTAAGGTTGTGGATGTGCTGTTGCCACTAGGGATAACCTAACGATGCTATGTCCACGGACATATGTGTTTGTTTACATTACGCACTTTACTTAATGCAATTATCCGTTGCTTGCAACTTAATACCAACGGGGGACTCGGATGACAACCCGGCGGTGGATTATTAGTCATAGATGCTGTTGGATAACGATCTATGTATTATGTCGTAATGCCCAATTAAATATCATAGTAGTCAACATGTCATGTATATGCATTGTCATGCGCTCACTATTCGTCAATTGCCCAGCTGTAATTTGTTCACCCAACATGTTAGTTATCTTTTATGGAGAGACACCACTAGTGAACTGTGGACCCCGGTCCATTCTTTTACACTGATTAAACAACCACAAACTGCAAACTGTTCCTTTTTCATTCTCTGCAATTTAATACTCATTTTCCACACCATACGTTTAATCCTTTGTTTTCAGCAAGCCAGTGAGATTGACAACCTCACTGTTTCGTTGGGGCAAAGTAGTTTGATTGTGTTGTGTGCAGATTCCACGTCAACAGTCCAGACTCCCTCAACAACTATTTTTCTGGCGCCGTTGACAACCTTCTGAAGAGTTGCTGCTCCTACTGGTTCGATAACCTTGGTTTCTTTCTGAGGGAAAACTTGCTGCTGACTACATCATACCTTCCTCTTGGGGTCTCCCAACGAACGTGTGTTTCACGTCATCAAGCTATTTTTCTGGCGCCGTTGCCGGGGAGTAGAAGCTTCAGCAGACTCCTGTCTCCCGTCAACAGCTATTTTTCTGGCGCCGTTGCCGGGGAGACAGCAGTCTTCTGCAAGGGGAGTTTCACGCTTCCAATCTCTTTACTTTGTTTTTGTCTTGCTTAGTTTATTTTATTTTATCTTGTTTGCTTTCAATTATCAAAAACACAAAAAAATTAGTTACTTGCATCTAGTTTACTTTCAAGTTATTTTCTGTACTGTTTTTATTTCTGCTAAAATGAGTACTCCTGAGAACACTAAGTTGTGTGATTTCACTAGCACGAACAACAATGATTTCATATGCACACCTATTGCTCCACCTGCTGCTTCAGCAGAATTTTATGAAATTAAACCTGCACTTTTAAATCTTGTTATGAAAGAGCAATTTTCTGGTGTTAGTACTGATGATGCTGCTGTTCACCTTAATAACTTTGTTGAACTTTGTGAAATGCAAAAGCTCAAGGAAGTAGATGGTGATATTATTAAACTGAAACTTTTTCCTTTCTCCTTGAGAGGACGTGCTAAAGAATGGTTGCTATCTTTGCCTAGAAATAGTATTGATTCATGGACTAAATGCAAAGATGCTTTTATTGGAAAATATTATCCTCCTGCTAAGATTATTTCTTTGAGAAGTAGCATAATGAATTTTAAGCAATTTGATAATGAACATGTTGCTCAAGCATGGGAGAGAATGAAATCATTGGTTAAAAATTGTCCCACTCATGGACTGACTACTTGGATGATCATCCAAACCTTCTATGCAGGATTAAATTTTTCTTCGAGGAATTTATTGGATTCGGCCGCTGGAGGTACCTTTATGTCCATCACTTTGGGTGCTGCAACAAAGCTTCTTGATGATATGATGATTAATTATTCTGAGTGGCACACCGAGAGAGCTCCAACAGGTAAGAAGGTAAATTCTGTTGAGGAAACCTCCTCCTTGAGTGCCAAAATTGATACTATTATGTCTATGCTTGCAAATGGTCAAACACATGTTGATCCAAATAATGTTCCTTTAGCTTCTTTGGTTGCTCAAGAAGAGCATGTTGATGTGAACTTCATTAAAAATAATAATTTCAACAACAATGCTTATAGGAATAATTTTGGTAATAGCAATTATAGGCCCTATCCTTCTAATAGTGGCAATGGTTATGGAAATTCCTATAGTAACTCCTACAATAATAATAAGAGTGTACCCTCTGATCTTGAAGTTATGCTTAAGGATTTTATTAGTACACAAACTGCTTTCAATAAAACTGTTGAGGAGAAATTTGGGAAAATTGATGTGCTTTCCTCTAAAGTTGATAGTCTTGCTCTTGATGTTGACTTATTGAAACTAAAGAACATGCCTCATGATGTTAAAGAGAGCAAAACTCTCAATGCTATACAAGTTAAAATTGATAACAATGTGAGGATGTTAGCTGAATTGCATGCTAGATGGGAAAGAGAGGATGAAATTGCTAGAAAGAACAATATTGCTAGAGTTTATACTATTACTACTTCTGAAAATGCTTCAAACTCAAGTGTTAACAAACCTCCTACCATTAATGGCAAGATAGTTGGTGTTGGTAATGTTTCCACTTCTATTGCAAAATGTCCTAAATTGCCTGATAACTCTGAAACTGTCCTTGATAAAGATGCTGAAATTTCTAGCAATAAGGAAGAGAATAATTCCATTACTTTTGATGATAATGACTTTGATTTTGATGGTTGCAATATTTCTGAAGTAATTAAGTTCTTGCAAAAGCTAGCTAGAAGTCCTAATGCTAGTGCTATAAACATGGCTTTTACTAAACATATTACTAATGCTCTCATACAAGTTAGGGAAGAGAAATTAAAACATGAAGCTTCTATCCCTAGGAAGTTAGAAGATGGTTGGGAGCCCATCATTAAATTGAAATTGAATGACTTTGATTGCAATGCTTTGTGTGACCTTGGTGCTAGTATTTCTGTTATGCCTAAAAGATTATATGATATGCTTGATTTAGCACCTTTGGAAAATTGTTACTTGGATGTTCACCTTGTTGATTCTACTATTAAAAAACCTTTGGGAAGAATTGATGATGTTCTTATCATGGTTAACAACAATTATGTCCCCGTTGATTTTATTGTCTTGGATATTGAGTGCAATCCATCATGCCCTATTGTGTTGGGAAGACCTTTTCTTAGGACTGTAGGTGCTATTATTGATATGAAAGAAGGGAATATAAAATATCAATTTCCTCTCAAGAAAGGTATGGAACACTTTCCTAGGAAGAAGATTAAGCCACCTTATGATTCTATTGTTCGAACAAATTACAATGTTGATGCTTCTTCACTTGGTAATACTTGATGCATGCTTTGTGCCTAGCTAAAAGGCGTTAAAGAAAAGCGCTTATGGGAGGCAACCCATTTTATTTTTCTGCAATTTTTCTTTTATTGAGTCAAGGAGTTTGTTTACTTCTGTAGCAACTCCTTTGTATCTTTATTTTCTCGCATTGTTGTGCCAAGAGTAGCCTCTAATGATAAGATGATGCTTAATTTTGATTGCTGCGCAGAAACAGATTTTTGCTGTTCACTGTACGAAATTCCTAAAATCACCAGATTGTTAAAAATCTGAAATTTTTGTGCGTAATCTTTATGAATGTCTGAAACTTTCATTAGTTCAGAGTTTCTCGATCTGAGCGTCGTAAGTGCCTCGAAAAAATTCGTCTTTGCGGACTGTTCTGTTTTAGACAGATTATGCCTTTTTATTTTTGCATTCTCTCTTTTACTAGTGTTGAGTGAAATTCTTTTTTGGGTGGAAGAGCTTCACATAACATCAGTGGCTGTAGCTAATGTTTAAAGTAACAAATCATATTGCGTCTTTACAGAACATGTGAATTTTTGATTATGCACTAACCCTCTAATGAGATCTACTTTGAGTTTGGTGTGACGGAAGTTTTCAAGGGTCAAGAGAGAAGGATGATATAATAGGATCAAGAAGAGTGAAGAGCTTAAGCTTGGGGAGGCTCCCATGGATCTCCCCAGCATATTTCAAGAAGACTCAAGCGTCTAAGCTTGGGGATGCCCAAGGCATCCCCTTCTTCATCGTCAAAATTATCAGGTCATCTCTAGTGAAACTATATTTTAATTCTTTCACATCATATGTGCTTTTCTTGGAGCGTCTGTGTGCTTTTTATTTTCAGTATTGCACTTTTATTTTCAATAAAGCTTGACTGGACCCTAGCATTCTTGATTGGGAGAGAGACACGCTCCGCTTTTTCATGAGAATACTCCTATTCTTCACTTATATTTGTTGAGTATTCATATCTAGCGCTGTTCAGCTTTTAGCTCTTGTTTTCATGTATCTCTTGTCAGAGCTATTAGCTTTCTTTTGTAGAAAGTACTCTCTTGCTTCACTTATATTTGTTTGGAGAGTTGATGAAATAAATTGATTGGTGTTTGGTTGGTTCAGAAAATGTTGCATGTGGTAATTGGTATAAGGAAAAACTTGCTTAATCTTGTAGATCACTAAAATGGATAACTTGATGCTTGTCAATTGTTTTGAGTTAACAAGTAGATCATGATTAAATTGTGCATCACATGAGTTAAGCCTATTAGTGAAGAACTACCGTAAAGCTTGTTGAAAATTTGGTTTGCATCGGTGGTACTCTAAGGTCTAGATATTTTCTAATAACAGGGTTTGGTTAACAAGGAAGACGGTATGAAGTCTTATAACGTTTGCAATATGTTTGTCATATAAAACTTGGTGTACGGGTTGATATTCTTGTTTGCTTACATAACCTTGCTAGCCTAAACTCTGTACTGAGAGGGAATGCTTCTCGTGCATCCAAATCCTTGAGCCAAAATCCATGCCATTTGTGTCCACCATAACTACCTATATGTGGTATTTCCTTGCCACTCCAAGTAAATTTTTCATGTGCTACCTTTAAATTATTCAAAATGTTATTATTCCCTTTTTGTGTCAATGTTTACTAGCTCATGAGGAATTAGTGTGGTTATTCTTTATTCTATTTGTCGAGTGGACTTTTACACCTGGACTAGTGGCATATACATCCGCTTATCCAATAACTTGCAAAAAGAGCTGGCAACGGGGTGCCCAGTCCCAATTAATTACAACTTTAACCAATTAATTCTCTTCACACTTTTGCCCTGATTCATCAGTAAGCAATGACAAACAGTGAAATACCTGAATGTGTGTAAACCAAAGAGAAAGAGGGATGATCTGCCTTGCTGGTAGAAATAACGTCCTTCATGGGAGCCGCTCTTAAAAGTCCGTTCGACAGGTAGAATACTGTTCTCACCCGCTACCATTCGTTGACAATTAACAAACACCTCTCAAAAATAGATACTCCTCCATGGTATGTGATTGATGGAAGGCACCCGAGGATTCGGTTAGCCATGGCTTGTGTTAGCAAGGTTGGGAGGAGTATCAAATATTTTATGCAATCTCTATATGCTTTCAAAAACCTAAAAGCTCTAGCACATGATTTAATCCCTGCTTCCCTCTGCGAAGGGCCTTTCTTTTACTTTTATGTTGAGTCAGTTTTCCTATTCTTTCTGTCTTCCACAAGCAAACACTAGTGTCAACTTTGTTACAACATGCGTTATATGCAATGTATTGGACTTGTTATACTACTTTGTGTTGACAATATCCATGAGATAAATATGTTGAAAGTTGAAGCAAATGCTGAAACTAAATTCTTCCTTTGTGTTGATTAAATACCTTTTATTAGAAACTATTGCTTTATGAGTTAACACTTATGCAAAACTGTTTGATGCTTGTCTCGAAAGTACTATTCATGAAAACGTTTAGCTTGTGTGATTCATTGTTTACTCATTATCTATTTGTAGCAAATTATAGACCATTGACTTGGATCACTTCATTCATTTACATGTGCCTTGCAATATTATATGATCAAGATTATGATAGTAGCATGTCACCTCAAAAATTATTTGTTTTTATCGTTTACCTACTCGAGGACGAGTAGGAACTAAGCTTGGGGATGCTGATACGTCTCAAACGTATCTATAATTTTTGATGTTCCATGCTTGTTTTATACCAATTGCTACATGTTTTGCATCTACTTTATATCACTTTTATACATTTTTTGGGACTAACCTATTAACAAGATGCCGAAGTGCCAGTTCCTGTTTTCTGCTGTTTTTGTATTCCAGAAAAGCTAGTCTGGAAATATTCTCGGAATTGGACGAAACTACACGGGGGTCCCTATTTTACCAGAACTCACTGACGGACCAAAGAGCACGGAGAGGAGCCACGGGCCCCACACGCCAGGGCGCGGGCCCCCCTCTGCCGCGCCCTGGGTGGTGTGGGCCCCTCGGGGTCTCCAGCCGCCGCCCTTTCGCCTACTTATTCCCCCCGACGCGAAAACCCTAAGTACCTGAGCAAATATCCACGAAAAGTTCCAGAGACGCCGCCGTCGTCAACCCTAGCTCGGGAGGGTTCAGAACCTCTTCCCGGCACCCTGCCGGAGAGGGGAATCGTCACCGGAGGCTTCTACATCGCCATGCCTGCCTCCGGAGTGATGCGTGAGTAGTTCATCCTTGGACTACGGGTCCATAGCAGTAGCTAGATGGTTGTCTCTCCACTTTGTGCCATCATGTTTAGATCTTGTGAGCTGCCCTACATGATCAAGATCATATTATTGTAATGCTACATGTTGTGTTTGCTGGGATCCGATGAATATTGAATATTATGTCAAGTTGATTATCAATCTATCTTATATGTTATTTAAGATCTTGCATGCTTTCCGTTACTCGTAGATGCTTTGGCCAAGTAGATGCTTGTAACTCCAAGAGAGAGTATTTATGCTAGATAGTGGGTTCATGTCTCCGTTTAACCTGGGACAGTGACAGAAAGTTCTAAGGTTGTGGATGTGCTGTTGCCACTAGGGATAACCTAACGATGCTATGTCCACGGACATATGTGTTTGTTTACATTACGCACTTTACTTAATGCAATTATCCGTTGCTTGCAACTTAATACCAACGGGGGACTCGGATGACAACCCGGCGGTGGATTATTAGTCATAGATGCTGTTGGATAACGATCTATGTATTATGTCGTAATGCCCAATTAAATATCATAGTAGTCAACATGTCATGTATATGCATTGTCATGCGCTCACTATTCGTCAATTGCCCAGCTGTAATTTGTTCACCCAACATGTTAGTTATCTTTTATGGAGAGACACCACTAGTGAACTGTGGACCCCGGTCCATTCTTTTACACTGATTAAACAACCACAAACTGCAAACTGTTCCTTTTTCATTCTCTGCAATTTAATACTCATTTTCCACACCATACGTTTAATCCTTTGTTTTCAGCAAGCCAGTGAGATTGACAACCTCACTGTTTCGTTGGGGCAAAGTAGTTTGATTGTGTTGTGTGCAGATTCCACGTCAACAGTCCAGACTCCCATCAACAACACTATTTTTCTGGCGCCGTTGACAACCTTCTGAAGAGTTGCTGCTCCTACTGGTTCGATAACCTTGGTTTCTTTCTGAGGGAAAACTTGCTGCTGACTACATCATACCTTCCTCTTGGGGTCTCCCAACGAACGTGTGTTTCACGTCATCATTATGATTTAGTTCGCATCTTGGTGGAGTATAAGAGAGATTAATAAACCAAAGATCTCTATGTTAGGACGTGATGCCCATATAATTAGTAACTTATCATGAAACCTTTTTGTTGCAATCTCATATGTCAATTCTAGTGTTCCATTGTCTACCACTTTATAAAGAGAGAGTGCATTTGTGAAACCATGAACCCCGGTCCATTTTTAATCATAAGAAACACCTTTCCAACAACTTTTATCCACTTTACATTTTCTGCCATTTAAAAAAACCAAAAATACAAAAACACTTTTATATCTTGCATTCACAATACAAAACCCAAAATATCATCCATCATTGTTTACACCATCCTTGCATATTTATTTATCATCATTGCATATTTATTTACTGTTTTGCATTCATTATATTTTCATATCATTCTCACACCTTGTGCTTGACAACCACTTGGTGAGATTGAGGACACAAACAATTTATTTTGTTTTGTAGGTTTTCAAGAGAAGGATAAGAAGATAAATCTTTCACTACTGATTCCCCGAGAGTTCGATATTAAACATTCGAGTCACCCCTCGTGGGGAAAACCGTCTTTCCTATACTATACACTCTGCACTTGGAGTCTCAACCTAACCCATATTCTTTTGACGCAGGTAACTACGTCAAAGGCCATCAGTTAGGTTCGAACATAGGAACATCCAAAACCAATATCTACCCAACTCTTGCAAAGATTCCCTCCGTTTCGCTCGGAGTGGGAGTTTTCAGATATAAGTCCACCAACTTACTAGAGAGAAAGTGAAGTCGGTGAAGCCGGTCACACACCGGAGTAGGATATTGGACATGTACAACATCCAACACACTTTTACACATAATAAATGGCCACATGTAATTTGTTAGGCATTCCGGCGCTCCAGTGGTCTTCTTCCGGCGAAACCCTAGACTTTTGTTCGGAATTCTACAAGATATCAAATATGCAACTCCAAATCAATCATAGGATGAACTAGTCTCAATAGGTGTTTTAGGTCGTAAAAATAGTATGGCTCACAAAGCAATGTAAGTGGGGAGAAGACGCGGAATGTTTATACCTTTCATCGCCGGTCTTCACCCTTTCTTGTTGGTTCCATCCTTACTCACCACTTTTTTTTGAATAATATAGTTTTGAACAATGTGTATGATGATGAAGATCTCATTCTCCTCTTCGAAACGAGCTAAAGAATATCAAAATCCGATTTCAAATGCAAAAGTTATGCGAAAAATGGTGAGCTAGATCAAAACAGTAGAGAGGCTATGCCGAGGGTGGCCGTCGGCGTAGAGAGGATACGCCGACGGCTTTTTCTATGCCGGGTGGCCGTCGGCGTAGGCTCTGTACGCCGACGGCTGTTTCTACGCCGACGGCCACGGCGGCGGGCTGACCACCATGGGCTCTACGCCGACGGCCCCGACAAAAGGTTGTCGGCGTAACCTCTGGCCGTAGGCGTATGACGACATTCCTGTAGTGAATCGTAATATCCTAATTAATTTGTTGCGATTGCATCTTCATTCTAAGGCTGTAAGCAATATAAATAGAAGGAAGGCACCTCACGGTAAATCACAGACTAGACTTGAGCGAGGCAGCGGAGTACCTAAGCTAGCTCACTTCAAACTCGCGCCAAGTTTATTTTGGTGCGATGGGTCCTGGTCCAGTCCATCGCTGCTTGGCTCCTCTTATTGTCCTGCTTCTCTTCTGCCGCTATGGTGAGTTACCTGAACTCTGTACAAGTTTATTTGTGAGTTGTTAGGTTGTTAATTTGGAGCAGACAAACAGGGTGTGAGTCGGTAGTTGGAGCTCACGGACGAACAGCGTGTAGGGAAATAGCAACATACGAATGGATGCTTTTTCATCAGTGATGTTGAACTCTGAAACACATATTTTTATTTGCTTTGTAGCGGCTGCGGACTACAAAATTGACTACTGGTGTGTGGCAAGTCCGAGGGCGAGCGACGCGCTGCTGCAGGAGGGGCTGAACTACGCCTGCGGGCAGGGCGGCGCGGACTGCTCTTTACTCCAGCCCAGGGAGGGCTGTGCCGCCCCGGACACCGTGCGTGCCCATGCCAGCTACGCCTTCAATGCCTTCTGGCAGGTAGACCCTCTGAAGAAAAGCTGCGACTTCAATGGCGGCGCCATGATCACCAGCACTGATCCCAGCACTGCCACGTGCAAGTACCCGTCCTATAGGTAATTAGTACTCTCTTTGTTCCATAATATAAGATGTTTTAACAAAGTTGTTTTAGCTTGCTAGAACGGATTATATTGTGGAACATAGGGAGTAAACCATAAGAAACTGACTGAACTGTATGCAAACTGATCGTGGTGAGAATTGTGTCATTACCTTTGAATGATTCTCAGGAGTTGATTGCGTAACACCGGCGATCACACGGTCGAAACAAGGGACAAGGCATCAATTGCACCAAGGCGCCATCGAAGATAGAAGTTGCAAGCGTGATGCTGATGTGTGTGTGTGTTGTTTGGGTACGACGTGTAAGTGGGGTGTGAGAGTCTTGATGGCCGGATGAATCTGGGTACAATTTGTTCAATCATATGTGGGATTGACATTGGCAATCGAGTAATAAACATTTTCTTAGTGTGCTGGAATCATTTGGTGCAGTCATCTCTGTTATAAATGCTCTGGTACCTGCATGCAGTAAACGGCCACCTCATACCGATATCATCACATTAATTGCTAATTCTAAAATTCTCAATGATTTAGGCCATAGTTTGGTGAATTCTTTTTTCCAGCACATTTCAAGAACACATGTAATAGTGAATATTTGGCTGAATTCAGCATATTTATTTGGCTGGAAGTGGGTTTCTATTTTTTGTCCGGTAGAATTTTTATCTTTCAATTTTTTTTGATAAATAATATATATAAATATCCAGAAGATACAAATTTTGTGAGCCCTCTGCACGAACATAATATCAAGAACATGTCTAGACATGGATGCACACAACATAATATCACATTAAGGATGTGCTTGCATCTACCACGGTGAGCGCTTCCATTGTTGATGTGATTTTTGTGATAGATGTAGCTCATCAACAAAACCAACCCGCTTAGGTACACTTAACCTCCACGTGGATAACGGCGTTAACTCTAGTGTCATGTTATCATCTGATGTGGCAGCACTTACATGGCATAGCTAATCGTGGCAACACATATGATTTCCTACTCCTCCACGCATACATGTTTCCTATCCGATGTGAAAATAACTTGACAGCAAACCTCATCCATTGGAGATACTAGCTCATCAGAAGCCCATTAAGTTTAGATAGTCCAGTCCATTAAAAATCCATAAAGTTTAGGCAGGCCAGCCCATTAAGGTTAGAAAATCTACTCATCAAAATCCTATTAATCTTATGAAGGTGTGCCCATCAAAAGCCTATTAAGTTTAGTCAGATCGACCCATAAAAAGCTTATTAAGTTTACACACCAGAGCCACGACTACCCATTTTACTTTTTTGGCCCATTAGGCCTTGTGTTTGGCTATGTGGGCTATATATACTGGTCTTCTGTTTCAGACTGATGTGGGCTAAGGATAACATACTGATTGAACAATAAAATTAATTTGAAAAACTAATTTAAATATTACAAAATGTCGAAAGAACAATTAATATTTCAACTTCAGTTTATCAAACAAACACGATTTACAAATAAAGTTCGCTAACAAAATCTAAATTACATAAGATAATTAATAAATATGGATTTTACAAGCTCGCGGAGAGAGACTTCGCTGTAATCTTCTTCGTTTCATCAATATCACGTTTGTATTTGTCGATGGATTTGATCAAATCATCTGTGCTCTTCTTCAAGAAATCAGCTGCAGATTGAAGAGCATCTACACCTTGTCTTAATGCACATAGTAGATCATTGAGATATTTATCACCTCTAGGGATTGTTTTGGGTCGACTCTTAAGCAGGTTGATTGTTTAGACACCGTCATGAGCATTCAGTCTTTCATAATGTAGTTCTATTCATAACCGTTGCCGCTTTGGCTAAGCTTGGGTTGAGTTAGACAAATTTAACATATTTTCTTATAACCCCACCACCACCACCATACGAAAGACAAATTCAACATGCTTGTCACACCAAAACTGGTAGCTGAAGTCTGGTCCTATACCACTGATTTTTCACTAGGAAGCAGTTAATAAACACATACCGTTGTACGTGAGAGGCTCAACATATACAGTGTTGCGGATCAGGCATTCCTCATCGACACTGTTGACTGTCTTTACAGATGATCGTCAATCTACATGAGGTTATGTAGTGTTCTTTGGTCCAACACTCATTTCATGGCATCGTAGAACAGTATACTATATCTTACTCGAGCATTGAGGTTGAATACGTGGCATTGTCTAATGGCACCGCTAAAGTCGCATGGGTTCAATCCCTAAATAAGGAACTACTTGTTCCACAGCCGGGATCGTCTATCTTGCGGTGTGAAAACCTTGCAGCTACATATTTTATCCGATATTGAAGTTGATTTTCGTTTTGTTCAAGAAAAGGTAGCACTTAAAACTTTTAATGTTCAATTTGTGTCCTCCAGTGTTCAAGTTGTTGATGGGTCATGAAGCATATTACGAAATATATGTTGACTCAGTTATGTCGCAATTTAAACCTTGTATCTACAATCTTTTTTTTTTTCAAATCTTTACCATATCTTTACAATCAATTTAAACCTTGTGTCTACAATCTAGAGTGAGTGGGATTGTAAATCGTAGCATATCTTTACCATATCTTGTATATACGGTAATTATAGATGCTCTATCAATTCTCATTATTGTTCTTGATGTATATAACTCAACGTCAATATTGCACCGAGCCGTACCCAGTTGGTACATGAAAAAAAAACCGTAAATATCTCCTACTTAATCACGTTAGGGTGGTTACCTATTGTATATGGAATTAGGGACCACAAGATCTTAGTAATATCTCCTACGGAGTAGAATATTTCATATCTAATGGTTGCCTATTCTATGGGGTCATAATATCCAAATAATTATTTTGTCGTGATTGCATCTTCGTCCTCAGGTTGTAACCAAAATAAATAGAAGGAAGGCGCATCACGGTAAAACATTGACTAGACTTGAGCGAGTGAGGCAGCCGAGCAGCTAAGCTAGCTCATTTCAAACTCGCGTTTCCTTTTGGTGGAGCAGTGCAGGCATGGGACCTGGGGAAGTCCGTCGTTGCTTGGCTCCTCTTATTGTCCTGCTTCTCTTCTGCCGCCATGGTGAGTTATCTGCACTCTGTACGAGCTCATATATGAGTTGTTTGGAGCTGACGAAGAGGGTGTGAGTCAGACAAACGGATGCTTTTTCATCAAAGATGTTGAACTCTCAAACAAAAGTTTCTTTTGCTTCGTAGCGGCGGCGTGCGAGATCTGGTGCGTGGCAAGCCCGGGGGCGAACGACAAGGTGCTGCAGGAGGGGCTAAACTGGGCGTGCGGGACGGGCGGCGCCGACTGCTCTGCAATCCAGCCCGGCGGGAGCTGCGCCGTCCCGGACACCGTCCGTTACCATGCCAGCTACGCCTTCAACTCCTACTACCAGATGGACCCTGTTCAGCACAACTGCGACTTTGGCGGCAGCGCCATCGCCACCACCACCGATCCAAGCACTGCCACGTGCAAGTATCCGTCGAGGTAAATAATAGTAAATCCTAGTAATAAACTGATCGAACTTTATGCATGGATGCAAACCGATCAAGCTGACAATTATTTCATTTCCTTGAATCATAGATGCAACCTCAACGCAACGCGTAACGCAGGCGATCACACGGTCCAAACAGGGCTAAAGGCATAAACTGCACGAAGACGCCATCGAAGAGAAAAGTTGCAAGCGCGATGTCTATGTGTGTGCGGTGTGTGTCCCTTATGTAAGCGGGTGTGTAAGTCTTGATATATCAATCTGGGTGGAATTTTTTGAACGATATATGGGATTGCCGTGGCCAATCGAGTAATAAACATTGTTTTAGGCTATAGATGGGCGATTTTTTTCCGTAGATTTCAAAAACCCATACATCGTGAAGTAGGATATTCGGGTGAAGTTGGTACAATCGGTCAAGAAGAACTAAACAACCAATCTATGGTCGAAATCAACATATTTATTCTTTTTTCCTACTTAACAACTAGCTTAATTTCATTTCGTGTATAGTCATCTTTCTGTCCGGTTATTCTCTTCTCGGTTTCTCTGGCGTGGCTGGCGTGGGAGTAGCAGGATGGTCTGTTTTCCTGTGAAGGTACTGACGCTCGAGGCATGGGCGGACGGAGATCAGTACATGGGTGTACAAATGTACACCCATTATTTTGGGCAAAATCTTTTATATTTATATCTAATTTACTTATAGAACAATATACATCATATAAGTTATGTGAAATTTGAGTAAAATTGTGTCTTCGCCACTAGCTCAAGGTCGTTGACGCCCATAGTGGTCGTCATTATCGTTCAGTACACCCTCACTGAGGTGCTGGAAGTGGAATAGAACAGAGAAGCCACGTCAAAAAGAATCCACCACAACGTGAAACCCTACTCTAATCCTCTTCCTATATTTGATTGCAAACACCAACAACCATTGCCATGATTGAATCAATCTTCAACCGCACTGATCCGGGCTCTTAATATGCTCAGACATGTCAAATCTGCTGATCTATATATGCCATCGGTTGATCGCCATGTGATTGAAAAAGTCATAGAAATGTTGGCTTTCAAGAGCACGCCCATAACACGTGGCACATTAACATACCTATTCCAATTCTCAAAAATAAAATTTATTCCAGAAATGACCGTTGTCCGTCAGAGGTATAAGCACTGGTATACTCCTTATTGACAAGTATGAAACTTTTGCAGCATCAACAAACTTATGTACAAGAACGATTGGCAAGGTTCAGCAAAGCACAAAGAATGAGCCAATTGAAACAACACTCTCTGAATCGAACACAAAAATCGTCTGCCAGGACAAAAGACTGAACTCTGAAATAACGTAACACTATTAGGTCAGTGGTGCTGCGAGTTGCGACCATATTATCAGAGTAAAAATACAATTAATATCCTACCGAATACATACGAACTCTTCACACGTACCAACGAAGTCAAGTGCTCCTGGCTGTACAGCTGGAAAGAAGAAGATCCGAAGAAAGATTCAGACAGCACGCAGAGTAGTGCATCCTTCAGTTATGGGAAAGAAAGGGCCGACGGAGGGATCTCACGGTGGACACAGAGGTAAACAGGCGCACTACGGAATCATATACCTAGACTAGATCAGATCCAACATCAAAACATCAGTCATGTCTTCGCCGTCGCCTTCCATGTCCCTCCTGCACTACGTGCGTACCAATCTCCCCGACGGCGACTCTACAGATCAGCCCAAGGTGGTTCCCCTGTCCTCCGGAGGGGTGCACTTGCTCGGGTTCGACGAGGACGACGAGATCGTAGATTCCGTGGTGCCTGATCTGGTCCTCGGGGCACATCTCGCCGTCACGCCAAACCTGTCCTTCCTGACCCTCCGAGGCGGCAGCCAGTTCACCTGTATCAACAACGTCGATGACAACCTGTTTGTCATCACGTCCACCTTTCCGGAACATCCTTATCGTCGCGAGGTCTTTCTCATCTTCGACGCCATTGACAGGTCCCTCCTCATGATCCCTGCCGTGCCGCGTGACCTCCTTACCAACGTTACGGCTCGTGTTCTCGCCGTGCGCCATCCCGGCGACGAAGAAAGATCCTACACTCTGGTCATCCCTGGGCAGGCGCCCATCTCTCTCTCCGACGAAGGCTTCGCTGAATGGCTTGATGTGCTCTTCATTGCGTCCACCTCCCCGTCCTCATCCGCCTCGATGTGGTAGACAGTGAAGAGGGCCAACTTCCCCAAGCCGCAGCTCGTCGATATCTTCTTTGCCGACAAGGTGTTCTCCTTCTCTGGCTGTGCATACTGGGTGGATCTCTTGTGTGGCGTCATGCACTGCGACTGCGGCCTGATGACGTGGATCGCACGTTCGTTGGGAGACCCCAAGAGGAAGGTATGAAGCAGTGTAGCAGCAGTTTCCCTCAGTATGAAACCAAGGTTTAATCGAACCAGTAGGAGCAAGAAATCACTTCTGAAAGGTGTCTCTCCATAAAAGATAACTAACATGCTGGGTGAACAAATTACAGCTGGGCAATTGACAAAATATTGAGCGCATGACAATGCATATATATGACATGATGATTACTATGATATTCATGTGGGCATTGCGACAAAATACATAGACCGTTATCCAACAGCGTCTATGACTAATAATCCACCTCCAGATTGTCATCCGAGTTCCCCGTTGGTATTAAGTTGCAAGCAACGGATAATCGCATTAAGTAATGTGCGTAATGTAAACAAATGCATTAGACCTAACGGCGCACCCTTAAGCTAAGCATCGGTTATTTTATCCCTAGTGGCAACAGCACATCCACAATCTTAGAAGTTGTTGTCACTCTCCCAGATTACCGGAGGCATGAACCCACTATCTAGCATAAATACTCACTCTTGGAGTTACAAGCATCTACTTGGCCAAAGCATCTACTAGTAACGAAAAGCATGCAAGATCATAAATAACATATAAGATAGATTGATAATCAACTTGACATAGTATTCAATATTCATCGGATCTCAGCAAACACAACATGTAGCATTACAATAAGATGATCTTGATCATGATAGGCAACTCACAAGATCTAAACATGATAGCATAAAGTGGAGAGACAACCATCTAGCTACTGCTATGGACCCGTAGTCTAAGGATGAACTACTCACGCATCACTCCGGAGGCAGGCATGGTGATGTAGAGCCCTCCGGTGATGATTCCCCTCTCCGACAGGGTGCCGGGAAGAGATTCTGAACCCTCCCGAGCTAGGGTTGACGGCGGCGGCGTCTCTAAAACTTTTCGTGGATAAGGGCTCGGGTATCTAGGGTTTTCCCGAAAAGATGAATAAATAGGCGAAAGGGCGGCGACTGGAGACGCCCGTGGGGCCCACACCACCCCACGGCGCGGTTGGGGGGGGGGGGGGGCCGCGCCGCCCCATGGTGTGGCTGGCTCGTGGCTCCCCTCCGTCTCTCCTTCACTAGTAGGAAAAGGCTTATAGCCACCAGCGTACCGCTGGCGGACAACGTCTTCGTCCGCCAGCGCTACGACCGCTGGCGGGCGGTTTTTCCTGTCCGCCACTGGTTCTGGACGTACCGCTGGCGGACAACAGCACAGCTCGCCAGCGGTAGGAACAGGAATCTGGGACGAGGCGGGGCAAACTACCGCTGGCGGGCACAATACGCGCCCGCCAGAGGTATTAAACGTACCGCTGGCGGACGATAGACAGGGCCCGCTAGCGGTAGTTGCCGCGGCTGAGCTCAGCTGGGGAAAAAAATGGGGACAGTACCGCTGGCGGGCTGACAAAATAGTACGCCAGCGCTCCGTTCAGTACCGCTGGCGGGCACGCTGAAGCGTCCGCCAGCGGTAACCTAGGAAAGTGACATAAGTGCGGCCGCACCTACCACCCTTGCTCACTTATTCCACTTCACTCTTCTCTCTCTTAGCTCGAGTTTCCCCCATTTGTGGCTCATTTCCTCCATGAAATTAATCACTTTTAGCCAACAAAAAGTGATTTAGTTGATAGATCCCACTAGATCTCTCCCCCACATCCAACTTTGACCAAAAGAAATCCACTCAAGTCACTCAGATCTCAAGATCAAGATTTCATCTTCGGCCGACTTCCGCGGTTATTTTGACGTGTGTTTTAACATTCTTAAGGTGATCTTTTAGCGATATAAGTTAAAACACATTCTTAAAATTAATTTGGTCGGATAAATGCGCCCGCCGTAACCATGCGAAATGCTGGATGAAAAATGGCTTGGAATGTGTGAAATTGAGTTGTGATGAATAAATTTGTGTTGTGATGTGTGAAAATTAATGAGGGTGCCAATACCATGCCGGAATGTTGATTCATTTTCCGTTTCGGCAACTTTTGGCACTCTCCTTGGGTCCTATTTGTAGGAAGGTCATGGCGATTTTTTTCGTCAAATAAACCCGATAAAATATTAAATGGTGCTTAATTATTGTCTTGATTATACAACGTGCAGGTGATAATGGTTATTATGAGTGAACATGTCGTGAATACATACTTGAGACACGCGACGGAAGACATGCTGCAGAATAAGCGCAATGATATACAGTGTCCGTGTCGCGCATGCAAACTCGAGGTCGGCATCAGTCCATTTACCGGAACACCTGCTCTTCCGTGGTTTCATGGATGGCCACACTCGTTGGTTAACAGATGATGAACATGATGGAAATGATGGTGCGCCGGGAAGGAAATAATCAGGATCAAGGGCAGCAAGACAATAACAACGAGGGGCCAGAACACGAAGAGCCTGATCCGGATCCCGTGCAACATGATGAAGTAGAAGAAGACGATGATGATCGTGTGGTACTAGAAGAGGAGGACACACGGACACCGCTAACTTCAGTCGTGCGGGACCCTCATCTAACAGAATTGTTTCTTCAGAAGACGGCGAACAGGGAATCTAAGCTGGCGCAATTGGAGCAAGATTCAAATACTCCGTTGTATCCAGGCTGCGACCCAGAAGCTTCCCGCTTGAAAGTATCGCTTGATTTTCTGCAGATGAAGACAAGACACAAATTGAGCAATATAAGCGTCGACGCTAACCTGGAATATTTTCACGGTATCCTTCCGAAGGGCAACACGTGTCCTAAAAGTTGTGACGAAGCCAAGAAAGTCGTGTGCCCCTTTGATTTACCGCACGAGAGGTACCATGTGTGCATCTTCGATTGCTACATATTTCGGAAAGAGGACGAGGGAATGACCAAATGTCCAGTGTGTAATGCCAATCGATACAAGACCGGGAAGAAAGCCCCTCGCAAAGTTGTGTGGTACTTTCCGCTCATTCCTCGTCTGCAGCGATATTTCGCAGACCGTAAGGAAGCAAAGCTTATGCGCTGGCACGCGGAAAGAAAGGCGGCAGTGGTGCAAGATTCAGACCGGAGTGAAAAGATAATTCTGACACACCCTTCGGATGCAAGCCAGTGGAAAGCATTAGACTCTTTCGATGCAGACTTTGGAGACGAGGCAAGGAATATCAGATTGGGTTGCAGCACCGACGGTCTCAATCCGTTTGGAAACCAGAGCAGTTCACATAGCACGTGGCCCGTGTTTGTATGGATATACAACCTACCTCCCTGGTTGTGTATGAAAAGGAAGTACATACACATGAGCATGCTAATTCAAGGGTCGAAACAACCTGGCAGCGACATCAATCTGTATCTGAAGCTACTGAAAGATGAGCTAGACACGTTATGGTCGTCCCAAGTGGGAAGATGAGCTAGACACGTTATGGTCGTCCCAAGGGGTTCCCACTTGGGACGCCGTCGCAGAAGATTATTTCCCTATGAGAGCTGCCTTGTTGTGTACAGTGCACGATTTGCCCGGCTACGCATATGTTGCCGGCCAGGTGTGCCACGGATATTTTCGGATGTGTCAGGTGCCTGGATGATCCGACATACCTCCAGCTGAAGAAAGACGATTCTTCGAAAACCGTCTACATAGGCCATCGAAGGTGGCTAGACGATGAAGACCCATGGAGATGGCGTGGAGACCTTTTCAACGGTAAAGATGAGCTCCGAGAACCTCCACTTAAGAAGAGCGGCGATGACATTTACGAGTTGCTGAATGAATGGCAAGAGTGCCCTGAGCCGGGAAAGAAGCGAAAGGCGCCAAAACTGCTCTGTGGTGTTTGGAAGACGAGGTCTGTGTTTTGGGACTTGCCATACTGGCCCATCTACACTACGCCAAATTGCCTTGATCTAATGCATGTGACGAAGAATGTGTTCGAGAGTATGTTTGGCACTGTACTCCACATGGCGGACAGGACCAAAGATGGGCCAAAAGCAAGATTGGACCTTAAACATATGGACATCAGGAAAGAGCTTCATGCGCAGCGCAAAAATGTGGTAGACGACCAGTTGGATGAGGAGATGGACGGTCACTATACTAGAAAATACTAAATAATAACAAAAAACAGAATAAAAAACAAAACAGAAAATTTTAAAACATACCGCTGGCGGATAAATCTTTCCGTCCGCCAGCGGTAACCATATACCGCTGGCGGACACCTGGCCCGTCCGCCAGCGGTAAGTGTGGCCGGCCCACTTACCGGCCGGTCGGGCCGCTCTCTTTCCATCTTCCCAGTTCCCCCACCCGCGCCCGGCCTCCTCTCTAACCCTAACCCCGCGCCGCCGCCGCGCCGCCCCGGCCTCCGAACCGCCCCGCCGCCCACATTCGCCGCCGCCGCCGCCGCCGTCGACCGCCGCCCCACCCCCCACCGCCCCGATTCGCCGCCCCGCGCCGCCCCGACTCGCCTCCCCGCGCCGCCCCGATTCGCCGCGCCGCCCGACTCGCCTCCCCGCGCCGCCCCGATTCGCCGCCCCACCCCGCGCCGCCCGATTCGCCGCCCCGCGCCGCCCCGACTTAGCCGCCCACGCCGCCCCACCCCGCGCCGCCCCGATTCGCCGCGCCTACTCACCGCCTCCCCGACCGCCGCCGTCGCCGGCCTGCTCCTCCACGCCGCCGCGCCCCTCCCGGTGAGCTCACCCGCCGCCTCCTCCCTCCCCTCCCACCCGTTAACCGCCGTGCACGGAAGGTGTTTGTTGAAATGCCATTACTATTTTTTACCCCTTATTTGTGGTTAGTGGTGACAATATGAAGTATGCATGTGAATATGGTTGCGGATGTGATTCGGTGGTGGTTGTGATGTGATTCGGAAATGCCGATTTTGGTGGTTGTGATGAATATAAAATGTTTGCAGGTACCCTTGAGTCCCTTGAGATTGCCGGAACGTTGATTAGCTTCCGTTTCGGCAAATTCGGGTACTCCATATCTCGTAATTGTAGCAAAGGTCATGCCAAAAAAAATCGTGAATTTTTTCGTTATACTAAAGTTCAACTTTTCTCGTTAGTGTGAACATGGCGGACAACGACGAGGCCGGCGGTTCTCATATACAAGACGAGAATCCGATGCAGGCGTTCATATAGAACGAACTCACAAATACCTTCAAATCCATGTTTCCTACTGTCCGTGAGTTTGTTGGGACTTGGATGAAGGGAGGCCAAGTAGGACCTCCCCCCATGATCGGCTACGGGTGCGGCAACTCTATCACCAATTTGGTTCCTATCTTGCCAAATCATGGGACGCCAGAAGATGCGCCGGTGAACAAGCCTAAGAAGGCACGTAAAAGATACAAGAAAACAAAATTGGACGACTCCACCGTCCCACCGGAGCAGGGGACTGATTCCCGGTTTGTGGACAGGATACCCATCAAGGACTGGCATAAGATGCATCACTTGGGTAGATCGATCCTGCCGGCGGATCGTGTCAAACAGTTGAGAGGACATTTGTTGGACCTACATGAGGTTGTTCTTGTTGTGGAGAGGAAACTTCTCGACCAAGAAGCTCCAACATATCCCCTTTTCATTGCAAATGTACCAGAACGGTTGGGCTTTGTCAGGGAAAATGGCGCAAACCTGCTCTTTGTGAGATTTGATGATATCTTCGCAGTGTACCATAGTCTTCCGCTCCACCCATCCATAGTCCGTCTTGTTGCGCTCCAAATGGCGCACCAAATCAAAATGGAGAATACCCCCGGCATAGTGATGGTTGACCCCTACTACATGCAAGAAATGTCCGTGAACAACCCTGAGGGTAGGAAATCCGCGACCGGTTATCTCCAAAAGCTCTTCCTCGACAATGCGTCGAGCCCGCCGTGCTCATTTCTCTTGCCTTATTTTCCCGAGTAAGTCATGCCTACCTGTCATAACATGCTTCCACAGATTTCCATCGTTGAATTTGCGTCTACAATGGTGATGTTTTGCGCAGAAACAAACACGGCACCCTCATCCACTTGGACATGGAACGCTTAGCTGCCTTGTATCTCGATAGCGGGGATCGCTATGAAGAGAGGGCGGAGTCTAAGCGGGACTACACCGACATCAAGATTGTTCTGAATAATGCTCTCCACGGCTACGCCATGAAGGGTGGCCCGATTTTAAAAACAAGAAAATCAGAGGATGGAAGGTTTAGGTTCGCGCACAGAACGTATTTCCCCTACATGAAGCAGGATTCAATTAGTTGCATGGAGTCATGGTACCTCCTCTATCAAATGAGGTGGTTTTTAAAGTTTCAACGACGAGGCCAATTTATTTCTCGTGATTTCAACGCATGGGTTGCAAGACTAAAGGACTCCGCTGATTATGTTATCAGAGCCGAGTTCCGATACATTCAGAACATGATCGCGCGAATCATCATGTGTGACGTCCTAGATCAAGATGGACAATTCTACTACGGCTTACAACCACCAGCTAATGCCGATATAAAAAGGCGCTTAAGCTATTCGGGTGATCACAGGCCATTCAACTCGTTAAATGGTTGTGAACCATTCCTGTAGATACCAGAGAGAAGGTGATCGAGGAACAAATCTTTATTCTGTCTTATGTACACAACTCGTTAGATGCATGCATGCTTAGTTAATTTTTTGTTTGCTTTAATCTTTCTTCTCTCTTATGTACACAAATCTTTTTTCTTACAACTCTTATTTGACTTGTAATTTTATATGCGTCTTGTGTACAGAGAAATGGGGAAGTGGTATGTGGTGTACAAAGGTCGTGTTCCAGGAGTATATGAAAAGTGGGAAGACTGTAAAAAGCAAGTGAACGAGTTCAAAGACAACAACCACAAGAGCTACAAGACTAAAGCGGAGGCGGAAGCTAGGTATGCCAACCATCTACTTGAGGAAGAAAAGACGAACCGGATGATGAAGTCCAACATCATCGTGAACAACCACAACATTTACGAAAGTAAAGCGGAGACAGAAGCTAGATATTTGCATCACCTGCTTGCGGAAGAGAGGAAGAACCGGATGAAGTCCAACTTCATCGTGATCCCCTTCTTACTGATCATTATTGGCATTCTCTTGTATAAGATTGTGTTTTAGATGACAGTAGTAATCCATTTGGAAAACTTCCGTGTATGAATCTATCGACATGTATTCGTGTATGACAACTTTTGACGCGTTTGTATGTGGAAATTTCTATGTTATTATCATTTTCGTCGCCTGTACCTCAATATCCTGTATTTATATTTGATATGCTGCTGGAATACGTTATTTAAAAAAAACAAAAAATACCACGAAAATGTACCGCTGGCAGACACAGAGGCGTACCGCTGGCGGACAGCTCTCTCAGAACTCCAACCAGCGAGGCGTACCGTTGGCGGCCGAAGTATCTTAGCGCTGGCGGCCGCTGCTGCACGCCAGCGCTGCCTATCCTCGCGCTGGCGGGCGGAAATTGTGCCCGCCAGCGGTAACGATCGTTACCGCTGGCGGGCGCCCGCCCGCCAGCGGTAGACCATTTCCGTCCGCCAGCGGTAGGCCTTTTCCTACTAGTGCATTGGACTCCGTGTACGTGTTGGAAAAATAGGAGATTCTGTCCAAGTTTCGTCCAATTTCGAGAATATTTCCAGACTAACTTTTCTGGAATACAAAAACAGCAGAAAACAGGAACTGGCACTGTGGCATCTTGTTAATAGGTTAGTCCCAGAAAATGCATAAAAATGCTATGAAGTGTATATAAAACATGTAACAATTGGTATAATATCAACATGGAACATCAGAAATTATAGATACGTTTGAGACGTATCAAGCATCCCCAAGCTTAGTTCTACTCGTCCTCGAGTAGGTAAAACGATAAAAACAAAATAATTTCTGAGGTGACATGCTACAATCATAATCTTGATCAAATAGTATTGTAAAGCACATGTTATGAATGAAGTGATCCAGGTCAATGGTCTATAGTTTGCTAGCAAGTAGATAATGAGCAAACAACTGAATCATATAAGCAAAAACTTTTCATGAATAGTACTTTCGAGACAAGCATCAAAGAGTTTTGCATAAGAGTTAACTCATAAAGCAATAGATTCTAAGTAAAAGGTATTTAACCAACACAAAGGAAGATTTAAGCTTCAGCAATTGCTTTCAACTTTCAACATATATATCTCATGGATATTTGTCAACACAAAGCAATATAATAAGTGCAATATACAAGCATATAAAAATTGTTGCACCAAAGTTGACACTAGTGTTTGCTTCTAAGATAGAAAGAAGTAGGAAAACTGACTCAACATAAAAGTAAAAGAAAGGCCCTTCGCAGAGGGAAGCAGGGATTAAATCATGTGCTAGAGCTTTTTAAGTTTTTGAAATCATAAGAGAGTAAAAATAAGTTTTGGAGGTGTTTGTTAATTGTCAACGAATCAGAAAATGGAAAGTACAATATGACCCCTGCCAACCAGACTTTTAAGAGCGGCTCCCATGAAGGACGTTATTTCTACCAGCAAGGCAGATCATCCCTCTTCTCTTTTGTTTACACATGCAGATATTTCACTGTTTGTCATTGCTTGACTGATAAATCAGGGCAAAAATGTGAAGAGAATTAAGCGGTTAAAGTTGTAATTAATTGGGACTGGGCACCCCATTTGCCAGCTCTTTTTGCAAAATTAATGGATAAGCGGATGTATATGCCGCTAGTCCGGTGGTAAAGTCTGTTTGACAGTTGACATAAAGACATCCACCCCGTCCTCATGAGCTTGGTAAACATTGACACAAAATAGGAGTAATAATTTTTGAATAGTTTAAAGGTAGCACATGAAAAATTTACTTGGAATGGCAAGGAAATACCACATATAGGTAGTTATGGTGGACACAGATGGCATGGATTTTGGCTCAAGGTTTTGGATGCACGAGAAGCATTCCCTCTCAGTACAGAGTTTAGGCTAGCAAGGTTATTTGAAGCAAACACAGGATATCAACCGACACAGCAAGACTTATATGAAAACATATTGCAAGCATTATAAGACTCTACACTGTCTTCCTTGTTAACCAAACCCTTTTACTAGAAAATATCTAGACCTTAGAGATACCAATCATGCAAACCAAATTTCAACGAGCTTTACGGTAGTTCTTCATTAATAGGTTTTAACTACATGATACAAAAGCTTAAACATGAACTACTTGATAACTCAAAACAATTGACAAGTATCAAATTATCCAATACAGTGATCTACAAGAATATGTAAGCTTTTTCCATTATACCATCTACCACATGCAACATTTTCTGTTCCAACCAAACACCAATCAATTTATTTCAACATAAACTCTCCAAACAATTATAAGTGAAGCAAGAGAGTACTTTCTTTAAAAGAACTAACAGCTCTGAATAAGAGATGCATGCAAAACAGGAGCTAAAAGCATAGCAATAGCTAGATAAGAATACTCAACAAGTATAAGTGAAGAATAGGAGTATTCATATGAAAAAGCGGAGCGTGTCTCTCTCCCAATCAAGAATGCTAGGGTCCAATCAAGTTGACCATAAGAAAAATAAAATACTGAAAATAAAAGCACACAGACGCTCCAAGTAAAGCACATATGATGTGAAAGAATTAAAATATAGTTTCACTAGAGATGACCTGATAAGTTGCTGATGAAGAAGGGGATGCCTTGGGCATCCCCAAGCTTAGACGCTTGAGTCTTCTTGAAATATGCTGGGGTGATCCATGGGAGCATCCCCAAGCTTAAGCTCTTCACTCTTCTTGATCACATTATATCATCCTTCTCTCTTGACCCTTGAAAACTTCCGCCACACCAAACTCAGAGTAATTCTCATTAGAGGGTTAGTGCACAATCAAAAACTCACATGTTCTATAAGGACACAAACATGACCGTTACTTTTAACATTAACTACTGCCACTGATGTTATGTGAAGCTCTTCACCCTAAAAAAGAATTCCACTCAACACTAGTAAAAGAGAGAATGCGAAAAATAAAAGACAGAATCTGTCTAAACAGAACAGTCCGTAAAGACGAATTTTTTCGAGGCACTTACGTTGCTCAGATCGAAAAACTTTAAACTAACGAAAGATGCGTACATATCTGAGGATCACGCACAAAAATTTGCAGATTTAAATAATTTTTCTGTGATTTTACAGAAGTAAAACGGTGAACAGCAGAAATCTGTTCCTGCGCAGAAATCCAAATCTAGCATCATCTTCCTATTAGAGGCAATACTTGGCACAACAATGCGATAAAATAAAGATACAAAGGAATTGTTACAGAAGTAAACAACTCCTTGACTCAAAAAAAAAGAAAAATTGCAGAAATAAAATAATGGGTTGTCTCCCATAAGCGCTTTTCTTTAACGCCTTTCAGCTAGGCGCAGAAAGTAAGAATCAAGTGTTTCCAAGTGATGAAGCATCAACAGAAAGGTTGGAAGTTTTCTCAACAATGCATTGTATCTTATCTATATAAGTTTCAGAAACTCCTCTTTCATTACTTTTAGGCACACTATCCTCATCAAATAAATTTTCAGGAACAATCCAATCAAAATTCTTTTCTAGTGCCTCATGCATTCCTACAAGCTTAAAAGGTATTGGTATTTTGACTTCTCCCTCATAATTGGGTTCATTAGTGTACTTAAGCCTATCTTTTTCAAGCTTCTCAAGTGTATTAGCAATTCAATAAATAGCCAAGCATCTTATAACGAATGAAAACTTTTCTAGCTCCCCAGCAACATCACCAAATTCTTTAAGAAGAGTTTCTAAAACAAAATCTTTCTTTTCACCCTCTTTCATATCATGAAGTTTAAGAAACATTTGCTGCATTATAGGATTAAGATTAACAAACCTAGCTTCCAACATGTGAACCAAAGAGGCAGCAGCAATTTCATAATTAGGGCAAGTTCTACCAAGGATCTGTCTTCAAAATCTTTAAGTCTACTAACATGACTAAAGAATTCTTCAATGTTATCTCTTCCAATGATAGACCCACTTTATCTTTTAAAGTAACTTAGGGAGAAGCATGATGAAATAAAAAGAAAGTAAACCGAAATAAGGTAAATGCAAGTAACTAATTTTTTTGTGTTTTTGATAAATAAAGCAAACAAGACTAATAAAAATAAACTAAGCAAGACAATAACAAAGTAAAGAGATTGGAAGCGTGAAACTCCCCTTGCAGAAATCCTCTTGCTCCCCGGCAACGGCGCCAGAAAAATGCTGGCGTGTGGAAGGGGAAGTAAGGAGATTTCTGAACCGAAGTGCTTCCACTCCCGGCAACGGCGCCAGAAAAAGTGCTTGATTGCGTGGATCACACGTTCGTTGGGAGACCCCAAGAGGAAGGTATGAAGCAGTGTAGCAGCAGTTTCCCTCAGTATGAAACCAAGGTTTAATCGAACCAGTAGGAGCAAGAAATCACTTCTGAAGGTTGTTGGAGGCGCCGTTACTCGATCACCAACGTGGAATCTGCACACAACACAATCAAACTACTTTGCCCCAACGAAACAGTGAGGTTGTCAATCTCACCGGCTTGCTGAAAACAAAGGATTAAACGTATGGTGTGGAAAACAGTAGTAAATTGCAGAGAATGAAAAGGAACAATGTTTGCAGTTGGTTGTATTATCAGTGTAAAAGAATGGACCGGGGTCCACAGTTCACTAGTGGTGTCTCTCCATAAAAGATAACTAACATGCTGGGTGAACAAATTACAGCTGGGCAATTGACAAAATATTGAGCGCATGACAATGCATATATATGACATGATGATTACTATGATATTCATGTGGGCATTACGACAAAATACATAGACCGTTATCCAACAGCGTCTATGACTAATAATCCACCGCCAGGTTGTCATCCGAGTTCCCCGTTGGTATTAAGTTGCAAGCAACGGATAATTGCATTAAGTAATGTGCGTAAGTAAACAAATGCATTAGACCTAACGGCGCACCCTTAAGCTAAGCATCGGTTATTTTATCCCTAGTGGCAACAGCACATCCACAATCTTAGAAGTTGTTGTCACTCTCCCAGATTACCGGAGGCATGAACCCACTATCTAGCATAAATACTCACTCTTGGAGTTACAAGCATCTACTTGGCCAAAGCATCTACTAGTACAAGATAGATTGATAATCAACTTGACATAGTATTCAATATTCATCGGATCCCAGCAAACACAACATGTAGCATTACAATAAGATGATCTTGATCATGATAGGCAGCTCACAAGATCTAAACATGATAGCATAAAGTGGAGAGACAACCATCTAGCTACTGCTATGGACCCGTAGTCCAAGGATGAACTACTCACGCATCACTCCGGAGGCAGGCATGGTGATGTAGAGCCCTCCGGTGACGATTCCCCTCTCCGGCAGGGTGCCGGGAAGAGCTTCTGAACCCTCCCGAGCTAGGGTTGACGGCGGCGGGTCTCTGGAACTTTTCGTGGATAATGGCTCGGGTATCTAGGGTTTTCCCGTGAAGATGAATAAATAGGCGAAAGGGCGGCGGCTAGAGACTCCGTGGGGCCCACACCACCCCACGGCGCGGTTGGGGGGGCCCGCGCCGCCCCATGGTGTGACTGGCTCGTGGCTCCCTCCGTCTCTCCTTTGGACTCCGTGTCGTGTTGGAAAAATAGGAGGTTCTGTCCAAGTTTCGTCCAATTCCGAGAATATTTCTAGACTAGCTTTTCTGGAATACAAAAACAGCAGAAAACAGGAACTGGCACTGTGGCATCTTGTTAATAGGTTAGTCCCAGAAAATGCATAAAAATGCTATGAAGTGTATATAAAACATGTAACAATTGGTATAATATCAACATGGAACATCAGAAATTATAGATACGTTTGAGACGTATCACGCCGATGTGCTTTCCGACGATGTCGATCCCGTGGACTTCCGCTTCTTCACGCTGCCTCCTCCGCACATGACCATGACCAACCCGCTCGGCAGAGAGGTCCTCGCAGAGCTGAGAGCCTTCCAAACCATGGGCTGCGTTGGGGGCTCCATCAAGTTCGTCTCCATTGATGGTTTCATCACTCGTATGGATGCTCGGAACATGAAGCACCGCAATGTGAGGGTATGGAGACTGACGGGAGATTTGAAGTGGGCTATCCAAGACAAGCTCAGCATGGGTGAGCTGTGGAAAATGCCTGGGTTCTACAATAACTTCCGGAACATACAAATCAAGTTTCCTAACCCTCGTCCTCTGGCACCGATGTACCCCTTCCCGAGCACCACGGAAGACCGTGTCATCTACTTTGCACTCGGTGAGTTTACCCAGGGGCAGGCTTGGGGTAGCTTTCCAACCACTGTGCACTTCTTGCTGCGTGTCGATATGCGCCTTTGGGATGTTAGCTTCATACATGTTCCTTATTCCTCAACACCCACCATGCACAATTATTTTGGTGTCGATCATTCCATCTTATGTCCGCTTGTTGCTCACTCTGGGGATGGTAACGGCAAGGTGCGTGGACTTCAAGCTAATATGAAGGGGCTAAAAGTATGAGGGTTGAAGATTGAGCAACACGAAACCATGTACTCAGGCGATACACTACTCTAATTAAGCAATTGTTTTGGTTCATCTGAACTGTAGCTTTTTTGTTTCATACTTTACTTATGTAATTGAAAAGAGACAACCAACTCCTTTGGTAAGTTTTAAATTCGTTTATTAGACAGGGAGGGGCATAAGAAGCACAAGACAAGTGGCAAGAATAATAAATACTATTGTGTCTTGTTATTTCTGTTAGTAAGATGTTTCTTGCACAAATGTTAACTTTCCTTTCATTTTCTATTCTGGCATTGAAAAACTGTTGAAGCATTGTTTGGTACTAGTTTATTTTTGGAGATTGGTGGGGATTATCACGGTCAAACCCCAAATCCCAACATATCTTCAAAAAGTCGTTTGGTTGTATTGTATTTAATCGGTTTTATCCCCACTTTTCAACAGAATTCTCCAAACTCTAGTGTACTTTCCATAATACCCAATACACTACCCCTACCAAGTGGATTGGAAATTATTAGGGATTTGACGGGATCGGGTGAAGGTTGGGGGATTATCCCTACTAGTCCTCTCAAAAACCCTAGTATCAAATGAGGCCTGAGTGGGTTTGCATGCTGCAACTGCTTCTATATTGGATGGAAGATATTCTTCAGATGTTATTATGGGTTAGTACTTGTTATTCCTTGACCTGTTTTGTCTGCACTCTGGTAATTTTAGTAAAAATTAATTATCTATGTTTAATTGCCATATGTCGTGTATTTGATTACATGTGTTTGTTGAATGATTGACTAGCTCAATCGGTTCTACTACTTTGGCCAAACTTTAGTTGATAAACATGCTCGTGTTGATCAAATTCTTGATTTTAGGATTCCCTTACCTTATACTGATTAAGCATGTATATGCAAATGGTTATATATACTTTATAACCAGTGCAAAAACTTTTGGGCGAAATGTTATTGTTTGTTTGGTCCCTTATTGATTACATTTTTGAAAAACTCTCTAGATGAAATGAATGCAATTGTGTTTTATTATCAACATGCATTAATTTCCAGTGGATACCTTGTTCTGTACTGAATTCAAAGTTTCGATATTAGACCAAATTGTAGTATCTTTAATTTCATATTTTTATATTACTTAGGTGATTCGATAAGCATTTCATCCATGTTTATATAGGTTTATATGACAGGGAGGGGCATATATAAAGACTCCATCAAGAATTATAAACTATAGCAGTGTGCTTATTTTGTTTATTTCAGTTAAGATGTTTCTCCGCCTCATGTTGTGTTTTCTTTTGGTTAGCTCCATAGTGCAGTATAATTAGTAAAAGTCATTTTCTAACCTGGCGTGTACTTTACTCATGTTTAGTGATTGACTGCCTTAGGCTGGTGCCAATGCGGGTGTCTTGACACGATTTCATAGGTAAAATGCTTATGTGGCGGTCAACTTAATGAAGAAAGAGAGAACTGATGTATGCAATTGTAGAACCGGCTCCTAGCGTGGTAATCGAAGTGGTATAAATGCAAAATTTGTGTTGTGTTCCAAGCCACGCTCGCTCGCCTTTTTTAGACTACTGCAGATCCATCCGATCGGACATGCATGATGCTGATGAGGCCACAGAGTAAGCTGCAGTACTATTAGGCCCCAAATTGATTGGCATGCTCGTATCTTACATAACCGTTTCTTTGCTGGATACGACATTTAGAAACGACGCATTGGCACCGGCCTTATCTGGTTATTTTACTTACATTGGGGTAATTCGAATTGATGGTGGTTTTGCGATTCATTAACTAGATATGAGGTGTTCCCTGGTATAAATGTGCATTTTACCACTACTAGAGTACATAGTTAGTTGCAAAATATTACGTACTAGAGTACATAGTCTTCTGTAGCAAAGTCAATTTGCTACGAAGTCATATTGTGTAGAACATCTTATTTGCAATGTTTTGATTCTTCCTTGTAGTAGAAAGAAAATAGCTCACTACCGGAAAATCGGAATTTGCCGTGCGGCTAGGTCTCTGCCGTGAGCCTCCAGAACTCGGAACACGGCAAATAATACTTTGCCGTGTAGGCCACAAAAGAATCACGGCAAAGTAACAAAACACGGCATAATAAAAAACGACGCACGGCAACGAAACACTGCACGGCATAGAAAGCTTTGCCGTGATCCTTGGTATACATGCACGGCACACATGTTGACCAGGATCCCAAACTCTGCCGCCGTCGCCAATATTTCGCGGGAAATATATTTGCACTGGCGGGAAACCTCTTTGCCGTGCGCTTCTAGAAAAAACGCACGGCAGAGAGTGGACAAAATTTCCCGCGCACTAAATAATTTGGCGGCAAAAGATTTGCCGTGCAACACCAGAGAGGCATCACGGCAAACAATGCCTTTGCCGTGTTCCTTCTTTATCATGTCACGGCAAAGAGTGTGATTTCAATTTTTATTCTTTGCTTTGTTTATTTACTTTGTTAAGTCTTCTAGTACATTCATTTACTTCACTTAATATGTTTCTCGAAAATATATATAAACCCTCCGGTGTGGGCCGCATATGTGTCGATCGAAACCCCGAAATTAGTGAACCTAACGTGTGAGGCGTCGTCTACCCCCGTTTCTATGGTTTCGCCGAGTCGGAGCCCCGGAGCGTCGGAAACCCACCCAAACCTAGGTTGTGCCATAATATGTGTGTACAAGTGTGTTGGGTGTTTTGGAAGTGCAAGAATTTACTCCGGTGTGTGACCGTCTTCACCGGGCGCACTCTCCCTCCACTAACTTTCAAGACTTATAGGTGAAATCTCCCGTTTCGGGGGAACCGGGGGCAATCTTGTGAGAACCTGTGATCCTAGTTGGTTTTCCATGTTCCTATGTCCTTACCCAACACAACCAAGAAAAAAAGTCCACTGGCCTACCCCCTTTCGACGCCGTTGAAGGGGGTAGACGAAAACGTTAGGTTTTTCCAGCGGATTCAGGGTTTCGCCGAAGCGGGGCCCCGGAGCGTCGGAACCCCACCCAAACCAAGTGTGTGCCATACCATATGTATACAAGTGTGTTGGGTGTTGTAAATGTGCAATATCCTACTCCTAGGTGTGACCGGCTTCAACGACTTCACTTTCTCTCTAGTGAGTTTCTGCACTTAGAGGTGAAAACTCCCCATTCGGGCGAACCGGATGGAATCTTGTGTTGATTTGGGGTAGACTTTGGTTTCTCATGTTCCTATGGCCTAACCTAACACAACCAAGCAAAAAAGTCCCCTGGCCTACCCCCTTTCGACGCACGTCTATGGGGGTAGACGAAAACGTTAGGGTTTTTCCAGCGGATTCAGGGTTTCGCCGAAGCGGGGCCCGGAGCGTCGGAACCCCACCCAAACCTAGGTTGTGCCATACCATATGTATACAAGTGTGTTGGGTGCTGTAAATGTGCAATATCCTACTCCTAGGTGTGACCGGCTTCACCGACTTCACTTTCTCTCTAGTGAGTTTCTGCACATAGAGGTGAAAACTCCCCTTTCGGGCGAACCGGATGGAATCTTGTGTTGATCTGGTGTAGACTTTGGTTTCTCATGTTCCTATGGCCTAACCTAACACAACCAAGCAAAAAAGTCCACTGGCCTACCCCCTTTCGACGCACGTCTATGGGGGTAGACGAAAACGTTAGGGTTTTTCCAGCGGATTCAGGGTTTCGCCGAAGCGGTGCCCCGGAGCGTCGGAACCCCACCCAAACCTAGGTTGTGCCATACCATATGTATACAAGTGTGTTGTGTGCTGTAAATGTGCAACATCCTACTCCTAGGTGTGACCGGCTTCACCGACTTCACTTTCTCTCTAGTGAGTTTCTGCACTTAGAGGTGAAAACTCCCCTTTCAGGCGAACCGGATGGAATCTTGTGTTGATCTGGTGTAGACTTTGGTTTCTCATGTTCCTATGGCCTAACCTAACACAACCAAGCAAAAACGTCCACTGGCCTACCCCCTTTCGACGCACGTCTATGGGGGTAGACGAAAACGTGAGGGTTTTTCCAGAGGATTCAGGGTTTCACCGAAGCGGGGCCCCGGAGCGTCGGAACCCCACCCAAACCAAGTGTGTGCCATACCATATGTATCAAGTGTGTTGGGTGTTGTAAATGTGCAATATCCTACTCCTAGGTGTGACCGGCTTCACCGACTTCACTTTCTCTCTAGTGAGTTTCTGCACTTAGAGGTGAAAACTCCCCTTTCGGGCGAACCGGATGGAATCTTGTGTTGATTTGGGGTAGACTTTGGTTTCTCATGTTCCTATGGCCTAACCTAACACAACCAAGCAAAAAAGTCCCCTGGCCTACCCCCTTTCAACGCACGTCTATGGGGGTAGACGAAAACATTAGGGTTTTTTCCAGCGGATTCAGGGTTTCGCCGAAGCGGGGCCCCGGAGCGTCGGAACCCCACCCAAACCAAGTGTGTGCCATACCATATGTATATAAGTGTGTTGGGTGTTGTAAATGTGTAATATCCTACTCCTAGGTGTGACCGGCTTCACCGACTTCACTTTCTCTCTAGTGAGTTTCTGAACTTAGAGGTGAAAACTCCCTTTTCGGGCGAACCGGATGGAATCTTGTGTTGATCTGGTGTAGACTTTGGTTTCTCATGTTCCTATGGCCTAACCTAACACAACCAAGCAAAAACGTCCACTGGCCTACCCCCTTTCGACGCACGTCTATGGGGGTAGACGAAAACGTTAGGGTTTTTCCAGCGGATTCAGGGTTTCGCCGAAGCGGGGCCCCGGAGCGTCGAAACCCCACCCAAACCTAGGTTGTGCCATACCATATGTATACAAGTGTGTTGTGTGCTGTAAATGTGCAATATCCTACTCCTAGGTGTGACCGGCTTCACCGACTTCACTTTCTCTCTAGTGAGTTTCTGCACATAGAGGTGAAAACTCCCCTTTCGGGCGAACCGGATGGAATCTTGTGTTGATCTGGTGTAGACTTTGGTTTCTCATGTTCCTATGGCCTAACCTAACACAACCAAGCAAAAAAGTCCACTGGCCTACCCCCTTTCGACGCACGTCTATGGGGTAGACGAAAACGTTAGGGTTTTTCCAGCGGATTCAGGGTTTCGCCGAAGCGGTGCCCCGGAGCGTCGGAACCCCACCCAAACCTAGGTTGTGCCATACCATATGTATACAAGTGTGTTGTGTGCTGTAAATGTGCAACATCCTACTCCTAGGTGTGACCGGCTTCACCGACTTCACTTTCTCTCTAGTGAGTTTCTGCACTTAGAGGTGAAAACTCCCCTTTCAGGCGAACCGGATGGAATCTTGTGTTGATCTGCTGTAGACTTTGGTTTCTCATGTTCCTATGGCCTAACCTAACACAACCAAGCAAAAAAGTCCACTGGCCTACCCCCTTTCGACGCACGTCTATGGGGGTAGACGAAAACGTTAGGGTTTTTCCAGCGGATTCAGGGTTTCGCCGAAGCGGGGCCCCGGAGCGTCGCTCTTATACATATATTAGTGACCCATGCAAGTTTTGGTGGGATTCCGACGCTCCGGACCCCGCTACGGCGAAACCCTACGCCCGCTGGAAAAAGTCAAACCTGTCGATTTACCCCTTTGACCGGCACCGAGAGGGGGTAGACGCATGAACTTTTTTGCTTGGTTGTGTTAGGTTGGTACATAGGACCATGGGGAACCAACATTTCATGTGTTCCGTCGCATGATTCCGTGCCCGGCACCCGACACGGGAGTTTTCACCTCTAAGTGTCGGAACTTACTACGGAGTAAGAGGGGTCGATGAAGCGGGTCGCACGTCGGAGCCGTATCTTGGTTCCCACAACCTACCAACACACTCTTATACATATATTAGTGACCCATGCAAGTTTTGGTGGGATTCCGACGCTCCGGACCCCGCTACGGCGAAACCCTACGCCCGCTACGGATCTAGGGTTTCGCCGAATCGGAGCCCCGGAGCGTCGGAAACCCACCCAAACCTACATTTTTCCATACAATAAAAAGTATATAGATAATTGTATTAACTAATACTAATAAACACTCCAAAAAATAGTAAAGAAGAAAAAGAATTAAAAGAGAAAACAAATAGAAAGAAAAAATGGAAAAAAATGAAGGCACACGGCAAAGGCTGTCTTTGCCGTGTGCTTGCTCTACACCATCACGGCAAAGGCAAGGCACACGGCATAGGCTGGTCTTTGCCGTGTTCCCTTCGTACACACGCACGGCAAAGGCAACACCTGAATTAATTCGGTCGGCCCGACACGCACCTCTCACTCACTCACACATCCACTCGCGCATCGATCCCCACATCCTCCCACTGGCCCGCCGCCGCGGCCGCCGCCGCCGGCCTCCCCTGCCGCACTCCTCCACCCCGCGCCCCCCTGCCGCGCTCCTCCACCCCGCCGGCCTCCCCTGCCCCGCTCCTCCACCCCGCGCCCCCCAGCAGCCACCACCTCCCGGCCCGTCCGGGGCGCCGCCGCCACGCCCCGGCCACCCCGCCCCACGGCCAGCTCCTCCTCCACGGCCAGCTCCTCCTCCACGGCTGCTCCTCCTCCACGGCCAGCTCCTCCTCCACGGCTGCTCCTCCACGGCCAGCTCCTCCGCGGCCAGCTGCTCCTCCACGGCCTGCTCCTCCACGGCAAGCTCCTCCTCCACGGGCTGCTCCTCCACGGCCAGCTCCTCCTCACGAGGTACTCCTCCTCTGATGTATTTTTTTTAGTTAGTTAGTTAGGTTAGTTAGTTAGTTAGTTAGTTAGGTTAGTTAGTTAGTTAGGTTAGTTAGTTAGGAGGTAGAAGTGTAAAGAAAAAATGGTGGAACTAGTAAAGTCGTAAAGTCGTAAACTCATAAAGTCGTAAAGTCGTAAAGCCGTAAACTCGTAAAGTCGTAAAGTCGTAAACTCGTAAAGTCGTAAAGTCGTAAACTCGTAAACTCGTAAAGCCGTAAAGTCGTAAACTCGTAAAGTCGTAAACTCGTAAACTCGTAAACTTGGTTTCTTATTTATACTCCGTCTCTTATTTAGGAGCTGATATTTATGTTGTACATCTGTTCTTATATATATGTTCTTTTTGTGGTTTTCAGATGTCGTAGTTTACGGGGCTTCTTCTCCAACTGAGGAGGGCCGCCTCGGTGCCCCTGTTCCGTCCCCGACCTTCAGCGGTGATCGACCACGCTTATAGGGTATACATCTTTCGCCTCTCTTGCTGCATAGGTTTATTTTGGTCTAGATCACCAAGTCAGTTGAGTCGCGTAACCCGAGTCAGATCCCATCGGGAAGGGTTACAAATTTATAAATATGCAGGATTATCCATCTTTGCATATTTATAACCGTAACACTTCCGGGTTGTCCTGTTGGACAGTCCGAGTACGTGTAGATCGGGTCGTGTTCCATGTTCTACCCCTTCCTGAGACGGAATTTCGGCAGCACCTCCCCGTTGTTCTTCGGATGCACACCCTCTCGGCTTGACAAGCTCGAGACGTGTATTCTGAAGAACAGCGGGGAGGTGCTGTCGAAATTCCGTCTCGGGTCGGGGTAGAACATGGGACACGACTCGATCTACACGTACTCAGGCGGGATAGGCCCCTACCCATTAGAAGTGTAGGCCGGCTATGCCTAACGGTCAAGATTACCGCCGCCTAGACCCCTCAACATCTGACGGCGAGTTCTATCAGGATGGAGGGCTCCCTGGGAAATTCACTATCAACTTGCCGATCGATGATGACATGGAATACGGCGAACAAAACGAAGATGCTGGAATGGAGGAAGACAGCACCTCCCGTCGAGGAGGTTCATAACCAAGCCGACGTGACTTTGCTAGAGCGCTTCCACGCAGGACTTCACGTCGATGAGCCAGAGGGACCACCTCCAGGTTCCGTGGATGGTTGGTGGTGTGGCGACCCTGACAGTGATGACGACACGGGTGGTCCAATAGTTGGTCCCGATGATCTCGACACAGGCTACTGATAGCGATGAGGACACATGTATTAGTAATTGCCAGTCTAGCTTATATGTAATAGGTCAATGCTACTTTATGTAATAGTGATTGTCGCTACTTTATTTTGTGAGAATTCATTGTCGCTACTCCATTTACCTTAATTGTCGCTACTCCATTTACCTTAATTGTCGCTACTTCATCTAATTGTATTCATTTTCGCTTTACTCATTGTTGCTTCATCTATTTACCTTAATTTTGGATCATGTATACTGATGAAACCTATTTTTTTGTCAATGCAGGAAACATGGGGGGAAACAAATTGAAGAAGGCGTTCGCACAAAGGGTGGGCAGCGTGAAGGCACTCCTGGTGGGATCGAGTTCGGCACCTCCACCTCCTCCCTCACCTCCACCCCACCTCCACCTGCGAGGAGTGGACGACGTGGGAGTACGAGGACGAGAAGGAGGCCTACCAAGACTCCTAGTCCTCTCCCTGCCGAGGAGCCCGACGAGGATGACGAGGAGTACGATCAGGAGGTGCAGTCGGACTCTGAGAGCGAGTCGCTGGATTCTGAGGATGAGCTGCCGGAGGCTTCTGAGGAGGGCGAGGAGGAGGACGAGGAGGATGACAGCGAGGAGGAGGGGCGCGAGGAGGGACCTGGGGAGGACGGGTATGTGCTTGACCCGACGCTGCAGTGGGACCCGCCGGAGGAGTGGGTTGAGACTGAGGAGGATATCCCTGAGCCACGGACCAGGCCGCCGTATCAGCGGGGGTCGGTGGGACTCCCCGATCCCCGATATTACGCCTACAAGAACACTCTTCTCCTGCCTCTTGGAAAAAGGTACTTATTATAGTTTTTGTTCAATTTTAGCTTCTCATTGTGTTTTGACCCGCTAACTATACTAATTTTGGTTTTCTCATTGTGTAGGACATTTGAGTACCAGCCTCCTAAAGTGAAGGGACAGCGTACCTACGCGAGCATCCTTGGATGTTGTCTCAGGAAGTTCTTCCCAGGGATTGTCACCCTCCCAGAGGGTGGCAAGAGTGTAGCTTGGACTTTCAGGCACTACTGTTTCGCGCCGGATCCCGATGGCGAGTACCGCAACATGGCGCTTAAGACACTCGCCTATTTCTGGGTAAGTTTGTTTGACTTCTCATCATTCTATAAATCCGAGATTGCACTAATGGCTTTGACCCTATTTTACCTATGTGTGCATGCTTGTAGAACTTCTTCACCTGTCGGAAGGAGGATTTTGATAAGTGCGAGGCCATCCTTATGACGATGGCCTCTAAGATGGTGACGGACATGCACTACGAGGCTCGCGTGGAATCTGTCCGCAATTGGTACGCCGAAAAGAAGATTGGGCTGGACAAGAAGCGTGCTCGGGACATCTTGATGCAGCCATGGCAGTACCTGCAGGTAGCGTCATTTCTATATTATCGATTTTCTTGACCGCCGTGTAATATCATTAATATGTGTGTTCTGTGCACGTAGGTGCCTCCTCCGTACGTCGGTAACAACGCCGACTGCCACCTCGCGATGGTAGCGTGGTGGACTAGCGCGGAGTATCTCAAGATACACGCGGAGGGAAAGGCAAAGCGGGCGGAGAACAAGGGTGGAACACACCGCCAAGGCAACCTCAGCCTCTCCCAATGCATACAAAATGAGGTGAGCAAATGCATTCTTTAATCCACCTATGTTCGTGCTCTCTTTTGCAATATCGTCTCCTTTTCACCTATGTTCGTGCTCTCTTTGCAGAAATTGAAGACCGGCGTAGACCCCTCGCCCTTCGCCGTCTGGTCAAAGATGCGTACCAGGGATGCGCCGGATCCTGAGACAGGGTCGATGTGGATCAACGAGAGCGCCGAGCTCCGGAGCAAGGGGTACACGGAGAAGTTCAAGGAGCGCAACGGTGAGGAAGCTGACCCTCTCACCAGTCCACTTGACGTCGAGGCTGTCGTGCTTGCGGGGCAAGGCGCGGCGAATGGCCGCTTGTGGATAGGTGACGGCTCCATCGACCCTCGCACCGTCCCGTCTCTACGCCAGGTCCGCCGTGGGAGGGCGCCTGGTGCGCCTGCTGTGGAGACCCGCCCACGAGTTTCGAGTCTAGCTGTCGACGAGCTCCGGCAGAAGCAGGTGCTCTATGAGCGGCAGCAGGAGCAGATCCGGCAGCAGCAGGAGCAGATGCGGCAGCAGCAGGAGCAGCATCAGGAGTATTGCAGGCAGCAGCAGGAGCATCAGAGGCAGATGATGGAGTGGATGTTTGGCACGATGCAGCGCATTGCTCCTGGGGACGGGGCTGTTGCCATGGGAATGTTCCCTCCACCGCCTCCACCGATGTTCCCATGGGTATGTTCTCAAACTTGTCATTCTATCCATCTTATTGTTGTAACTAAATTACTTGTGTAATGCGAGACTTTTTTCATGTTGTAGGTGAATCCAGGATCGGCGGGTGGATCTCACTCGATGGCGCCGCCGCTTGGTGGCCAGGATAATCCGGAGGGGCAGCCCCAAATCTCCAACCCTAACGTTGTCCGGAGGATGCCGTGGGTATGTTCGCATGACTTGTCAAAATGCCATTGTCACTTTAGTTAGCCATGCCATTGCCACTTTAGTTCAACTTGTCAAAATTTAGTTAGTTGAACTTGTTGTCATGACTTAGATCGACATAGCCAATCAATGAATCTCCAATGGTCACTACATCTAACTTAGATCATGTCTTTTGATTTACTACATCTAAACTTGTGCATATTCAACATATCCAATGGTCCACCTAGTTGTCAAACTCATCGTTTTTTTGCAAACGTGTAGGACGATCCTTCTCCTCCATGATGTCCATCTTCGCCGTCGTGACCTACATGTGGAGCTTCATGTCCATCTTCGCCTTCATGACCTATCTATATGTGATATGTTTGTGAATTATGGAGCATTGTGTGAATTGTGATATATTTGTCGTCGTGATCTATATGTTTGTGTGAATTGCCGTCGTGATCTACATGTTTGTCAGAATTGTGATATATATCTGTGAATTATCATCTGTATTGTCATCTTTAAAATGCAGGGATTTTTAAAAAAAACAGACCAAAACTGGGCCATATTGTCACTTTGCCGTGTGGCGGCACACGGCAAAGATCTGTGCCGTGAAGATACACACGGCAAAGGTGCCACGTGGCGCAAACCTGTGCAATCTGGCATTGGGGGATGACAATTTGGTTCCTTTGCCGTGTACTGGGCAGAGAAGCACACGGCAAAGATCTGTGCCGTGAAGATACACACGGCAAAGGTGCCACGTGGCGCAAACCTGTGCAATCTGGCATTGGGGGATGACGATTTGGTTCCTTTGCCGTGTACTGGGCAGAGAAGCACACGGCAAAGGGGTGGAGCTGAGTCTGGGTCTGGGTTCTGGGCAACAGAGATGTGCCGTGCGAGCCACTGGAGGCACACGGCATAGGTTCAGAGTGTGCCGTGCAGATTAAGGCGTAGCGCACGGCAAAGATCTGGAGTGTGCCGTGGTGCTTCTTCTCGCAACGCACGGCAAACCTCTTCTACACAGCAAATTTTCGGAGTCGTCGTTGACCAACTCTGGCGATTCAGCGGCGCACGGCAAACCTCCGGCGCACGGCAAAACGGCTTTGCCGTGCTGTCTGCTGAAAGCACACGGCAAACTAACTTTGCCGACGCGTATTATGCCGTGAGGTCGTTGCCGTGCTGTTAGGCACGGCAAAGCCTTTGCCGTGTTCCGAGCGGTCTTTGCCGTGCGATTTGGCCGCACGGCAAAGTCTTCGTTTCCGGTAGTGGCTGCCCTGGTTCGTTCAGCCATTGACATTGTAATTAGTGAGAAAATGTTCATCAATGGTACTTGTCCACACTGTGCATTCTTTCTGTAAAGTAAACATCTACAATTTTTATCAATTTCTGTATACATGTACTAAATGAAACGGTGTTATTATTCATTGGTTCAGTGTAATAATGTTTTAGGTGCTACTCATTGTTGAATTCTCCTAAAGTACTGAAATTTTATGGCTGTAACACACCCTTGGTACAGAAAAAATATTGTGAAACGCTGGAGCAATACTGCAGTTGGCAAACATCTAAATACATCGTCTGTTTCAAGAAATATATGGAGATGTGTATATGGAGGTGGGCATCATGGTGTTGTAAGCACACTGTAAGCTCGCACAGTTTTGAACTTCAGGTCAAACACCAACATAATTTCAAAGCAGAACAACTAGTACAAACGTCTTAGCTCCAATAAATATAGGTATACTTCCTACATGAACGGGCATACGGGTACTGCTTTATCCCCCGATAAACTTACATGAACGTACTGGTTAATCACGGCTAGTTAAGTAGCTAGTCCGCCTAGTTGCATGGTGAGGAGCCGGATTTGCTCGTCCATGTCTTGCGGGTTGTTCTGATGGATCTCGAGGTAGGCATAGCCCCTGGCGTTGTATTGCTGGAGGACATCCCCCGGATGACCTTCATGGCCTCGAACGAGCGGAGTAAGTTGTCGATGTGCTCCTCGGCGAGCCCCATCTTGCGCATGACCTCTCGGTTGTATAACTCTGCGCGCAAGGGAGGGCGAAGCGATATCGACTGCAACCTGCGGATGGTCTTCTCGCTAACCAGCCTCATCCTCTTCCCGTCCTCCGTCACCACGATCTGGGGGAGGTCCGTCCTCGCGGTGGCGTTGCCCACTCCCGCCGTCGCCATCTTCGTCGATCGAACGAACGAGACGGTTGGTCACGCGCCTGCAGCCGATCGAGTTTGGTTTGGTACGGTTGTGGTGGTGGAGAGTCCAGATTTATTTATAGGCTCGTGATTCTAGATTGGATCGGACTCCTGACTTACTCTGACTCTGAACCTCCGTTAAGGGTACATGTTGGATACGGATCGAAGAGCACGTCTACGAATCCGCTGCCTCTTCCAGTCCGTGCGTGCCTCGAAATCTTGTGCATATTCCAGCATTCGATTTGTTCCCTTTGATTTATAAAGGCTATTGCCTCTGATTTGCTCTTGCGACTCCTCTAACCCTCTTTGTTTGTGGGGAAATTGGGAGTTTTATTCATTTATAACAGGATTACAATCTGCTAATACAAGATTTTGGATGCAATCTGGCCCTCGTTGCACCCAACAAGCGGTGCTGCGGGCTGTTCTTGCGAGCTACCTTCATCTGAATATAAACTCCCTCTCATCCAAGAGCTGCTTGATGTCTGCAAGACTGAACTACGTGGCCTTAGGCTGAGCGTATTAGGGAATTGTCCGTCAGAGTGGACAGGGCCCGACAGAGTCAGATTGCAACAACACCGGGAGATCAGTGTAGCGAAGAGCCATTGCCATACCCTCCAAAACTGTCTGAAGTAACGCATCGTTGCAGTTGAAGATGAATTGGCAGGCTGCAAAGATCATTTCACCGTCGCCATTTTCTGAGAATCATGCCTGCACCCACCGAACGATCCGCAACAGAGAAGGATCCATCAACCGAAAGAGCTACTCAGCCTGGACTCGCCTTATGAGTACATGACGGTAGGTCAATTCAGGCACTCGAAAAATACGTGTCGGTTTTGCGGGCTCCTACTCCAATTTGCTTCATGAATGTAGGCACACATAATTTTTTAAGTTGCTAAACTTTTTCATGAATATATGCACACATAAAATGTATGTTGTGGATTTTTTCAATCCTACTTCAGTTCATGATTTGTCATATAGATCCATTTCTTGATCAGAACATGTATGCAATGTTATTTGAGTTTCAGTAATGATATCTTAAATGGTCAAAAACTAATCTATGTAATGTTTGACAAATTCAAATTTATTCATATCAATGCAACAACAAAAAAATATAGAAGTGCCGATCAATGTAATGAAAGAAATAGAAATATGTATGAAAGGTATGACGACGGAGGCGGGCCTCTCTACCGCGACGTCGTGTCGTGAGGGCCAACGGCTTGGGTGGCGACAGTGGCCCTTGACGGCGCGGTGGCGGGTGGCGGCGCAGGGAGGGCGCGTGGTGGCGGTGCGAAGGGCACGTGTGGGCGGCTGCTGCGAGCGTCCCACTGCCCGTGGCCGCGCATGGCGACTGGACCCGATATGGGCCTAAGAAGGCCGTGGCTCCTGGGCGTGGGGGCGGCGGAGGAGTTCTGGCTCCGGCGAGCTGCGCCGTGCGGCAGCTGTGGTCGTCGTCCGGCATGGGGGGCACTTCCCCCGAGCCCATGTTGGCCAGTGGTGGTGAGGCCGGCTGTGGACAGTGCTCCTCTTCTTCGACGGTGAGGCCGGTGCTCCTTCTCGCCTCTCTGGTTGTGGTTCAATCCGGCGGCGGCATCCCCGTCCCTCGTCTTCAGTCGGCCGGCTCCGGCAGCATCGTGGTAACAGTGATGGACCAGGGTGAAATCCCTGCTCGGCTTCTTCCGAGGCGGACCTCGGCAACGCCTACGGGCGCCGCTTCCTCCTTGGGGGCGTGGTCTTGGTCCCAACTATGCCTCCTCTCCGGTGTCGAGGGAAACCCTTGGTCCGGTCCGGACAAGGTGGCGGCGCTACGACGTCATTCTCTTCTTGAAGACGTTGTCTATGATTTCGGGGAGAGGACGATGTGACTTTTGGAGAAGGGGGACATTGTGATGCGCCGCCGGTGTTGGCCGCTGCACAGGGCTTGAGCATTCGGGGCGGAATGTACGGCATGGCGGGTGCTGCCTGGTCGACATCTTCCCCAAGTCCGAAGGATCTTGCCTCCTACTCGCCGACTTCCTCTAGGCGCATGAGGGGATGTACGTTGGTCCAGGTTGCCTTCGAGTCGCGGAAGTGCTTCAGTGGTGCCTTGCTTGGTCCGAGAAGCGGTACAGAAGCTCCGTGGTGCATCTTCTTGCCACTCTTGGTTGGAGATTGGGCAAGGCAAGTCGTTGTCTTCGGTAGGGATGTAAATGGGACCTTAAATGGCGCCATTTTAGCCCATCTAATTTGTTCGACACGTAGTTTGTGTTCCAGAGGAAATTACGTTTATTCAAGGATTGACCAATAATCAGACTTAAATGGGCTTAAATGGCGCCATTTATTGTACCATTTACGTCCCTAGTCTTCGGGTCGTCTTTAGAGGAGGCGTTGTAAGCCGCTTGGCTATGTATCGTGGTGGGTGCATCATACCGGTCGTCTAGGTCTTTCTTCTATGTGACTAATACACCTTCCAGGGTGTATTCTCGGAAAAAAATTGGTAGGGGGGGAGGGAGCGTGGAGGACCATTAAGAAAACAAATTCAGTGAGTCCAACTACAAGGAGATATCTAAATTAATTTCTAGCACTATGGTTTTAAACTTGAATTTGAAAGTTTGCGGCATGATAGACATCGTACTAGCTAGATTTTTTTGAGAAACACAGTACATCATCGATTGAATCCAAATAGATGCGGGACTTGAATCTAGGTGGCAGCGCTGCTCGGCGGCACCGGTGGCTGGTCAAGCGGTGACAGGACGGGATCTTGTTCCGGATCTTTTCACGGTGGAGCAGTGGTGAGCGACCTCCCTGCGCTGACCACGAGGTATGGACAACGTCTCGGCTGCGGTCAGCCTTTTCAGGTGGCTTCAGTGTTTCTCGCTCCGGTGGACTTGGCGCTTGATGATTGGGCCGAGAGGAAATCCATTTATGATGCCGATGACGACGGGCGCCCTATTCATGCTTCCCGTCACGACGCAGAGATTCCACACCGACGGAGTACCTATAGAGGTTGTCCATCTTGTTTTGGGACCCGAGCAGGGCAGTTCACACACCTATTCAACATATCTTATTTGAAAAAAAAAATCTTATTTGATTTTCCGGTAAATCAGTAACCTAGCAGGAGATTCTTCCCTCGTCCTAACAAAACAGCCGTACAGCCAGGAGGTGCCCAAAATACCCCTTGGTATTATGAAAAATTTCTCCGTCTTCGTCTTCAACGTCCCGCTAGCTCTTCCTCCACGATACCATTCTCTTAATATTATGAAACATATGCATTAACGAGAATTTTGCATAAACAGAAAACATCATGGATATTTTTGGATCTTGATGTATTAACAAAAAATTCTGCATAAACATAAATGTTTAAGTCCAACCATGCATCAACAAGAATTTTGGATTATGCATAAACATAAAACAGAAATTCTTTGGATTCTGCATAAATGGTAATTTTGGTATCATGCATTAAACAAGAAAAAATATCTTGATGCATTAAAAATAAAAAGTAATTTTATGTCTTGTTTCCTCAACCTTTATTAGCTAGTAGTTTACGTTCTAGAAACACACAAAAAGCAATCTCTTTTTAAGTGAAAAAGGTAGAGATAATTGTTTTCTTGTACCAACTTTGAATTTCAAGTGTGCTAACCGAAAAAGTGAAAAAAGAACTTGGATAATATATCCACAAAATTATTTGCAAGTATAAAAGTTCAAAAAAAAACTGAATACTCTTAAAAACAAAACGTAGTACTTCTTCACTATCGACACGAGCTTGGAAGGGCTCAATTCAAAGGAGTATAGCAGCCCGATGAAAGGAAGAACAAATTGTTAGAATTGGAGTTCATTTGTGAGCAAACCAAATAGATGATTTTTGAAATCTCAAATGGGTCATGCGCATGGTAAGAGGTGGGAGTGCTAAAGTTTAGTCCCACGTGAACAGTTCGAAGGGAGTTGCACCAAATGGACCATGCGCATGGTAAGGTGGAGTGTTTACTATTTGGTAAGCAAGTGAGAATAGGAGGCTCTCTCGCGCACTCCTCCTCCTCCGCTCCCTCGTCGCGGTCACAGGTCATGAATCGAGTCGGGTCAACTTTCGTCTGTATTTTTGTTGTTCTAAAAAAAACTGAATCGTTAGCTTACACGTCACATCTATATTCGGGCCGCTTCGACTCAAACGTGCGACGCAATCCGTCGTGTATGAACCATGAATAAGATGATACAAGTTACAAAGATGACAACATATCTGATAAAATAAACGACAATCCTTGAGATCGAGCAATAATAAATTAATAAGGGGGCATAGGGTACTAGTTTGTCCCCAAGAAACTTACATGAACGTACTGGTTAATTAATCATGCCTAATTAAGTAGCTAGTCCAAACACCAACAAAATTCCAAAGCAAGAACAACTAGTATCGAAGTCTTAGCTCCAATAAGTATATACTTCGTACACGAACGGGCATACGGGTACTGCTTTATCCCCCGATAAACTTACACGAACGTACTGGTTAATCACGGCTAATTAAGTAGCTAATCCGCCTAGCTGCATCGTCAGGAGCCGGATCTGCTCGTCCATGTCTTGCGGACAGTCCTCGTGGATCTCGAGGTAGGCATAGCCCCTGGCGTTGTATTGCTGGAGGACATCTATCTGGATGTCCCGGATGGCCTGCAAGGCCACCTCTATGGCCTGCATCGATCGGAGTAAGTCCGCTGTGGCCTCCTCGTCGAGCCCCAGCTTGCGCATGAACTCCGCGGAGTAGAACTCTGGCTTGAAGGCGCGCATGGGAAGCGATAGCGACTGAAACTTGCGGATGGTCTCCTCGCTAGCCAGCCCCATCCTCTTCCCTTCCACCGTCACCACGATCTTGGGGAGGTCCGTCCTTGCGGCGGCGTCGCCCACTCCGGCCGTCGGCATGTTCATCGATCGAACGGGGCGGTTGATCACGCGCCGGCGGCTGATCGAGTTTGGTTTGGTACGGTGGTGGTGGTCACTGGTGGTGGAGAGTCCAGATTAATTTATAAGCTTCGTAATTCTAGGTTCGATGTGTCCTCCCTTTCCGTGTTGGATCCGGCTCGGACTCTCCGGCGCAACGGATCACAACTTCGTGGTTGCCCAGCGCCCCCGGGATCCGCTGCCTGTGCGGACTGCTCCTATTCGTCGCATCACGCGTCAATTCCCCAAACCAACGCGTAGGCTCTCTGCTCTAAACAGAAGGCCCAAATTGCTTCGTGGGCTCTCACGCGCATTGCATTTTCTCGTTTACTACTTTTTCTACCAACGACCCTGAAAAAACGCCATTTCCTACCTTAAGCGGCGAGCCGCGCTCTCGCCTCCTGAAACATCTGCTTCCTAGGCCGACGCCATTTCCACGGCGGTATTCCTTCGATCATTCCTCGGAGCTCTTCCCACTGGTTTTTTGGCTCCGAAATTTCTGTTTGAATTTTCCTCTTTTTTCTGTTTGGCCTTTTTTTCATTTATGTTTCCAATTTCTAATTCATTTTTTCTGTTTCTTATTTTGTTTCTGCGGTGAGCTTAGCGAAAAAATGTTCATGTTTTTTCAAAAAGTTTGTACACGGTATATAAAATGTTCACGAAATTGTTCAAGTGGTTCAGAAAAATGTTCACATGATTTGAAATAAGTTCACAGTGTTCGATGTTTTTTTTTATCATTAAGAAAATTATGGCTTTAAAAAAAAGTTGTGTGTGTTCAAAAAATGTTTAAGATATTTTTAGGAAAAATGATCGTGTGGTTCGAAAAAAGTTTACGGCATAAAAATATGTTCATGTGGTTCAAAAAGTTTGGAGGAGGGCATCAATGCATCATGGTGTTGTAATCACATTGTAAGCTCGCACACTTTTGAGAACTTCAGGTCAAACACCAACATAATTCCAAAGCAAGAACAAATAGTATCAACGGCTTAGCTCCAATAAGTATATACTTCGTACACGATCGAAAGGGCATATGGGTAACTGGTTTATCCCCCAATAAACTTACACGAACGTACTGGTTAATCGCGGCTAATTAAGTAGCTAGTTCGCCTAGTTGCATGATGAGGAGCCGGATCTGCTGCTCCATGTCTTGCCGGTTGTTCTGATGGATCTCGAGGTAGGCATAGCCCCTGGCATTGTATTGCTGGAGGACATCCTGGTGGATGGCCCGGATGAACTCAATGGCCTCGATCGCTCGGAGCATGTTGCCGATGACCTCCTCATCGTCAACCCCCATCTTGCGCATGGACTCCGCGGTGTACAACTCTGCGCGCAAGGGAGGGCCAAGCGGTATTGCCTGCAACTTCCGGATGGTCTCCTCGCTAAGCAGCATCATCCTCTTCCCGTCCTCCGTAAAGACGATGTCCGGGAGGTCCGTTCTCGCGGCGGCGTTGCCCACTCCCTCCGTCGGCATCGTCCAAAGAACGGGGCGGTTGGTCACGCGCCGGCGGCTGATCGAGTTTGGTTTGGTACGATTGTGGTGGTGGACAACCCAGAATCCAGATTTATTTATATGCTTCGTAATTCTAGTTTCGATGTCCTCCTGTACGTCTCCGGCTCGGACTGTCCCTGGATCAAACCTAGAATTACGAAGCCTTCTCCTTCGTGGTTGCCGCGCCCCGCGGACGGCAGATCCGCTGCCTGAGCGGGATGCTCCAATTCGTAGCATCAGACGTCAATTCCCCCAACCAACGCGTACTCTAAACAAAAGGCCCAAGTTGCTTCATGGGCTTTCACTTGCCTTGCATTTTGTCGTTTGCTACTCCCTCGGTCCCTCTGTTTACAAAGGTTGTGTTCTCACGACACTAATCTGGATTGGAGGGAGTACTTTTTCTACAAATCACCCTGCAAAATACTGTGTCTACTAACGGTTAGACTCATAATGGGAAGTAACATATACTAGTATCATTCATATGATATTAGTCCATAGTGGTTAGTATCATATATGTGTCCTCCCTTTCCGTGTTGGATCCGGCTCGGACTCTCCGGCGCAACGAATCACACCTTAGTGGTTGCCCAGCGGCCCGCGGATCCGCTGCCTGTGCGGAGTTCTCCTATTCGTCGCATCAGGCGTCAATAACCCAAACCAACGCGTAAGCCCTCTGCTGTAAAAAGAAGGCCCTAGTTTGAAAAAAGCCAACTCCTATAGGCCGCATTAAGCGGCGAGCCGCGCTCTCGCCCGCGCCACCTGAAGCATCTGCTTCGTGGGTCGAGCCCACTTTCACAGTGGGATACTGGGATCCCTGCAAAAAAAAAGGAAAAAACCTCTTGGGACGACATAAGCAGGAAGAAGGGCACCGTTCAAGCAGACTGGACGTGGACGGACCAGATGAGATGAACAACCAAAACAAGTAGGGTCGATATATCATTTATGTTTCTCGCTTAGTCGCTTTAGATTGCAACACTTGGTAAAATGCAGTAAAAATGTGACAAGCGCTTCAGAATATGTGTGTATGCGTAACAGAAATGCATGCATGCATGTGTGCGTGACTGAATGTGCACAGTTGACCACCATTGTTGGCCATTAAGTTACTTTCTGCAGTATGAGCCATGTAACCAAACCAATGTTCTGGAGTGGATCACACCATTGCAAACATTGCACCGCATCACAATTCACACCATTGCAAAAATTAACAGAGGCTCCGTTCGCCGTTGAAGAGCCTGGGTCGCTAGGTCTGCATTGCCACCTCGAGCTATCCACCTGCAAAAAAAAAAAACTAATCAAACGCAGAAAATGTATGCTAGATAAATACGAACAAAAGATGCAATCTATATGACATCTAAGCGGGAAAATTTAATTCTCACGATAAGTACCCAGATGACTGTCAAAAAATAAGAACGGACGAAAAAAATAGAACGCTAGAAGGAGGGCTTGAACCTCCGACCTTGTGGTTAACAGCCACACGCTCTGGCCAACTGAGCTATTCCAGCCTCTGTTCAGTATTTCCAAATAAACTGTTCTAATTCAGGGAGAAGTACATGTTTCTGGTTTACTGTTCATGGTATTTTTGTCAGGTCGCACGTTCGCTGTTCTTTTCGCTCTTCCAGTCCGTGTTTTATTGGTTCAGAATGATCTCTCTGCTACAGGGTGCGTTTGATATCTGTGGTGGATAACGCGACGATCGATCTATCTTGACACCCAAGACCCAACGAATGCTGGAGGACACCTCGTCGTCTCGACACCTGTAGCGCAGATGTTCTTCAAAAAAAAAAGACCGAGTGATGGATGGTTCGATCCTTAGCGACAGGAGCTACTCCATAGCCATGCACGCTCGTGCAACGGTGGGTGCTGAATCGGACGACCACTCCATCGCCTCCCTACTCGAGCTGCCCGCCCAACCGCCATCGCCGTCCCGCGGCTGCCGCGGATCAAGATCGATCATGCCGCGACCGGCCGGCATGCCGGCAGCGGCAGCCTGACCACCGCCCTTTCTGTCCCGTCCCTGCCGAGGCTAGCTCGAGCTTTCCGGCGCCTACGTTCTCGATCGATCTCCTGCACGTACGGATGTCTGGTGCTCAAGCTGCCGACGCGACCGACATTCCAACGCATGCCCGCACTCAATGAACACTGACTGACCTTCTATCCCTTCTTATCCGCTTCGCTTTCGAATGAAACCGGATAGGGGATGGATCGACAAATTAAGTCGTTCGACCGGCCGAAAGCCTTCCGAAATGGACGCCCAAAATGATGGACCGAGCTCGAGCACCCATCCAGTGAGGCAGTGAGTGGGAGCAAAAGCTTGAGCTGTACGTCCGCCGGCATCCACGCGCCGCCGCTCCGTTGGATGCGGCACCAACCTAGCCGGCCGGAAGGAAAATGGAGTCCATTACGTGCGTGGAAGAAACCAAGTGAAAAAGGCCGTTAGCTTTCTGCAAGTCGGATAAAGATGCATGATCTGGTCACTGCTTGGTCAGGTTAATATATTTTTTCCTTGTGCCATTAATAATTATATTGTAGGGGAACCCGCAAGCTGGCAGACGCATTGCCACACACATGTGCAAAAGGTAGTCCTCGTTAAAAAAAATCCATGAAAGGTTTACTGAAATCAAACGTGCGCTTGAGCTAGCACTAGGGTTTAGAAATATTAAGATGGCTTCCACACCACCCACGAAACCGCCGCTCTACTTCTTCCGTTTCGCCGTAAGTGGAGGGGTGGTCGATGTGTACTACGTAACTCGTGTTGCTCAAATTAGTTGATTACACCATGGATTCATGGATGCATGGTTGGTTGGTGTGTGGGTAGAGGAAGGTGGACTACTAGAGAGGAGGCGGCAGGATGATGGAGGTTTGTCGCATCAGGCATCGCTCTTGTCGCGTCTTCATGCGGTTCCCGTAGGACAACATAGCTGCGCATCGATTGGTCTGTCCATGCATGGGTACTTCGCACGATCGAGCTGTTGTTGGATAGATGCATACTCCCTCCGTTACAGAAAGTAAGACGTTTAAGAAGTTGCAGTACACATTCTGTCACGTTACGAAATATCCGGCGTTTCCAATTTTGCCCCTCCGCAGCGCATCTCTCTCCCCGCAGCGTATCTCTCTCCCCGCAGAGCTCTCTCTCGCTCTCTCGCATCTCGCCGCCCTCTCCCGTCGCCGCTCGCCTGCATCTCGCCGCCCTCTCCCGTCGCCCCTCACCAATCGCCACCCTCTCCCTCTCTCACCGGTCGCCGCCCTCTCTCTCCCATCGCCGCCGTGTCCCTCTCTCTCCCATCGCCGTCGTGTCCACTGAATCCCCACCAATGGCAGAGTCAAAGATCCGATTTTTATGCGCCGGCGAGATTGGTTTGGGCGATACGGCGGTGGATCTGCGCGCTACTGCTTGAGGCGGAGGACCCTGCTTGAGGCGGAGCAGCGGGAGGAGGTCATCGGCAAGATCTGGCGTATGTGCTCTGCGTGCTGGGCGCGCCCCCGTGCTCTGCGTGCTCAGCATGATGGAGGAGATGACGGCGTGAAGCTCAAGACCTCGGCGACCTCGCTGAGGATGGCGGCGTGCCGGCAGACTTCATCAACCCCACTGCCGCCGCTGCATCAGCTCCCGACAACATCAACCTGGAGGCAGGCGCGGCCTCTGGACACGGCGGCGCCCCGAGCGCTCTGGACGCGCTCCCTCTCGCCACGGCTACAGCTGCGTCACCCGCCTTCAACCTCCCTGCTGCTCCGTCTGCGACGGCGCCATCGATGCACCACATCAACATCACCTCCTACGTGCCGTTCAAGCTCGACTTCACCGCCGGTAACTACTCCAAGTGGCGGCAGATCATGTACTCCCGCACGTCGACACCGAGCATGGCCCCAAGCTGCAGAGCTCTACGCCACCCTCACCGACGAGCTGTACGACGTCGTGATGACGCCGCTGAGCACGGCGCACCAAGTGTGAAGACGACGTCGTCCTCACGGAGCCCCCACCATGGTAGCGTGGGCCCTGCCCCACCATGCCAAGGTGCCACGGCTCCGTGCGTCAGGTATTGCCTACTCCTCTCTTTCTCTTGCTCCATTGCTTGTTTTTTGTCTTGCTCCAGTGTCTAGGATGCATTCTGTTGCCCCGAGTAGAGTAGTGACAGTAGGATGAACTGTCAGTAGAAGTTTTGTGTCTTGTGACAGTAGAAGTTTGAGGAAGAAAATGTTATTGCAATCTGTAACCGAGAGGAAGAAATGTTCTTGCAATCGTTTTCTTGTGCATTGATTGTGCACTTAAAATTCACTTGTGCTTGTGCATTTGCTTGCAAGCACTGTCAGTAAGAGTAGAAGTAGAAGTAGCTAAACTTGCTACTGAAAAATGCTTGATCTTGCAGTACTCCTTGCAGTAGCAGTATGTTTGCAGTTGTGTCGTGCTATGCCATGTACAGTACTCTTGCTTATTGCTTGTGCTTGTGGTACTTCCTGTTAGGAGTACTACTAGTATCCTGAATTTGTTAGAGCACTCATTTTCCTTGCTGCTTGCTAGTGCAGTGCTTGCTAGCAGCAGTAAAACGCATTAATTTTGTACTCTCTTCTCCTCTATTCTTTTAAAATAGCAGTAGCTTTTTGTTCTTGTTGTGTGCTCTGTAGTTAAAATATTTTCAACAAAAATTCATGGAGTACTAAAATTCAGTTAACACTTGAATAAGAGAATAACAAGTGCAATATTGTTTGCTTGCAACAACTGAATAACTACAGCGGTAGCAACACATACACAAAACACACAAGTATTGGTTGGAGATGAAATACACACAATGACACAACACATACACAAAACACACAAGTATTGGTTCGAGATTGCTTGGAGATGAAATACACACAATGACACAACACATACACATAACACACAAGTATTGGTTGCACTGATTGGAGATGAAGTCAGGGCAGAGCTAGGCCTAGCACTTGTAGGGCATTAGCATAGACTTCGGAGGGACATGGAATGACTAGAGGTAGCAGCCCAAGTCTTTCCAGCCTGTCTTTATTCAAATGAGGCGGTGGGTAGCCATTTCCTCCACTGTGATTCATTATTTCAACCATGCAACACTGCAAGCTTAGGAAAATCTTGTTGAGCTTATATGAATCATATCCCTTAAATTCTTCCATGACTCCTTCAATTAGCTCTTTTAGTGTTCTTGGGCTTCTTCTATCAGTCAGAGATTGTATAGAGTTGAAGAAGCCAAGATCAAGGACATTCAAATCTGGGCTGCAAGCTGGCTGCTGAATCAATCGGATATCGAGTCCAGTCTTAGCCACAGCTGCCATGAATTCTGGGTCATTAGGTAGAACGTGAGGCCTAGCATTGTCTTGTTGGATAAATATAGTCTGTCCAGGTTCCTTATCAGGCCAAGCAGCTACTATTGCAGGCAAGACCTTGTCTATTAGGAACAGCCGCATCACTTCCCTGTTGACTTTGATTGCTTTAGTTTCCAAAGTACCTTTGGGCCTGTTGCCACTCTTCCTAGCTGCTGGAATTTCTTTCACAAAAGGCCAGCAACCTATTTTTCCAGAAAAAGTTTCATTTCCTTCACTGTCGAACCTAGGCCTAGCTACAGCAGTAAGGAACATCACCTTACCAATGCTGTTTTTGTTTTTAATTGTCCTTGTAGGTTGTGCTTCCTCAGCTAGGAGATAGTAGTTCCTGTCTTCTTTGGTCATGTTAAAGAATTTTTCATCAATATGCACAATGTTGTGCATTTTGCTGAAACGTGGCCTTCCAGTTGCTATAGTGGTCTCATCGAGCATCGAAAAACAGAACTCCACCCTATTCTTCATATGCTTCTCAGTAAGAGCTGGCTTGACAGCACTCGAGACTCTTTTTATTTCTTGCGAAAGGAACTTTCTGAACAATGTAGTTGGGCTACACCCTAGCTGCCATGATAGTGATCTTATAGTTGACCTTTTGTTCAGTGGGATAGTTGGTATCATCGCTAGATTAATATCGACTGCTTTTCTTCCACATCTTCCCTTCCTATTGTTGGAAACATCAACTGGAAAACCATTTTCAATCTGTTTCATTGCTTTCTGCCAAATCCGTTGGATGGCTTGAATGCCAGATCCAAAGAATTCTGCAATCTTTTTCTTGTCATCTCTTTTAAATCTTCCACCATTGCTCATGCAAAGAAAATGCATTGCCACATAGGCAGCATATTTCTGCTCGTCAGTGAGCAGTTTTCTTGTTCTCCTTGCTTGCGGCACACCTACAACAAGAAACAAGATAAAAAAATCATTATCAGGTTTCAATGCTTGTGTGCATTATTGTAATTTCGAAAATTCATGAAACTTGCTGAATTTTGCTGGAATAACTTGTCTGGATAAGTTAAAGGAGTACCTGCATTTTGACCAGCTACATTTTCTTCTTGAAGCATATTTTCTCCTTCTTCAATGACATTTTCTTCTTCAAGCATATTTTCTCCTTCTTCAGTGACATTTTCTTCTTCAAGCATGTTTTCTCCTTCTTCAATGACATTTTCTTCTTCAAGCATATTTTCTCCTTCTTCTTGTACTCCTAAGTTTAGATAGGAAATTCAAGTTAGTGATAAATTAACTTCTGCTTATTACGCCACTACTCCCTTGCTTACTCTCTGTTTGCTTTTAAGTTTGCTTAATTTTACTAATTGAATTTGGTACTGCTACTACTCTGAAGCCGTAGCAGTTTGTCTTGTTAACTTATTGCCTGTACCAATTTTTTGATTTTGAACAAGCTCACAATGATTAACTGAAACAAGTAATCTAGTCTTGTGGACATGAAACTTCTTCACTGAAATTAACTGAAACTTTCTCATTAGTCATTACTCCTTTTCTGATGCGTACACTGAAATTTCTTTACTGGAGATGAAACATAAACCACTTCTGAACTTCATGTAAATCAGGTCTTGTTTATGCCAGGTCTTGTTTTCTATTGCAAGCTAGGAGTAACATGCCAATCTCACTCTATTGCAACTGTCATTTCAGAACTAAACTTGCTTTTCATGAAGATGAATGTGGAATTATACCTTCATTTTCAGGTATGTGGCCTACTTCTTCTTCGTCAGGTGGACTGAAATTCAAATCAATGAGCACCATAGTTACTGATTTGGTTCACTGCAACTTCTGCTTCAGGTGCTTGCAGTTATGCAGGTGCTTCAGGTGCTTGTGTGGTAGACGAGGCAGCAGCAGGACCTCTGTGCGCAGAGAGGAGAAGCAGCTGATGGAGATGGTGTCCTGCTACTTCTCCTTTCCTGGGCAGCCTGATGGAGATCTTGGCGAGGTGCTTGCCCAAAGGAAATCACGGCCAGGTGCCTGATGGAGGCGAATCCTGGCTATCTGATTAGGACGCAGACGAGCTGGAGCTTCGAGAACGACCTGCTGCTCCGGTGATCTTGTGCACCGGCGACCTGACGGTCACCAGCTTCCCCTCTTTCGGTCTGATCTCCCGCGACGAGATCTGCACCGATCTGATGCACCAGCGAGGAGATCTGCACCGATCTGATGCAGAGAGGATCAGCGGGAGAGCCAGCGATGCAGCCGCAAGGTGTTGCTGGTCAGCGACAACCTCACCGAGGTGGGGCAGCGGCGTGATGGGGCGGCAGGTCGAGCGGCGGCGCTTGATCCCTGCTGCAGGTCGAGCGATGGGCGGCTGGCCCAGCGAGGTTCTGGCTGGCGGCGATCCAAGCTGCAGGCGCTGGCCCAGCGAGGTTCTGGCTGGGGGCGATCCCAGCTGCAGGCGCCGGCCGCGATCGCAGATCCAGCGAGGAATTCAAATTTTCTTTTCCGCTCGATCAAACTTTCTTTTCCGCTCGAAGCGTTTTCACTTCGGGATGGCAGTACATGTAATATTACCAATTAAGCATGGGCAGACATGTCATTTGGCCGTTTTTTGGCTTTGTCGGAATTTCTCTTTAACGTCTTACTTTCTGAAACGGAGGGAGTATATATTTTGGGTTGTTCTTTTGCAGTGGCGTTTCAAGTGTGACCCATTAAATCAAGAGAAAGCGGATGCTGCCTTGGAGCAGAACTTTACTAATAAAGTGAGACAGATGCTACACGAGGAAAAGGCGGCAGCCATCAAAAGATTAAAGAAAAATGGAGAGATGCCTACGGAAGTGGATGAGGAGGGTAACATCTGGCCAACAAAGGAAGCTTTGATTTCTGCGAAACCACCTGGCTTTGGTACCATTGTTGGCTGGCGTTTACTTTGCGAGTATTGGAGTACTGCTGCATTTCGAAAGATATCTTTGACCAACAAGAGGAACCGACTAGCTCATGGGGACACAGTTTTCCATTGTAGTGGTGCGAGAAGTGCTACCTCTACACGGCAACATATGGTACTCTATTTTCATGAGACGCTTTTTTTACAGCTTTTCAAGAAACATCTTTTTATTATTGTTGAAGAAGAATGTTCCATTATTACTGTTTGATGTTTGCGATTCTTAAACTGCAGAAACTCAAAAACGGTAAAGATCCTGGAATTAGCGGTGCTTGGCAACACATGCACAATTTGCACCGCGGGACTGATCAAGAGAAGATATGCAGCCAAAGAACTTCTAAACGTTGGGTTAGTAAATCTTTGTAGCTTACCAAATTTTGGTCATAATGCGAACAATTTTTAAATCTTAACAATTTTTTATTTTGCAAAAGGAAAACTTTGATGATGCAATGACAAAAGCCCATGGAGAAAACTGGAAAGAGGAGCACCCAGAATTAGACCCACAAATCATATATGACGCAGTAGGTAGAATGCCACATGGCAGGCTGGGATTTGCCAACGAGTTATTTACCAAAGAAGAGAAGTCCAAGATTAAGTCTAGAAGGTCGGTTGTCTCACAGCCGGTGCCGTCAGCTAGGGAGGACCATCTAGAAAGAGAAAACGCCCATTTGCGAAGGGAGAACAAGCGTTTTCGAGGCTTTGAGCTGGTTGTGCGGGTAATATATAATTCTCTTGTAAATTGGATTTTATGCGTGATGGGATGATGTTGACTTGTTGATGTTTTGCAGTCTTTGGCTGAGAAAGGAGGAGTAGATTTTGATGCCATAATGCAGTCAGTTGACTTGGTAAGTTTAACAAGTCTCAGTGGTAGGCATGCAACACTAAAACTATAGAGTGATTCATATTTTGTATTATATACAGGACACATCGGATTCTGAAGTCGGATGTGAAAGAAGACGAAATGTTGATCATCAAAATGAATCTGAAAAGGTTAGTTCAACGCTTCTGATTCTCTAGCTTGTTCACTAGTCCAAAATCGGTATATGCTAGCTATATGCTTTTGAGGCGGCAACACGTTACAAGTACAACAGACCTTTGTCAGTTGAGAAGTTGGCATTATCATTTTGACTACAACTCTATTTTAGTACTGCTATACTTGTTCTAGAGTAGTTGTGCATTATGAACAACTATCTTACAACTAGATGTAGCATTTCTTAGGGAATGGGAAGCAATAATCATGGAAGTCCTAGTCATGAGAAGGATCATAGTAATGATGATGGGGATGATGAAGTCTATGACAATAGGGATAATGAAGGCTATGGTGAGCAAGATGATGATGGATATGGTTTTGACTATGACAATGAGCATTATGATCAAGATGGCTATGGGCATTATGGTAACTATGGCGATGATGATGAAGATTATTGATGAAACAAAGCGAGGTTCTGAAGTTGTTTGAAATTTAGCTTATGCAGAATGTTTGATCCATTGTAATATGGGTTATTATTTCCTTTTGCATTTGACATTCTATACATGTATCACACTCTTTCAGAGGTCACTATAAATATAATATATGTTATTGAGTCATGTGTGATTGTGTTGTTCTGAAATTGTATTATTTGTTAAAGAAATCCATGAAAATTGACGGGTGTCCAAACCACCTTGAGTAGTTTGGCAGCTCATATCTATAATAACCCTGAGGGGTTGTCTACACCGTCGATAATAGCTCTAACCGACGGTATCGTTGACCCTTCAGCTCTAACTAATATCGACGGGCACCCAAACCATCGGTAATAAAAACACCGACGGCCCACAGTAACCGTCGGAACAATTCTACCCGACCGTACACCGTCGGCTAAAAGTAATTGTAAGTTCCCGCGGGCAGCCGGTGAGCGAATCATGTCCGACGGCTTCCCGTCAGGTAGATACCGTAGGCTAATATATTATCCGACCGTCCCGTTGGCCATAAATGTAATGGCCGACCGAGCATAGCCGACGGGAGATGGCCGACGGTTCACCGTCGGTTATAGCTATGTCCGACGGTAAAATAAAATATCCGACGGTAAATCACCCCTCGGCTATATTGCGATATCTTGTAGTGTAATGAATGTTAGTGGGATAACATGGACAAATTGGTTGACTAAAATAGTGCATGACGTGGATAGCTTGCATGTTGAGATACAAAATCATAAATGACTTACAGTGGGGTTTTGCTTTTAAAGGTATAGATTAGTTCAATGAGAGCTTTTTATTTTGTCATTTGACCTGATCACACCCGCTTGGAGAACATTGATTCGACATATTAAACAAATATTTATGTGTCTTTTTTAATCGCATGGCACAACCGCATTCCGCTTCAACCGGTTATCAAAACTGGGCCTACCAGCAAGTTGGTATGTCATCTTACTTCTTAAATGATTAGGTTTCCATAATTTAAACCCTGATACAATTATAAAGATCGATGGCTATAATTTGTTTACAAGTTTTGCGAATGATTTACCAGTTAAGGTTTTTCTTTGCGGTTATGATTTGTTTAGATATAATTGTGGCGATATAATAGATCTGATATATGTAGATATTATTATGAAAATCTAACTCCTCTGGTCCACTAACAAAAATTGTCTTTTTAGTAGAAAGTTTTAAGAGGTTAATGGAAATGAAACAAGTAACTTAATAGTCTAACCATTAACCAAAATTCTCATTCCATGCTCCCTTTCTAGGTACCATGCCATAGAAAACAGATATGCTGATTAAGCTCAATGCAGAAGAAGAAAATTTGTGCCTAAACTTGGGTTTAAAAAAATCACATATCGACCTTTTTCATCCATGTGTGTTATTAAGCAAAGAATCAACAAGACGTCTACTATGAAGAGAAACTTACCGCATACCAAGATGCATGATGGATAATCAGAGCATCTCCAACCATGGTTGCCAAATTTGGCCCCCAAACTGTCCGCGGACACGTCCGGGCGTGTCCGGCCTTGTTCATGATTTTGAAAGTATGGTCGGGTAGTTTTTATAGTGCAAGTTTATTTTTTTTAAATAGCTGATGTTTTTTTAGATAAGAGGCATAAATGCCCAGCTTTAAATTAATAAAGCTGACAAGTCCACACAAGCATACGGAATTACAACTGCTGACGGCATACAGCATTGCAAGGTTCAGACACTAACAGTCATGTGATAGTTATGTTCATGTTGCTTTGAGGTGTGTGGGCATCAGCTTTTGTTGTCAGGGCAATCTAGTCATCGGGACTCGTGGGGGAGCGCGGTCTCGGGACCGGTGTGGCGTGTTTTGTGTTATATCGGTTTTCGGTCAGTTTCCCTTATAAACTAGCTATTTCTCTTCTTCTATATCAATGAAAAGGCAAAACTTTTGTCTCATTTAAAAAAAATGTTTTACTGCAATTACATGATTTGTTTCATGATAAATCTGATGATATTGTTTTTACCTTACTAGTCGAAACATTTTCATGAGTTTACTAGTAAAAGTTAACAAGGACCACACATTTCTAGTATGTATTTGCCATTGGATATAGTACAATTTTAGGGCTTCTTTGGATAAAAGGATTGCAAAAGACAGGAATTGGAAACACGCGGGGATTTGACAAGATTGCAGGCGTAAAACAGAGAAAAACTGCGAGAACAGTCATCCGGATGGGAACACAGGAAAAGTGTCTCGGTCCTAGGTAAATGAGTGTAAAAAAAGAGATTACAGTGGATGTTGAAATTTTTATGGGATTGGGACGTAGGGATGAAATATATAAGAATTTTGGAGGTGTCATTCCTTTGATCCAAAGTGATTTCTTAGGAAAGATTCATGTGAATCCGAATCTTGCAAAAATAATTATGAAAGTCCTTCAATACAAAAAGAAGGCCCTTACCTTTTGGCGACTTGTGGATCTAGCTGAGAGTGGCACTTAAAAAAGACACCGCGATACTCCCTCAGTTTCTTAATATATTGTATATAAGTATTGGTCAAAGTCAAACTTTATCAAGTTTAACCAAGTATATTTGATGATATGAATTCTAATAATAGTACTTTGATATTATAAAGATTGGTTTTTGTTGTTATTACAAGTTGGTCAAACTATAAAAACGTAAAAGTATATTGAGAAACAGAGAGTAGTTGTTTGCAACCCCTCTCTCTCTATCTCTCTCTCCTCGAGCAACCTTTATATAAGGCCCTAGGTAGCTTGCTGAGAGGAATTGCGAGTCGTTGTGCACCTACCTAAAACACCCCAAGCTGCTCGAGAGATCTCAAGAGAGAATAGCAGCAGCAGCTTACTAGAGAGGGGTTGAGGATGAGGCAGCAGGCGAGCAGGTTCAAGAGGATGTGCGTCTTCTGCGGCAGTAGCCAGGGCAACAAGAGCAGCTACCATGATGCCGCCATCGACCTCGCCAAGGAACTGGTACATACGCGCAAGCTTGCTTCTCTTCCTTTTACCTAGTTATATCCCGCCGGCCTCTCATCGTTCTCAATTCGCCAAAGGACCATGTGGTGTGGTTCCTTCTCACACAATCACACCGAGAAGCAGTCCAGGGAGACTTTTTAGCACTAATTGGGATATGATTAAGCAGTCGATCGGTTGGACTTTGAGCGCGTTCAGAATATACGCTGTCCATGATTAAGCAAGCAAGCAGCCGGTTGGTCTAGCTTTGAGCACACATCTAGAACACTTGGTACTTTCTCCATGATTAAGCTACACATGCAGATACTCCGGCAGGCAGGGTACCACCAAATGCTCTGTATACGTACACTCATGTGGACTTCTCATGGAACCTCCGGCCTCTTTCCCGGACGGCTGATTGATTAATCAACATTACTAGTAATACATCAGTAATTAATCACGAAAAGAAGATGATACAATTAGCGGCAGGTCAAACTTGTTCTTTCTGTCCACTAGAGCGATTTGCCCGGCCATATGCGCTGGTAGGGTAGAGCTATCACCCTCACTGCTCCCAGCTCCTCTCCTCGTGCTAATTAAAGTATAAAGCTTTACAGCTTTAGCCTTGCGTACGTGTCTGGTGTACTTATGTAGTACCCCCACACCGCATTCAACAATCTGGCTGATCTACGTTATTGCACACTGTGGTGCCTGAATGACGATATGTCGCTAGCTGCAGTAACCACGACGAATTCAGTCACTGTCTGGTGCTGTCGATCAAATGAACCGTTATTATGAGGTTGAATCGAACTGAATGGCGCACATATATATATGCAGGTGGCCGGGGGCATCGACCTGGTGTACGGCGGCGGCAGCATCGGCCTCATGGGGCTCGTCTCCCAGGCCGTCTACCACGGCGGCAGGCACGTCATCGGGTAAGCAAGCAAACCATCTTCAGGCATGGTCTCCATTCTAGTCTAGTAGACGGCTCACCTTCTTGACTTCCATGCATGCGCGTGCAGGGTCATTCCCAGGACTCTCATGACACCCGAGGTATGCACTGCTCCATAGTCCATAGTACATGTCTCCTTCTTACTTATATATATATTTCATCGGCAGAAACATGGTCCATTTCAAGTTTCGATCGATCATGACACAAGTGCACTCACAATTTTGGAATCTTCAGGTGTAGCTCCTAGCTAGGACTGATTTGTCTATTCGCAGGCGGCCCCCTGGGTACGCATCCAACTGAAGCGAGTGTTCCATTTCCTAATCCTGGGGAACATAACAGAGAAGATGTCCCTAGAAAATAATTGACAAAATCACCGAATCCCAGGTAGCCGTGGCCAAGGTTTTGGATTTCGGTTTTGTAAATTTACCGGTTCTGGGCGAAATGGGCGAAATTCGCGAATTTCGGTAATTTCGGTAAAATACCGGACGAAAAGCAAGAAGCAAAATTGTAAACTTAGAACAAAAACTGATCAAAATTTGACCAAAAATTTAATTTTCGAGTAAATTTTAACTTAAATATAATTATTTAATTTTATTCTACCAAAATTTGAAAGATTTCGTCCGGTAAATACTTTTACCGGTCCTGACCGAAATGGGCGAATTTCGGACGAATTTCGGTTTTCTCGGACGAAATCCAGAACCTTGGCCGTGGCACAAATCCCAGATCCAAGCCCACGCGTGAGCATAAACAAAGGGAACTGCGTGATGATTCCCTAGCCAGAAGACATGCTTCCCTTGGAATCAAGCTGAAACATGCTCCTCGAAAGAACGTTCTTAATTGAGATCTCTCTCTCTCAAGTTTAGCCGCAGGCAGGCCGGCAGGCGTGCAGGGGATACCTGCACTGCATTTGTGGCTAAACAGTACGGAGTAGGTTGGACTAGCCGCGTGAGCATTGACCTGTACGAATCAGCCCATCGTGGGCTATATTTAACAACAGTTTCAAAATAATAAAACTTAACCCTTGTAGTGGTCTGTCAGAATTGGGCCCAGACAAAGCTCAGAATAGAAGCAGTAAGTAATGTCGATGTTGCAATCGGCATGTTGTGTACTTTCTTCCCGGCCCAGCAATTTACTCTCTCCCAGCCGACATGCACAATCATGCATCTGCATTTGCAATTGCAGTGTGATTTCTGTAGGAATGAATAAACATATGCTGTTTTGGTTGATATTTCAGATAGTCGGGGAGATGGTAGGGGAGGTGAGGCCGGTGGCCGACATGCACCAGAGGAAGGCCGAGATGGCCAGGCACTCCGACGCCTTCATAGCGCTGCCTGGTGAGCGCTCATCTGTTCCCTGCCTAGCCTGCATCGCATCATTACCATTTCATCTCTTAGCCTGTCAGACAGGCCTGGCCCCAAAATTCATGGCTCTGTAAAATGTTACTTTGACAGGTCGTCGAAGTAGTAGTAATAGAAAACCCAGCATGCGCTTCATACATGTGAATTAAGTATTGGCATATCACATTCAAAACTACTAACACACAAGCGTGTGTTGCGATTCAGGAGGATACGGGACGCTGGAGGAGCTGCTGGAGGTGATCACCTGGGCACAGCTAGGCATCCACCACAAGCCGGTATAAGTTGAGAGCATTTCGATCTCTAAATTGGACTTCGGAATTCGAGCACGTAACCTGACAAAGCAAAATTTAAATTTTCTTCAGGTCGGGCTGCTGAACGTGGACGGGTACTACAACTCCCTGCTGACCTTCATCGACCAGGCCGTCGAAGAAGGCTTCATCAACTCCGCTGCCCGCCGCATCATCGTCTCCGCTCCCACCGCGCAGGAGCTCATGGAGAAGCTCGAGGTAGTGCAAGTGCAGAAATTCAGCTAGGTGTGTATATACGGCTGTCTGATTCATTACATTCTTTCGCAGGAGTACGTGCCTTACTACGACATGGTTGCGTCTGGGCTGGACTGGGAGGCGGATCGCCTAGGGTTCTGACCGATCGAGCAGCCATTAGCGTGATGCAGATCAAGGAAGAAGAAATAGGAGTCTGCTGAATGAATGAAGATTAGCATAAACAAGAAGCTAGTCCAGCTGTGTACTCCCGATGCAGTAGCTAATTATCCTAGCCTTGTTTTTCCTAGTAAGGGCATTATCAGCATGACAATTGGGTAGTTAGCTATTAGCCACCCTTTATATATCGTTATCTCGAAGTTAATTCCAAGGTCCAGCTAGCAGTCGAGACTGACTGAAGCAAGTACAGTGCAGTTCTTGGCGAGGGACTAATGTATCTGAAAGACTCGCGATCATTATCAAAGTTATTAAGCTGGTATTCGAATTCTGGATAATCTTTACTTGCACGGGCTGGAACTGGATAAACAAATCGACAAAAGTGGAAAACAAAATGGGAGAAAATGGATGAAGTCAATGTTGCCCAAACTTCCAAGGCTTAAGCAGCTAGGCCCGCATGGGCCCAAGGAACAATGACAAAGAAGCAGCCCCATAAGGCACTAATTGATAAGAACAACTTATAACGGTTTTTCTAATCTCATTTTTATATATATTTTGTGCCCCCCCCCCCCCCCCCCCCCCGCTTCTCCTTTTAATCTCTTTATTCATTTTACCTTGTTCACTAGAATTGTTTTCGTATAATCATAATATATTATGCAAAAGGGCAAGAGTATAATAAAAAATAATAAAAATATTAAAAATGCATATTCACATATTACATAAAATTGTCCATGCATCTTAGTATAAATACTTGTGTGTATGAAACCAAATGTTTTATGAATACCAAAAAAAATGTTAATGTATCTCAGATAAAATGAATAATTGAAATTAATAGTTATCTTGAACTTGAGACAAAATTTAAATTGACGAGAACAAATTGTCATGCTAATCCTATGAAATATTACGTTACTCAATTTTAAAAAAAAATCATTTAATCTCAATTGTTCATATTTATTAAAATAAAAATGTTCTTGTATCTCTGAGGAAATATTAATGGAGGTAAGAAAAAAGCCTCGTGTCTTTTTCATACAGAAAGTACAAAGAAATACATATTAAAAGGAAAGAGAGAAAACTGAAAAGCTAGAAAGAGAGTAGTAAAGAAACTAAAAAAATTGGGGGGAATGTTAGCAAGAAAAAAAATTATAGAAAAATAATAATTTAGGAGTGAAAAAAGAAAACAAAACAATGAACAAAGTAATGGCACATAAGTTTATATGTTTTCTTGTATGTTCTTTTATTTAATAAAACAAAATAAAGGAACATAACATAACCCTATAAGCGAAAAATAAAAATGAAATAGAAAACATATTTTGTAAAGAAACAGAAAGCCTAAAAAGTAAAAAAAAATAAGAAAATAACAATAGAAATGGCACTATGCGCCATTATTCTCATATGCACCCGTCTCTTCCACCATTGAGTTGTGCTTTGACATCCCTGTGGATGACATGGTCACACATGGTCTCTCTCCATCCCCGGCAGTCCTTCTTTTCTCTCACACACACACCTGACCCCATGAGAGAATATCTAGTGCCACCACCCCTCTAGGTGATCCCCGTGCTACTATTACAAAACAATTTTGAATGCTTTAAAAAGTTCTACAAACAAAATGATTGTTCACAAGATATGCGTCTACAACATCCAAAATTTTCAGGTCCGGATTCAAAATGTGCATTGAGATTAAAAAGAAAAAATTGCATGAATAGTGTCAAAAAAATTGCTTGTGACACTAATGCCACTATTCATACATGATTTATATTTTTTCTCAACGCTCTTTTCGAATTTGGACCTGTAAATTTTATAAGTTGTAGAAGCACGTCTGATAAACACCCACACTTTTTCTTAATTTTTTAAAACATTTTTTTCTTAAATGGTAGCAAAGGGAGCACCTAGAGGCGTGGTAGCACCATAGCAGTGTAGCACTGGATATTGTCTCTCGACCCCGTCAGTCCTTCTCTCTCTCTCTCTCTCTCTCTCTCTCTCTCTCTCTCTCTCTACCCACTCATTCACCAATGTATTTTAATATGATGCTCAGATTTTAATACCTTTATGGATTTTTAACGAAAGGATGGATATATGAACCATTCGTATGACGTGTTTCTTTTGTTGAGGTCTTCAAAATAAGACCAATTAATGTGGGATATATTTGTTCAAGTTTATTTTATATTTTTTGAATTTGTGACCTCAATAGATATGTACAAAGATACAAATGGAACTTATGTGACATTGGAATTCATCTAAATATGAAACATGTAAAGAAACACATTAAAACCGTATTGATACTTGTGAGACACATTGAAACCCACATGAAACAGTGGAACATGGTGTATGTGAGGGAATGAAGTAAGATAACACGTGAACACAGGTGGCGGCCATAGGAAGGAGTGAAGACACATGTTTGGGCTCGTAGAAACATGGAGAAAATGGATGAAGTCAATGTGGCCCAAACTTCCAAGGCTTAAGCACCTAGGCCCGCATGGGCCCAAGGAACACTGACAAAGAAGCAACCCCATAAGGCACTATTGATAAGAACAACTTATAACGGTTTTTTCCTTTAAGATTATTTTTATTTTTTATCCTTTTTACTTTCTAATCTCATTTATATATATATATTTTGTCTCCCCCCCCCCCCCCCTTTTCCTTTTAATTTATGTATTCATTTTACCTTGTTCACTAGAATTGTTTTCGTATAATCATAATATATTATGCAAAAGGGCAAGAGTATAATAAAAATAAAAATAAATATTAAAAATACATATTCACATATTACATAAAATTGTCCAGGCATCTTAGTATAAATACTTGTGTGTATGAAACCAAATGTTTTATGAATACCAAAAAAATGTTAATGTATCTCAGGTAAAATGAATAATTGAAATTAATAGTTATCTTGAACTTGAGACAAAATTTCAAATACACGAGAACAAATTTTCATGCTAATCCTATGAAATATTACGTTGCTCAATTTGAAAAAAAAAATCATTTAATCTCAAATGTTAATATTTATTAAAATAAAAATGTTCTTGTATCTCTAAGGAAATATTAATGGAGGTAAGAAAAAAGCCTCGTGTCTTTTTCATACAGAAAGTACAAAGAAATACATATTAAAAGGAAAGAGAGAAAACTGAAAAGCTAGAAAGAGAGTAGTAAAGAAACTAAAAAAATTGGGGGGAATGTTAGCAAGAAAAGAAAAATAAATTATAGAAAAATAATAATTTAGGAGTGAAAAAAGAAAACAAAACAATGAACAAAGTAATGGCTCATAAGTTTATATGTTTTCTTGTATGTTCTTTTCTCTCACACACACACCTGACCCCATGATGGAAGCCACACATCAAGCTTAAGCTTTATTATGCTCCATTTGAGATATAGAGCTAGCCAAGGAGAAACCCATAAAGGATACCCTAAGAGATTGTGCAAAAGTTTTCTTAAAACAAAAGAAATATGTTCATTTGATAGAGCTAGCCGCGCCGTCGCCAAGCGTCCTAAGTCACGCATATAATCACGCGTAAATCCGCGAGCGCACGCGCTATGTGTGTGTGGAGTACATTGCTTGTGTGCATGTTGCATTTTAGAAGACAACAAGAAGTCCACCTTATAAGTTGCTCTCCACCTCCTTACCTTAGCAGTATGGGACTAAAAGTTTGGCATTGACTTCTCCACAGGCATATTTTTGCCATGGGCCTCTCTTTTGGGCTGGCTGCATGCATTCACCAACCAATGAGAGAAACCGGAAGCGAGCAGCAGTGTAGCACTCACTTTTCCTTTTGACGAAGGACAATCCGAGACAATAATAAATGCATGACCCAAGTCTGCACAAGAACCAAGAAATTTCTTTTGAGCTGCTGGCACCTACTCTACACGCGCGTATGCTCAGTAGAAACTCAAAAGGCTTGCTGGTGTATGGAAACTTTTTCTTGCATAGTTATTTTATTATTTGCGCACAACACGTCAACACATTGAGAGATTGTGCAAAAACAGATTTAAGTGAAGACGAGATTAATTAGAGCCTATGGCATACTGCATACATATGAAAACGAACCGCATGTTGATTAGTTAGACCGATGCATGTGCGACTACTCCGCGCATGCATGGTGTCCAACTCCATATATCATTCAAATCACGTGGGCTGAAGTTCAACTCCATATTACCACATAGCGGTGCATGTGTTTGCCTTTTCTGGTATGGGGAGCAGTGCATGTGTTTGCCTTTTCTAACACGCTGGATACATGCATGTGCCTTTTCTAGCGACTAGTTGTAGCACATGGCATACACAAGGCCGAAAAACACCGGTGAGCTGCCCTATATAAGTACGGTTGCCGAAGTCTCCATGATATCACCGGTGCAATAGTTAGTGATTGTTTCATCATCCATCCATACAGGATTTCAAAATAAGGTGTATAAAATGGAACAAAGACTGAGGTGAACTTATTAACGCGTGACCTTTTTTACAGTACAAAGTTTGAACACGACATGAGGTGAACTCATAGAACGGAATAAAGACACACAATGGACACGTGATTTCTAGGTGAACTTATGAAAATAATGGTTCGTTACCGCAACCCGCGTGTGCTCCGTACCAAACTCAGCCTTGCTTCCTTCTCGCAGCACACACAAAAAAGGAGACCGAGTTGGCGATGCGGGATTAATTGTTGCAAATGTATGCATGGCCCTAGTCTGCACAAGAGCCAAGCCGATCTGAAATTGTTTCTGAGCTACTGATATGTACTCCCTCCGTGTAAATATAAGAAGTTTTGGCTATCTAACATGCTGTCTACATGCATACTAATATGATTACACATACACACTAAAATATGTCTACATACATCTAGATATATGTGAATGCGGACAAATGCTAAAACATCATATATTAAAAAACGGAGAGAGTATGTATTTGACACAAGCCCATATGCATGATGTCACATCAACCCCCGCGCGTATGCTCGAGTCCGAGCCTCGGAGGTGCATGCCTCACCCCAGATTGATCATATATGCACGCACGTCTGATCTCAGCTAGCTTGGTACGACAAATAAAATCCTTTTTTACTTTCATACTTGCTGATCAGGCTAGAGGATTACGTACGGTCAGCATGATGACATGATTATGCATAGGACCCTAGCTGATTTGGAGGACGTAAGTAGCTATATTGTGTCGGATGCACGTCGTCTCATATATAGCTCACCGCACTAAATCAGAAAAAAGAAAAAAGAAATGGTACTAAAGATGGGCTTCGCGCGCGCGAATTCAAGCAGCCCAAAATGTAGACCTTTAGTACCGGTTCTAGCCACCAACCGGTACTGACCGTCAGTACCGGTTGGTGGCTAGAACCGCCACCAACCGGTACTGACCGCAGTACCGGTTGGTGGCTAGAACCGGTACTAAAGGTCCTCTATATTCCATCCCCTCCCCGTTCTTCTCTATCAGTTACACCATTCGACGCCGCGCGAGAAGGAGAGGAATCCGACGTGGCTGCCGTACCCCTGCCCACGCCGTCGCGCCCCCCCTCTCACCGGCGCGGCTCCGCGCCCTCTCTCCCAGGCGCGGCTCCTGCCCACGCCCCGTGGCCCCTCTCCCCGGTGCGGCTTCCGCCCTCCCCTTCTCACCGGAATCCGTCGACGCGCGGCGCACCGTCCCGCCTACCTCATCCGCAAGCAGAGGCGCTGCAGCGCGACACCGACCTCGACCTCGACCTCCTCGATCCGGCGCGCCAAGATCCCCGTTCGCGCCGTGCTCCGGCCAGCCAAGGTGAGAATTTCATTCTCTTTTTTTGTTAATCTAATTGCATATAGTGTTAGTGTTAGCTAGGTTATTAGTTTCTAATTGAGTATGAAATTTGTTATTTAGCCAATTGTGTAGAAAATTGTGTAAGAAATTTTAAAATAGTGTAGGAAATTGTGTAGAAATTTTAAAATTGTGTAGGATTATATACAGTAGCAAAATTTGTTAGAAAATTTTGTTAGAAGTAATTTAGCCAATTTTTGTTAGTGTTAGCAAAGTTTTTTTGTTTAGTGTTAGCAAAGTTTTTTGTTAGTGTTAGCAAATTAGATGTAAAAAAAATTAGATGTTGAAAAAAAATTGTTCGAAGTATACAAAATAGAAGTTAAGCTAAATTTTTTGTTAGTGTGTAGAGTATGAATATTGTTGTTTAAATTGTTGTTATGAAAATTTGTTGTTTAAAATGAGTTTGAAAATTGTGTTTTTAGTTTATTTTTCCCGGCGACGATGTTTCTGTTGGACCAGAGGAGCGTCCGGGTCTACACGGACCATGGCCCTAGATTCACCAAATAACGAAATTAATTCTCCAACACTTTGTTTTCTCTTGTTTTCGTCCTGCATAAAATAAGGACCCTATCAACCCGGCCGCGACAACAAAATATCACATGAAAGAACAGGTAATATTTTTCATTTCATGCATACAGTAATAACACGGGGCAAGGAGACGTCACATAAAATTATCTGTAATAGCTATCTCCTAGCACAAAATAAGGACACTAACAACACACTGAACTGAGCTCAAACGACTCTATTAGCTTCGATCTTCCAATCACTTTTTTTGGCTCTTTTTGTTTTCTGAGACACGTGGACCTCATTCGTGGGGCTAGACGGACTTTTTTATGTGTGGGGAGTGGGGGAATTTCCGCATGCACACACATATATTGAAATGGGAATCAACTCGATCGAATCCCGTATGTAGAAGTAAGGCTGGCACAGATGGTGGAATTTCCGGATGCCTATGCATCCTAAAAATCCGCCACCAAGATGTGATGATATGTGAAATGACGAGTAATAGCTCTAATTTCGAGCATAAAATAATGACACACGCAACCGAACTTGCCATGGTAGGAATGCTTCCACGATGCGGGTTAAGTACGGAATGATGGGTTGTGAATCTTGCTCGTGGACACCAATAGTCACCACCCGGAGCAGCTTATCGTTGTAGCGATGTGTGATGCAGCGGATGTCAGCATAGTCGAATCATGCGAGTAGACGACTGAAGCGAGGTTGGACGTGGAAGGTGGCGATGGTGTAGGCCTCGAGGTAGGATCTAGGTGATGGAGGCTTTGAGCATCATAACAAGGTCAGGGTCGTGGGCACCGCCCGCGGCGAGGTCCGGTCGGCTTTCCTCGAGGATGAATAAGATGTGTGCATGTACTTTTTATTTATTTATTTATTTATTGAGTGGGTACGTAATTCAAGTAAAGATGGCGGAAGCCTCAGGCGTGGCTATGGTCAAGTAAAGATGGTGGCTTCGCGCTTGTCGATTTGGGGAAATAATAGGACAGATATTGCATTTAACAACCCTCGTGAAAAAGGGCGGGAAAAGGCCAAAAACAAGATTAATGGGTGGGAAAAGTGAACGTCAAACCAAGTGCAATGCGCTAGAATGGACGAGAAAACACTTGCCGCGGAAATTGGATGGGAAATCTTGAAAACGGACCGAAGTCCGCTGTAACGGTAGATATTTTTTGTCGGAATAAAGACGACACATAAAATGATAGGCAATCGACTGTCTCCTAGCTAAAGGTGCACCTGCAATTTTATGCTAGCAAGATTTTTCTTTCTGCTGTAACGTAAGTTGGCTTCGTGTTGAGACATACACGGTATTTCTATCCGACGAAAACAAGACGGTACCCAATGTTTTCTTCTCAGCCCCCGATAATTATAGTTTTGTTGGTGTTTTTGTTGGTTGGAGGGACGAGCTCAATCCGGGTCCTGGATTGAGAGCTTCGTTGATGGTTGTATGGTCGTGGTAAGCTAGCGCCTTCAATGGACAAGGTGATCACCGTCGGCGTAGTGCAACATGACGAGAATGCATCGCTTGGCCTCGTTCCACGACGGCCAGGGTGCCAACCACCTCGACAAGCAGGTGTCCATGAGACCACGGCGGAAGCGAGAATGAGCCGCATCCATGACGACGAGGAGGTGGCTCTCAAATGTGGTGCTCGGCGTCGTCCTGGAGACATACAGAAATTAACATGTATGGACGTCTAGAACTCTTTTCCCTTAAGTATCATGAATAATCAATTCCCAAACAATTTTCCCAGGATGTAAGTGTCGCTGGGGTTTCTGTCTCGTGAAGTCATTGATTTTGGGCCCAAATTTCCCGCTCAGCCCTAAACGAATTAAATTTTGATTTTCGAAATCAAATATTTGTGGCGGGCTTTTCCCGGTGCGCCGAAATTTTCGTTGGGCGCTCGCTTGCATACGACGACCAATCAACGACGGATGGGCATGTTCTGGACGTGCATGCGTCTCCCAGCCGGATGGATCGCTTGTCGATCAAGTACTTTTGGGTCAGCGAAAAACGGAAGGAATCATCAATGTCGAGAGAGGAAAAAAAAAGAAAAGAGGCTACTCTACACGTACGGTCCAAACAGGGCTAAAGGCATAAACTGCACGAAGACGCCATCCAAGAGAAAAGTTGATGTCTAGCTATGTGTGTCCCTAGCTTATGGGCACGTCCACCAAGTACGTAAGATGATGTCAATGTATCGGAGAGGACAAAACAGTTAAAAATGTTGGTTGGCTTGCATGTTTGGTGGAAATAATAAAGGTAGTTTTAAGTATTAGCCACCATTTATATATCGCTATCGAAGTCAATTCCAAGGTCCAGCTAGCAGTCGAGACTGACTGAAGCAAGTACAGTGCAGTTCTTGGCAAGGGACTAATGTACCTGAAAGACTCGCGATCATTATCAAAGTTATTAAGCTGGTATTCGAATTCTGGAAAATCTTTACTTCCACGGGCTGGAACTGGATAAAAAAATCGACAAAAGTGGAAAAACAAAATGGGAGAAAATGGATGAAGTCAATGTGGCCCAAACTTCCAAGGCTTAAGCACCTAGGCCCGCATGGGCCCAAGGAACACTGACAAAGAAGCAGCCACATAAGGCACTAATTGATAAGAACAACTTATAACGGTTTTTTCCTTTAAGATCATTTTTTTATCTTTTTTTCTAATCTCATTTTTATATATATTTTGTGTCCCCCCCCCCCCCCCCCCCCCCCCCTCTTTTCCTTTTAATTTCTTTATTCATTTTACCTTGTTCACTAGAATTGTTTCCGTATAATCATAATATATTATGCAAAAGGGCAAGAGTATAATAAAAAAATATATTAAAAATACATATTCACATATTACATAAAATTGTCCATGCATCTTAGTAGAAATACTTGTGTGTATGAAACGAAATCTTTTATGAATACCAAAAAATGTTAATGTATCTCAGGTAAAATGAATAATTGAAATTAATAGTTATCTTGAACTTCAGACAAAATTTCAAATACACGAGAATAAATTTTCATGCTAATCCTATGAAATATTACGTTGCTCGATTTAAAAAAATCATTTAATCTCAAATGTTCATATTTATTAAAATAAAATTGTTCATGTATCTCTGAGGAAAAGTTAATGGAGGTAAGAAAAAAGCCTCGTGTCTTTTTCATACAGAAAGTACAAAGAAATACATATTAAAAGGAAAGAGAGAAAACTGAAAAGCTAGAAAGAGAGTAGTAAAGAAACTAAAAAAATTGGGGGGAATGTTAGCAAGAAAAGAAAAATAAAATATAGAAAAATAGTAATTTAGGAGTGAAAAAAGAAAACAAAACAATGAACAAAGTAATGGCACATAAGTTTATGTGTTTTCTTGTATGTTCTTTTATTTAATAAAACAAAATAAAGGAACATAACATAACCCTATAAGCGAAAAATAAAAATGAAATAGAAAACATATTTTGTAAAGAAACAGAAAAGCCTAAAAACTAAAAAAATAAGAAAATAACAATAGAAATGGCACTATGCGCCATTATTCTCATATGCACCCGTCTATTCCACCACTGAGTTGTGCTTTGACATCCCTGCGGTTGACATGGTCACACATGGTCTCTCTCCATCCCCGTCAGTCCTTTTCTCTCACACACACACCTGACCCCTCTAGGTGATCCCCGTGCTACTATTACAAAACAATTTTGAATGCTTTAAAAAGTTCTACAAAAAAATTGATTGTTCACAAGATATGCGTCTACAACATCCAAAATTTTCAGGTCCGAATTCAAATGTGCATTGAGATTAAAATGAAAAAATTGCATGAATAGTGTCAAATTTTTTTTGCTTGTGACACTAAGGATGACTCCAACGGGGCGATGCATCGAGTCCGCGCGCATCCGTTCGTGTCCGCGAGGGCCAAAAACACGGCCCAACGGGGCGACGCAAACGGACCGCGGTCCGTTTTTTGGTCCGCCGCGACGCATCCCTGGCCCAAATTTGGGCCACCGATGCGTCGGCCCCGGACGCGAAACGGAGCTCTTTTGTGTCCTCCCCTGGTCCGCTTTTGGAGGCAAAATCCACAGTCCAGACCTACCCCATGGCCGCCGCCGCCTCCAGGATCGCCAAGGCCGCCGCCGCCGCCGCCGAGAGCCTAGAGCTGGCCGACGACGCCGCCGGGCTTGCTCCCCGGCTGAAGAAAGTGAAGAAGGAGCTCACGGAGGAGCAGAGGGCCAAGGAGACGGCCAAGCGGGGCCAACAGAGGAGGAGGCTGAAGCAGGACAGGCTCGACGCCGCCGCCAGGGCCGCCGCCGAGGAAAAGGGCGACGACGACAACGCCGACCTCGTGACCAAGACCGCGACAGCTGCCCTCCTCCTCATTGGACTTACCCCGTCCGCGGCGGCGGTTGGGGTAGCGACTGCGGCGGCGGTCGGGGTTTCCTCTACCGCGGCCAGCTCCAACGCTTCCACAGCCCGACCTCCAAGGTCGAAACCGCTCGCGACCGCGCCATCTCCTGCGCACGGGTTCGTCCCTGGAACCATGCCGTCGCGGGTTTCTCCTACCTCCGACGAGTCGGGCGAGGTACCTGCCCTCGTTCTCAACCCGCCTGCGACACCGTTGGTCGCACAGTCGCCCGCGCCGCAGACTGCGGAGGCGCGTGTAGCTGCCCCGCCAGTGGTCGCCCCCGCGCGTAACCTGTTCGGCACTGTGCCCACGCCATCGCCGGGTGACCCCAGGTACTACGAGGAGGACGATGACCCCTACTACGGGGAGGACGTCCTCCAGGACATGGTCTGCGACAACACCCAGTACGACGGCGACGACTACAATGCCGGGGATGATGAGACTCTACCGACCGGCCCCGATGTGATCAACATCGATAATGAGCCGGTCTTCAACGAGCTCGATGCCGCCGCCGCGGCCATGAGGAAGAAGGTCAGCCAAAGAGGCGCCTCGTTCACCACCGCTGAAGACATTCTCATTTGCGAGTCGTGGATCGAGGTTGGAACCAACCAAATCGTCGGGGCCGAGCAAAAAGGGTCGGCATTTTGGGGCCGGTTCACCAAGCGCTACAACGAGGGCCGAATCCTTCCGCCCCGGAACATTCTGACGCACCGGACCGAGTGTTCAATCTCTAAGAGGTGGAACCACATTCAAGGAGCAAATGTTGCAAGCTTTGGATCTCTTCAAGGCTCAATATGGCAAGGTCTTCACCTTGACCCATTGCTACCGGGAGCTCAAGGACCAGGAGAAGTGGAAGGAGCTATACGCCTCCCTCAAGAAGGCGGGACAAGCGGGACATCTTGGTGTTGACAAGGGAGAGGGCACAACGGAGAAGGAGAAGGACGGGAGGTCAAGGGGGAAGAACAACTCCAAGGCCGAGCAGAAGCGCGATGCAACGACCCTTGCGTTGCAAGAGACTTTGAGCGGGTTCCTATCCCAAAAGGATAAGACCTGTGACAAGAGGGAAGAGAGGAGAGAAAAGGAACGCCTCGAGAGAGAGGCGGCTTCGAAGCTCTACTTCGAATTGCAAAAGAAGAGGCTTGACATAGAGGAGGAGAACGCTCGGACCCGGGCGGCGGAGGTCGAGATCAGGGGCAAGGAGGCCGAGGCAAGGACCAAGGAGGCCGACGTGAAGGCCAGGGAGGTGGAGCTCAAGGCCAAAGACCTTGAACTCGCCCTACGCGCCGAGGAGGCCAGGATCATGGACATGGACATCTCCACCTTCACCCCTAGGAAGAAGGCCTACTACGAGAAGAAGCAAAGGCAGTACATGGATCAGGTTTGATCTATTCTCAGTCCCTTCTACATATTTGTGTTGAACTATGGCCAACATGGCCGGAAAAACATGGCCGGTGGCCGAAATTTGTAATATTTTGGGCACACCTGGGGACATGGCCGATGGCCGCAACTTGTAATGTTTTGGGAGCGTGGAAACTATGGCCACCATGACCGAAAATGATCAAAATGATCAAAAACCCTGGCCGGGCGGACTCAATGCGTCGGCCCGTTGGGGGCAGTGGCCGGAAAGGGGCGGACGTGGGCCGGACATGGGTCCTTTTGGCGACGCAAACGGACCAAACGTGGATCAAACGCGCGTCCGTTTGTGTCGCCCCGTTGGAGTCATCCTAATGCCACTATTCATACATGATTTATATTTTTTCTCAACGCTCTTTTCGAATTTGGACCTGTAAATTTTAGAAGTTGTAGAAGCACGTCTGATAAACACCCACACTTTTTCTTAATTTTTTAAAACATTTTTTTTCTTAAATGGTAGCAAAGGGAGCACCTAGAGGCGTGGTAGCACCATAGCAGTGTAGCACTGGATATTGTCTCTCGACCCCGTCAGTCCTTCCTCCCTCTCTCTCTCTCTCTCTCTCTCTCTCTCTACCCACTCATTCACCAATGTATTTTAATATGATGCTCAGATTTTAATACCTTTATGGATTTTTAACGAAAGGATGGATATATGAACCATTCGTATGACGTGTTTCTTTTGTTGAGGTCTTCAAAATAAGACCAATTAATGTGGGATATATTTGTTCAAGTTTATTTTATATTTTTTGAATTTGTGACCTCAATAGATATGTACAAAGATACAAATGGAACTTATGTGACATTGGAATTCATCTAAATATGAAACATGTAAAGAAACACATTAAAACTGTATTGATACTTGTGAGACACATTGAAACCCACATGAAACAGTGGAACATGGTGTATGTGAGGGAATGAAGTAAGATAACACGTGAACACAGGTGGCGGCCATAGGAAGGAGTGAAGACACATGTTTGGGCTAGTAGTTACTAGTAAAGAAAGTTGAGTATATTTGACATGGAGATGAGCATATCCCCATGCATGTTTACTGTGTGACGTTCACGCCTTTCTTCTGGAACCTGGCCTTGCGCTCCTGTGACAGCATGCGGGCGAAACGGATGAGTTCCTCCTCATTGGTGCCTCTGTACATGCTCGTCAGGCACGCTCTTGCCGGTCTCGACGTCCACCCTGCACACGGTCCTCTTTAGCAGCGCCTTGCCAACTTCGACGAGGCTGTTGAGGTTCTGTGGCGTCGACACGTCGACGGAGGAGGTGTCGCCCTTGAGCTCGTCGTCCTGGATGCGTAGGTATCGCTTCTCGCAGCGCAGCGCCTGGAAGAGCACGGATGCCTGCATGTCGACGAGGTCGGCGCTGGCCTGGCTGAAGCTGTCGATGAGCGGCGTGGCGCCCTGGTTGTAGAGCCACCCGAGGATGCCCCACTTGCTGCACGCGGCGACGTCAAACTTCTCCTCCACTTTGGCCGAGCCGGTGCCCAGCGACAGCACCATGAATTTGCCGTAGTCTGCCGGCTTGATCGGGAAGAAGTCCTGGTTGCCCAGCAGGATCTGCTTGCTTACGTCCGTCATTGCCAGCATCGGTTGAAGGCCCGGCGCTTGCCATCCTTGTCTTCGGTCTCGAAGTGGTGGCCGGGGAGGTAAGTAGGCGCTGCCGACGTGCTGATGCACACGTCGGACAGGAGAGCGTTCTTGGAGACGTCGTTCCGGGCCTGCTCATACATGTCAAATGTAAGTACGGCTCGAGACATGTGTACATGCATGGAGTACTATATATCTTCATGCGTAACGCACGTCGTATCTGGTGAAGATGGTGGGCTGGAGCAGCTTGATGTCGAAGGTGGGGATGACGATGTTCTGTAGCGCCTGGTCCACCCGCGTGTCGCCGAGCAGTTCTTTCACGACGGAGCGGAGGTACTCGCCGTCGTACTTGGGCCCCCTCATGCTCCTGAGCAAGCCCACAGGTCCGCTGCTGACGGCGGGGAAGATCTTCGGGCAGTGCTCTAGGTAGAAGTTTTTGATGTCCTTGGCGGCGAACAGCGGACGTCCTTGGACGTTGGGCGCGGTGAGCATGGCCGTCACGAGCCCCCCGGTGCTCGTCCCGGCGATCACGTCGAAGTAGTCGGCGATCCTCGCGTCAGGTCCATCCAGCTCCTATATAAAGACAGCCACGCACACCCAAAACAAGTCAAGCATCCAGATGAAAGCATGTGAGCTAGCTGAAGTAAAGTAAGTTAGACTCACCTGGAGCTTCTCTTCGAGGAAGGCGATGATGGTGCCGGGGATGATGCCGCGGACGCCGCCGCCGTCGATGCTCAGCACGGTGACGATGCTGCCGTAGGATGGCGGCGGGGACCTGGGCGTCAGGACCGACGACGACGCGAGGCGGCTGAGCGCCCGCTGCACCGGGTTCAGGGCCAGGGACCCGCTGCTGCTAACCTCCGGGACGTGCACGGGCGACATAGCTTCCTACCGGGCTAACTTAGCTACTTCTCTGCTAGACTTGTGTGCTACGAACGTCGATTGGAAGCTGATGCTCCTTTGTACTGATCAGTAGCTCTGGCCTCTGTGTTGATTTGTTATCAAGTAAGATGCCCGTATATGTAGCAAAAGTTATGCATCACGGCCTCACCGGGTCGCGCGCTCGCCAGGATACGTCCCAGAACAGCCATTGGGACACGTCCGCCGCGCGCTTTGGTGGGGTAGGACGGACTCGGCGACCTGAGGGCTGGATCAGCATGGAATGGAGTAAAATCTATCCATAGAGCATCTCCATTAGCAGCACCCAAAACGTGTCCGGTTTAGATGTGCCGGACATGTGTCCGACATAATATGTTTGTTGCCGTAGCGGTGTCCACCATACCAAAGTTTGTATAGAAAATTAGATAGGAACATAAAAAAGGGCAAATTTCATTTAAATTCAGCTGCATTTTACATTAGTTTGAAAGAAACTTAACTACACAAACCCTAAACTAGGCGACATCTACTCGTCGCCCTAAAAAATGTAGATAATGCCACCCTTAAACATTAAATTTAGAATGGAGTTAAGTCCATCCTTTAACATTAAATTTGTAGATTAGATAAATCAAGCGCTAATCTTTAAATTTTGGAAATTGGAACTTTGAACCGGTGAATCCTACCCCGTCTATACTTGTTTGGTGTACCGGAAAAGCGAGATTCCGACAGAAATTTCGAGAGAAAATTGCACATAACACCCATGTTTGGTGTCAAAGTTACAAAAAAACATAATCAAAATATATTTTGCAGCTAGCCCAAATAGATGATTCTGGGTTAACAACGTATGATGTATGTGATGTGTGGGCCCGCATTTCTATATTGTACGACACAATTATACAAAAAACAGAATAGTAGAAAATATATAAATTATGCAAGTAGAAAATGTTCAAACAAATAGAGATTATGCACATGTAAAATATTTTGTAAGTACATAATCTCTATGTCTTCTACCGTTATGCTGAATTGTCGTGTAATTGTGGTATATGTATAAAAATTTGGATTAACATGTGGGATTCCCTATTAAGGGACTAAATCATCTATAGATTGCCGCTGTCATACTCTGTGCTCTAGACTTTGTCCCATTACACGTCCCTAACCTAGCCGCCGGAGCTGCTGCTCAAGGCGATTAGGAGGTGACGCTCTTGTTCCACCAAACTCCACCAGCGGAAGAGCTGGGCCCCTCTCCTTCCGCTTGTCGCTCCAGCGGCAGGAGGGAGGGGGACCCCCGTTTTTTGCATGGTAGTTAGGGTTAGGAAGGTTCTGGCATGGTGCGTCGTTGGGGTGGTGGGAGCGGCGCCCGGGCAAATAAATCTGCCTCAACTGTACTCCCACACCGGCGTTGTCCTTCATGGCGGCGCCTCGGAGTTGGTGTCACTGTGTGCTTGTCGATCTTTCAGATCGGCGGCTGTAAGGTTCATGGATGGTGTCGGCGAGGCGGCGGCGGTGACTCCATCAGTTGGGTTTTTCCTCCTGTTCTGTCCCCGTTGCTGCGGCGTTGTCTCTGGCGCCATGGTGGAGCAGAGAGGATTCGTCCAGGAGTACGTGCAGACAGTGGTCTACACTGGTGACAGCTGGAAGATGGTGCACCTTGTGCTGGGTTCGTGGTTGGAGGCTGACGGTTCTGATTCCCTACTCAACGTCGTCGTGCGGGGGTGCCAGTGCTGAAGTTCGATGGCGTGTCCGGGGTCGTGCTGCCCCGGTCTGATTCTTTCGACGGCAATGGTCTGTCCTATGGCAAACTACTTTGGAGATCCGAAAAGCTGATGATCAGCGATGGAGCCGCGTCGAGCTCGGGTGAATAGGTGATTTGTCTATTTTCCTTTGGTGGCTGCTACGGTGGTGCCGAAAAAGATGGATAGGCGTTGGTTTGTCACATAGGTTTATCCTATCTTTCCAGATCGGTGTATACATACTTTGTATCTCGTCTTTTATTTATTAATGAGAATCATATTACCATGCAAAAAAAGGACTAAATCATCTAGTTGGACTAGCTGCGACATATTAACAAAAAAGTGGATGTCGCCGTATAACATATTTCAAATCTGTGTTTTGTGCAATTTTAACACAAAATTATGTTTATACTATGGCTGACAGTGGGACCCACGTGTATATTCATTCCAAATTTCATTCTCTCGCCGAGTCCGTGCCCACGCTAGCAACAGACGCCGGAGACGGCGTCCTCAGTGTGCAAGATGCGGGTAAGGGACTCCACCGACTGCTCAGCCTTCTGGGCACCCTCGGCCGCCCACACTAGGTCATGGCGGCGCTGACGCGCATAAGCCACACCGATTTACTCCGATGTACCCGTAGAGGCTAGAAATTATATTTGCTGGCATTGGAATCAGGTCGAAGGTCTGAGATAGACCGGAAATGTTAAGCTCGGTGTGTCAACTTGCGGTATTTGAAGCTCGAGTTTCGATTTAACTAAGTTTAAGGTCAAAGATGTTCGAGGTTTACTCGAATGGAAGGGTAGTGGCCGGCCGACCGGCGGAGCTATCGGTGTTGGCTTCCTCGCCCTCTGGAGGAGGGAATGTAGCGGTCAGGTTTAAGGCAGGAAACGCGACGGACTCGTCCGGTGCAATGCACACAGCAAGTGGCGTCGGACAATAATTCCCGGTGTGGTGACTGCTCGCCAGGTCAAGATTTTGTCCACGCTGATTAATGCATGCAGCGATCCACGCCCTGCTGTCAAATGGCTATGCTGTCACTGCTGACACTCAGTGCGAGGATGGTTTTTCATAAGTCATAAAAAAGTAGGTTAAAATAGCATCTAAAAGCTTTCAGCTATCTAGTCATAAGAGATTTCGTAAAACCATCTGCTAACTGATCTCATGAAGGTATGATTCTATGAAGGTATGATTCGTATGTTCAAAAGCTTTTGAGCTACACTCCCACGAAGAAAATGATAATCCACTTCAATATGTTTCCTTGAATAGAACACGGGATTCGCGGAGAGATACGTAGCTCCAATATTATTACACCACAAACAAGCAGCTCTTGGTTGCAACACTAACGTACAATTCATCCAATAAGATTTGCACCCTAACAACTTTAGCAGCGGCGTTTGCTCGAGCTTTTTATTCAGCCTCTGTATTCGAATGTGAGGCTGTTTCATCAAGAGTATCGTTGGGTTGGGATTCGAGAGCCGGAGACTACTCTTGGTTTGCCGGTTGATTCTCTGTTGTGTGTGCTGCTAGTTATCTCCACGTGTTTGTTTACGTTTTCCACTCGTTTTTCCTCTCGTGTTCATCGCGGTCCGCAACCTGCATCAATTTTCTCGAATATACGTGAATATTTCCTTTTAATATATATGAATATTTGATGTGAACATACACAAATCTTTTTTCTAAAATAACAAAGAGCATATGTCATGGGATTAACATGGAAATCAATTCTGGTGTACGTGATTATTATTTTTGAAGATCATGAATGTTATTATTAAAAAAAATCTTGAATGTTTTTACCTTAATTTTTATTTATAAACTTACCTTTTGTGTTACTTTTTTTCGGTCTGCTGCCGTGCACATGCGCTCCCATGCATTAGTTGTGCTAATTTTCTTTCAAAAAAAAAAGTGGTAAATTGTCGGATCCATGGGACGCCCACCAACACATTTTTTCACCTATTTTGCAAAAACAAAAACACATTCTTTTCACCTTCCAAAGCTTCCTCGGCCGTGCTGCCAAAATGAGGGTAAGACACCTCTGAGCCGCTGCCCATGCTACCATGCCGAATGCCAAAAGGAGAGTGGAAAGCGGCGCCTCGCTCACTTTTTTTTTTTTTTTGCGAAACACAGTACAACGCAGACGCTCACATACACGCGCATACACTCACCCCGATAAACGCACGCACGCACACCCTACCCCTATGAGCACCTCCAAAAGACTGAGCTGGCGGATCAAGTCTTGAGATTGACAAAGTCATCACGGGCGCCTCGCTGTCGACGGAAACGTCGCCTCCCACTGAAAAATATTCTGCCTAAATAAGAAATACCAGCGTCAAACCTGCGTGCGCGCGTTCATTGGGGTGAGTGTATGCGCGTGTATGTGAGCGTGCATAAAATGACCAGCACACAGCACATGTCAAAAAAAAAAGGAAGCGACCTGCATAAAACAGATCAGCACCCAGCACAACACTCAGCGCGTGTTTCTTTTTCTTTTTCTTCCTATTTTTTCAGATTTTTTGAAACATTTTTTTAAAAATCGATTTTTTCGGATATTTTTTGATCTATTATGTGTGAATTTTTTTGAATTCGTGAATATTATTTTAATTTCCAAAACATAAAAATGTTATCAAAAAGTGTTCACATATAATATAAAATGGTTCAAGACAAACTAAAAAGTGTTCACCTATAATAAAAAATGGTTCATGATAAATACATATTCATGTTTGTCCGAAATTTAAAATTGTTCACATATAATAAAAAAAACTGGTTCATAATAATAATGGTTCACGATAAAATTTGGTCCACGACGAACTAAAAATTGTTCACCTATAAGGAAAAAAATGGTTCGCAATAAAAGTGGTTCAGGATAAATTAGAAATTGTTCACCTATAATAAAAATGATTCACAATTTCACGATTAAAAAGCGTTCACCTATAATAAAAATGGTTCTCGATAAAAAATAGATCGGTAAATTAAAAAGTGTTCACCTATAATAAAATGCTTCACAATAAATTAAAAAGTTTTCACATGTAATAAAAATGATTCACGAAAATTTAGTTTTCGAAAAACACGGATTCAAAAATTCTACGCGGGGCTCGTAAAAATATTTGCCCGGTCTAGAAACGTGTTCATGGATTAAAAATTGTTTTAGGTTCTAAAACACGAGGTACAAAATATTCGCAGGTTCAAAAAAATTGTTCATTTATAGAAAAAATGTTAGTGAGTTAAGAATAAAATATTAATGTATTACCAAAAAACAATAAATAAAAATATAATAAAAATACAGAGAAAACAAACAGAATAAGACATGGAAAAGAAACAGAAAAAACGAATAGAAAATGGAAAACCAAAGTTGCTAGGCCGCGGCCCATTACAGGTCGCAGGCGGGCGAACGCTACTATGACACGCAAAGGGCCATAAATAGTCGCTGAGCCCATGTCCAGGGGTGAATCCTTATCTGACCCAACGCTCACTTTAGTGGAGCAGTGGCCCAGCCCAGGTAACGATCCTTCTCCCTTTTTCCCTCTCTTTCTTGCCTTTTTTTAATCATTTTTCATTTTATTTTCTTTCGTTCTTTTTTTCATTCATTTTACTTTATTGTATTTTCCATTTTTATAAAAAAAACATTGAATGGTTTATAATTGTCTAATAAGTGACGTTTTTTAAAACTTTTCTTAACAATTATTTTGAACTATCCAAACATGTTTTCTCCTAATATAAAAGTATTTTTCAAATGTACTCCCTCCGTTTTTTAATATAAGATGTTTTAGAATTTGTCTACATGCATATGTACACAAATGTATGTAGACATGTTTTAGTGTGTATGTTCACTTACTTTAGTGTGTATCTAGACAACATGTACAACACCTAAAACATCTTATATTAAAAAACGGAGGGAGTAAGAACAATTATTTTGGAGTACCTGGACATCTTTTGACCTCATATGAACATTTTTTGAACTCACGGATACTTTTTTTAACTGTACGAAGATTGTTTCCGCTCGTATGAATTTTTTTTAAACTCGTGATTTTTTTGGACTGTACTACAAACTTTCCCATTTGAATATTTTGTTTAAACTCACGAACATATTTTTTGAATTATACAAACATTTTTTTAAACCCATGAAACTCTGCAAAAAATATTTAACTATATAAAGACTAGGTAAGTGTCTGTGCGTTGCCAGGAATAACAATAAATGTACATAAATAAGTATCAGTTGTCCAATATTGTGACCGTAAGACAATGGTGACATTTGCATCATTCATTCTTTCAACAACTTTTGTTGGAATCAACTAGTCTCTCGCGCTTCTACCTTTCCGATGCGCTCATGTGATTACTTTTTTTTTTTTTGATAAAACCTTAATCTTAGGCTTAATGGACTCATACACGCCTTAAGTTTAAGATAGGTGTATGTCCACCATCTCTTTTGGCAAGCTATGCTACATGCCTTTTTCTTACTCTTTTTTTTTTTTTGAGATTGCCTTTTTCTTACTCGATAGTACTTGCGCGAATAACAAAATCATATAAATGTATTATGTTATGCAATGATATATACATCATCCGTAACAAAATGTAAGATATTTTAGATATTGAGCAATTTTTTTATAAGGATGTACCTGGACACGTATTAGTCGTGGTCCATATTAAAATATGTAAAACATCTTATATTTTGATACGGAGGGAGTAATACCCAAAGAGCATGGAAACCACTCCATGAAGTCCTGGACCCTCAACGAAGGCCACAATCAACAACAACTTTGAAGGTAGCATTATGGTTTCATTAAGCCATATTGCGAGAAACTTCCGATCTATTCATTAACTGTCAAAGTGGTACAAAAAACACCAAAAGCAACAAAAATGACATCTAGATCCGTAGACCACCTAGCGACGACTACAAGCACTAGAGCGAGCCGAAGGCGCGTCGCTGTCATCACCCCTCCATCACCAGAGTGGGGCAAACCTTGTTGTAGTAGACAGTCGGAAAGTCGTCGTGCTAAGGTCCCACGGGACCAGTGCACCGGAAATGCAACCGTCGCCGATGAAGAGAAGTATAGATCAGAAGGATCCAATCTGTAGACAAACGAACGAAGATCGGATCGAAACGGATCCACCGAAGACAATCACCGACCAAATCCCGCAATATTCGCCGGAGACACACCTCCACACGCCCTCCGACAGCGCTAGAAGCACCGCCAGAACGGAGGCTAGGCGGGGAGGACCTTATTCCATCTTCAAAGAGCAGCCGCCGCCTCATCTCCCCGAGTAGGACACAAAACCTAACCAAACACAAAAACACATGTGAGAACGGAGCCCTCCCGCCGACAATGACCGGGATCCACCACGTCACCATGACACTAAGGCCATAGAGACGAGGTGGATCAGCAGGTTATCTAAGGGTCAATAACTAATTTTCTTGGATAACAAATTGATGCATGTAAAATGCATACATGAACTTTACATTTTATTACATGTTATTCCATGTTATTTGCATCATATAAGGGTTATATTCATGATTTATATTGAGTTTTGGGGATAATTAACAACTTCCCCATTTTTCTGGAATTAACCCTGCGCTGTCAGAAAACCCTTTTTCTATATTTGATGTTTCAGGGACCCAAACGACGTCCAAATGACCTAAGATTTTACGGGGATCACTTTTTTGGAAGGAACGAAACGTAGGCGCAAAGGAATCGAAGAAACGGAGACCAGAAGGCCGAAAGGGGTGGGCCCACGCGGCCAGATTCCCTGACCGTGTGGGACCCACCAAATTGGCCCTCGGGCCTCCGCTGTCGTCGATCTTTCTTCCCGAAGCTTCGTCTTGACCTAAAAACGACTATATATAGACCCCCCAGGGCTTTCGCGAAAGAGAGCGCCGCCGAAACACAGAAACCACGAAACAGAGACCTGGAGCTGAAGATTGGAGGGGGAAAACTCCGGCGGGGCGCTGCCGGTGTGGTCTCCTTCCCCTCCAACAACATCTCCACCGACACCATGATGAAGAGGGAGTAGTCCACCCCTGGACTATGGGTTTGTGGAAGTAACTTATGTATCTCTCCTCTCTATGAGCTTCACTAATTAGTACCGTATGAGCTGCTGAACATGATTACGGTCATCTATGTAATTCCTTTGTGGTGGATCTTTATTATGAGTTAATACATGTTTGAGATTGCAATGGTTTTGTTTCAGTTATGAAAGTAGATGCATATTATGTACCCCGTTCTTATTTACTTGTCATGATCAAGCATGTTTATGAGAGCATGTGAGGGGGAACGTGTGCATTAGTTGGAGTAACGGGGGGTGGCTAGTGCAGTGAACGTGAGAGAAAGTTCTGCGATCCACTTGGGTTTTCTACCTTACTTTGTTGCCTCACTAGGGATAAACAAAAATACCATGCTACCGGAGAGTGGATGTGACCTTGGCCACTATCTCCATGACTAGATCTAGCATGTTCTTATTTTAACTTCATGTCATTGAACTTATTGCTATGCTCTGATTTATCTTAATTACTAAGGTGTTATGATTTAGTTCGCATCTTGGTGGAGCATAAGAGAGAGAACAACTTATACTTGAGATCTCTATGTTAGGACGTGATGCCCATATTATTAATAACTTGTCAAACCATGTCTTGCCATCTTACATGTTAATTTTAGTGTTCCATTGTCTACCACGTTATCAAGAGAGAGTGCATTTGTGAAACCATGAACCCCGGTCCATTTTTAATCATAAGAAACACCTTTCCAACACTTTTATCACCACTTTTGTTTGCTGCCATTATTAAATCCGAAAATACAAAAACACTTTTACATCTTGCATTCATCATAAAAAACCCAAAAATATCATTTATCATTACTACCATCATCCTTGCATATTTATTTTACCATCATTGCATATTTACTACTGTTTGCATATTTATTTTATTATCATTCTCACACCTTGTGCTTGACAACCACTTGGTGAGGTTGAGGGCACAAAACAATTTATTTTGTTGCAGGTTCTCAAGAGAAGGATAAGGAGATAACACCTGAAATACTGGTTCCCCGAGAGTTCGATATTAAACCCTCGAGTCACCCCTCGTGGGGAAAACTGTCTTCCACTACTACATACACTCTGCACTTGGAGTCTCAACCTAACCCATTTACTTTTCACGCAGGTAACACACGAAGGGCCGTCAAGACGTTTTCTGGCGCCGTTGTGGGGTAACTACGTGAAGGGCCATCAAGACGTTTTCTGGCGCCGTTGCCGGGGAACCATAGCTGAAAGGTTTATCCAAGGATCACTCACATCAAGTCAACTTCATCACCAACTTGTGTAACAACCTAAGCTTGGGGAGGTTGCACCTACGTGAGCATCATCTTATCCATCTTTACCTACAATCATTTTATTTTGTTTTGTTCTTGTCTTGCATATCATCTTTATATTTCGGTTTGCATTTTATATTCAGTTTTGCATTTTGTGTTGCATTTGTTATTTCGAGTTGCATTAGTGTCATTTTACTTTCAGTTTTGCATAAAAAATTAAAAACACATAAAAACTTGCTCAATGGAGAAAAGAACTTTTTGGCCATTTAGTGTTAAGAATTTTCCTCAAGATAGGAATTTCCCTGTTAAAGAATTTGAGATAGATCCTAATGTCACTAAATTGATTTTTGAAAATCGTTTTTCTGGGAAACCGAAAGAAGATGCTCTTCAACATCTTAGTAAATTTAATGAAAGATGCAAAGAATTAAACCTGATTCATGCCAATGCTAATGTGATCAAAGTAAAGCTTTTTCCTTATTCCTTGGCTGGAAAAGCTCTAGATTGGATATTAAAATGGCCACCTGGGAATTTTAGCAATTGGTTTAATTTGAAAGCTGCTTTCATTGAGAGGTTTTGTTTTTCAGCCATGGTTTATAATATGAGAGAAATAGTTATCACCTTTAAACAAAATAAGGAAGAAACCTTGGTTAAAACTTGGGAAAGGTTTAGAGGTATAGCTTATGGAATGGAACATGGTATTAGAGATTGGATGCTCATGCACATATTTTATAAAGGATTGTCTGAAACTTCTAAACTCTTTTTAGACAATGAATGTAAGGGTTCTTTCATAAATACTACTATTGCTGATGCTTACATTCTACTTGATGGCTTGATATTGGAAGTAAAAATTAAAGAAAGTTTAGAAAAAGCTCAAGTACCTGAAGATGTGTTTGATGACCGTTATGAATTATTTAATCTATATAATAGAGATAAAAAAGTTGAGGAAGTTAAAATGCTTAGTGAAGTTAAGGAACCATTTGTTGATTTAGAGAAGTGTAGCTTGCATGAATTAATTTCTATCTTACAAAAATTTGCAAGTGATCCTTCTGTTAATATTAACCAGGCTGGTTTTGGTTCCTATATTGCTAATCATGTCTTAAAAGAAAAGATTGCTAGGTACAATCAAGAAGCTATGATACCACCTAAGCTTGGGGATATATGGATCCCAAAGTACTAGTAACCATTGGAAAAGAGACACACCATGCCATTTTAGATCTAGGATCTAGTGTCTCTATATTATCTAAAGAACTATATGAAGTCCTTGAACTTAAAAATATTGAGAAATGCTCTATTGAACTTGCACTTGCTGATGATTCCATTAGACATGCTCTAGGAAAAGTAAGTGATGTTATGGTAGAGTTACACATGACTTTTGTGCCTGTTGATTTTCTAATCATGGACATGGGGAATAAAACCTCTAGTCCTATTATTTTGGGAAGACCTTTTCTTCGTACTACAGGTGCCATTATTGATTCAAAGGAAGGGAATGTGAAGTTTCAGTTTCCACACAAGAAGAGCATGGAACACTTCCCAAGGAAGAGGGACACACCAAGGTTCAAGCTCCCTCATGAGCTACGTCCCCTTTGATTATCAAGTAAGTAAGCCTAGCTATATGGCTATAAAGAAAGCGCTTTACGGGAGGCAACCCGGTTGTTTTTGTTTGAGATTTTCTTTGAATCCTCTTGCTGTAACAAGAGAGTAGTTTTTTAGTTTTGTTTCTGGGATTTTTAATAACTAGTTGATATGTACGTGCAACGCACGTCTTCATGATTAAGGGACAATTTACAAGTAGGAAAAATATATTGTAAAAAAAAACGATGCTTATGTAGGCGTCCTAGAGCACACAAATCTCGCACCAAACACGACATAACTGGTACGCCACGAAGAAGACGTGCTCCTTAGGCGGATTCTCAGTATAAATTATGTCATATCCTCAATATCACATACATATCTTTGAGCACGACCTTCAGTGGCGGCACCGCCTCGGGCATAGTCACCTGCATGTAGTGGGGGAGAGGAAGTGTGCCCGGAGAAGCAACGAACATGAAGGTTGTCGCCATCCTCAACGCTGTTGTCCCGGAATATGCCCTTAGCCCTTTGGAATTCACGTGGCACTCGTCGAAGCTACACCTGTGGGCAAGGAAGGAGGAGCACTTGCGGTTAGCAGGAGAGGAATCACGCTGGTGCAGGAGCATAGGACTGCAGGGATGTGGACTGCTCGTCGCAAAATCTCCACGACCGTGTTCCGCCTGAGCTTTGTGCAGACCTTCATGACAGCGAGGGGATGCTAGCGGTGGTGGATTTGCACCAAGATGCCCTAAAAATATCAACAGGATGCATATCGCGTGATACCACTGTCGGCCTCATGCTCCACATTGCACGCATCCCACCTCACGAGCAAACGCCGCCAGCCTCCTTGCTCCATCTCCGTCTCGCGCGCTGCCGCCGCCGCATCCCTCACATGATGAAGAGGTTGTCATAAGTGAAAATCATATATGAATTGAGATAAGTCAATGTGACTCTTCCACCGAGCCACAGTACACCGACAACATGTAGTTCATCCACTTCCGTCTTGCCATGTGCAAGCTTATGACACTGTTTGAGGCATATGCGTACATTGGTGCCCCGAGCAAATTGCATAATCTTTGACTTATCGTGAGAAGCTTTGACATGCCTGCCGTTTTTTCACATGGTAGTGTGCTTCTTCTCTTTGAGTGACCTCACCGCTTCCATGAAGGTGACAAATGCAGTGAAACAACATTCACATGTCACAACCAAAATCATTAGCAACACGGTCATGTTGTAAAGCTGCAAACAAACCTTAAACATGGTGGTAGCATTGCCATCTCCAAAGTGCTAGATGGTTGAAGCGCATAATATAATGGGCGCGCCTTTAAATTTTCCTCTCAAGCCGAGCCCTCTGTGATTGAATAGCATGTGTTCCAAATGTCTTTAACTGAAAGGTAACAGGTTGCAAACAAACTATTTAATACAATTACAGAAGCGAAACATGAGGCCAAGATGGTACATATTAGCAAAATTTCGCTGGTACAGATATCAATTTGCAGCCCTGCTTCCGTGTGGTATATCAATCAGGTCAGTTGTCAAGACGATGTGCTCCTAGCCTCTCCTTGGGATAAAAACAGTAGCTACTCTAATACAGTAATACTTGATCTGGCTGGGAAGAGACGCGTTGCTTGCCTGCATGAAGTAGAGCAGAGGGCGCTGGAGTTCCCGGCCAATGTTGAGGCCAGGTAGATGGCTCAGCAAGCTGTTGATCTAAAAAAATATGGCTGAGCAATCTTGGCGTGGGAGATTGAATCTTCTGTAGCCACCTGAACTTCGGGAAGAAGCCACACCGGCGTACCAAGAATCAATTCCACAATTAGTGTCTGGACTCCAGATCCAGAGTGGCAGGCAGGCTAGGCAGTCGCCCAAGATGTGAGGTGCCTCGACGTAGATGGCGAGGGACCAGTGCATCCGCGACCAGAGTAGTAGCAGAGGCAATATCGCTAGCCATGGTTGAGGCAGCGCATGCAGCATGCCTCGGCTGTTCGGCACGGAGGGACAGTAGCAGGGAGGCGTTTCGCTGGAGTAGTACAGCGCCGGCGGCGGCCGACTGCGCGCGGTAGCGGTCGTGCCCAGCGAGGGCGGTGATGTACGCGGCGCCATAGGGGAGATCGTCGCCACGGGCGTCCGCCCACCGCCGTGCTTGGCTGGAGTAGAGAAGAGGATGAGGCGGGAGCGAGCCCGACGCGCCGCCGAGCACATAGATTAGGCTCGGAGAGAGACGAAGGGAAAAGATTTTTTTAATTTCTTTTAGCGGTGGCAAATCTCGTAATTATCACGAAACGAAATAAAACGAACCGGTATGATGCCATTAGCAGTATTATGTGATTTGGTGGGAGGGTAAAACGGGCAAAGTGGATTTGTGTTGAGTTGTCAAACATTGGAGCGATCTGAACCGTTGGCCAAATATTGAAGGGCTCAGATTCAATGTATCAACACAAATTTGCTCTTTTAATAATAGTATAAAAAATCCAATTTTTACCTATTTTGGGTTTGCAAAGTTGCTATTCATTTTCGGAGAGTTTTCTGCCTACACGAAGTCTGTGCACGGTTTGATTTTTCATTTTTTTATCTGTAACTCCGATTGAGCTGTAATTTGAACTGTAGCTTCAACTTTTCATCCTCTGTATACGTGATTTTTTTCAGATTTTTCTGACAAGTCTAAGTAGGGTAGAAAAATGCGTTTTGCTGCTGCTGTTTTTCTGGACAGATTCTGTCTTGATATTGTTTGATACATTCTTTGAGCTTTTTGCTTGAATCTTTTTGATTCAATTGAGTTTATGAGTAGGCATACAACATTATATACTCTCTGGACATTCATATGAATTTTTGCCTAAGAATTTTATGCAGCAAGGAACCTATTTGTTTATCACTACTAATATCACCCCACAGAAAAGAAATGGGAGAAACGGTGTTTTGAAGTTTTTTCACAGGGATTAGAGGAGCTGCACCAAGAGCTATCCAAGGATGGTGACGACCATAAGCTTGGGGATGTCAAGACAACCCCACTAGACCAACACACTCGCGGTTTGCACACGTCTAACTTCTGTTTTTCGATCAAAGCACTTTATCGTATAAACTTGGAGCGTATGTTTTCTTTTGCTTTTGTTATTTCGGTTTGATTTTTATTTTCTTAAGACCACCACTATCATTTATATATGAGAGAGCTACTGGAAGTTTGGGTTGAATTATGTTGGATGCTATTAAATATATTGGGATAGGGATGTTTGAGTTGATTTTAAAAGATACATATAGTTGCATAATTCATGTGCTTTGAATGATTATTAATTTGCAAGTGTGTTGTCAAGATCTATCTTTTACCATGTTTAAATGTTGAATTTTAACTTTACTTGATTTAACATGGATTGATTAGTTATATGGACACCTATGCATGCATTTAGATGATCAACTTTCTCCCTATTGCTAGCCCAAAAATTACAACAAGTAAAAAGCTTGTTTCCCAACACGTTCAACCAAAGTTTTTCCAGTGAGTCCACCATATCTACCTATTAGCTTTATGCTATTCCAAGGATGTTTATCGTGTTATATTGTGTTATCTACATTTCTGAATTTAAATGCTTATGTTATTGATTGTCATGGGAAAAATTGGTTAAAAGCTCTCACGAACTTGATGCACAATTTACTTTTATTGCATTTAATAAGCATGAACCATTGTGATTAAAATTATGAAGTTGTGGGCTTGACAATTGTTTTGGTTGGGAGTTAGCCCATATGTGCTGTCACATGGCAAGCTTTCAACATTGCACTTATTTATATTTAGTTGATGTCATGTACTTTTGTTTATGGATGCCTATCATGGGTGAAATGAATGTGGATACTTATTAAGTTCAAAGAGTTTGTATAAATGGTTAGAGAAATGCCTGGGCCGCTAATCTAAGCCATGCATCATTCATGGTGGAAATTTACAGCATAACCATAATGTTCATTCAGTGATGCACCTCATAATAAAAAGTTATACCCATAGTAAATAAAAGAGTGATGCAATTGTTCATTGTCTGTTTGTCTTGTCGTTTTGACATGGGCTTGTTCATGTCAAGGGGCAAGAGGTACCCCAGTGCAGTTCTTGATGATACTATTATTACTTGCAATGACCTTTATTTGAATTTACTTTGTGGACCAAAGTGAGTAACACATGGTGTAGGTACTTTACATGCATACATGAACTTTACATTTTATTACATGTTATTCCATGTTATTTGCATCATATAAGGGTTATATTCATGATTTATATTGAGTTTTGGGGATAATTAACAACTTCCCCATTTTTCTGAAATTAACCCTGCGCTGTCAGAAAACTCTTTTTTCTATATTTTGATGTTTCAGGGAGCCAAACGACGTCCAAATGACCTAAGATTTTACGGGGATCACTTTTTTGGAAGGAACGAAACGTAGGCGCAAAGGAATCGAAGAAACGGAGACCAGAAGGCCGAAAGGGGTGTGCCCACGCGGCCAGATTCCCTGACCGCGTGGGACCCACCAAATTGGCCCTCGGGCCTCCGCTGCCATCGATCTTTCTTCCCGAAGCTTCGTATTGACCTAAAAACGACTATATATAGACCCCCCCCCCAGGGCTTTCGCGAAAGAGAGCGCCGCCGAAACACAGAAACCACGAAACAGAGACCTGGAGCTGAAGATTGGAGGGGGAAAACTCCGGCGGGGCGCTGCCGGTGTGGTCTCCTTCCCCTCCAACAACATCTCCACCGACACCATGATGAAGAGGGAGTAGTCCACCCCTGGACTATGGGTTTGTGGAAGTAACTTATGTGTCTCTCCTCTCTATGAGCTTCACTAATTAGTACCGTATGAGTTACTGAACATGATTACGGTCATCTATGTAATTCCTTTGTGGTGGATCTTTATTATGAGTTAATACATGTTTGAGATTGCAATGGTTTTGTTTCAGTTATGAAAGTAGATGCATATTATGTACCCCGTTCTTATTTACTTGTCATGATCAAGCATGTTTATGAGAGCATGTGAGGGGGAACGTGTGCATTAGTTGGAGTAACGGGGGGTGGCTAGTGCAGTGAACGTGAGAGAAAGTTCTACGATCCACTTGGGTTTTCTACCTTAATTTGTTGCCTCACTAGGGATAAACAAAAATACCATGCTACCGGAGAGTGGATGTGACCTTGGCCACTATCTCCATGACTAGATCTAGCATGTTCTTATTTTAACTTCATGTCATTGAACTTATTGCTATGCTCTGATTTATCTTAATTATTAAGGTGTTATGATTTAGTTCGCATCTTGGTGGAGCATAAGAGAGAGAACAATTTATACTTGAGATCTCTATGTTAGGACGTGATGCCCATATTATTAATAACTTGTCAAACCATGTCTTGCCATCGTACATGTTAATTTTAGTGTTCCATTGTCTACCACGTTATCAAGAGAGAGTGTATTTGTGAAACCATGAACCCCGGTCCATTTTTAATCATAAGAAACACCTTTCCAACACTTTTATCACCACTTTTGTTTGCTGCCATTATTAAATCCGAAAATACAAAAACACTTTTACATCTTGCATTCATCATAAAAAACCCAAAAATATCATTTATCATTACTACCATCATCCTTGCATATTTATTTTACCATCATTGCATATTTACTACTGTTTGCATATTTATTTTATTATCATTCTCACACCTTGTGCTTGACAACCACTTGGTGAGGTTGAGGGCACAAAACAATTTATTTTGTTGCAGGTTCTCAAGAGAAGGATAAGGAGATAACACCTGAAATACTGGTTCCCGAGAGTTCGATATTAAACCCTCGAGTCACCCCTCGTGGGGAAAACTGTCTTCCACTACTACATACACTCTGCACTTGGAGTCTCAACCTAACCCATTTACTTTTCACGCAGATAATCACACGAAGGGCCGTCAAGACGTTTTCTGGCGCCGTTGTGGGGTAACTACGTGAAAGGCCATCACAAATTTCTTATCTCGAGCAAATAAATCCCAAAGTAACACTACATCTATAGTAGTGAGGGTTCGGTAACCTACAATTGGTCGCAGATACCCCCTCTATCCAACAGCTCTTAGATGATATCGTCCTTGTGCTCGATCACCTCGATGATGCACATGGAGTCCTTCTGTCCCAAATCTCTCATCCCTATGTCAACTCCTCGCCGAATTTCACCTGAATTGTACCACAACATCTATCAATAAGAATTCCCCAAACTCGGGTTGTTCTTGTGAGCATTCGTCATGAACAATAGCTTACCTTGGCGATTCAGCCTTTTCCTTCCCCACTGTGGATAGTGTACACAAGGCCAGTGTAGTTCTAGTTCTTGATGAGATTGCAAGTTTTGCCATGTATCTCCACCTCGATGGTGTGCTCGCCATTGTTAAAATCAGGAAGATCATGTTATTCTATGTGCAAGGCAACATCGACACATCCTAGGCGGTCACCTATAAACAATTGGCACACAATCATTTGAATCAGGTTTCAATACATTATCATCAAATTGTTGTTTGGAATACACGAATCATTTTATGTACATAAATTATTCTAACCCAAAATTTCCCCAAACATGCTTCATAAAAGTCATTTTAAGAGTGTTTAATGTGTCGAGTGCTTCCGAATGTTAGAATCTCTACACGGTACATCGACAAATCCCAGAATGCCACCGTATGAGTGAATGGCGGTGGTAGAATGGGCAATGTGCTTGTAATCTCGTTCACATCGATCGATGATATCATAAGATCATCGAAACTAACCTGAAATTATATCACAAGAATAAAAATATTTAGAGCTCACTCTGAAAAACAAATAGCAATGTGATGTTCAGTTTGACATCACTTCAGAAGTTCTGTATGAATTTTTCAATAAGAGACAAGATATGCAACCATCAGCACAAAGCCTAACTAATTAAACATATGTATACCCAGTTCTATGACAATCAGCTAGAAGACATTCGGAACAGATTAAAAAAATACTGGAACTGTCATCGGCATGTACAGATTATATACTTTGAACCAAACTGCTCAAAGCCTAAACAACAATACTGCACATGCTCTCACTGATCGCATACACAACTGCTACTTGCTAGGTACCTACATTTCTCATTATGAAAATGGCATCTGAAATAAACAAAATTATGCACGTGTACTATAGTTTCTTGCAAAGATAAGACATAAAAAATTACAAATGACGGTTTGAAAGATGCCCCTGCACATTCCATGACCCAAAACTATATACTTAGAGCATCTCTAACAGAGCCCTCAAAAGGCGGAACCTTAAAACCTGTTTACGGTTCACGAACGTCGCGTTTTTTGGGCCAAAACGACGCGTGACATAGCAGGAACGGTAAAGAAGAACCTTAAAACAGAGCGCGTCTCTCCAACCTGTAAACCTAAAAACATATACTACTCAAATTCATCATAAATATGTCAAATTGCTCACAATTTCGACATTAGTTTACCAAATAACATAGTTTTAGGAATCTAAGATGGCAATTAACATAGTTTTGAATCCGTTTGGCCAAAAACTTGCATCCAAAATCCCACCCGCATCATCTAAAATGACCTAGACATCACCACCATGAACACCACCACCACTAGTACCACCATGAACACCTTCACCACCACCACCATCACCACCACCACCACCATGGACACCATCACCACCACCCCATCACCACCACCGCCGCTTGTTTTGATCAATGCTTGCTTCCTTCAATGCAAGATCTCCCTCCTAGCGATGTCATGCCACTCCAACATGAGGTTCATCCATGTCACCTCGGTTCATCATCATGATCTTGTTCTCCTCGGCAAGGAGTTTGGCCACGGACTTGTTCTCCTCCGCAATGGCTCTTCTTTGCTCAATTTCGGCCTTGCTCATCCCCTCCTCCCGGAGTAGTTGTCACCTCTCTTTCTTCTCTTGAGTTTTCATCTCAGCCAATACTTGCTTTGCCTCCAATGTTTTGGCCACCATGGTCTCATTTGATTTCACCATTTGGTCAAGCTTCTCCCTCAAGCTTGTAGCCTCGGCTTGCCTCAAGATTCTTTCTTTGGCTTTTTTGTTTCCTTCGGGCTTGTTCTTGTTCCTCTCTCCATCTTCATCTTCATCATCATGGATTTGTATTTCACCCTTTTTAGGTTCTTGGTCCCTCAACTTCCATTTCTCGCTATGTTGGAGAATTTTCCAACAATGGTCAAGCGTAAATGGCTTCTTATTCGATGTCGTCCTTGTATTGTTCTCTTGCAATGCGTTCCTACAAAAATGAAACCATGTCCATAATGAGCAATAGCAAACAAGGCAACATAGTGACACAATGGTAAAGTTGTAAATGTAGCTCACCCAATCGGCCTCCACGGTACCACTTGGAGGAGCATTATACACTTGCTGCAAGCATCCACGCCACCGGCTACACGTTGTTTTGATCACGTCCCAACGGCCTTGGAGTGATCGGTACGTTCGAGGCACCCTTTTAACATTGCACGGCAAAAGTTGATAGTACTTGTCCTCCACTTTTTGCCAATACCTTCCGTTGGTTTGATCAGTGCCGTGAATAGCGTCGAGAGACATACTCTCCCAAGCACGGATCAATGTCTCATCTTCCACAACCGTGTAGTTTACACCGCGTTGTTTAACCGATGACGCATCTACCTCCTCAACCTCATCATTGTCGCCGGCACCACCTTCAACGCCTCCGTCGGCCTCGTTGTAGCCGAAATTACCGAGAGGCGGGTTTTGAATGTCAACTGACATGGTATTAAGCATGTCAACGAATGAATGGGAAGCATCAAAGGGTGGGATGCTACAAATTGGAGCAAGAATTTCATTTCACAAACTAGGAACGTGAGATGCGGCGGAAAAGAGTAGACAGTTCCATACCTCAAGATGCCGGCGTCGTTCGCGGGTGTTGCGGACGGAGGAGCCATGGCGGCGGAAGCCGGAAGCCGTGGCGGCGGCGGCAGCCACGTTGGCCTTAATCTTCCGCACAGGCGCCCTCTTCTTCCCTGTTCCGGAGGGCGCGGATGGGGAATCGGCCGTCGGGCCCGTAGCAGTGGCAGCGGCTAAGGATTGGGCCGCGCCGACGGTACCGAGTCGCCTGCGCTTCTTGACGTTCGAATCGGCCGCCGGCGCGGGAGCAGCGGCGGAGCTAGCCCCGATCTGTCCCTGGCCAGCTGGATCTGCCGATGAGGCCGCCGCAACAGGGACGGTGACCAGGGACGGATCGGCGGAGCTCATGGCGGCGCTTGGGCCAGGAACGCGGTTGGCCGGAGTAGGGGAAGAGGATTCGGCGGCGGCGGCGGAAGGAGAATGGTGGTTTCGCAGGCTGAATGTTCCCTTCCACCAACGCAATGAAAGGATAGGGTTTGCCCTACGGTTCGGCGGCCAAAACCAAAGTTTCGCGGTTCCGCGGGCCGAATTGTCGGGCGCCCTCAAAAACGTTTACAGGTTCGTGGATTTTAAGGGGACTGCTATGTCCGTTTTTATGGTTCCGAAACCGTCTTTGCCGGTTATTTTAAGGTTTCGCGTCTTTTGAGGGCTCTGTTAGAGATGCTCTTACATTGCTACTTCCCATGTAGTACATATGGAAGATCCATGGCACAACGAAAGAAACCATTAAGCACAGAGCTTGCATGACACTGCATGCTGTTGGTAATCGGTGAAAAATCAATTGCCAATTTGATGAAGTATAATTTTTGGGCAACGAAAACATCTAGCCTAAAAGGATCATATTAATTATGCGGGGTCGAGGAAGAAGGGGACTCGGTCAACAAATTCGGTGGGTGAGGGAGCCCGAGAAGGTAGATGATGAGGCACACCGGCTTGGCCTCCCTCAGCACCGTCGTGATCATGATGTGTATGCTCGTGCACGACTCGTCTAGATTGATCACCATTCTAGAAAAAAAGTGTGAATGTTTAAGAGGAATGTGTATACAAACTTCAAATTTGGACACATTTGAAAAAAAAAGTCAAGTCTAGTATGAATAGTGTCTTCAAAGGACAAAATCAAAATTTACACTATTCACATACGCAATTTTTTCTCTATTTTTCGTTCCTAATTTGGACTTGAAAATTTTGGTTGTTGTAGACAAATTCCATGTGAACTTGTTCACACTTTTTTTTATTTTCTTTTCAATTTTTTCCTTTGAAATGGGCTCATGGTAGCACCTAAAAAGACGGTAGCGCTAGATATTCTCTCATACTCAAGGCAGTCGCGACACAAATCACCAGAGAGAAGCTTCAATGGAGACTCGATATAGAGTAGTATAGAGTAGAGCATAGCGATAAGGAAAGTAGCGAGGATGACAAGCATATCAAGTAAGAGCATCTCCATCGGTAACCCCCAAAGCAGTCAAAATAGGTCGTGACTATCCGGAGGGCCACAAATCGCCTCGACTCAGATGTACACGCGTGTTGAGATCTTCACTCAAGAAGCAGAGTTAGTGTTGGTGAATCTCATTCCTGCACTTGCCAAGATTACAATGGTGCTGGTTGAGACGGGCATATCATTGCAGGAGGAAGGCTACATGATCTCAATTGCTCACATCGAGTTTGAGACGGCTAAGAGATGGCAGTGGCGAGCATCTCCATTGGTAACCCCCAAAGCAGCCAAAATACGTCGTGACTATCCGAAGGGTCACAAATCGCCTCGACTCGGATGTACACGCGTGTTGAGATGTTCGCTCAAGAAGCAGTTGGTGTTGGTGAATCTCGTACCTGCACTTGCCAAGATTACACTGGTGCTGGTTGAGACGGGCACATCATGGCAGGAGGAAGGCTACATGATCTCAATTGCTCACGTCGAGTTTGAGACAAGTAAGAGGTGGCGGTGGCGAGCATCTCCATCGGTAACCCCCAAGGCAGCCAAAATACGTCGTGACTATCCGGAGGGCCACAAATCGCCTCGACTCGGATGTACACGCGTGTTGAGATGTTCGCTCAAGAAGCAGTTGGTGTTGGTGAATCTCGTTCCTGAACTTGCCAAGATTACACTGGTGCTGGTTGAGACGGGCACATCATGGCAGGAGGAAGGCTACATGATCTCAATTGCTCACGTCGAGTTTGAGACAAGTAAGAGGCGGCAGTTGCGAGCATCTCCATCGGTAACCCCCAAGGCAGCCAAAATACGTCGTGACTATCCGGAGGGCCACAAATCGCCTCGACTCGGATGTACACGCGTGTTGAGATGTTCGCTCAAGAAGCAGTTGGTGTTGGTGAATCTCGTACCTGCACTTGCCAAGATTACACTGGTGCTGGTTGAGACGGGCACATCATGGCAGGAGGAAGGCTACATGATCTCAATTGCTCACGTCGAGTTTGAGACAAGTAAGAGGTGGCGGTGGCGAGCATCTCCATCGGTAACCCCCAAGGCAGCCAAAATACGTCGTGACTATCCGGAGGGCCACAAATCGCCTCGACTCGGATGTACACGCGTGTTGAGATGTTCGCTCAAGAAGCAGTTGGTGTTGGTGAATCTCGTTCCTGAACTTGCCAAGATTACACTGGTGCTGGTTGAGACGGGCACATCATGGCAGGAGGAAGGCTACATGATCTCAATTGCTCACGTCGAGTTTGAGACAAGTAAGAGGTGGCAGTGGCGAGCATCTCCATCGGTAACCCCCAAGGCAGCCAAAATACGTCGTGACTATCCGGAGGGCCACAAATCGCCTCGACTCGGATGTACACGCGTGTTGAGATGTTCGCTCAAGAAGCAGTTGGTGTTGGTGAATCTCGTTCCTGCACTTGCCAAGATTACACTGGTGCTGGTTGAGACGGGCACATCATGGCAGGAGGAAGGCTACATGATCTCAATTGCTCACGTCGAGTTTGAGACAAGTAAGAGGTGGCGGTGGCGAGCATCTTGGATTGGGAGAATATGATGCCTCACGGCTGTGCCAACACGGTCATGGTAGTGTGCGTGACTACTGCGAGCCTATTGATCGGTGTTTTGTAGCAGCCCGACAAGTGAGGGTGAGTTCTGATAGTGCTTTATTAGCACCGTGTCAAAAATTTGGGTTAAGAACCCTAGCCTGACATTCGTTGGTTTTACCTGGCGATGTCGTCTTAGTCATTTTATTGTTGAATGCATTGCCTACAGAATGGACATTCTACGGTGTGACAACTCTTGCTCGGCGGCGGTGCTTGTGCACTCTCACCTTTTTTGAGGCGTCGCTTTGGAACTTTCTCGGAGTTTAGAAGTCGTTTTTGGTGGTGGTTTGTCCATGCTGCTAGAGTCACCGATCGTGTCGGCAGGGTCTTTTTTCTTTTTATTTTTCGAGTGTGTTTATCCTCAATGTATGATGTATAGACTGGTTCTTTACATTATGTTGTTGTATATTATTATGGGTAATGGGTGTAACCGGCATCAACTTGGAATTCTGTTTTATCGAAAAACAATAAGGAGTCACATTTTGTCGGTACATACATGAAAATATCCGGGAAGAGGCTCTTGGCGCGAGTAAATTAGACGGGCGTACGTGCCAGTGCAAGCAAGCGGATTAAAGTTTGTACTACCAGCACACTTTGTACTAGAACCACAGAGAAAGCGAGATCTTGGCTTCGCTTAGACGGTACTACACCAGTCTTAATCAGCTTTACCACGCACCACATGCTGCTGCCCTCCAGTACACACGCTCGCTCCAGTAATTAAATTACTACTAGCACAACGAGTAGTTTAGCATTGTGTTCATCCTCGACCTCGATGGTGGTAGACAAGAGAGGACGCTTTCGCAGCCCATGATGATGGCTGTGGCGGGTGAAAAGGTGCCGTTTGGAAGCAAGCAAATGCCCACCGTGCTCTTGACTGAGGTCTCCCATTTTTTACTGCCGCCGCTGCTTCCTTTTCAGTTTTCACCCACGGGGAGCGGGTAATAATAAAAATAATAATGCTGGACCCACGGCGACCAATGCTATCCGGGCCCACGGAGTCTCTCCACTCCACCCCGTAGAGCAGAGGGCCCACGCTCGGCTCGCGGGCGGTCCATGCACCTGGTGCATCGTACACCTGGCGTGGCCCGCCTACTCGGTCAGCCCTGGCGAGACGGCCGCGCGTACACCCGGTCCACCCAAAGGCTGCGCTTGGTCCGAGAGAGGGAGACTGCGGCGGTGCTGTTCCGCGTCGCTGTCGCGGCTTTAAAGCTGTCGTCTCCTCTCCTCACTGCCTTTTCCCATCACTCTCACTCCCTCCCTCTCTCTCCTCAATTACCAAACCCAGCTGAGCTAGAGAGGACTGGGGATTGGAGTGTTCGTTCCGGCTGCAGCTGATGCCGGGCGGCGGGAGGCGGCTCTGAGCGAGGTGTCTCCGGGCGGCGCTCCTCTCCTCTTCTCTTCGCGCCGCTGACGCTGAGTGGGAGCAAAAGGTGAGGCGGCTAGCTCTTTTCTTTCTTTCTTCCTGGGTGGGATCTACTTCGCCGTCGCTGGTTAGCCTCGCATTCAGCTTCTGCTCTGCTACGTTGCGCTCTTCATCGCTCGCTGCAAGCCTGCAATGGTTCATACTCTTTACTCTTTTGGGGCGACATTGAACGAAATCGTACTCATAATGTGGCCTTGGTCCCGACTCGATCCTACTAGCTTGCAAGCGCCAATTCTCTAACAGATAGTACCTACTACCAAATATTGTTTCCCCCCACTTTTTTGTTTTTGTTTTGGGTTGCTAACCACTTTCCTCCCCCCCACTTTAGGAGCTAGTATTCGTCAGTACCAATTTTGTTGCGTGCACCTGCATTTGTGTCTTCGGCAGTGCATTTCATCTCCCGTGTCATTTTGGGCAAAATACCATTTTTACACAAGTTCTCTATAAAATAGTACTATTTTTGCTCCAAGGAAGGATCTCCCAAGTGTGCACACCAGGAGATTTAGTTACTAGGTCTTTCTGTATGGGATCTAGCTCGGCGATGCTGATTAGCCTCGCATTTCTTCATCCAATGTTGTTCATCGCTGCAAAGGAAGTGTTATAGTTTTGGTGGTACTAGTTATCTTGGGCGAGGTCGAACGGATTTTATTCATAATGTGGCCTTCCGTCCCCATTTGATCCTAGCAGGCGGCGATTCCCTATCAAATAGGGCACATTGTTTTCCCCTACACTTTAGGAGCTGGAGTACCAATTTTGCTGCGCACACTTCAGTTCAGTTACCTGCATTTGTATTTCTAGCAAGCACATTACATCCCCTGTGCCATATTTGGGGAAAAATATCACTGACCGAAAAATCTCTATTTTTCTTGCTCCAGGGATCTCCCTCAGCGAGCTAAGACTCCAAGTGTGCACACAAGGAGTTTAGGTCTTGATTAGAACAAGGAGGAGGCTACTGCATATCTGCTCCTGGCTGTGGCTTTTCCATTTGTGAGACAACAACAATGGCCACGGCGATGGCTATGCGAGGTGGGAGCAGCGACCGGGGTGGCTCTGATAGGGGCGGAATGGACTCTGGGAAGTACGTGCGGTACACGCCGGAGCAGATAGAGGCGCTCGAGCGGGTGTATGCCGAATGCCCCAAGCCGACGTCCTCACGCCGGCAGCAGCTGCTGCGTGAGTGCCCTTTGCTTGCCAACATCGAGGCGAGGCAGATCAAGGTCTGGTTCCAGAACAGAAGGTAATAAGGCAAATTGTAGCTAGAGACTCCTAATTCTGGAAAAAGCTATTATTCTAGTATATCCTCCCCCAAGTGATGCCCTGTCGGTTAAAAAAAAATGCTATCTATGGTACTCCAGTATTCTTGTCAAAATGGAGGACTGGAAACTGTTACTAGTACATTTTCCTGTTCTGAAGATGATAATTAGTTTGATGTGTAGAGATGTTGTCATGTGAATTGCTTATTTGTGGCATTTGATTAAGCAGCAGCTACCGCATTTTATCCGTATCAAATCTAGAGTCTTCGTTTTTCGCCTCCATATTGTGCTAAGGTGGATGAATGTGCCTGGTTGTTACAGGTGCCGAGATAAGCTGCGGAAGGAGTCTTCACGGCTTGAGGCCGTAAACCGGAAGGTGTCGGCGATGAACAAGCTTCTTATGGAGGAGAACGAACGTCTGCAGAAACAGGTCACCCAGCTGGTCCATGAAAATGCACAAGTGCGGCAGCAGCTGCAGAATGTAAGTTTTTGTTGTTATGGTGTACGTAGGTTTCACCATCCCTTCACAACTTCACAAGCATGGCCTCGCTGAAGTCTATTCATACACATTTCTTCTTGCGTAATATAATACAAATTCACATTTCTCCTTGCAAACATAATGTAATACACATGACATGCGAGGTAATTTTCAGTTTCGTACCATGCTTTGTAGGTGAATATTGCAGTGTACTAGTAGAGCATTACTCTTAAAGTTAGTTTATGTTTAAGGACACCGTGGACACCATGCCCATGTTGATGTTCTTCCATTGGAACCATGTAGTGCACATATGCATCAGCTGGTCTAAAATTGTCATGAATTGGTCCTTGGGATGTTAGAAAGTTAACCAGATTATTCTATGTTTACTTTTCTTTTCCTGATAAGTTATGTTGTTTGAATACAGACTTCAATGACAAATGATACAAGCTGCGAATCAAATGTTACTACCCCTCAAAACCCTCCAAGGGATACAAGTAACCCTTCTGGGTAAGAAAATCACTCTGGACATTGGGGAAGAATTCTTGCGGCTGACCTTGCCTTTTTGGGACCATCCTTTCCTGACAGGGGCTTTATTTTCTGGTTCCAGGCTCCTTTCAATCGCAGAGGAGACGTTGACAGAGTTCCTCTCGAAGGCTACTGGGACAGCTATTGAATGGGTCCCGATGCGAGGGATGAAGGTCACATGCCAACTCTGGATATTATTGTGTGATTAGCACTAAATAGACATTCAATGATTTCCTAATTACGTTCTGTTTTCATGACATTAGCCTGGTCCGGATTCCGTTGGTATTGTGGCCATTTCACATGGTTGCCGTGGTGTTGCAGCACGTGCCTGTGGGTTGGTGAATCTAGAACCAACAAGAGTAAGTGTTTTAGCTGTTTTTTGGTGCTTAGTTTTTGAAATTTGTATCAAATCAAGAGATTTTTTGTCTATATTTATCTGAGGCAAGTATTTTGTGTGCTTGTAAGCTCATCTGCAACTGATTTAAACATTGATTTATATGTGTGGATATGGTTTATTGATTTTAGGATGTAATAAACGATCACTCAAGCTGTGTTACAGAGCTAAAATGCCCTTCTCACACTCATAGGTTGGAATAATGTTTGATCCGAGTGCAATGGAATACTTGAGGCCTTAAATTTAAACAGTCTCCTATTCCACAGGCTCCTGTAAAGTTTACTCTGCCTACTGCACAGAGACGAATACCCTCACCTAACATACCTATATTTTGGCTACTAACTGATTGCAGAAATCAAACTGTTAATACCGCTCGATAATTTCTAGACAAGTCAATGAATTGTTTGTCTGATAGAATTGTTTTTGTAGGTTGTAGAGATCTTGAAAGATCGTCCGTCTTGGTTCCCTGATTGTCGAAGCCTGGAAGTCTTCACGGTGTTACCGGGTGCAAATGGAGGAACAATTGAACTTGTTTACACACAGGTCGGTAATAAATCATTTTTTGTTGAAATGTTTCTTTAGCGTATCTAGTGATGCACATGGCTCCTGCTCTGAGCTCTGAACATTATAATTGGTTCTATATACAGTTGTATGCTCCAACAACTTTAGTCCCAGCACGTGATTTCTGGACTCTAAGGTATACAACCATTGTGGAAGATGGCAGTCTTGTGGTATGTATGAGTATGAGCAATAATTTTACCTATTTAACCCTCTATTGAACATGAGCTAGGATATCACCCCTTCCTAATATTCTTCCACCTCTAAGGTCTGCGAGAGATCCTTGAGTGGTTCGGGGGGCGGTCCAAGTGCAGCTTCTGCACAGCAGTTTGTCAGAGCTGAAATGCTTCCAAGTGGATATTTGGTTCGCCCCTGTGGAGGTGGAGGTTCGATTGTACATATAGTGGACCATCTGGAATTTGAGGTCAACTTCTGCTTTGTATCCATATATTCGTATTCAAATGTATGACATTTTCTGTGCGATGTCCATTAAACATTTGATTTGGTTCAATCTTTTAGGCATGGAATATTCCTGAAGTGCTTCGGCCCCTCTATGAGTCTTCTAGGGTAGTTGCTCAGAAAATGACTACCGCGGTGAGTGCTTAGTGCTTAGGAACTGTTCCTCGTCTCTATCTCTGCCTGTGAAACTGCATTGATAGTGATTATGAACTCATCATTATGTAGAAAAACACTTATCCATGAACTATAAAGTTTTATATTTGATATGTTGTGAAAATGATTAAGGTTTTTTAGTTCATTCATTGTGTTATACTTATAGTAAAAATTACTAACTGCACTACATATCAAGGCACTCCGGCACATCAGACAAATTGCTCAAGAAACAAGTGGTGAGGTGGTGTATGCCTTGGGAAGGCAGCCTGCAGTCCTACGGACCTTTAGTCAAAGGCTGAGCAGGTGATTTTTTTATCAACTATTACTCTTTCAACGATTAATATGTACATCTTGTTGACATGTTCATAACACCATTCTTTCTATTTTGTCTTAGAGGCTTTAATGATGCTATTAGCGGTTTCAATGATGATGGCTGGTCTATAATGGGTGGAGATGGCATTGAAGATGTAGTTGTTGCTTGCAACTCAACTAAGAAAATTAGGAACATCAGCAATGGTGGCAATGCCTTAGGAGCCCCTGGAGGTACTATATGTGCTAAGGCATCAATGTTACTGCAGGTAATGGTGATCTTGGTACACTATGTTGCAAATGACTCATCTTTGTTATTGTATGAAAGAAAAAGCTTCAATAGTGGTTCAACACTTCAACATGCGCTTACACATACACATTGTACATTACTCAGATCTGCTTACATTTGATAACGAGATCCTAACGAAATTTCGATGAATGTCTCTATGACTGTACATTACTCAGATCTGCAGTCCACAAATGTTATTTCGGCCACCAACTTCTGGGTTCTCATTTAACTGTTTTCTTAACTAGTGTTATGTGAAAAGTGATATTATAGACACTCTTGATCTTCATAATGATACTGCATGCTAGAGTGCCCATCTTCAAATTTTGTTGTTGTTAAATCAACCGAGTTAAATTCTTACATCACATTCTTCCTTTATTTGGTATTCTAGAGCGTCCCTCCTGCGGTACTAGTTCGGTTTCTGAGGGAGCATAGATCTGAATGGGCTGATTACAATATGGATGCGTATTTGGCTTCAGCGGTGAAAACAAACACATGTTCATTTCCTGGGTTGCGGCCAATGAGACCTTCTGGGAACCAGATCATCATGCCACTTGCTCACACAGTAGAGAATGAGGAGGTATATTTAGTAATGTTTCTGTCGAAATCTTGTGCTGTTTCATTTATGAGCAATTTGGTTATTTATTATGGAATCGAATTAGTTGGCCTAGACTCATAGTGAACTAGTTATTTTTGTTCACACTGGTATTTTTACATTGCCATAGTTGAGAATGATAGCAGAAAACTAGGTAGTTTTATTCTCGATATGGCCATTGTCATATTAGATGTACCTCAAGGATTTTATGTGCTATCTTTAACTTGAAAAAATAATTAATGTGCAGATTCTTGAAGTTGTCCGTCTTCAAGGGCAACCTCTTACTAATGATGAAGTTCTTCTTTCAAGGGATATCGACATGCTTCAGGTGAGTATCTGGATAACATGACACTTTACTAGCATCACACTATCACTGCATCCGAACTTTTACAAGAAAACGACTTACATCTTGTCTTTAGTATGGCGGCTCGCTAAGATTTGGCCTGTTTTATTATGCTGCATTAGCCAATCTTAGACCATAAAGTAACAGCTAACATGAGTACATGACTATGTTTGACTGGCTATGCCCATACTATATATTTTGCTATGCGGAGTAAATACAAAGCATTCTACCAAGTTTAGTGTCATTTTCTGAGGGAGCCTGGTTTAATGTGATTTTAAAGCCTGTTATTGCTCACTTCAAAGGGTTGCCATTTCGCAAACTATTTATATTGTACTGAATTCCTGTTTTATCAATTTTTTTTTGGTATTTCAGCTCTGCACTGGAATAGACGAAAAATCTGTGGGATCCTCCTTCCAGCTTGTCTTTGCACCAATTGATGATTTTCCAGACGATGCTCCATTGATTTCATCTGGCTTTCGTGTTATACCACTTGATATGAAAACAGTTGAGCATTTCCACTGCCTCTTTTTAACGTTGCCTAGCCCACCATGTGCTTTTACCTGTTTCTGTAGTTCAGTAAACTGGAATGTGTTCTAGATGTCTATTAGTTTTTACAGGCAACCTTAATTTATTATTCAACTGCTCATAGGACACTTCTAATTTTTTTAGATGACAATTGATTTGGCAGCAATAATTTCAACATAAAAAGAAGTTAATATTCTTCAACTTTATTCTATGCCTGATTGAGAGTTACTTGATATTGGTCAATGGTTGCTGAGAGTTCTGTTCCAATACAGGCAGTTTAGATTTTCTGTACTTTGTTTTCCTGTGTGCCCAAGTTTGTAAACATCATGCTGTGTGCATTATTGATCCAGAGGTCGTAGCAATAAAGTTCTTTCATTATGTAAAACAAATAAATTTAACCATCGTATCTCATGCAGGATGGTTTATCCTCTGGTAGGACATTAGATTTGGCATCTAGTCTTGAAGTAGGCTCCATTGCAGCCCAAGCCTCCAATGCATCTCCAGATGATGTGCGATCTGTGTTGACAATTGCCTTTCAATTTCCTTACGAACTGCATCTTCAAGACAGTGTTGCAGCTATGGCTCGTCAGTATGTTCGTAGCATTGTTTCTGCTGTTCAAAGAGTGTCGATCGCTATCTCTCCATCTCAATCTGGTCTAAATGCTGGGCAGAGGATACTCTCTGACTTGCCCGAAGCAGCAACACTTGCTCGATGGATCTGCCAGAGCTACCAGTAAGTGTACTTGTAATTCTTCTTGGTACGGTGTCACTATTAGTCCGACGTTGTGATTCTTTTCCATGGCATCTACAAGCTAATAGAATTTTGCTACCACACAGTTACCATCTAGGGGTAGAGTTACTTGCTCCATCCGATGGAGCTGGGGAATCATTGTTGAAGATGTTATGGCACTATCAAGATGCTATCTTGTGCTGCTCTTTTAAGGTATTTGAAGAATCCGACACATAAGATTTCCGACTCCAAGCCCACTCTTCTTTCCAACTCCATGTTTGCTCTTACTTCTGTGTTCATCAATCGATCTAGATCTTTCAACCAATGTTTAGCCATGTACTCTGAAAACTTAATCACCCATCCATAAGTCTTTGGATGCATACTGATAGTTCATTGCATGTTTCTAGATCAGCATGTATCCCTGCTTCCTTCTGAAATTGTGAACAATTTTGGCGTACTTGTTCTGTAGCTGGTTGGTGTCCGTCTTTATGGGGTTTCTGTGCGCTATAAGAGAGGTTTTTCTCATACCTTTGCCAAGGGGTTGATTCTGTACTCCGCCCTCAGGAAATGTGTGCATCTTACAGAAAATTTAGTTAGTTTAAGGTGGGAGCAGGCTGGTACTTATGTAAATACAATAAGCCGAAAATTATTTTTAAGGAAGAATTTAACGAATATTAGAGTTATTATTTTCATTAAATCCAGCTATTTGCCATGCACCAGCAAATGCAATGAGGTTGCAAGCGGCCCATGGTAGGTAGATAACCTCATGCATGTTTTCTGTATCGTCCCATTCGTAGTCTTTGACACGCTGACACAAACCCCTGTTTTGTTTACTATCATGTGACGATGGCTTATCCATATCATATTCTTTGTGTTCTCACAGTTCCAGTTTTCAACCTTACCGTATTTTTTTTTTTTGATAATAATGCTGCAATTGCCTTTATTCTGTCAGGAAACACCTGTGTTTACCTTTGCCAACAAGGCAGGTCTTGACATGTTAGAAACTTCCCTCATCGCCTTACAAGACCTCACATTGGACAAGATCTTCGATGAGCCTGGAAGAAAAGCATTGCTCTCGGAGATGTCGAAATTGGTGGAAGAGGTAGGAACTAATTTCTTCTCGCCCTTCATTACGTAGCATAGCCTTTTTGTATGGGATATAACTACAGTTTTGCAGCAACTGCCAAGTTAAATCACTAAAAGCCCACGCTTGCTAAAATGTAGTTAACCAAAATTTCTCCACCACAGACTACTGTTAGTTAACAGAACATTTCTCAAAGTTCCATAAACTTACACATGGCACGGACTGTGTTTCCGCGTGTTCATGGTCCTCTGAGCTTTTCCATGGTTGAAAACCAATGGCCTTCACCTGCAATCCAGATTATCCTTGAGTTCAGTCCAGTTCAAACTCTCGATATTCAAGGTTGCTGACTAACTAAATTATCCTGCTTTCCTTTCAGGGCCACGTGTACCTGCCATCGGGCATGTGCATGTCGGGGATGGGCCGGCATGTTTCTTTCGACCAAGCCATAGCGTGGAAGGTGCTCGGCGAGGATAGCAGCGTCCATTGCTTGGCCTTCTGCTTCGTGAATTGGTCATTCGTGTGACTGATTCATCCGTCCATCCATCCACGCGCTACCGATTAGCGGTGGCGACGAGCAGATACACTCGTTTTGGCTGTACATGAAGCGAACTTTGACAGAGTTAGCTGATAAGCCGTTTTGTAACATCTCCAGTTATGTGGGTGGTGATGTCTTATGAAAATCTGGAGTTTTCTGTGCGTGATTGCCTCTTTTTTTTGTAACAAACGCCTTCTTCGGTTCTTAACCGGCAGTGGCCAACGTTTTTAATGGGCCGCCGGTGTGGCGCGTAGCGTTGATGTAGTAGGTTGGAACGGACTCCTTTCTGTAATGGGCCGTAACCAGCTGATCATGGCTTGTGGAAGCAAAGAGATGAGAGGACGAGACAGCATACAAACCAAACCGGTTTCGCTTCTTTTCGAACGTGCGAAGGCTCGCACGGTTGAGTCGCGCGACGCTGCGTGGTGTGTGGAGTGTGGTCCTCCTATTCCCTTTCCTGCCCAAGACTTTTCAGCCATGCAATCTTTTTTCTCACGTCACGTGTTCAGCTCGATCCCGCCTCCTTCGCTCTTCTATTTTTTTGCTCACGGGCAGATGATCCCATCGTGTAGCATAGAAACATACGCTTGTTATGTTCAAAAAAAAAAAAAAAAAATACGCTTGTTTTTTTTTTCACGCCCGTTCTTTTTTCCTCGCGTACGTGAACTCGCTGATAGCCTATTCCCTTTATTCTCACGTCATGAGTATGGACAACGTAAGGTGTCCAACATTCTGTTTACCCTTTGTCCTATTCCCTTTATTTTTCTTTTACATAAACAATGTAGTTATATAGAGAATCATTCTTATCAATTTTTCTATTCCCTTGATCTATGGAAACATGTTTTGTATGGAAATCATTCTTCTGAGACCAAATTTATTTCGATTTCTCTTTTTGGTGGTTTCAGGGTAAAAAATAACGGCCCTAAGAGTTCATGCTCATTTTTTCTATTCCCCTTTTACTATTCCCTTTACGCGTTAAAAACAAAATATTTGGTTTTGGCTTGCAAAAAATATCCAACATATTTTCTAATTCCCTTTTTGGGATGGTGGTTTTTTAGGTTAAATAAAAATAGGTGGGGAATAGCACAAGTCCACTTTCTACTAGTACAAGAAATTAGAATAGAAAAGAACTATCACTTTGTACTAGTATAAAATAAGAGAAAACCTAATTCAGACTACTATGCATTTTGGTCATAATATATTCCAGAAGAACGACAATAATATCTAGTGAAAAATAAAAAAATAACTATGATGGCTATTATGTAAACATAATATACATCTACTATTTTTTTAGGTTGGTAATTCATGGTGTAGATGCTTGGTAACACTTTAGTTAGTCATAGGATCGGTAACTTGCTTACTAGGTACTTGGTATCATCATGCACTAGTATTTAGATTGGTAATTCATGCGCTAGATGGTTGGTAACACTTTAGTCAGTCATGTGGTAACTTGCTTGGTAGGTACTTGGTATCACCATCTACTAGTTTTTAGGTTGGTAATTCATGCGCTAGATGATTGGTAACACTTTAGTTAGTCCTAGGATCGGTAACTTGCTTACTAGGTACTTGGTATCATCATGCACTAGTATTTAGATTGGTAATTCATGCGCTAGATGGTTGGTAACACTTTAGTCAGTCATAGGATTGGTAACTTGCTTGGTAGGTACTTGGTATCATCATCTACTAGTTTTTAGGTTGGTAATTCATGCGCTAGATGATTGGTAACACTTTAGTTAGTCCTAGGATCGGTAACTCGCTCGCTATGTGGTTGGTATCATCATGTACTAGTTTTTATGTTGGTAATTCGTGCGTTGTATGCTTGGTAACACTTCAGTTAGTCCTAGGATCGGTAACTTGTTTGCTACGTGCTTGATATCATCATCTACTAATTTTTATGTTTGTAATTGGTGCGTCATATGCTTGGTAACACTTTAATTAGTACTTAGACCAGTAACTTACTTGATATGTACTTGGTATCATCATGTACTATTTTCTTTAGGTTGGTAACTCGTGCTCTCGGTGACTTTAGTTAGTTGTGGGACGCTAACGGTAACTCGCTTGCTATGTGCTATGTTCACGTAGTTTATAAGGATGTTGAACGGAAAATGAAAATAATTTGAGATTGATAATTTTTAAATTTACCCTTGATAACTCATGTTTTATGGGGTTGGTAACTTTTAGTCCAAAAAAAAAAAGTCGTCGAAACATATCAATATGGGATCTAGTTTTGAAGAACTCGCCGCGAACGATTTATTGGTGAAAACGGATTTTCAATCGGATTTGTCATTTGAAAGATAAATCGATTTGAAATTTAGAATTGGGAGAGAATCTAAGTGACATCAGCATTTCGCCCCGTAGTGCATGCATGCATTCAATTACTCGTTCTATCCTCCTAGCATGCGAAATTTAGCCAGTAAATTAGCTAGCAAATGACGTGTAATTAAAGGGAATAGAGAAAGAGCCCCGACACATCCACACATCCACCTCGCATGCACCATATTAGGACTGTGGTTAGTTTCCTAATCCGGAAAACCGTGCGACTGCTCGCACGTGCGAAAGATAGCACTCCCCAAACCAAACCCTAGGCTAGAAAGATCGTCGGCCAGGCAGCCGAGTGTGAGCATGTCCTTGCGGCCCCGGAGTCTCGTCACCGGGTTGGCGAGGTTCAGGTCTGTTGCAGTGTTGCTCCATCGATCTAGCCGCAAATTCTTCGTTCCAACATTCCAACAATCTACGCAAGCTCAAACTGACCCTGAATTTGCAGACCGCCGCATAATGGTCGCTGTGCTATGGCGGCGGCGTTGGTCGCTGTGCTATGGCGGCGGCGTTGGTCGGCGTTGTTGGAGGAGCGTCCTTGTATTTCGGTCAGAGGTTACAACATGGCCATGGACTCCTCCTAAACGCAGCAACCCGCAAGCCGAGTGATCAGATCACGAGCACGACGGGGAGGTTTTTCCTGACCGATCTGGAGGAGGAGCGCGTGAAGCGGAGGTTCGAGGAGTGGATGGTCGAGTACGGGCGTAGGTACAAGGACGAGGAGGAGAAGGCAATGCGGTACGAGATATTCAGGGGGCATGGGCTGCTTGCCGACGAGGAGAACGCGAGGTGGGGCAATGGCGCCGTCATCTCTGCGCCGAACTGTTTCGCCGACAGGACCGAGGAAGAACAGGCGTGCTACCGGTGTAGTACTTCTTCTCGTGTGCGCGACGAAGTGATGGTCACCTGACGAAGTGCAGCATCGTTGATGATGGCAACTTTCAGTTGTTCTAGCTCGTCGCCTACTTATAGTTGCAGTTACGTACAATTAGCGCATCAGAGTTGGGTCGAACAGAGTTCGCCATATCAATTGGCCGTGTTGTGGGTACCAACAAGTCATATGGGACGCATACGTCAACCTAATCCTTGTGTTTCATTGATAATTATATCAGGATTTGAGTTTGCTAACTGACCATCAGCCACTGAAGGACATGCCATATTTCTCTGTGTACTTGGGGATCCCCTGTAAGGCTGTAACTGGTGGTTTTTCGTATTTGTTCGACTTTGCACTGTTATCTGTACTTGGTCCGAGTAACTTCGATTTAGTCACACTTTTACATCGATTTAGTCACACTTTTATTCCCAGTATCGTCAAACGCTTGAGGATCCCATAAGATTGTCAATGCAGATCTATAGCGAGCAACATAGGCCTACGTGTCCCCTCTGGGTGTAGTTCTACGGTTGTTTCAAAACACTTGTTGTAGTAACTAATTTATTTTTCCGTTAAGTACAACAGTAAAATGTTTCTGAACAAGCAAGCTGTAATGTTGCCCATTGAACTTCCTGTTTTGTGCTGTTGGACCGTTTTCTCATGTAATGTTCCATGTTCTCACACGCCGGCATAAAATGGCAGAAATCTCTTCCTCCCCCGTGATGAATTGCGTGAATTAGACAGAAATGGTACCTCTTTATTGCTGGATCCCCTTCTTTGGCAAGCTGTAATCGGCACTAATTGAGTGCTTTATTACCGTATCCGTCTGCCGATTGACTTGTTTCCATGTACCCATATCGTTGCCCTGCTTGAATATCTTTCTGATCTATAAATAGCGCAAGGCTCGACTAGTCATTGATCTTAGGGTTGAAAACGGAACGGAAACGAAAGGAAACATGAATTATCGTTTTTGTTTCCTTTTTTCTTGCCGGAATCGGAAACGAAATCGGAAACACCGGAAACGAATACGGAATCGGAAATCACCGGAAATGAATATGGAACGGATACGGGACGGATACGATACGACAACGGATATTTGTCGGAACACAATAGCGATATAATATGTTGGTGCATACTTCTAAAATAAAAATATAAGCGACCAATGTTAGTTTAACGTGAAGTACCATACACTTAGTTTAACATTTCGACACGCACAAAAATCCATAAAAAATAGTTTTACATAGACACTAACACACTTAGTAGGGTAACAAAATATAGACTTATAAAAATATATGCTAATGACCTAACTAATGTATCTAGCTAGAGATATAGGCAGGCCTCTAGGTTGTGGGTCACTTGAATCCAGTGCGTACAAGTAGTGCGGAAAGTTTCCTTATTTATATTTCCGGAATTTTCCGTTTCGTTTCCGTTTCCTCCGGAAACTGCTAAATCGTTTCCTTTGTCATTTCCTTTTTTGAATATGCCGTTTCCGTTTTGTTTCCGCAAAATGCCGTTTCCTTTTCCATTTTTTACTCTTCATTTCCTTATTCCACGGAAACAATCGGAAAGTTTCCTTATCATTTTCAACCCTTGATCTACTAGTCATCTATCAACACATATACGCGTTCTAGGTTCGACGACGAGATGAATGCCAAGACAGCAACGATTTTGTTCCTTCTGGTCCTTGGATGCCACGCGCTATGTCAGGGACCCTTCCTGTACCTCGGCATGGGCCTGGGCTTGGCGGGTGCTGGAGCAGTCGTCATGGGCTTGGCCCTCCTGTCGGCAACCACGACAGGCACTACAAGTACCGGGCACATCGCAACGAGGAGAGCATCCTGTTGGATCACGAACGGAACGGCTCTCTCCTGTACCTCTTGCTTCTCTCTCGATCCCCTTCCTCTTTCTGATGAACTCGCTCCTCGCGATTGTATCTGAATTCGGCTTGTAATCGAGATAATCCCTAGTAGATCCCTTACACTTGGTATCAGAGCCAGCCCATCACCCTTCCCCAAAATTTTCCATCGATTTCTCCATCCGTCCTTCACAATCGCCATGGATCCAACCAACGAGGAGATCCTTCGCATGCTGCAGGAGTTGATCGACATCACCGACCGCAAGCTTGCAGCGAGGTATGACAGGATGATCCAAGTCATCGACTCCTGCCTAACCACGGGTGGTACACCGCCCTCTTCCTCGACTTCCACCGGGAGTGACGTCTGTGGCGTCGCCGAGGTGCCCACGCCAGCGTCCCCCAACCCTATAGTTGAGGTGCCCGCGCCAGCGTCCTCCAACTCCGACGCCAGGCTCGTCACCATCGACGTTGATGGCCCTGCAGCCCCAGCATGGACCACGCGCTCGACGGGAGACCCAAGCCGCAACACCACCGAGTCGAGTTCTGCACCCGCCCCAGCGACGATGCCCACGGTGCACAAAGCCACCGTCGACATCGTTCCCGTGCTTGCTGCACCTGCAGGAACCGACGGCACCCTCGACGGTCAAGCCATCAGTGGCGTTCCGTCGACGCCCACCACCTGTTCGACGGTTTGCCTGCCCCGACACACAGTGGCAGTGCCTGTACTTGTTGCGTCCCCGAAACGGGCTCCGACCGAGTGCGTCCTCGACACCAACATCATCCAGGTTGCAATGGTACCTCTTGCCGTGATGGGTGAGATTTCAGAAGTTTTTGCTCCTATGGATTCCACACCTGTGATTCAGTTGCAGCAGCTGTACAGTGTCAGTGAGCTCTTTAGTCCTAGTGCTTGTCAGCGCGTCACGAACAAGGTCCCGTTACATCGGCCTATGCCCTGGCCTTCCTTACTGGATGTTTATCCCACTGGAGATGACACACAACCCCTGCCATGGCCGTCGTTCATGGAAGATTATGGCTGCGAGGCTCTAAGCAAGACCACAGTGAAGCCGTCTCAGTGGTGTAGTTCTGATGGTTCCTGTGCAAAAAGTTGTGCTGCTAGCAACAGATCTTACTTCCTGGATGGTCATGCCAATGGAGATGAGACAAGGCCCCTGCCATGGCCGTCCTTCAATGTAATTTGCGACTGTGAGTCTCCAAGTTATGCCGTCATGAAACAGTCTTGGCATTGCAGTTGTGTTAGTTCCCCTGCAACACTTTGTGATGTTATCAAATTCTCAGTCACAACATTCTATGGCACTATCTATGGGTTCCATTGGCTAGCTATGGTCAGAAGATCTGAACTGAAGTTACTGATGATCAGTTCTAAGTTTGTTACCTTACTGATAATTCTAGTGGACAGTGGCAATTTTGCAGCCTTCAATTGTGAGTATTTGGGTATAGACACTACTCCCTGCATCGGTTCCTGGTTATTTGCTGGTTGCTTGCTTTTTGTATGCCGGAAGTCTGCAGTACAACCTTCAACTGATTGCTATATTGCAATATTAATTGTTGCTGGGCTAGGTAGTATTATGGATTGTCACCTATTGGGTTACCCTTGCAGATCAGTTATAACAGCTTGTTTGTCTTGTTCCCAAGAGCATTGCCTTTATTGTTGTAGCTCTCAACGGAAAGAAATATGGATTCTGCATTCAAGGAGGAGGTCAAATAGCTCATATGATTACTTTTGTTGTGCAATTCAGGATGTTCTTTGCTGGCCTGGGAATTTTGTCACTGGAATTAATATGCACACCAGAGCGGCATCTATTCGGCGACTGTTGCTGATTGGTTATGTAACTGTCGTACCTTTTCTGAATCTGGTAAAAGTCTTGCTGCAGCCAAAGAAACAACACAGTGAACTGGTGTATGTCTCGGGGAGATGCCTAGAAATATCCAGTGTTATGTTCCATATGATTCAGAATATATTGAACTATATGTTGCAGCATTGCGATTCATGCAGACCAAAGAGTGCAATGACACACTTGCAGCCGACCATTCATGGGATGTATCTCTGCTTGTCAGCATGTATTCGAGCAGTGGGTTTTGTACTGTGCAAAATGTGTTTGCTGCAAATGCTCAGGCCTCACAAGTGCATGCATGGTAACAGCAGTACGACAAAATGTGTTCAGTCTGTTGCTTGCCCAAATGATGTTCTATATCCACAAACTTTGTTTCTCTTGGACATGCATCTGTTAAAGGTAAAATGCAAGGAACAAGTTGCAGTTCACAATAATTGTCCGACTGACCGTCAGCTTGATCTGGGAACAAAAACGGCATGGTATTTTGGTTCTTCCCAATCCTTGATATGTGAAGCTTACTGGAAACAGTTCTACGAACAGTTCAGCCAGAATTTGTACTTTGACCGGATCTTTCTTAGGGCTCACAAACTACGACCAACAGCTCAAGGTATATCTACAGATTTGTTAAATTGCGAGCTATTTGAAGAATCCTGCTGCCTCGTTTGGATCAGTTCAGACTTGCACACCTCTGTCTCTTTGGCTGACAGTGGTAGTCTTGATTGGGGATGTCAGGAAGCAGTTTTCTATGAAACTGGATCAGAATTGCCATTACATTTGGTCTGGACATGCTCTTCAATGTTCTATGACTCGAAGAATGGAGTTACTGAACACCAATCTGGTTATGAGTTCGTGTTCTTGCCTTTTGATGGACAAGCGGTATCTCAAGAAGGGAGCTATGCAATGATCCCACTGATTCGAGGAGACCCTGGTGTGTGTAATGTTGCACTTTCTGCTGCATCCCAAGAAGTTCAACTTCACATCCCTTGGGACCCTGGTGGCTCAGAGCTTCTCTGTCTACAACTACGGCTTGGGGTCAAGCCGTGTTTCAAGGAGGGAGGGGTGTCAGGGACCCTTCCTGTACCTCGGCATGGGCCTGGGCTTGGCGGGTGCTGGAGCAGTCGTCATGGGCTTGGCCCTCCTGTCGGCAACCACGACAGGCACTACAAGTACCGGGCACATCGCAACGAGGAGAGCATCCTGTTGGATCACGAACGGAACGGCTCTCTCCTGTACCTCTTGCTTCTCTCTCGATCCCCTTCCTCTTTCTGATGAACTCGCTCCTCGCGATTGTATCTGAATTCGGCTTGTAATCGAGATAATCCCTAGTAGATCCCTTACACGCTATCAGCCCACTGTAAGTATTTGACTATTTGTCTATATGCTACATCTCAATCTTAGCCTACTAGGTTTATAATTTTGCCGTTATGTAATGCGCTCTTCGTTGGTGAAGGTGGTCGTCAGATGGGCGAGGACATTCCAGGCAACACCAAGGTTTATACTATAATGTGTTTAAAGAGTGACTGCAACGGCTCAAAATGTTTCTGCTGCTTAACGATGCCTGGTAACCAGTGCTGGTGGACCGCCGAAGAGTGCAGGAAGGTCTGCCCGGCGTCGAAACCTGCTCAGTTGGAGTATTTTTTGCCAAATCTGGCCCTTTGCCGGAACTAACGTCGCATCTGGCCCTTTTGCAAAACTATTTCCAGATCTGGCCCATCGGGTCGGCGCCAGAGGGTTTGGCGCCGACGTTGCACAGGACGGCGCCAGACGAGCGCGGCGCCGAACATGGGTCGGCGCCAAAGACCATGGCGCCGACGTCTAAAACCAATGTACTGCCAAATTGACTCGGCGCCGAGCTGTGCAACGTCGGCGCCAAACCCTCTGGCGCCGACCCGAGGGGCCAGATCTGAAAATAGTTTTGCCAAAGGGCCAGATGCGAGAATAGTTCCGGCAAAGGGCCAGATTTGGCAAAAAATACTCAGTTGGAGTTAAATCCAGCCTCACGATCTGGTGGCGGCGTTTGATAGTGTCAGTACGCATTGAACACAGGGAAAAAAAAAGATTGATCGATCATGTATCCGAGTTACAGTATGCGCAGATATCGAGTCAACTATGACATCCTTTCAATAAATTAAACTTTCCTGGGCCAATGCAATAAATAAATTCTTGCAAGGACCAAAATATTCCGGAGTTATTGTACGTTTCCCTTCCCGTCTAGGACCTACTGTAATGTCTCGATGGTGCAGCTCGCCGCGGCAATGCTTCAAAATCCGTCGCCCCCGTTGCTCGTTAAAAAAAAATTTGCGATATTAAACCTAGAACTGATTCTAACACAATCATTTAATACGTTTTAAAAAGAAACATATATGTAGTATAAGTAGAACCTAAAAATATATCAGTAATAACACTTTAGTGTCTATAAAATTTCTAGGCAATGGTAAAACCTATCTTTAAAAAATCTTGGGTAGTTCAATCGATCAAGAATTATAGACATCCCCGGTTCGATGTAGCATCATCAAGTCACCAAGAAACCATCGCAAACAAGGCAACAAGGTCTTGATGATCTTCTTTGCTCATAAGGCCCTTTCAACAGTTGTCGCCACAGGTAAAAGGAATGCTACCTCAATGAGGCAACAAACGATAGGAAACATGACGTGGTTTTCAGATATCGAGACAATATCAAAAATTTCAATTCTATGCATATGAATAATAAGTTCAATGTTATACTCCCTCCGTTACTTGATGTAAGATGTATAGTTTTTTGAAAAAAATCCATAATATTAGGTGTATTTGCTATTTATGGACAATTTGACCCATAAAAAAATGAGATCTAGTCACAAAAGAGGGATTTAACGGATTGTATACATTTTTTTTCCTGTTAAGAACTCATCTCTCATGATTTTTTCTAGAAAAAAATGAGTCCATGTAGGCAAAATACCCATGTCTTAATATTCGTGCAGAAAACTATAGACCATACATTCAGGAACTGAGGGAGTAGTATATACTCATGCTCATTATTATTGAAATCCCTGTAATAAATCTCTGTAAGACGAGCACACTTATTCACATTAAACCTAAAAATGAGATACTTGAGACAAGACAAGAAAAATTCCCAAGCAACCCTAAAAGATAGCACATTAAAAAAAGGTCATAATCGGTGGTAATACAATGTATAGCAACATATAAGATGTTCACGCTTAAAAATAATCAAGAATGACATGTTGTATTTTCCTTTTCTTGGGTTTTCCCATTTTGTTACCATATCATCTATAATATTAGGGTTGTGATGTCATTTTCTATTCAAATTGACATCTTCCAAGAGGGACTTTCAACTATCATCTAAAAGTATAAACGGTGAGAGCCTTTGGGCGCAACTCAGCGATATGGTCTTCTGGCCATCCAATCCGAGCCTCTCCGCCCTTCCACTCAGTTCGATCATGTCGGCTCCCTCGATTCGGCATGAACAATGATTTGATATATTCCCGCGTGTACGCTACTTCGCGTACCCCGTCTCGCCGACGCCTCCCGACGCCCCCAGGAGCCTGCTGACCCACCCGTCGGCCTCACGCGACGAGTTTAATCCGTGTGGAGGAGGGCCGAAATTTGCTACAGAGGCTGCCTATTGGCTGGATCTGTTCATTTACCGTTCCACGTTTTTATTGCCTCCGTTGCGGGGCATCCCGGTCGTGCTTCGGTTTTCCCCTTTTGTTCTTTCGTGTTGGTCGATGCACCCAGGCCCGACCTTCATCGTGGTAGCTTCGCTTTCGTACACGTCGGCATTCTTAACTCTCGGGAAATTTCTTTCCACGGAGCGACACCAGGGGAATTTTGTGTTTGTCGTGTCACATTGTCTCGATCAACTCTCACCATTTGTCGGTGGTTACGTTCAGGTGCGCGGAAAGGTCATGTTGCTGCTCTCCATGCCCCTCATGTCTACTAAAGTGGTTGACTATGGGCCCAGACTGTTCTTCGTCCACCGTTAAGTTGGACATGTAGGATGGAATGGACGCGAGAATATCTTTTGCGATCGAGGGTACTCCGACTTTTTTCCGCCCCGATCGACAGACAACTTATGTATCTATTGTTCAGGCCGATCTCGCTGTCATCTCTTCATTCGTCGACGGGTACATTAGGAATATTAAATTTCAACAAAACATAAGGGAACTTCAAAAGTGTCATGTAATAAGAACTAAAATAAAAATTAAATATATGTAAAGTTGTGAAAATGGGCAAACATATTGAGACCCCCCGGCCGCATGTCACACCCAGGCGACACTGGGGTCAAAATCGTGCACCGCCACCAGCCCCCTCCTCTGCGGCCCTCCTCGCCGCCGCTGCCGCCGGCCTATGTGGCGGCGGCCTCCCTGCTACCAAATGGTGTCGGGACGCCTCTCGTCTCAAAATGGCCCGGTCAAACGTTAGGTTTTACTGGGACGACGATGGCGGCTCGCTAGCACAAGGCAAGTCGGAGCGGCGGCTTCAGGACCATGTTGGCGTCGTCAGTTCCTGGCGGCAAGCTGTGGGGCAGAAGATCGGGGCCCTTGCGCCAGGATCTGATGGGGAGGCAGGCCGTCGGCATGTCGTGGCGGTTCGGCAGATGCGCCACTGTTGTTGTCCGTGCGGCGGACAGGCTTGAGCGACTCCAGACATTGTGAACTCTGCGCGAAAGCACTGCGCAAACCTCGGTTGATGCCGACGATGTCGGTGCTCTCAGACGTTGCTCGTCTCGTTGGAGACATCATTGGGGAGCTCCTTTGCCTCCCTTGCTGTTTGGAATGAAAATCTAAGCTTCGGTTTTGCGAGAGCGGGCATCGGCATCATCATTCGCTCCCCCTTGAGGGCGTCGCTTTGGAGGTCTCGTAATCCGCCAGGTTGTTGTGGCTTGCAATGCTTGGTAGCTTCCTCGTGGGCTAGGCGTGTCTGTGGTTTTGGGACCAGTGTGGATGTCGGAGCGGTGGCTCCGGCAAATTTCGTGTTGAGTGTCGTCCCTCCTCGCTTGGGTGGTGCATCGGCGGCTCGAGTGGTGCGCGTGTTTCGGGGCCGGCGTGTGGCTTTGTGTTGGTATGGTTTTCGCTAGTTTTTCCTTAAAACCTGGCGGTGTGGGATGTGGGTATGTCCCTAAACACATACCCCTCCTTGCCTTTTTGGCTTTCTCCCCTTCTAATGTGAATAGGCAGAGGTCGTGCGGGGTTATCCGTTAGAAAACAAAAAACTACACGTGGACAATTAGAAAACTTTAAAGTTGTTCCCTACATTATTTCTCATTTATTAAATCTCTTCACCATGACAAGTCCATCGGGCATGCATACACCACCTTCACGAATTCGCTTTTCATCCAGTTTTTTTTACTAGAATCTACGTAGGGGGTTTGTGAAGCTCCTCGAAATTTTGCAACACCGTGCAGGCGACAACGGATTGATCATCCAAGTCATGCGTGGGCGGCAGCACCATATCCAACAGCTGTTATCCGGATTTCGGCTAAAGCGACAAGGCCGGTGAAGAAGCACTCCACCAAGGCCAGAACTGTGGAGGCTCCGCCGTACCAGTCGCATGCCCCGGGAGGTAGCCGTCCGCATAGCCTCTTGTCCTTCTCGATGTAGACCCGCACCCCATGGAGCTAGAAGCAGCAACGAACAGGATAATATGCATCGCCTGCTAGTACGAGATCAGATGGAGTAGCATAGATGTCAATCAGATAGAAAGAGAGGAGTTATATATATATAAGCTTTCTGGTGCTAGCCAGGCTAGATATATAACGTACCCAGTCGAAGACGACAAGGCCGGAAAACTGCCATGCCGCCGGCGGCAGGGGTGCGTCGACGAGCACCTGCGCCACGTCGTACATCAGCCGCACCACATGTAGCGGCAGCCTGAAAGTCCAGTACCACCTTGAAGAACCTGCGAAGAGAACCATGCACGACGTATGTGCTAATGATGATAGAGAGCTCAAAAGTTCAAAAAATAAGTATGATGAGAAGAGAGCTGGTCGTTAACAGAGCACTACTAGCTAAGTAGCTATAGGAAAGGAATGCCCGTACGTGAACGACGAGAACCGAACATCTTCTGCGATGGTGATGCAGATGAGAGCCCCGACGTGCAGTACTAGGGCGATGCCCTGAACATCAGAACGGTGGTGGTCAATCTCCGCGGTGCAATTGCCATTGCCTGCAGTCCTGCACATAAGTGAAACAACAAATCATTACTAGCGGTGCTCACCGTTCGACCGGCCCCGGGGGGAAGAGGGGAAGGAGGTAAGCCTGTTCGTAGTTTGGTTCCAAACCGTCAAAACCATGAATTAAGAGTTTAAGACCGCACCGCACCGTGCTGACGGTTTAACCTGGTTTCCCTGGTTTCTAGATTCAACCCGTAAAAGGGCAAAGCTCTGCTGGATTAACACGGTTTGAACCCGTCCTATAAACTGCAACAAATTAGTCATAGTGCACTCGTCCTGCAGCGGCGGCGATGTGCAGCAGCCGATAGTAAAGCCGCTGAGCATATGTATCAGCGCGCCATGATTGAGGCTGAGGCACCACCGCATCAGCAACAAAGGCGCAGAGAAAATTGATGAGATCGAATATACAAGACGAGGCGGGGCGGGAGAGCCGGCGTAGACTGCAGGATGGCAGCGGACACCGCCGGTTTCGAGGGCGCTGAGTCCGCGAGGGCGAGGCGAGGCCCGTGCTGCCCTCCGGCGAGGCGGCGACCCAGTGTATACGAATACGTATACAAGTATGTCATGAATACTCATCATGAAATCACTGCATGATATGTTCTATATGGCGCTAGCGCCAGGCCGTACGGTGCCCTTCGGCCTCCGATCCCTGGTCCCAAACCGTGTAAACCATGAAACCACCCAACTCGACCCGCATTTGTACCCCATCTAATCTCGTCAATCCCCTCAAAAACATAATCTAATCTCGTCGAAACCAGCCCAAACCAACGAAACCGGAGAATTTATCCCCAGGTTGGCAAACCAGCTTTAAACCGCACAAACTGTATATGAACAGGCTCAGAAGGAAGGCATGAAAAAAGAGGGCTTCCATCACACGCACCTCGCCGGCCTTGCTCCTCGACGACTGCAACGCTACTCCTTTCACCACACACCGGCCGGCACCTGCGCCCGCTAGCTGAGCTGCAGCCTGAGCTATGTTTGTGTAGTTTGGTGGAGAAGGAGCTAGCTGATCTCTACAGGGTGGCGGTATGCTTATTTGTAAGTGTCCAATTCTGTCTTTAAAAAAATAATAGACCTCAGATCAAACGATTTCACATGTGTACTTGCCTGCCCCCAAACATTTCACCTGAGAGATGTCAAGACAAAGAAGTGGGTGAGTCACGTCCGTTTGATCTTTCCTTTTTCATTGAGTCCGAGTCGTGCTATTTATTTCACTCTGATTTCATGTCTTGAGCATATGTCCGTCTATCTCTCTATCTCGATCTCACTGCGAGATCGCTACCAGGCCGGGTTTTTATGCTACGATCGAGTCACGAGTCACGTACGACATCATTTACGTGCGTTAGAACTTATCGTGAGCTGTTGCTGCGTACCTAAATGATGTAAGCCAAAAGAAATACCTGGTTGCCCCACCTAGCATTCAAGGATGTGGCATCTTTCCATTATGGGAAATACGTGGAAGATTTTGGCACCTGAAATCGATCGTTTGACTGTATAAGAGTAACATTCTTCTTTTTCACTTCCAACTGTAGAAGAGCAAGATTCGAACAGGGACACATGAAGTTATTTCCCACCGATGATACCCATACAATATCAAGACAAAATTTGTGTTCGTTGAGAGAAACCCTAGCAAAATACAGAGTAAATAGCACTGGCGGTCACACAACTCGTCTCACGTGTGCACTTAAGTCACACATCTGAAAAACGTGAAAAACAGGTCACACAACTGAATAAGTGTGTGCACTTTGGTCACAAACGGGTCACGTCATCCCGTTCTGGACAGATTGTTTTCAGAAAATCCCCTATGTAATATTAGGAGGGTCATATTGTAAAATTAGAAAGGGCCCACCTGTCAGATCTTTTCAGAAAAAGGGAGGTTAACCCTGGAGCGCCGCCGCTCCACCGCGCCCCCCTGCTGGAACGTCGCCGCCGCCGCCTCCCCCCCCTCCCCCCCGCTCCCCCTGCCGAGTGCCGCCACCTCCCCTCCCCCCCTCCCCGCGCCACCCTACATCCCGGACGGGCCATGCCGCCCTCCATCCTCGTCTGCGCCGCGCCGCCCCCTCCATCCCCGGCAGTAGCCGCCGTCCTCCATCCCCGGCAGCCGCGCTGCCTCTACCTGCGCGTCGCACTCCATACCGTAGGTCGCCGCACCCACAAATCGAGCCGAAGTTCGAGCTCGCTGCGCTCGATTCGTCGTCGCGCATGAATCGTGCGGGAGCTCACCGCCGACGACCATCTCGTGACGATTCGTGAGGTGCCGAGCTGCGCCGCCGCCCTCGATTTGTCCTTCGCGCGTGCGTCTTGTCGGTGGACATGCACCGACCCATCATCAGCGGCAGACGGCTGAAACCTGGATTGAGCTCACCGAGGCGGGAGTTGGGCACGACGGTGGACCCGCGACTGTGCGGCAAGTCTTGAGCAGCCGGGGAAGATGCTCTCCGGCGGTGGCGGCGAGACAGCATCAACACGGCGGAGTCAGCTGCTTGAGGTAGAAGACAGGCCTGACAGGTGGGCCCACCCGTCAGGTCTAGAATTTTGTAGTATGGCACTCCTAATATTACGCCGAGGGGTTTTCTGAAAAATCCAGTCCAAAACGGGATGACGTGACCTGTTTGTGACCAAAGTGCACACGTTTGTTCTGTTCTGAGACCAAAAAATCACGTTTTCCAAATTTGTGACATAAGTGCACATACGCGACGAGTTATGTGACCGCCAGAGCCATTTACTCCAAAATACAGGAGCAAAATAAATTTCCACACATCCCCTTGTGGATCACGTATAGGCGTAGCCCCTCCGTTGGATTACGTTGCTCTGCATGCCGTTGGATTACTTGAGTGGTTGAGTCATTTCATGTTTTTACTTGGCTGCTCCATAACATGTCCCGGTAGTAGTCTAAATCGTCGGGTTGTTGGGAGAAATTAGGTCCCAGGTCAAGAGTTACGAGCAGTCGCGAAGAACGCCACCTGAGATGTCAAGACGAAGAGGTGGGTCACATATGTTTCTTTCCTTCTTCATTGAGTCTGAGTCGTGCTATTTATTTCACATTGATTTTCATCTCGAGGATATGTATCTCATTATTGCTAACCCTTTCTATTCGCAGTCTCGCACACTAGTATGACAATTTAAATCTCCAGTCGCACATGCGCGGAGCGATCCATGTACGTTGTTCATTAGTATTGTTTACGGTACTTCCTGTCTAAGGGTTTAATCCCGTTCGAATCGTGTGCATGGTATAGACATATCACACATGGTATCAGCCCACTCCATCAGTATTTTCATACTGATGCGAGTCGCTAATCTTTTTGCCATGTGCCATTTTTGTTTCTTTGTTCATATTTTTTAGGCTGTGTCCATCATTAATGTATCGATTAGTTCTTAACATTTCGTCATTGCAGAGTCTGGGTGTAATTGGTATCATCTTAATATTAATATATTTGCTTTATGGAAAAATCAGCCCACTCCATACTGATCATCTATGTGGACCAAGCCAAAAAAACATTGGCCCACTAAGTTTTTTTGTCAGTTATGTTAGGCTAAATGGGCTACGTTCAACGTTTGGGCGTTTATTTTCCGGATCTTGGCCATTTTACAGTCCATATGTTTTCTTTTTTTTGGACCTTTTTGTGTTTTTTTAATAGTAAGATAATATTTTCTGACTAATCTTGACAGATGGGTCTCAGTTGTTAGAGTCTTCGAGACAATGAGTCCCACTCGCCATGTTTCATTAATTTCAAGTTTCAAAATAATAATCAACATACCAATAAGAAAGGAGAAAAACACATTAAAATGTTGAAATAACAGCTAATATATATTAGTCTATTAAAATATTTCCTAGTCAAAACATATAGAGAGCACATGATATTCCATACCCTTGTTCACATCACACCTAGATAACCATACAATAATATTCCCTGCTATCACAATATAAAGATCTACAAATATAATAGCTAGGTACCGTGATACCCGGGAACTTCTTTAGGCTTCTTCAAACTTATTCAGCATGTAGCTCTTGTAGAAGAGATGGTATCATGGAAATACCACTTCTGGTTATGTGCAAAATAATTACATAATGATACATCCATTTTACATAACTATTTCCTATTATAATTTACTCTTATTTAATAATATAATTCACATTATAACTTCAATCTAATGGCGATTTCTCATTAATTTTGCATGATTCACACGAAGAATGAAACTTACCGGACGCTTGGAAACAAGAGCAAAATTTGTTATGAATATGCAACTTGATATTACTAGGAGGGCAAAGCCATGATATTATTACACTATATATAAAGACAGAAGAATCGCAGCTCTCTCCAGCCCTCCACGTCGCGGCCGATCGACAGCCGTCCGATCTGCGAAATGGACGTCTGAGATGCGTCCACGTCTCCCCAAACGCGTGGAACACTGTTCACGGCTATTTTCTACCAATGGAAACCCGCCGCGTGTCCCGGTCACCGGCCGGTTCCATCCCGTTCCGCCAGTCACCGTGGCAGTTTTACAGAAAAACCGCTGAAAAAACAAGAACGTGCCCCGCAGACCAAAACTTAACGCGACGCGGGACCTATCTGTAAATACAACTAAACTGGAGGACTTTTCTGCAAAAACGTCAGCGACCTCCTCCCTCCTCCGCGCGACGCCGTCGTCGCCGTGGACGCCGCCGCGCCACCCCGCCGTTCTGCCGCTCCCCCGTCAAATCGCCGGCCGCGAGGAGGTGCGGCGTCGCCGGATCTACCACCTCGCCGGAAATCGGTCGCAGACACGCCGCCGCGCCGCCGGAATCGACGCCGCCGCGTCCGCCGTCCTCCGCCGCATTCACGCGGCGGCGCGGCCGCTCCGGCAACCATCTGGACTTCCCGCCCACCCTTTCAGTTTTTCATTTTTTTTTTGAAAAAAAAAAACCAAATTTGATTAAAATTTAATAAATCATAACTTATTCATTTAAAATCAGAAAAATAAGAATAATATATCAAAAAATTCATAAAAATACAACCTTTCTTTTAATGCCATAATCATACCCTTCCTTTTTTATAACTCAAAAAATTTAAAAAATTTCAAAAACATCTTAAAATCAATTCAAATCAATTTCTAAAAAATAAAAACAAAACAAAAAAACAGCATTTCAAGCACATTGGGAACTTTCAAAAATTATTTTCAAGCTTAGAAAATTCAAATAATACATAAGTCCTCCTTAATAGATTTCAAAAAAACACAAGTGTTAGAAACTTTAAACTTATTGATTATAATAATGCAAAACATACATACAAGATTCATAAAAAAAAACAATTATTTTTGCTAAGTCCTAACATAAAATTCTATAATTCACAAAATCAAATTCTTAAAATTTATGAAACACACAATGCACCCCATATGTAAAAAAAATCACAACAAAATTATTTCCCACAAAAAAAAAATTCTACGAAATGTTCATTTCCTACCTACATTCCAACATGGATTTCAAAAACTCAACAATAACTAAGAACTTTAATTTAATAATTACAACTATGCAAACCTTGCATAAAACTAAAATGCCAAAAAAAAAAACGAATAATTCTTCCACCAAAAATAAAATAAAATAACCACAGGTTCCAATTGTTAGTTTTTTAAACAACAAATATCCCCCCCCCCCCCCCCCCCCCCCCCCCCCCCCCCCCCCCCCCAATAAAATGTTACGCATTTTCTATAAGTTCAAAACAATTTAGTAACACGATTTGTTACAAATATTTATAGGAAATACAAATTAAAATTCCCTTAATTATAGAGTACATTTTAAAAATTCTTACAATAATACATTCCCTTTGATTACGATGGCAAACAAAAAAAAACGACAGCATGGAACTATATTTTATGGGAGAAACAATCACAATTTTTGAAATACTTTATACAGACAATATATAAACAATTATAAGTAAAATATTGAAATTAAAAAAATAGCAATTCAAAAAAACTGATATTCAAATAAAGATAAGTAATACACACAACATACATATCTTCCACCATGCAATTCAAAATAACAATTATACAAAAAAATTAGAACTCAAAAAAAAAACAAAATTTTCAAATCTACATTCCAAAATAATGCAAACAATATGACAAAATTTCCTAACTTTAACAAATTATCAAACTTACCACACAAAAGTTATACTATACGTCCTCTAATTATGAAACTCAAACAAAAAATCCAGCAAAATACAAACATATATAACCATTTCGATTTTCTAAACATTTGACAGTACCGTATTACATATCATATAACGGCACTCAAAAAAATACTACCTATTTCAAAGTGTTTCCCTTAAAAAAAAACACACACACATTCGAAATAAATGTTCAAAGAAATGCAACACATTTGAACATTCCAAATTGCTAGAAAATTTAAAACACTCTAAAATATAACTGATAAAACGCATTAACCCTAACCATGTAATCGAAACAAATGGTTATGATATACTTCAAATATATCCAGACATCCCAATTTTCTAAATATCTGAAAATACTCAATATGACAAATTGCTTCTTCTACGATAAAATATATCATATTTCTCACCAAAAAAAATACATGCAGCGCATTTCTAAAACTCAATTTGCTATAAAAAAAAGGAAAACTCTAAAATATAAATACTTCACATATTATCTCACACATCCTTTAAAAAAAACTAACAGATTTGAAGTAGACGTTAAAAAAATGCAACATATTCGAACATTTTAAATTGCTAGAAAATTAAAAACACTCTAAAATATATCTCAAAAAATTGCATTCACTCTAATTACGAAGTTGACACAAATTTTATGTCATATTTCAAAAGTATGCAAGCATCCTCATTTTTAAATGAAATAAAAATACTCGATATAGCAAATTGCTCCTTCTACGATAAAATATTAGTATCACAAATCTCACAAAGAAAAGAAAAACAATACATGCGAATTGTAAAATTGTTACAGAATTAAAAACATTCTAAAATATATCTCACAAATTGCACTTACCTTCATTATGAAGTTAAACCAAAAGCAACACATTTAGGCATTCAAAATTGTTAAAAAAAAAAACACATTCAAGCAACCAAGTATATAGAGTTACCTTATAAATTTATTTAAAATGCAAACATATTTGACAAATTTGCCAGGTATTTCAAGATACTGCACACAACAAATTCCGACGGAAATTAAGAAGGAAAAAAACCATACCAGAGCTTTCCAATCCAAATTTCAAAATTAATCCCTCCAAAAAAATAAAATTCTTTCGAGTCCACGGGCGCGGCAGAGCCCGCGCTTAATCCCCTAGTATACATGTACAAGTGGTGGCCAAAAGGCTAGAATGCAAAAGGTCAAAGGCCATCATAAAGGCTAGAATGTATTAGGCCAAAGGCCATCATAAATATAACTCTGACACCCCCTAAATGCAAAGCGTATGCAATACCATTGCATTTGAAAAGGTGTAAAACTATAAAAAAATTTGATACTCCAAAATCCTCATCTTGAGAGTGTCATCGTAGCATGAAAAGTGTTCAAAAATCTGAGTCAAGCCACAATCGATCGAAGAAGAGACCGACACAGACTGAGATACGATCAGAAGAAGAGCATGTCATAAAAGATCATAACACAAGAAGCCCAACGGATAAGAGGCCCAACGACAAAAGAAGAGCAAAATTAATAGGGGGAGAAGCCTATTTTGCAGTGCCCCAAAAATTCACCGGAGGATTTTTTTCTACAACTTTCATGCTTTAGCTTTTTCTGTTTGACGTCATTTTCAGCCCTTCTTGTGACGGTCTCTAAAAATTGTCTATCGCCGATTTTAGGAAGTCAAGAGTACACCACAATGAAGGGCCCCTTCGTTGTTCTGGTAGTATAAAAATAATTGTTTTGCAAGGTAATACGTTTCTCATTGATAAATAAAGAACAAGATACAAAGCACGTACACACCGATCTTACAGATCTGCAAAGATAGGATAAACCTATATGACAAACCAACGCCTATTCCTCTCTTTCGGTACCACTGTAGCAGCCACCAAAGTGAAGCGAGACAGATCACCTCTTCACCCGAGCTCGACACGGCTCCATCGCTGACCAGCAGCTTTTCGGACCTCCAGAGTAGTTTGCCATAGGACAAACCATTGTCATTGAAAGAATCAGACCGGGGCAGCACGACCCCGGAGGCATTATGTGCTTGTCGATCTTTCAGGTTGGTGGTTTTAGTGTTCTTGGATGGTGTCGGCGAGGTGGCGGCGGCGACTTCATCAGATGAGTTTTTCCTCCTGCTCCGTCCCCGTTGCTGTGGCATTGTCTCTGGCGCCATGGTGGAGCAAAGTGTAAAATAGGAATTTGTGCACTTTTTCAACTTTAATAGTTTAGTTTAAATAGATATGGCAAATATCATGGATAATATCGTAATACACTACAAGGTTTGATGATACATTTTTGATGTATCAATAAGAAACAATGGGAATATTGTATCTGTACTTATGTTCACCATATTTAATTTAATGGAAACTTGCCTTGTGATAACTTATGATGTAGGCTTCATAAATTTTTCACATATTTCCCACCCACAATATTTGCGCCATCGCAGCTAAAAGTGAGATATGCTACAACAAACTAGGGATGGCCGCATGGAGTGTGGATGTAAAAATATGGTGAAGGAACCTCAGTTTCAACTGCGAAGGTGATAATTTTGTATGTATCAAGAGACAAACTTTGGTAGTCTTGGTTTTCAAGATATTTCATAATAGTTTTTTTAGCACTAAATATTGCTCTCCTTAAAACTGACATGCTAAATAAGTTTACTAGACATACATTTGCTTAAGATTATAATCTTGTGTGGTTTGCGACTTTAGCTTCCACTGCCTATCTATTTGGTTTCCGAGTAGCCATTGGCACTCCAGATTATACTAATGTTCTGTGGCAACGAACGTGCAATATGTATATGTTTTAGAAATACGCAAAGTACCGTGATAATGCACGGACATTACTTGTACATATAGATAAAAATTTGATTAAATTACGAAAAAAGGTGCCAGCTTTTTTGATATGGATCATGCCTAACTGATTTGGGCAAAATCATGGGGAGATCCTTTAGGTCGCCTTGAGACGACCTTTCGCAGCCGCGTCGCCTACTAGGAGTTCCAGTTGGGCCGGCCCATTTTTACGCGTGACGACTGCTTCACTGTTTCTTTTCGGGGACGTGCGCGAGCGACGACTGTTTCGTACCGTTGTTTGCTCTTCATGACGTGGCGACGACTTTTTCATGGGGAGGACTTTTTCCTGGCGGCATTACTAGAGCGCCTTTTCCTAAACAATTTTTTGTAGTTGTTTGAACTATCTAAGTGTGTACATGATTTTCACATAGAAAAACTTGTAAAACTGTGTTAGATATGAATCTTCTATCTAATTTTTTTTAGGTATTTGAACTAACTATTTCAACAGTTTGCTGATTTTATCATACTCCAAATATATAATTCAAGGTGAACAGAAACTATGTTTGAACGCATTCCAAAATGAACGAAAATAAAAATGTGTGAAAACGGAAATAGATTTGAACGGGTTTTAAAAAACGGTAGGGGTAGCTAGGCAGAACAGAAACTAAAAGTTGAACGATTTTGAAAAGAGAACGAAATTATTTCTGAACGGAAACAATGTTTGAACGAATTCTGAAATGAACGAATAGAAAGTGAGAAACGGAAATAGATTTGAACGGTTTTTAAATAAAGGTAGGGTTAAGCAAAAAACAGAAACAAAAATTTGAACGATTTTAAAAGGTGAACAGAATTATTTTTGAACGGAAACTATGTTTGAACGAATTCCGAAATGAACGAAAATATAAAGTGAGAAACGGAAATAAATTTGAACGGTTTTTTAAAAAGGTACGGGTAGGCAAAAACAGAAACAAAAAATCGAACGATTTTTAAAAAGAGAACATAAATACTTTTGAAGGAAACTATGTTTGAACGAATTCCAAAATGAACAAAAATAGAAATGTGTGAAAACGGATATAGATTTGAACAGTTTTTTAAAAAGGTAGGGGTAGCTAGGCAGAACCGACACTAAAAGTTGAACTATTTTAAAAAGAGAACGGAATTATTTCTGAACGGAAACAATGTTTGAACGAATTCTGAAATGAACGAAAATAGAAAATGCGAAACGAAAATAGATTTGAATAGTTTTGAAAAAAGGTACGGGTAGGCAAAAACAGAAACTAAAAATTGAACGATTTTAAAAAAGAGAACAAAAATACTTCTGAACTGAAACTATGCTTGAACGAATTCCAAAATGAACAAAAATAGAAATGTGTGAAAACGGAAATAGATTTGAACGCTTTAAAAAAATAGTTGAACGATTATAAAAAAGATAACGGAATTATTTCTGAACAGAAACAATATTTGAGCGAATTCTGAAATGAACGAAAATAGAAAGTGAGAAACGGAAACTATGTTTGAACGAATTCCAAAAATGAACAAAAATAGAAATGTGTGAAAACGGAAATAGATTTGAACGTTTCAAAAAAAGGTAGGGGTAGGCAAGCACAGAAACTAAAATTGAACGATTTTAAAACGAGAACAATTTTCTTTGAACAAAAACTATGTTTGAACGAAATCCGAAATGAACAAAAATATAAAGTGAGAAACGGAAATAAATTTGAACGGTTTAAAAAAAAGGGACGGGTAAGCAAAAACAGAAACAAATAAGTGAATGATTTTAAAAAGAGAACATAAATACTTTTGAACGGAAACTATGTTTGAAAGAATTCCAAAATGAACAAAAATTGAACTGTGTGAAAACGGAAATAGATTTAAACGCTTTTCTAAAAAGGTAGGGTAGGAAGAACATAAACTAAAAGTTGAACAATTTTAAAAAGAGAACGAAATTATTTCTCAACGGAAACAAATGTTTGAACGAATTCCGAAATGAACGAAAAAAATAGAAAGTGAGAAACGAAAATACATTTGAACGGTTTAAAAAAAATGACAGGATGGTCAAGCCTTTAACAATGTTTATCAAATTCTTACAGTCGCTGTGAAACTATGTGTAGACTGTGAGAAAAAGCGGAGAGAAAGATGTGAAGAAGAAGGAAAAAGAACGCAGCGACAACGTCAGCTCGCTGCGTGAACGTATCGCTATCTAAAATGGGCCCGGTGAAAGTGCATGTGTTCCCCCATGCGTGGTTTTGGTAATTAATGACAATCCTTATGGACTAATGTTTGTATTGAGATATTCTTATAGATCTTGTCCATAGGAAAAGATTGGAGTTTATATGTTGGACTCTAAAAGATTACATGATGATCAATGCTCTATTCAAGGGTTTATATGAAGAATGGTTATGTGTAGAGTTGAGCATATTGCAAGTATGTCTCGAAGGATTCAAGACATCATCTTTGTGAAACAGAGCTTAGCGAGGCTCTCCCATAATGGAGTATGGGGGAGCATTTGGAGAAGTCTTCATCAAGCATGTGCTAGCAAGCACAATCAAGAAAGGTGTTCCAACTTGAGGAAGTCAAGATCGTCATCATCTAGCTCAAGTGGAATGTGCAAGGCAAAGGTATGATCTTGATAGGGTTTCTATTTTACCGGTCTCATGGTGTTAGTGGGAGACCGGGTTATAGGATAGACGTCGTACTATCAAGAGGGGCTCTCAAGTGAGTAACTTGATCGCACCTTTGTGGAAAGCTCAAACCTTTGAATTCTTGGCATATCATCTTCTTTGGTTCTTATTTGGCTTTTATCCATGTGTGAATTTAGAGCTTGCGTTCATCTCCATACCAACCTCTAGTTCATCAAAAACGGATTTCCTATGAATATCTTGTTGTGTTTTTTATATTGGAGGATTTACCGGCTGTTCCTTTTTAGAGAGGCTTACCTTTCTACATTTGGTTTTATGCTCCCTTGTTGGATTATGATGTTTCTCTGCATGATCTTTAAGAGCTATTTGTTGCGATTCCAACGAGCCCAAGATCATCGAAATCAGAGTCCGGATGAAAAAGATATTGCAGTTTTCGTTTTGCTGTTTCTGTCAGTTTTCAGAAAATCGGATATTCCGATTTTGTACCGGAATATCCGACCGGCTCGACGCGAAAACGGCTAAAGACTCATTTTGTTTCTCTCGGGTGTCAATCGGAATATCCTATCCAAGTTGGATCGGATAATCCTATCAGTCGGAATATCCTATCCAACTTGGATCGGATAATCCTATAGTCGGATTATCCTATCCAACTTGAATCAGATAATCCTATTTTCTCTGGCTGCAACGACTCTTTTTTTGTGGGACCTATAAAAGGCCCTTCTCCCCCAAAGTACGTAGCTCTTCCAAGCACGAAATTTCCCCCTCTCTCATCTCCATTGTTGACCTTGGAAAGCTTGCCCCTCTCTCAATTCTTCCCATGATTCTTGCATATCTTTGAGGGAAAAGAGAGAGGAGATCTAGATCTACATTTCCACCAATCCATCTCTCCTCTAAGTGAGGGGAACCTAGTAGATCTTGATCGTGGAGTTCTTGGTGTTTCTCCTCCTTTGTTCTTCCTCTCTTCTTCCCCATAAGCATTAGTTGCTTTTGGTGGGATTTGAGAGTGAAAGATTTAAGCACTTGTGCTCTTGCCATTGCTTTGTGCATCGGTTTGTACTCTCCACGAGGATTCGTGGAAGTTGAAAGTTTGTGAGCTTGTTACTCTTGGGTCTTTGGACCCTAGACGCCTTTGTGGTGGTTGAGACCTCTTGTGGTCACTTGTAGCTGTTCGGGAGCCCCCAATTCAGTTGTGGGTGTGTGTGCCCCAGATCATTGTTGTAAAGGCTCCGGATTCCGCCTTGAAGGATTCCGATAGTGGAAGGTGAACCAATCCTTTGTGGTGCGGTTCATCAGAGAATAGGGTGAGCCTTTGTGGCGTTGAGATCGATCTTTGTGGTGCCTCACACCTCTCCAACGAGACGTACTCCCTAAAAAGGAGGAACTCGGGAATACATCATCGTCTCCGTGTGCCTGGGTTATTTCTATACCCGAGCTCTTTACTTATGCACTTTACATCGTGATAGCCTTCATGCTTGAAGTATTTCTTTGCTATCACTTTGTTGCTTGTCTTGCTTAGCATAAGTTGTTGGTGCACATAGATGAGCCTAATATTTTTAGGTTGTTGGCTTGTTAATTTAAACACCTAGTTTTATTCCACAATTATCAAGACTAAACCAGAAAAGTTTTAAACCGCCTATTCACCCCCCTCTAGGCGACATCCTTGTCCTTTCACCCGGCCCAATAAGAAGATCCTTCAGGCGACGGACGACTGGAGCGTCGCCAGGATTTGCCAAAATCATGCCAAGGAAATCACTAGAAAAGGTTCCCTTTCCCTTCGTGAAGGGAACCTAGCGGACCGTGTCGTGGTGACAAGTGTCTCCTCCTCCTTCACTTTGTCCCCACGATTATTTGCATGTATGCCAAGTGTCGCAATTAGATTCAAATTGGGAAGGATGAGAGAGAAAGAGATACGGGAGGTGGGAGGGCTAGTTTTTCCCTTTTATTTTTTCAAACCAAAATTTCAAAACGAAATATCTTCAGAACCGTTTATCCAAATTAGGAACGGTTTTCATATTTGAGATCCTCGCGTCGAGATCTTCAAAAATAGATCCCATGTTGATAAGTTTTGAGAATTTTTTTTCTCGTACTTTGTACTACCAGTTCTGTATACTTTGTACATCCAGTAGCAGCCTGTACATCCAGTAGTAGTGTGAGTGTACATCCAGTAGCTGTGCGTGGGTATACATCCAGTAGAATCATGTACATCCAGTAGCAGCGTGAATGTACATCCAGTAGCATCATATATATCCAAAAGCAGCATGAGTGTACATTTAGTAGTAGTACCAGCGTGTAAATCTAGTAGCAGCGTGGGTGTACATGTAGTAGCATCGTGTATATCTCAGTGTACTTTGTATACCTTTTTCTGTGTAGCTGTACTTCATATTCTGTGTAGTTTGTACACCGTCTTCTGTGTGTTCTGTACAACTAGTTTTCTGCAGTTTGTATATCATATTTTTCGGTGTAGTTTGTACTCTTTATTCTATGTACTTTGTACATCATGCTCACATACTTTGTACACCGTAATATGCTTATTTTGTACTCCATATGTGTGCTACCGAGTTTTATACTTCGCGTTGTACGCGCCTCGACCAGTACGCCACACGGGGGCTCCTCGAATCGGTGCGCGCGGAGGGCTTCGTACACATGCATCAGGCTGATGGCTGCGTGTTGGTGAACCCCAAGAGGAAGGTTATGATGTAGACAGCAGAAGTTTTCCCTTGAATAATCTACCCAAGGTTATCAATCCAGTAGGACTTGACGATCTATCGGAAGGTTGTTGATGTTGACTCCCCCTGGCGCTAGGGAGCTTGCACCAACGTGGAATCTGCACAGACACAAACCAGAACTTTGCCCAACACGAAACAGAGAGGTTGTCAATCTCTCCGGTCTTGCAGAAACAAAGAGTTAAACGTATGGTGTGGAAAACAGCAGGAAAACAGCAAGTAACAGGAAACAGATGATTGCAGCAGGTTGTGTAAACAGTATGAGGAAATTGGACCAGGGTCCACAGTTCACTAGTGGTGTCTCTCTCAGAACAGATAACTAGCATGTTGGGTAAACAAATTACAGCTGGGCAATTGACAAATAGAGAGGGCATAACAATGCAATACATGCCAAGATGTCTACTATGAAATCTAGTTGGGCATTACAACAAAGTACATAGACCGTTATTCCAACGCATCTATGCCTAAATAATCCACCTTCAAGGCAGCATCCGCATCCTATTCAGTATTAAGTTGCTAACAACAGATTATTGCATGAAGTAAAGTGTGTAATGTAATCAATACAAGTGCCCTTGGACACTGCACCAATGTTTTATCCCTAGTAGCAACAGCACATCTACCATCTTAGACCTTTCTGTCACTGATCCAGATATCTAGAGACTGAACCCACTATCGAGCATAAATACCCCCTCTTGGAGTCACAAGCATCTACTTGGCCAAAGCATCTACTAGCAACGGAGAGCATGCAAGATCAAGAGCACATAGATAAACAACTTGAATAAACATGGTATCAATATTCATCGGATCCCAGCAAACACAACATCTAGCATTACAATAAGATGATCTTGATCATGTTAGGCAGCTCACAAGATCTAAACATGGAGGCACAAGGTAGAGAGACAACCATCTAGCTACTGCTATGGACCCGTAGTCCAGGGGTGGACTACTCACGCATCACTCCGGAGGCAGGCATGGTGATGTAGAGCCCTCCGGTGATGATCTCCCCTCCGGCAGGGTGCCGGGAAGAGCTTCAGAACTCCTCCGATCTGAGATTGACGATGACGGCCGCGACGGAACTTTTCGTGGAATATGATCGACCGTAATAGGGTTTTCGCGTCGCGGAGAATATATAGGCGAAGAGGCGGCGTCGGTGGCCGAGGGGGGCCACCACGCCATAGGGGGGCGCGGGCCCACCCTGGGCCGCGCCCTAGTGTGGCGTGGCCCCCTGGTGGGTCTGCTCCGACTCCCCTTTGGACTCCGTGATCTCCTCGTGATATTATTGACGATGTCTTTTGTTTCGTCCAATTCCGAGAATATTTCCTTAATAGATTTTCTGAAACCAAAAACAGCAGAAAACAGGGAACTGGCACTGTGGCATCTTGTTAATAGGTTAGTCCCAGAAAATGCATAAAAATGATATAAAGTGTAACCAAAACATGTAGCAATTGATATAATAACAGCATGGAACATCAAAAATTATAGATACGTTTGAGACGTATCAAGCATCCCCAAGCTTAGTTCCTGCTCGTCCTCGAGTAGGTAAACGATAAAAACAGATAATTTTTGAAGTGACATGCTACCAACACAATCTTTGATCAAATAACAATGTAATGCACATGATCTGAATGAAGTGATCCAAGCCAATGGTCTATAGTTTGCAAGCAAGTAAATAAAGAGTAAACATAAGTGATCACACAAGTGCAAACTTTCATGAATAATACTATAAAACATTTAGAGATATAATAGTCTAACATAATAGTTAGCTCACAGCAGCAATAATTCTCAACATGAAAGTGTTTGTATCAACACAAAGGAAGATAATAGCTTCAGCTTTTGCTTCAACTTTCAACATGTATATCATATAGATAATGTCAATGCAAAGAATATGATCAACCAAACACAAAGTTATGTAAAAACTGTTATACTGGAGTTGACAATGATGTTTGCTTAAGTAGACAGAAAGAAGTGGGAAAACTGACTCAACATAAAAGTAAAAGAATGGCCCTTCGCAGAGGGAAGCAGGGATTAACATCATGTGCTAGAGCTGTAGTTCCCGAAGGCATATAGAGAGCATAAAATATTGTTTTGTAAGGTAATGGTGTATACAGGTGTCAACAAATCAAATAGCAGGTACTTGTCATCTTCCATGGCTAACTAACTTTTAGAGCGGTTCCGAGAGTTTTTAGGACTGCACTTGTAACAAGCACTTATTGGTGACACTCCTCCCAACCATTTACTTTCCACAAACCATGGCTAACCGAATCCTCGGGTGCCCACCAACATTCACCATGGAGGAGTGTCTATTTATTTATTTATAGGGTGGACTAACCAGCTCTTTAATGCAAAATAAAAGGTGGAGAAGCAGATGAAGCTGCCAATCCTTGTAAATTAATTAGCATGGAAGATGACAAATCTCACTACTACGTCCTTATGAGCTTTTCAAGTAGTGACACAAAAAGGAAATGTAACAGTTTTGAGTAGTTAGTAGATAGCACATGAAGAAATTTACTTGGAATGGTGAAAACACCACATAATAGGTAGGTATGGTGGACACAGGTGGCATGGATTTGGCTCAAGGTTTTGGATGTACAAGAAGCATTCCCTCTTAGTACAGAGTTTAGGCTAGCAAGGTTATTATAAGCAAACATCATTATCAACTGGAATAGCAAGAGTGTACATAAAACACAAGGTTTGACGAACCATAGACTCCCACTGTCTTCCTTGTTAACACATAGCCTTCATCCAAAAATTATCTAGACTACTATGGACTTCCAATTATGCAACAGATTATTATAGCAGAAAATCCTTATAGTAGTTCTTCATTAATAGCCATTACTTACATGATGCACAAGCTTAAACATTAATTACTTGACAGCTCAAAACAATTGGCAAGCATCAAATTACTCAAGACAACGATCTAAAAAGATTCATGTAAGCATTTTATACCACTACCACATGCATAGCATTTTTCTGGTCCAACCAAACACCAATCAACTTATTTGACAACTCTCCAAACAGATATAAGTGAAGCAAGAGAGTACTTTCTTCAAAAGAAACTGAAAGCTCTAACAAGAGATACATGAAAAACTGAGAGCTAACAGCAATAACAGCAACTAGACAGGAATACTCAACAAGTATAAGTGAAGCACAAGAGTATTCTAATGAAAAAGTGGAGCGTGTCTCTCTCCCAAACATGAATACTAGGATCCAACAAGTATAGCACAGCAAACAAAACAAAACAAACTGAAAACAAAAACACACTGACGCTCCAAGGAAGAGTACACTAGCATGAAGCAATAAAAATATAGCACCATTAGAGATGACCTGATAATTTGTAGATGAAGAAGGGGATGCCTTGGGCATCCCCAAGCTTAGATGCTTGAGTCTTCTTGAAATATGCTGGGGAGGTAAGCCTCCCCAAGCTTAAGCTCTTCACTCTTCTTGATCATGTAATATCATTCTCCTCTATCAACACTTGAAAACTTCCTTCACACCAAAACTTAACAGCTTTTCTCATTAGCAGGTTAGTGCACTAAAAGATAATACTTCAAAGTTCTAGCAAAGACAAAACTCACAAGCCAACTATTTTAAACATTAGCCACTGTTACTAGGCTCAAGTGGGCACTTTTACACGAAAAGAAACCACTTAAAAACTTGTAAAAGAGAGAATGCAAAATAAAAGACAGAATCTGTCAAACCAGAACAGTCTGTAATGACGAATTTTTTCGAGGCACTTACGATGCTCAGATGAAAACTTTTGAAATAATGAAAGTTGCGTAACATCATCAGGAACATGCACAAAAAGTTTCAGCATTTTTCGATTTTTTCTGATTTTCTACTGAATTAAACGGTGACGAACAGCAATCTGTCCCAATGCAGTCCCGAAAATAAAACCAACTTTGCATTAGTAACTCTCCTTGGCACAACAAAACAGCAAATAAAGATACAAAGGAGTTGCTACAGAGGTAAACAAGCATCCTTGACTCAAGAAAACAAAAATAAAACAGCAAATAAAAACATGGGTTATCTCCCAGAAGTGCTTTTCTTTAATGCCTTTGAGCTAGGCATGAAGAGATGCATCAAGTATTGCCAAAAATGTTGAAATCCTCCACTCTTTCGGTGGGATCCTCTTTCTTAATTGGGAAGAAAAACTTTCGGTTGATAGGTGCAACAAACTTCATGAACCCATATTTTGCATTGATAAATCCCCCATTACTCTTCAAAAAAGATCTTCCCAAAACTATATTACTAGGAGATTTTGTAAGGATCATAAAAGTTGTAGGTATATTTTTATTTTGCATAGTAATCTCAACATTAATGATCCCTACACTTTTTATAATAGTGCCATCAGCATGAAAATGAAAAACAGGATAATCAACCATACCATCAATTTTTAACAAGTCAAACACTATCTTAGGCATGATGGACATTGTGGAACCAAGATCACAATAGGCACGAAATTTCTCACTACCAATGCTTATTTCAATAAAGGGTTCCCAATCATTTTTTAACTCAACATGAGGTGGTTCCTTAATGTGGTGGTCTAAGGTTAAGTCCTTGAGTGACTCTTCTATTTTATCAAGCCTAGTAAGCACACCTGTCTTATCCTCTTGAGGAAATTGAGCAAGTCCATTCAAAATTTTATAGGCTTTTTCTGTATCATGTTCATAGAAAGTCTCCCCCACCATAGTATCTAGAGCATTTTGGTATAAAGGTAGCAAGCCAAAGTAGAAACGTTTAATAAGAATGTCTAAGTCCATTTTAAGTTGCATCTTCCTATGCAGTTCTAACATCCTTTCCCAAGCTCCTTTAAAAGTTTCTCCACTCTCCTGTCCAAACCCAATAATTTCTCCTAAAGGGGAAACAGTAATGAAAGGACTGGAGCTAGACATGGTAACAAGCAAGTAACAACCGAAATAGTAAACTAGATGCAGGAATTTAATTTTTTTGGGTTTTTGATTTTTAACAGCAAGCAAAACAAAACTAAAACAAGACAAAAACAAAGTAAAGAGATTGGAACTGAGAGACTCCCCTTTCCAATAGCCTCCAAGTCCCCGGCAACGGCGCCAGAAAACAGCTGGTGCCTGGTTGACGGGAGAGTATTTGAGGATGATGATGATGGTGATGATGAGTACTTCCCGGCAACGGCGCCAGAAAACAGCTTGATGGCTACGTGTTGGTGAACCCCAAGAGGAAGGTTATGATGTAGACAGCAGAAGTTTTCCCTTGAATAATCTACCCAAGGTTATCAATCCAGTAGGACTTGACGATCTATCGGAAGGTTGTTGATGTTGACTCCCCCTGGCGCTAGGGAGCTTGCACCAACGTGGAATCTGCACAGACACAAACCAGAACTTTGCCCAACACGAAACAGAGAGGTTGTCAATCTCTCCGGTCTTGCAGAAACAAAGAGTTAAACGTATGGTGTGGAAAACAGCAGGAAAACAGCAAGTAACAGGAAACAGATGATTGCAGCAGGTTGTGTAAACAGTATGAGGAAATTGGACCAGGGTCCACAGTTCACTAGTGGTGTCTCTCTCAGAACAGATAACTAGCATGTTGGGTAAACAAATTACAGCTGGGCAATTGACAAATAGAGAGGGCATAACAATGCAATACATGCCAAGATGTCTACTATGAAATCTAGTTGGGCATTACAACAAAGTACATAGACCGTTATTCCAACGCATCTATGCCTAAATAATCCACCTTCAAGGCAGCATCCGCATCCTATTCAGTATTAAGTTGCTAACAACAGATTATTGCATGAAGTAAAGTGTGTAATGTAATCAATACAAGTGCCCTTGGACACTGCACCAATGTTTTATCCCTAGTAGCAACAGCACATCTACCATCTTAGACCTTTCTGTCACTGATCCAGATATCTAGAGACTGAACCCACTATCGAGCATAAATACCCCCTCTTGGAGTCACAAGCATCTACTTGGCCAAAGCATCTACTAGCAACGGAGAGCATGCAAGATCAAGAGCACATAGATAAACAACTTGAATAAACATGGTATCAATATTCATCGGATCCCAGCAAACACAACATCTAGCATTACAATAAGATGATCTTGATCATGTTAGGCAGCTCACAAGATCTAAACATGGAGGCACAAGGTAGAGAGACAACCATCTAGCTACTGCTATGGACCCGTAGTCCAGGGGTGGACTACTCACGCATCACTCCGGAGGCAGGCATGGTGATGTAGAGCCCTCCGGTGATGATCTCCCCTCCGGCAGGGTGCCGGGAAGAGCTTCAGAACTCCTCCGATCTGAGATTGACGATGACGGCCGCGACGGAACTTTTCGTGGAATATGATCGACCGTAATAGGGTTTTCGCGTCGCGGAGAATATATAGGCGAAGAGGCGGCGTCGGTGGCCGAGGGGGGCCACCACGCCATAGGGGGGCGGGCCCACCCTGGGCCCGCCCTAGTGTGGCGTGGCCCCCTGGTGGGTCTGCTCCGACTCCCCTTTGGACTCCGTGATCTCCTCGTGATATTATTGACGATGTCTTTTGTTTCGTCCAATTCCGAGAATATTTCCTTAATAGATTTTCTGAAACCAAAAACAGCAGAAAACAGGGAACTGGCACTGTGGCATCTTGTTAATAGGTTAGTCCCAGAAAATGCATAAAAATGATATAAAGTGTAGCCAAAACATGTAGCAATTGATATAATAACAGCATGGAACATCAAAAATTATAGATACGTTTGAGACGTATCACAGGCCAGGGAGTACGGCACCACGCGAAGGGCTTCGTGAGAGTAGATGGCTTCGTACGAACGCCTGCATGCATGCATCAGATGCTTGCTTCGTACACGCGAAGGGCTTCGTGCGGACGTGACCGAATTGGATTTCTCTACCTGTCTGTTCACCACGTGGCGTACGCAGATGCAGCAGGTGACCTTTTGGAAGGGAAACCGAAATCACTAGAAAAAGGGTTCCCTTTGCGAAGGGAACCCATCGGACCATCTCGTGGTGACAAGTGGCGTCTTCTCCTTTGTTCGGTACCAACAGTTGCATGCATGTTCGCCAAGTGTCACAACCAGATTGAAAGTGGGGAGTAGGAGAGAGAAAGAGACACCGGAGGTGGGAGAGCAGTTTTGCCTTTTATTTTGCAAAACCGAAACTTCAAAACGAAATATCTTGCGAACCATTTATCCAAATTACGAACCGTTTTCATTTTTGAGCTTCTCGCGTCGAGATCTTCAAAACTAGATCCCATGTTGATAGGTTTCGACGAACTTTTTTTTGTACTCCCAGTTATGTATAGTTGTACAACTTGTGTCTGTGTAGTTATACAAGCTATGTCTGTACAAACTGTGTCCGCGTAGTTGTACAACATGTGCCTGTATAGTTGTATTACCTGTGTCTGTACAACATGTGTCTGTCTAGTTGTACAATCTGTGTCTGTACAACCTGTGTCTGTCTAGTTGTATAACATGTGTTATGTAGTTATACAATCTGTGTCTGTACAACATGTGTCTGTCTAGTTGGACAACATGTGTCTGTCTAGTTACAACATGTGTTATGTAGTTTGTACATCGTGCTCTGTGTGTTCTATACTTTCAGTTTTATGTAAGTTTTACATCGTATTTTCTTTGTAGTTGATACAACATATTTTGTATATTTTGTACATAGTTCTTTGTATTTTGTACACCGTCCTCTATTTATTTTGTACTCTCTATTCTATGTTCCGTGTACTACTAGTACTTTGTACTTTTGTCCAAAACTGAAAAGCAACTATCCACGCCTGTGGCCAAAAGGGCGTACGAGCCAGCCAGGACGTACGCGGGGGCTTCAAGGCGTATGCGTTCCTGCGGTTGTACATCCCAGCCAGGAGCCCGGACGCACCGCTGGCCCCTGGGGCTTCATGTTTTGTACATCGCGCAGGAATAGACGCTTGGGTGTTCGATCTGTACATCGCACAGACGTACGCGATCGGAGCAGCTAATCCTGTACACCGGAAGGATCGGACCAGCCAACCGCGTCGCGCGTGAGCGCACGCTGGGCTTCCTGTACATCGATCGGTAGGCAGCGTCGAGCTGGCTTCGTCTCCTATGCACGGATCATTGCCGTATCAAAATTGATTTTGCCCGCTTGACCAGGTCCACAGGTTCTGGCAGCCCACCACGTGGCGACAGTAAAGTTGCGCACGGACGCACGGATCGACCTTCGCAAAGGGAACCCTTCAGGTAGCGATACCTATGGGAAACCTTTTTTAGCTGCACCCCAATCAGTATAATACTCGTTGGTAGAAAATGGGCCACATGTCCATGGCCCATCAGCTTGCTCGTCACCTATGTTTATCCAAGAAGGCACGCAGGGGAGCTCCTTAGCATCGCCCGTTAGCGTCGCTACTTGCAAGTGCCGCCTACGTGCTTCCTTTCTTGGGCTGGCCCGTTTGTTTCGCACTCGCCTTTGAACGTTCAGCTCGCTTCTTCCATTGTTTTGGCGTACGGACTGCTTCTTTCGTTCGTGCAGATAACGTTTCACTCTGAAAACGTTTTTTTTGCTGCTTCATTTTCACTTGCGTGGTGTTCCCTTGTAGGTTCAACTAAAAATACTAAGAAGAACAATAATACTAAGAATAACACAGTTGATAATCTGCTGTATTCTCACACATGTAGCTTCTAGACTGAAAAAACAGTAGCACTACAAAATCTCGAGGAAGCTCAAATTAAAATCCCAGGCATGAATCTAGTTAAAAAGTAGAAAAAGATCTTTTGCTTCTCCTACTTCTTATCCTGAACTAATTAATGTACCCAAAAAAAAACATTGTGAGTAAGAAGTTCTATAATTTAAGAAGCTACTATAGGCATAGAATGTAAGATTATTTGAACTTACTAATTTCTCCATTGTTTTCCTACTTCAGTGGAATTAGCGAATCAGATGGGGTGCCTGTTATACGAGAAGAACATAAGATATTGATTCAGGTAGATATGCCCGTATTTACATCTCTGAAAAAGTCAAGTAAAAAGGTGAACCTAATGCGAGTGGTCCAAAAATAATAGTGAACTAAAAAGCCCGGTGAACCTAATATAAAAGTTGAACGAAATTGCGAGTGAAGAAACAAAAATAAATATGAACCGAATGCGCATCTGAACCAGAAACAATTGTATGGAGCCAAATTTACAAATTGAACCCTAAATGTGATTTAGCCGATATAATAGTGAAACGAAAATGTTGTAGAACGGAAATAAAATTGAATCATTAATGTGACTGAACCAAAATAATAGTGAACCGAAAAATGCGGGCAAAAAGAAGATCAACGGTAATTAATAGTAAAGCGACAATTAAGATTGAACCATAAATCAGAGTGGTCCGAAAAGAATGGTGAACCAAAAATGGCCGGTGAACCTAATATAAAAATTGAATAAATTGCGAGTGAAGAAACGAAAAATAATTGTGAACCGAATGTGCACCTGAACCAGAAATTTTGTACTGGAGCCAAATTTACAAATTGAACCATAAAATTTGATATAACCAAAATAATAGTGAACCAAAAATGTTGTTGAACCGAAAATAAAATTGAGTCATTAATCCGATTGAACCAAAATAATAGTGAACCAAAATGTTATTGAACCGAAAATAAAATTGAATCATTAATGCGATTGAACCAAAATAATAGTGAACCGAAAAGGTTGGAGAACCGAAAAAATAAATTGAACATAAAATGAAAGTGAAACCGAAAAGTGCGGGCGAACAAAAAAAGAAAGTGAACGGAAATTAATATTGAACCTAAAATTAAGATGAACAAAAAAATGTCGTAGAACCAAAAAAATGGAACCATTTTCAAAAAAATGTCGTAGAATCAAATTTGGAACCATTTCCAATTTTGGAATCATTTAAAAAAATGAACAAATATCATTTTTAAAATTTGAACAATTTTAAATTTAGAACCATTTTGAAAAATGAACAATTTTCAAATTTGGAACCATTTTTAAATTTGGAATAATTTTAAATTTTGAACCATTTTAAAATTTGGAACCGTTTTCAAAATCGGGACCATTTTCAAATTTGGAACAAAAAATGAATAATTTTCATAATAGGAACCATTTAAATTTGGAACCATTTTAAAATTCGGAACCATTTTCAAAATCGGAACCGTTTTCAAATTTGGAACCATTTTCAAAAATAAATAATTTTCAAATTTGGAACCATTTTTAAATTCGGAGCCATTTTCAAAATTGGAACCATTTTAAATTTGGAACCATTTTCAAAAATGGAACTATTTTCAATTTTGGAACCATTTTCATAGTTGGAACCATTTTCAACGTTGGAACCATTTCAAAATTGGAACCATTTAAAAAATGAAAACGTTTTCAAATTTGGAATCATTTTTAAATTGGAACCATTTTCAATTTTTGAATCATTTAAAAAATGGAATCATTTTCAAAATTGGAACCATTTAAAAAAAGAAAAAAAAGAAAACAAAAACAAAATAGAAAAGAAAAAAAGAAAACGAAGGAAGAAACAGAAAAGTTGTTGAAAATTCGGGTGAACAAAAAATGAAGATGAACGGAAATTTAATAGTGAATCAAAAGTGAAGACGAACCAAAAAAGTTGCTGGAACAAAAAATATATGAAACATAACTGTAGGTGAACTGAAAATATACTAAACCGTAAAATGACGGTTAACCGAATAAAAAAGTGGAACGAAAAGTGCAGGTGAAGAACCTAAAAAAGTAGTGAACCAAATGTGTTGATGAACCACAAAAATGGGATATAGCCAAAATTAATATTGAACAATGTATGCTAAGTGTCCGAAATAATAGTAAACCGAAAATGCCGGTGAACCGAATATAAATGGAATGAAGTTGCGGGTGAAGAACAAAAATAATTGTGAACCAAATGTGCATCTGAAACAGAAAGTTGTACTGGAGCCAAATTTAAAAATTGAACCAAAAAAATGTGATTTAAACCTGAATAACAAGGAACCGGAAATTAAATTGAACCATTAGTGTGATTGAACCAAAATTAATTGCGAACCGAAAATGTTGTAGAACCAAAAATGAAATTGAACTGAAAATGAAGGTGAACCGAAAATGCGGGTAAACGGAAATTTAATAGTGAAATCGAACCAAAAATGCATGTGGAACCGAAAAAGTGGTGGAACCATAGTAGTAAGTGAACCAAACAAATACTAAAGCGTAAATGGACTTGAACCGGAAATGCCGGTGAAACAAAATATAAAAGTGGACCAAATTAATTGTGAACCATAAAAGCGAGTGAACTGAAAATGAAGATGAACCAAAAAAAATGTCGTTGAACCGAATTTAATATACATTAAATATTAAAGAAAATAATGCGAGTGGATCGAAATTAAATTATTGAACGGTAAAATGTTGAAAGAAAAATAAAAATTTTTGGTGAACCTTCGGTGTGGACAAGCCTCGAACCATATTCAAACCCAAAAAATGCATTGATCATGTCTGCGTAGAACATGAATGACTTCGACTTGTGTCTAAAAATACCCTCACGACCATAGGAAATGTGGTCAATGATCCACTGACTGAGTGGCATTGGTATCATCAGGTGCTCCGGAAGGTTAAGAAGAAAAGAAAACCCATTACTGATGATATGACCCTCTGGATAGGATTAAACTGCCCGACAACTTTATTATAACGAAGAGTTGAAAACCTGGATCTTATTGTTGCTTTCCAACGAACATCATCTGGCATATCGACAACATCAAAAATAGAAAAAGGACAAAAAAATCGATTACGACTGAAAAAACATCACACGGTTAGCATGCAAAAAAATATTCCTATATGAATGTCTTGCTGTAGAAGTGTTATGTACTGCCTACCATGCAACAGAAAGAAGAAAGCAAAGGATAAATAGGTCAAATTTTATGAATGAAAAAATTACATGTGGCCCATGTCAAGCACAAATCGCTATATCAAATCCTCAACTAGTACTTTATAACCGCGAAACACCATATATATTGGTCACGCACAAATCGCTATATCAGCACAAAAAACACCTGCTCACAAAAGAATTAAATACTATGTATATGCACATAGTTATTGAGTTCTCAATAAACTAGCCAACGAATCGAAACATAAGAACATAAACTAGGGCACACAAAAAAGGCACACGATAGTCTAAAAAGTATCAAAATGTGCAGAATCGATATTGTCAATGTTTCGATTACATAAATATTAAACTTTGTTTTCCAGAAAATCACCGACTCATGGGTCCCATTGGTAAGAGCAACAAAAAAGCATGCAGCATGCCTTCTTCCAGTGGTACTATCTGCAGCACAGGGAGGAGACACTCTGTTTCCCCCCTTCTGCTTGATTCTCTTCTCCTTTTGCAGCCCAAATGCCACAAAAAGAAGCACGAGTGAAAAAGAACAGCCAATTTCTCCGTTGAACCCCATACTAATAACATTCCTCCTGAGCAAGCTCGAATGGTCGTACGATACCACTGGCCGGCAGAACAGAGCACATGATACTGCATTGCTGCTGCTTGCACAGCCTTCGTTTTGTCATAGCTAGCATCAGTGCTGCTGATCAAAAGTACTACTATCGGGGTTTAAAGTCTGAAACTGGGGAAAAAGAAGGCCCCTCGCGTCCTCCTCGCGTCGCCCCATCCAGGCGACCGGGGAGGCGAAACCCTAGCCGCCCCGCCCCGCCGCCACCCCACACTCCCTCATCCCCTCCCTCGCCGTCCCCGGAGGCGGTCGCCGGCAAAGGCCGCGCGCCGCCGGTGAAGGGGCGACAGGGATCTGCTGCCCTGCGGCCGTGCTGCTGCTTCTGGAGGAAGATGCGGCGGCGCCGGTCCTTCCGTCCTCGTGCGGCGGTGACTACGCCCACGTCGCGCCGCCTCGCGCTGTGGGCTCTGGGCGCCGGGGCGGCTCCGGTCTCGGTCGTGCGGGCGGCGAGGTCGCGGCGAGGGGCGCAGCTCGCGGAGCTCTCCGTCGACTCCCGCCTGCGTTGGCGGCCACCGCAGGCTTCAGCCCGCTGGGCCCGATCTGGGCTCGAATGGGCCTGGCGCTCCAACGACGTCCTCTCCTGGTGCTCGTTCCGCCATTCGGCAGCCGTTGCAGTCGCGCGCGTGGGGCGCGCCGGCACGTGCTGCAAGGCTGCTGTCGAGGTCCATGGTGGATCTCGGCCCCGGGCAGCGCTTCTCTGCCCTGCCGGCATGGTGCTCGGTAGGTGCGTGGTTCGTGTTGCGTCCGGCGGCCTTGGTGGAGCTGGCGCCGTGTTGATGTCTGAGGCCGCTTGTATTCTCGACGAGGTGTCGTTGACTGTGGTGGTTGTTGGTGTTGATCGTCTGCCGTCTCTGTAGTTGTGCTCTTGCTCCGGGTGAAAACCCGGCATCGACTCTGTCGTTGCCGACGGCAGCGGCGGCTTCGGACGCCGTTTCCTCGCTGGAGGTGTCGTTGTGGAGCTCTAGTACCTACAGTTTGGCCTCCGGGTGAAAACCTTTGATCCCGCTTGCCGGGGCGGATGACGGTGTTGTGTCGACAACACATTCTCCCTGGAGACGTCGTCTTGGAGACCAAAATTGATGGCTTCTGTTGCTGCGTGTGGTGATGGTGCTGCGTCTGGTGGTGTTGGTGCGGCCAGCTTGGGGCCGACGGCGGTAATTTCTCGCTTTGGTTGGCCTTCGCGTGGTCTCGACCACATGGATGTGCTTGCCCTTGAGCCTCAAGTGGTTGCTGTTGCGGTGTGGGAGCTTCGCGCTCTTGGTGGCGTCTCGGCTCACCTTTGCTCTTCGACGAAGCAATGTATGTCTCCCCCACCTGTTTTTGCCTCGATCTCCGTGGCGGAGCTCCCTATCTAGGGTCGTGCTAGGTGCTAGGCTTGACACTCCGATGATGATGGTGGTGCTCCTGAGTTGTGCCGGGGGTTCGAGTCGCATGCCGGTGCGGTGCGTGAGGCAATGATTGCAGAGTCTTGGCATTGTGATCCTTCGACTACACCCCTCACCTCTTATGTCTCTTGGTGGCTCTTGATGTTCCCTCTTCTAGTTGTATTTTTTCATGTATTTTCATTGTTTTCTCTTCCCTGTATCCCCTGTACAATTGCTATTCTGTTGTAAGAACATAGCCGCCAGGCTCTTTCGATGAATGAAACAAGCGGTGGGGATTTATTCCCCCCCCCCCCCTCAATCTCGAAAAAAAAGTACTACTATCCATTTTACCAAAGAAACCTTGAGAGCAGATACGACGGCTGCAAACCCCAGCAGCAACCCCTCCTCTCTATCATATATGGCACACAGACAATAGGGATTGTTTTGTACACTTCTAGACCCTCCTCTCTATCATATATGGCACACAGATCTACCGCATGGAAACACCATAGGAAGAAGGCTTGCTACACGACAATCTACTGCACAATGAAAGACCCTACCGCACAGGCTCAATCCATGGACGCAAAAAGGAAGAACACAGAAGCTAGATACGGATTGAAGGATTCGTGTACATACCTTTCGCCGCCATCGCCGGCCGGCGACGATAACCAAAGGAAAAAAACAAATCGATCGCCACTGAAAGAGACCAGACAGCAGGAGCTTTCGAAGAAGCAGATCTGAGAGATCGGGCAGAAGCAGTGGGGAAGAAGGAGTAGATCACAGAAATCGCGAAGAACAACAGATGAAGAGAAAGGGAAAAAAGGCAACATCCCTTCTATCGCCAGGAGCCCAGGAGCGCAGAATCCCGTCTTCGCCTCGCCGCTGAAGAAACAGTAAAGCAACGCTGTGCGGAAGAAGTGGGCCGGCCCAGAAACCCCTTGGGATGGAACTCTTCAGGCGGCGCGCGCGTTAAGGGGCGCCAATGGGCGGCCTATAGGGTTCGCCGGCACGCCGACTCTCGAATCCCGATCATGTCGCCACTTCGATATTTCAGCTCTCTCGTCGTGAGGAGGCTCTGCTCACGCCGTATCTGCGGTCAAGCCTTACGATTCAGGCTGCAAGCGGGACGCACCGCGAGCAGCCGCGCGTACGCCGCATACGCCGTTCAGCTTAGGCGGTATGCCGCGTATAGCCGCGTATGAGACGCGTTTGTTCGCGGCGCTGCACGCGCCGCATAGGCCGATCGTTAGCTCGCTAGCTAGCTCGTTCCCTTGCTATGCTAGCTCGCTGGCGCCGCGTTGCGTACGATATCACAATGTAAAGTTGAAACTGCTAGCTCTGTACAGGTTTATAATCATTCAAGCGAGTCGATTAGTACTACAGAAAGGAAACCAGCAATAATTCCGACTTTTTAAATATTACAAGAACATCAGTACAACGAAAACAGTGACCAAATGATCCAAACAATCACTCAAACAATAGATGAGCCAATAACACATCAGATGTAACAGCCCAAAGTTGTGAAACTCAAAACCCGAGTAAAATTTTCGCTTTTGCATATCATGCATGCATCGTGGCATCTTTTGCTCAATTGTCCATGTTGAAACCAATACTTGGAGAACAAATGACAACAAAGGGGATCAAGAACACTAGTTGATCCCAAACATCTCAAACACAAATGAGTTGGTTGTGAATAAACCAACTCAACAAAAACTTCCAGTTTTGGCAAGGAAGTTCCAAGGGCTCAAAATAATATCTTGCCCTTGATTCAAAATTTCTAAAGTAATAACATTTGGAATTTGAGGAAATGCTCTATGTTAAGGCTATGAACAAATGTTGCCAAAACATTTTATTTGGAGGTACCAAAAATCTGGAGCTACTAAATGATAAGGGGAACATCTCCAAATTATTTCATAATTTCTGGAAGGGTTTAAGTCGCTCAGTTAATTCAAATCCAGTGCTGAAAGAAATTCCCAGAACTGAAAAGGACTGATCTGCGAGGAATCCAAAGGTTCCAGGGGCCTGTTTGCAAAATCCTCATCCCCTTCGCTGTAGCGACCGAGGGATCGGTGCTCGACCGCACCAGCGAGCGCGCCGTGCACGCCGCGCCTCGCCTGGCTTCTCTGCCCTCACTGCAAGGAGACGAGCTCACTCCCACCTGCTGTTCCCATTCCCCACCTGCTCCTCTCCCGTGCCCCACCTTTTTCTCCCCCCCCCGGGCCGCCATGGCCGCCGCCACCACCGTGCTCGCCGCCGGCGTTTGAGGAGCTCCCGAGCAGATCGACGACCACCCCCAGCTTCGCCGTGGTCCGCTCCATCACCACGCCGGAAGAATCGGGCTGCCTCGCCGCAGTTTCGCCGCGCCGTGCGCGTCTTCCCTGCGGCCGTCCGCGTTCCGCCGCCCGCATTCTTCGCCGCCACGCCATCCCCTGCGTCCCCGCTGCCCGCACGTGCTCGAGGGTGAGCTTCCCGCGCCAATGCCTCTCTTCTCTCTCCCCCTCCCTCGCTGGACCGTGCTCCACCGTCGTCGCCGTTCTGCCGCCGTCGCCGTCTTCGTTCTGTCGCCCAGCACGCGCTGGCCCGGCCGTGGAAACGGTAAGGCCGGGCTGGAGGCCGTTGTCCTCGGGCCGTTAACCGGCCTTGGGCCCGGCCTAAGCTGGGCTGAGAGCCGGGATTCTCTGCCACCTGCCCGGCCTCTGAGCCGGCCCAACCGGCCACACGGCCGGTCCCCTCTGTTAGCAGGACGGCCTGCCAGCCGGCCCAGACCGGGCTGGAGGCCGGGATAACTGTTTTTTTTTTGTTGTTTCTTTTTCTAATTCCTCTCCTTTTGCGCAAGCTTCCGGCTTCCCCTCGCGCGTTATGGACATTCGATTCGAGGATTCGATTACTCCACCCCTCTCTCCCCGAATCCGAGTAATTAATCCTTGATAGTTGTTGGAAATAAATTAATTTAAAAGTAAACAATTAAAAAGAGGATCTTCTAAAATTAATAACTTTTTATCTGGACTTCAGAAAATTGCGTGCCTTATACCAAAATGTTCAGAAAAATATGAATCACCCGAATCATCATCATCATGCATAATTGATCACAACTACAATAATGTACCTTTAGTAGCACTAGAATCACTAAGTTTTAGATATGGGGTTATTCCAAATAATGCAAATAATATAATGGGGACCCCATTTAACTTGTTGGTCATGTTAAAAGCTTTTAGGGTGCATTTAAAAATGTCATGCCATCATGTTTGCGCATTGCATTTGTTGGACATGTGTGGTGATTGATTTGTGGCTTCTATGTTTTGTGCCTCGATAGATCAAGCAGCCGGGGTTACTCCACAATACCCGAAGAGCCGTACTACCAGCACCTTGATCAAGGCAAGCGTAATCCCCCCTCTGAGCATATCTTATCCTATGTTTCCGCAAATATTTTCTCCACTATAATATTGCATGCGGTTCCAAATGTCAATTTTATTGGATTAGAGTATCCTATAGTTGCATTAAGTTTCCGATGCCAATACCTGTTTTCCCTCCTATCATCCATAGGTTTGTATTGTTGGCCTGAGATACTTACTATGCTATGTTGATGCTTAGCCATGCTTAATTAATTGCATAGCTATACGATGGATGGTTCGTGTTGGAAACAGGTGTTGAGATGATGGTTGTTGGTGGAGGAAATTGTGGTGACGGATAATAAAATGCTTAAAGGTGGGGATGAGAGGCCACTGTGGTTGTGGTGTTTTGTCTCGTTCTCGCCGCCTAGGAGCGAGTTCTATACCTCTTGAACCAAGACTGAGCGTGCAACCATGCGTGAGGCCTATGCATTTGCAGGAACCCTCATAGACTAAATAACTCGAGCGGGGCTAGCCAGGGTCCTCTAGTTCGGGCTTCCATTTGCGCGTGCGTGATGATGGTGGGTTGAACTGAGATGAGGATGATGGTGTTAGGAAAATGAGTGGCCGTGGGGCGAGGTGTTGTGATCCTGGCTGTCCTGCCGCCACTGATGATCCTGGAGAGTTCTTAACGAGGGAGAAGTCGACACCGCTCCCACCCAGCCGTTCTCCAAGGAAGAGAGCTAAAAGCTAGGTAATGGGCCGGACGGTACGCATGGCAAACATTTGTACACCCCTGCAGGGTTAAATCTTTTCAAAAAGCCGTGTCCGCGGTTATGGACGAACTTGGGAAGTGAAGGTAAGATCATATAATAACTTTAACGGAATGATTAAAAACTGGGTACTAGAGGTACCACTCACAAATGCAAGGTGAGCTTCCTCGAGGGTGATTCGGGGAGGTGCCTTTGATGAACAGGTACAAGGGTTGATGTTGAGAAAGGTGATGAAAGAAAGAGTACTTCTTACCCCTTTTGAAAATACTCTGAATAGTCGATGCCATTGAGTTATGTTTTTCATAAATAAAATCAGCTTTATGCAAAACAGCCATAAAACCTTGAAAGCTTCATCGAGCTAAAGCTCTATATATAATCTTGCGAGTTCGTCGAACTCAACGTCGTTTGTTTTGTTTCAGAGGAGGACTTCACCGACCTCGAAGGTGGGTTCTTTGTGGACGTCGACGAGTAGTTGGTGGCTCTAGGTTAATAGTGCCAGAAACAATTGCTTGTACGTCACACGTCAGTTGGGAACCCCAAGAGGAAGGTATGATGAGTGCAGCAGTAAGTTTTCCCTCAGTATGAAACCAAGGTTTAATCGACCAGTAGGAAAACGAGGTTTGCTTCGAAGGTGTTGGTGAGGAGTGTAGTGCGGCGCAACACCAGGGATTCCGGTGCCAACGTGGAACCTGCACAACACAATCAAATTACTTTGCCCCAACTTAACAGTGAGGTTGTCAATCTCACCGGCTTGCTGAAAACAAAGGGTTAAACGTATCGAATGGAAATGATGTTTGTTTGCATAAAACAGTAGAGAACAATGATTGCAGTAGATTGTATTTCAGATGTAAAAGAATGGACCGGGGTCCACAGTTCACTAGTGGTGTCTCTCCAATAAGATAACTAACATGCTGGGTAAACAAATTACAGCTGGGCAATTGACAATTGATAAGTGCATATAACATGCATGTGTGAGCTGTGGTGTCTACTATGAGATTCATTTGGGCATTACGACAAAGTACATAGACCGCTATCCAGCATGCATCTATGCCTAAATAGTCCACTTTCCGGTTAACATCCGTACCCCTTCCAGTATTAAGTTGCAAGCAACAGACAATTGCATTAAGTAATGTGCGTAATGTAAACAATACATTCATCCTTGAATAAAGCATTGCTGTTTTACCCCTAGTGGCAACAACACATCTACAACCTTAGAACTTGCTGTCACTATCCCAGGTTAAATAGAGGTTGAACCCAACTATCATGCATAAATACCCCCTCTTGGAGTTACAAGTATTCACTGGCCAAGGCTTCAACAAGTAACGGAGAGCATGCAAGATCACAAATGACATAGACATGATAATATAATATTCAGCTCCACATAGGTATCAATATAAGTCAGATCCCAGCAAACACAACATGTAGCATTACAATAAGATGATCTTGATCATGATAGGCAGCTCACAAGATCTAAACATGATGGCACAAGTGGAGAAGACAACCATCTAGCTACTGCTATGGACCCATAGTCCAAGGATGAACTACTCACGCATCACTCCGGAGGCGGGCATGGCGATGTAGAGCCCTCCGGTGATGATTCCCCTCTCCGGCAGGGTGCCGGGAAGAGCTTCAGAACCCCCCGAGTTAGGGTTGACGACGGCGGCGGCAGCGAATATGTTCTGGATGAAAGGCTCGGTGTTTTAGGGTTTTCGCGTCTCGGGGAATAAATAGGCGAAGGGGCGATGTCGGCGGACCCCCGAGGGGCCCAAACCACCAGGCGCGGCTGGGCCCACTGCCGCGCCATGGTGGTTTGGCCACCTCGTGGCTCTCTTCGTCTCTCCTTCGGACTCCGTGTACGTGCTGGAAAAATAGGGACTGGCCTTTTGTTTCGTGCAATTCCGAGAATATTTCCAGAAGTAACTTTCTGAAACCAAAAACAGCAGAAAACAGGGAACTGGCACTGTGGCATCTTGTTAATAGGTTAGTCCCAGAAAATGCATAAAAGTGATACGAAGTGTATATAAAACATGTAGCAAATGGTATAATATAAGCATGGAACAGCAGAAATTATGGATACGTTGGAGACGTATCAAGCATCCCCAAGCTTAGTTCTACTCGTCCTCGAGTAGGTAAAACGATAACAACAAATAATTTCTGAGGAGACATGCTTTCACACAATCTTGATCAATATATTGCAAGGCTCATGTCATGAATGAAGTGACTCAAAGCAATGATCTATAGTTTGCTAACAAATAGATAAAGAGTAAACAATGAATCATATAAGCAAAAACTTTTCATGAATAGTACTTTCAAGACAAGCATCAAAAAGTTTTGCATAAGAGGTAACTCATAAAGCAATAGATTCAAAGTAAAAGGCATTGAAGCAACACAAAGGATGATTAAGTTTCAGCATTTGCTTTCAACTTGTAACATGTATATCTCATGGATAGTTGTCAACATAAAGCAATATAACAAGTGCAATAAGTAAATATGTAAGAATCAATGCACACAAAGTTGACACAAGTGTTTGCTTCTAAGATAGAAAGGAGTAGGTAAACTGACTCAACATAAAGTAAAAGATAGGCCCTTCGCAGAGGGAAGCAGGGATTAAATCATGTGCTAGAGCTTTTTAAGTTTTCGAAAGCATATAGAGAGCACAAAATAAGTATTTGAGAGGTGTTTGTTGTTGTCAACGAATGGTAGTGGGCACTCTAACCCCCTTGTCAACCAGACTTTCAAAGAGCGGCTCCCATGAAGGACGTTATTCTACCAGCAAGGTAGATCATCCCTCTTCTCTTTTGTTTACACATGTATTTTAGTTTCTTTATAGATGACACTCCTCCCAACCTTTTGCTTACACAAGCCATGGCTAACCGAATCCTCGGGTGCCTTCCAACATTCACATACCATGGAGGAGTGTCTATTGCAAAATTAAGTTGCTTACTGATAAATCAGGGCAAAACATGTGAAGAGAATTATTAATGAAAGTTGTAATTAATTGGGGCTGGGCACCCCGTTGCCAGCTCTTTTTGCAAATTATTGGATAAGCGGATGTATATGCCACTAGTCCAGGTGAAAGTCTGTCAGAAGTAAATGACAAGATTGAAAGATAAAACACCACATACTTCCTCATGAGCTATAAAACATTGACACAAATAAGGAGTAATAAAGTTTTGAATAGTTTAAAGGTAGCACATGAAATATTTACTTGGAATGGCAGGAAATACCACATAGTAGGTAGGTATGGTGGACACAAATGGCATGGGTTTTGGCTCAAGTTTTGGATGCACGAGAAGCATTCCCTCTCAGTACAGAGTTTAGGCTAGCAAGGTTGTTTGAAGCAAACACAAGTATAAACCGGTACAGCAAGAATCACATAAAAACATATTGCAAGTATTATAAGACTCTACACTGTCTTCCTTGTTGCTCAAACATTTTACCAGAAAATATCTAGACCTTAGAGAGAACAAATATGCATCCCAAGTCTCAACAAGCTCTACGGTAGTTCTCCACTACTAGGCTTTAACTACATGATGCAAGAGCTTAAACATGATCTACTTGAGAGCTCAAAACAATTGCAAAGCATCAAATCAAAACAAGACAATGATCTACAAGAATGCATATGTCTTTTCCAATACCAACTACTACATGTAGCATTTTCTTTCTTCCAAACAAACACCAATAATTTATTAAACATAAACTCTCCAAATGATAATATAATGCAGCAAGAGAGTATTTATAAACAAGTGCTAACAGCTCGAAGAGATGCATGAAAAACAGGAGCTAAAAGCACTGCAGTAGCTAGTTAAGAATACTCAACAAATATAAGTGAAGAACATGAGTATTCACATGAAAAAGCGGAGCGTGTCTCTCTCCCACACAAGGATTGCTAGGATCCGAATTTATTCAAACAAAAACAAAAATAAAAACACACAGACGCTCCAAGTAAAGCGCATAAGATGTGAAAGAATTAAAATATAGTTTCACTAGAGATGACCTGATAAGTTTGTTGATGAAGAAGGGGATGCCTTGGGCATCCCCAAGCTTAGACGCTTGAGTCTCTCTGAATATGGTTGGGATGAACCACGGGGGCATCCCCAAGCTTAGGCTTTTCACTCTTCTTGATCACATAATATCACCCTTCTCGCTTGATCCTTGAAAACTTCCTTCACACCAAACTCAAGACAGTTCTCATTAGAGGGTTAGTGCATAATCAAAAATTCTCATATTCTGTAATGATACAATCAATCCCAAAGCTTCTGGACATTAGCTACAGCCACCAATGCTTTGTGGAGCAAAGAAATCCACACAAACACAGTAAAAGAGCGAATGCAAAACAAAAGGCAGAATCTGTCAAAAACAGAACAGTCTGGAATGACGAATTTTTTCGAGGCACTTAAGTTGCTCAGATGGATCTGGCCTAAAATAATGAAAGTTGCGTACATATCTCAGGAATATGCGTGATTTTTCTCAGAATTTTTTGAATTTTCTACAGGGAGATAAGCTCAAATCCGTGACAGCTAAAAATCTGTCACTGCGCAGAAATCCAAATCTTGCATCAACTTTCAATATAGAACTTTACTTGGCACAACATTGCGATAAAATAAAGATACAAAGGAGTTGCTACAGAAGTAACAAAAATCCTTGACACATGGGTTATCTCCCACAAGTGCTTTTCTTTAATGCCTTTCAGCTAGGCTTTAGGATTTTAATGATGCTCGCATAAGAATAAGAGTTGAAAAACAAAGAGAGCATCAAGAGGCAAATATCAAAATCATCTGAGTCTAACCCACTTCCTATGCAGAGGAATATTGTAGTAAAACAAATCATTGAAGCATAAAGCAGCTAGCATAGGAAGATGCAACAAATCCAACTTTAAAACTTCCAACACAAAGAGAGGTATTTTAGTGACATGAAAACTTTTAAAACCATCTTTCCCTCTCTCATAATAATTTTCAATAGCATCATAAACAAACTCAACAACATAACTATCACATAAAGCATGCTTTTTATGATCTACAAACACATAACTTTTATCAAGCAAGATAGTGGGATCAAAAATTTCAAACCCACTTTTAGACATATTGAAACAAGTTGATTGATCACTCTCAATAGTAGAATTAATAATATTATCAAGCAACATAGGACCATCATCTAGAGCTTTATCATAAACATTTTCTAAGCAAACACTCTCATTACCATGCATTTCGAAATTAGGAATAAAAAGTGGATTATCATAAGACTTATCAAAATAGCATGGATTTTCATAAACAACATTGGGGGAAATATTTGGTACTTCTGTTATTTTTGCTTTCTCTTGAGTCAAGGAGCTTGTTACTTCAAATTTATCAAAAGGAGATATTTCAATAGAATCATGACATTCAACAATATAGCATTTTTCCTCCTTAGGTAGGCATGGAGGGCAATTAAATAGTGTAAGAGTTGAAGAGTTACTGTCATTAGAAGGTAGATCCTCCTTTTGTTCTTCACTCTCCTCCTCTTTTTCATCCAATGAGATCACAGTTTCAGCAATTTCCTCTTCCTCAGGTTCCTGCAAGGCACAAGTTTCATCTTTTTGAGGAAACATCCTCTCAAGATGTTCAGTAATGTAAGAATTATTATCCTTGTAGGTATCACAACAATATTTAAGTATGGCAATACATTCAGATTTATAAGGGGCATCAGTTTTATGTTCAAGATAAGAACTAATTTCAAGGGCACCCTTAAAAACAATAAACTCTTCAATTTGTTCAAGATTACCAAAATCATAGTTTCCTTTAGCATAGGCAGCCAAGGTTTCATTATCAGTATACTCACATTGGAAAGGGAGATGTTTGTGCCTTCTATAGCAAAGAGATTCATTAAAGCAGTAGGATTCATCATATGTAGAACACAAGTTCTTAGCAAAACCATTCAATCTTCTTATTTGTTCCCATAGATGTTTTCCTTTTGGAGAGAAGCGGTAATTCTTATAACGAGACCCAGTTTCATAGAGATAAGACATTGAAAACAACTAGTCATAATAGTAATTCGAAATAAAAAGGAACTAATTTTTTTGTGTTTTTGATAAAGAGAGCAAACAAGACTAAATAAAAATAAACTAAGCAAGACAAATAACAAAGTAAAGAGATTGGGTGTGAGAGACTCCCCTTGCAGAATCAATTCTGTTTTCCCCGGCAACGGCGCCAGAAAACGTTGCGTCGAAGGGGAAACAGAAATCTTCTGAATCCAAAGCAACTCGACTTCCCCGGCAACGGCGCCAGAAAACGTTGTTGGTGGCTCTAGGTTAATAGTGCCAGAAACAATTGCTTGTACGTCACACGTTAGTTGGGAACCCCAAGAGGAAGGTATGATGAGTGCAGCAGTAAGTTTTCCCTCAGTATGAAACCAAGGTTTAATCGGACCAGTAGGAAAACGAGGTTTGCTTCGAAGGTGTTGGTGGAGGAGTGTAGTGCGGCGCAACACCAGGGATTCCGGTGCCAACGTGGAACCTGCACAACACAATCAAACTACTTTGCCCCAACTTAACAGTGAGGTTGTCAATCTCACCGGCTTGCTGAAAACAAAGGGTTAAACGTATCGAATGGAAGATGATGTTTGTTTGCATAAAACAGTAGAGAACAATGATTGCAGTAGATTGTATTTCAGATGTAAAAGAATGGACCGGGGTCCACAGTTCACTAGTGGTGTCTCTCCAATAAGATAACTAACATGCTGGGTAAACAAATTACAGCTGGGCAATTGACAATTGATAAGTGCATATAACATGCATGTGTGAGCTGTGGTGTCTACTATGAGATTCATTTGGGCATTACGACAAAGTACATAGACCGCTATCCAGCATGCATCTATGCCTAAATAGTCCACTTTCCGGTTAACATCCGTACCCCTTCCAGTATTAAGTTGCAAGCAACAGACAATTGCATTAAGTAATGTGCGTAATGTAAACAATACATTCATCCTTGAATAAAGCATTGCTGTTTTACCCCTAGTGGCAACAACACATCTACAACCTTAGAACTTGCTGTCACTATCCCAGGTTAAATAGAGGTTGAACCCAACTATCATGCATAAATACCCCCTCTTGGAGTTACAAGTATTCACGTGGCCAAGGCTTCAACAAGTAACGGAGAACATGCAAGATCACAAATGACATAGACATGATAATATAATATTCAGCTTCACATAGGTATCAATATAAGTCAGATCCCAGCAAACACAACATGTAGCATTACAATAAGATGATCTTGATCATGATAGGCAGCTCACAAGATCTAAACATGATGGCACAAGTGGAGAAGACAACCATCTAGCTACTGCTATGGACCCATAGTCCAAGGATGAACTACTCACGCATCACTCCGGAGGCGGGCATGGCGATGTAGAGCCCTCCGGTGATGATTCCCCTCTCCGGCAGGGTGCCGGGAAGAGCTTCAGGAACCCCCCGAGTTAGGGTTGACGATGGCGGTGGCAGCGAATATGTTCTGGATGAAAGGCTCGGTGTTTTAGGGTTTTCTCGTCTCGGGGAATAAATAGGCGAAGGGGCGATGTCGGCGGACCCCCGAGGGGCCCAAACCACCTCCAGGCGCGGCTGGGCCACTCCCGCGCCACCTGGTGGTTTGGCCACCTCGTGGAACTTCTTCGTCTCTCCTTCGGACTCCGTGTACGTGCTGGAAAAATAGGGACCTGGCCTTTTGTTTCGTGCAATTCCGAGAATATTTCCAGAAATAACTTTCTGAAACCAAAAACAGCAGAAAACAGGGAACTGGCACTGTGGCATCTTGTTAATAGGTTAGTCACAGAAAATGCATAAAAGTGATACGAAGTGTATATAAAACATGTAGCAAATGGTATAATATAAGCATGGAACAGCAGAAATTATGGATACGGTGGAGACGTATCAGTAGTCTGGGGTTCCCAGGTGGCAGCTTGGGACATCCCGGATCAGCTGGCGCTGTGATGTTTATCTGTAGGCCTCTTAGGCCATATGTTGGATCTTGTTGTTTAGAACAACCTAATTTCGCTTCCGCTTGATGTAATGTTGGGTCTGTGACCTCTGGTTGTCATTTGCTATCTTTCTCTATTATAAGAGTTGAACTATATGATTTGTGTCGTAGAGTCTGTGATGTGCCAGTTGTTCCACAAGTCTTGATCTCTCTATTATGCATTGAGGGTTGTGCCTGTGTTAAGGCATCAATCGGGGTGTTGTGTTGCCGATGATCCATTCCGAGCAACGCCTGCCAAAGGTTTTGGCCGGGGATTGGTAAACCCGTAACCTCCGGTTGTATCGCTTAACCGGTGACACACAGCATCACTGTATAGCAGTCGGGTCGGGGCGCCACAAGTTGGTATCAGAGCAGTACTGCCTGTAGGAAACCCTTCTACTGGTCGATGTTGAGTCTAGTGTTTGTGAAAATATTTTAACCTAAAAATGAGTTGTGAAAACCATCTTAGGATTCTTTTTACTCCTTATCTGGTTACCCTCTAATCTCGGAGCAATCTTACCTCGATTTGAGTTAAAGGTTTTACTTCTCACTGTTACTTCAAAATGATTAGAAACGGGGTGGGTTCGACCTTTAGTGTTATGTGTCAGTTGCTCCCGCTGCGTTGCAATCCCAAATCAACTCAGATGTTTCTACCGAGTTAATCTTTGATCCTTTCTTTGGGTTTTAACCCACGGACTTGAACATAAGGTCCCGGATTGTGTCAACTAGAGTGTGTTAAGTTGTGATTTCTTAACTCTCACTAGTAGCACATGATGCTGATCTTTGACCCAAGTTCTATCTTGTTGTTTCCTTCTCGCAAAGTATTATCGTCCCTAGTCTGTGTACTTGTGTAGACGCTAATGCTATTGTTCGACCATTCGGAGAAAGATACTAACTGTGTCATTGTCAAATCTCCAGAATGGCTCGAGGAGGTCGTGGAGGCCGTGGTGGTCGCGGTAACCACAATGATGATGAGGATGATCTGCCGCCACCACCCTCGATGGCTGAGGTCTTGATGGCCATTGAGGAGAACCGTGGGCGCAATGAGCGCTTGCTTGAGCAGTTGGTGCAGCAGAATGCACGGAGGAACGAGTGCAACACTCTCACTGAGTTCCTGCGCTCCAGCCACCCACTTTGCTGATGCTAAGGAGCCACTGGAAGCTGATGATTGGCTTCGTGCTTTGGAGCGCAAGTTCTCCGCGCTTCATGTCCCATTGGCGGAGCAAGTCAACTTTGCCACCTATCTCTTGGTTGGTGCTGCTGGCTGTTGGTGGGAAAGCCATGTGGCTTTGTTTCCAGCCAACCATGTCTTCACCTGGGCTGATTTCCGCACTGCCTTCCGTGCGGAGTACATTCCCCAGCCATCATGGACTTGAAGAGGAGGGAGTTCCTGGATTTGCAACAGGGACGGATGGACCTCCGCACTTATGGTCGTGAGTTCAACCATCTCTCTCGTTACGCCCCAAGGGACGTGACCAATGATGCTGACAAGCAAGAGCTGTTCCGCAAGGGTCTGACTCCGCAGCTCGCTATGAGTTGCTTCCCTTCAGGTTCCAGACCTATCAGGAGCTGTTCAACCAGGCTTTCACTCTTGAGCAAGGAAGAAAGGAACTTGAAGCTTCCAAGAGGCCCGCACATGGGGACCACCAGAGTTCCTCGGGTTCTGAGAGCAAGAAGCGCAGGGTGTTTGTCCCTACAGCGCCGTACCTCGTGCTCCCTTCATGCCGAGGGCAGCAGGATATAGGCCACCTCCTCCGCGCCCCACTACTTCGACACTTGGGATAGGCGGAGTGGGTACCGTCCTATGCTACCTGCTCCACCTGGAGTCACTTGCTACACCTGTGGCCAGGCTGGCCACTACTCCAGGGAGTGCCCCCAGAAGGCACCTCTCGCGATAACTCCTGCACGAGCCCCTGCCACTCCAACTGGCAAGGCTGGACCTATGTGCGTGGTCGCCTGAACCACGTCTCTGCTGAAGAAGCTGAAGAGGACCCCGGCGTTCTTATGGGTGAGTTACGAATCAACGGCAATACAGCTACAGTTTTGTTTGACTCTGGAGCATCGCATTCATTCATATCCATAGCGTTTGCAAAAGACCACAAATACCGTTCGAGAAAATGAGCCGTCCCTTGGTGATCGCTACTCCTGGTTCCAAATGGCAAACCGATGGGGTTACTCCTGAGGTCCAGATTAATATAGGTTCCTTGTCTTTCCTTATGCCTTGGTAGCTCTGAAGTCCAAAGGCATTGATGTCATATGGGCATGAACTGGCTAGCAAATACCAGGCTAATCTCGACTGTGCCGCCAAGACCATTACTGTGACCGCTCCTTCCGGTGACATTGTGAAGTATTGGCCTGCAACATCAATACCTCCGTCCGCCATCGTACCCCGCTCACCTGAGATCCTCTTTGCTTTATGGAAGGCGAATCCCCTCCTGAAATCCAGGACATACACGTGGTGTGTGACTTCCCGGATGTGTTCCCGGAAGAATTGCCTGGCATGCCTCCTGACCGAAGTGTGGAGTTTGTCATAGATCTACTTCCCGGTACCGCTCCAATTTCCAAGAAGCCCTACCGTATGCCGGTGGAAGAGTTGGCTCTGTTGAAAGAGCAAATTGATCAGCTGTTAGCAAGGAGTTCATCCAGCCTAGCAGTTCACCTTGGGGTTGTCCGGTACTCTTTGTCAAGAAGAGGGATTCTACCGTGCCTCGTCTAGTCTCTGACTATCGACCGTTGAATGCGGTGACAATCAAGAACAAGTATCCTATTCCTCGCATCAATGATCTGTTGGATCAGTTAGCTGGTGCAACGGTATTCTCCAAGATGGATCTGAGGTCAGGCTACCATCAGATAAAAATCAGAAAGGAGGATATTCCAAAGACGGCATTTGTTACTCGTTATGGCTCATATGAGTATACCGTCATGTCCTTTGGTCTCACAAATGCCCGGCTACTTTCATGAGGCTCATGAACTCCATCTTCATGGATTATCTTGATAAGTTTGTCGTCATTTACATTGATGACATCCTCATCTATTCCAAAACCAATGAAGAGCATGAGGAACATCTTCGTTTGGTTCTGACAAGACTTCGAGAACACCGCCTCTATGCCAAGTTCTCCAAGTGTGAGTTTTGGTTGGATAATCTCATCTTCCTTGGTCATGTGATATCCGCGATGGTGTGGCTGTCATTCCTGACAAGATTCAGTCCATTTGGATTGGAAAACTCCAATGTCAGTCAAGGACATTCGAGCTTTCTCGGATTGGCGGGTTACTACCGCCGATTCATCGAAGGTTTCTCCAAGATAGCCAAGGCCCTGACTGACCTTCTCAAGAAGGATAAAAAGTTTGTATGGTCGGCCGAAGCTGAAGAGAGTTTCCAAACACTGAAAGCCAAGCTCACGTCCGCTCCTGTGCTTGTCCTGCCGGACACAGCAAGGATTTCGTCGTCTTCTGTGACGCCTCTCTACAAGGTTTGGGCTGTGTGCTAATGCAAGATGGCCATGTGGTGGCATATGCTTCTCGCCAACTTAAGCCGCATGAGCTCAATACCCAACTCATGATCTAGAACTTGCCGCGTGGTCTATGCTTTGAAGCAATGGAGACCATACTGTTTGGTAACCGTTGCGAGATCTTCTCGGATCACAAGAGTCTGAAGTACCTCTTCACCCAGCCGGATTTAAATCTCAGGCAAAGGCGTTGGTTGGAGTTAATCACGGACTATAATGTGAGTCTGAACTATCAACCCGGCAAAGCAAACGTCGTGGCTGACGCGCTAAGTCGGAAGTCCTATTGCAACAATCTGATGATTGAAAGCCCAACCTGCCCTTATGAAGAGTTCTCCGTTTGAACTAGAAATGTTCCTCCGGCTACCTTGCAAATCTGGAGATCAAATCTACTCTTGTGGACCAGATTAAGGATGCTCAAAGCGTGACAAGGGTATTCTAAAAATCAAGGAGAACATTGCTAGCGGGAAGGCCAAATGTTTTTCTGTCAATGAATCCGGAGTTGTTTATTTTGGTGACCGCTTGGTGTGCCAAAGAAACGAAAATTGAGGGAGTTGATCCTCCAAGAAGCTCATGAATCTCCTCTCTCTATTCATCCCGGTAGTACCAAGATGTACCAAGACCTTCGACCACAATTCTGGTGGACTCGGATGAAACGAGAAATTGCCAAGTATGTTGCTGAATGCGACACCTGTCGACGGGTAAAGGCTGAACATCAAAGGCCTGCCGGCACTCTTCACCCTATTGCTATTCCCGAGTGGAAATGGGATGAAATTGGTATGGATTTCATTACTGGTCTGCCGAAGTCTCCAAAGGGACATGATGCCATCTGGGTCATCATTGATCGACTATCAAAAGTGGCTCACTTCCTCCCAGTTCGTGTTGACATTACAGCTGCCAAGTTGGCAGACCTGTATGCTTCTCGGATTGTTGTCCTTCACGGCGTTCCCAAGAAGATAATTTCTGATCGTGGAAGCCTATTCACCTCCAAGTTTTGGACTAGTTTCCAAACTGCTATGGGAACTCGTCTTAACTTCAGCACCGCTTTCCATCCCCAAACTGATGGTCAGACCGAAAGAGTGAACCAAGTTCTGGAAGACATGCTTCGGGCATGTGTAATCTCTTCGGCAAGGATTGGGAAAAGTATCTCCCTTTCGCGGAATTCTCCTACAACAATAGCTATCAAGCTAGTCTGGGCATGGCTCCATTTGAGGCTCTATATGGAAGAAAATGCCGTACTCCTCTGAATTGGTCCGAGACCGGAGAGAGAGCACTCTTTGGTCCGGATTATCAATGAAGCTGAGGAGAAGGTGCGAATCATAAGAGAGAATCTGAAGATTGCTCAGTCTAGGCAGAAGAGCTACTATGATAAGCATCATCAGGAAATTCACTATGAAATTGGTGATAAAGCTTATCTCCGTGTCTCTCCCCTTCGTGGCGTTCGCCGCTTCGGAATCAAAGGGAAATTGGCACCTCGCTATGTTGGCCCTTTCACCGTTCTGGCTAAGCGAGGAGATCTTTCTTACAAGTTGGAGTTACCGTCCATCTTCCCAAATGTGCATGATGTGTTCATGTATCCCAACTTCGCCGGTGCTTCAAGGATCCTATCCATGGAGTCAATCATGAAGAACTAGATCTCCAGGAAGACCTCACTTATCGCGAGCATCCTATCCGTGTTCTGGATGAAGCCGAAAGAAAGACTCGTAACAAGACCACCAAGTTTCTGAAAATTCAGTGGTCTCATCATTCCGAGGAAGAAGCAACTTGGGAACGAGATCTAGTCTTCGTGAGGAGTATCCCGAATTCTTCTCGCAATCTTAGAATCTCGGGACGAGATTCCTGTAAGGGGGGTAGAATTGTAACAGCCCAAAGTTGTGAAACTCAAAACCGAGTAAAATTTTCGCTTTTGCATATCATGCATGCATCGTGGCATCTTTTGCTCAATTGTCCATGTTGAAACCAATACTTGGAGAACAAATGACAACAAAGGGGATCAAGAACACTAGTTGATCCCAAACATCTCAAACACAAATGAGTTGGTTGTGACTAAACCAACTCAACAAAAACTTCCAGTTTTGGCAAGGAAGTTCCAAGGGCTCAAAATAATATCTTGCCATTGATTCAAAATTTCTAAAGTAATAATATTTGGAATTTGAGGAAAATGCTCTATGTTAAGGCTATGAACAAATGTTGTCAAAAACATTTTATTTGGAGGTACCAAAAATTCTGGAGCTACTAAATGATAAGGGGAACATCTCCAAATTATTTCATAATTTCTGGAAGGGTTTAAGTCGCTCAGTTAATTCAAATCCAGTGCTGAAAGAAATTCCCAGAACTGAAAAGGACTGATCTGCGAGGAATTCAAAGGTTCCAGGGGCCTGTTTGCAAAATCCTCATCCCCTTCGCTGTAGCGACCGAAGGATCGGTGCTCGACCGCACCAGCGAGCGCGCCGTGCACGCCGCGCCTCGCCTGGCTTCTCTGCCCTCACTGCAAGGAGACGAGCTCACTCCCACCTGCTGTTCCCATTCCCCACCTGCTCCTCTCCCGTGCCCCACCTTTTTCTCCCCCCCCGGGCCGCCATGGCCGCCGCCACCACCGTGCTCGCCGCCGGCGTTTGAGGAGCTCCCGAGCAGATCGACGACCACCCCCAGCTTCGCCGTGGTCCGCTCCATCACCACGCCGGAAGAATCGGGCTGCCTCGCCGCAGTTTCGCCGCGCCGTGCGCGTCTTCCCTGCGGCCGTCCGCGGTTCCGCCGCCCGCATTCTTCGCCGCCACGCCATCCCCTGCGTCCCCGCTGCCCGCACGTGCTCGAGGGTGAGCTTCCCGCGCCAATGCCTCTCTTCTCTCTCCCCTCCCTCGCTGGACCGTGCTCCACCGTCGTCGCCGTTCTACCGCCGTCACCGTCTTCGTTCTGTCGCCCAACACGCGCTGGCCCGGCCGTGGAAACGGCAAGGCCGGGCTGGAGGCCGTTGTCCTTGGGCCGTTAACCGGCCTTGGGCCCGGCCTAAGCTGGGCTGAGAGCCGGGCTTCTCTGCCACCTGCCCGGCCTCTGAGCCGGCCCAACCGGCCACACGGCCGGTCCCCTCTGTTAGCAGGCCGGCCTGCCAGCCGGCCCAGACCGGGCTGGAGGCCGAGATAACTGTTTTTTTGTTGTTGTTTTTTTTCTAATTCCTCTCCCTTTTGCGCAAGCTTCCGGCTTCCCCCTCGCGCGTTAGGGACATTCGATTCGAGGATTCGATTACTCCACCCTCTCTCCCCCGAATCCGAGTAATTAATCCTTGATAGTTGTTGGAAATAAATTAATTTAAAAGTAAACAATTAAAAGAGGAACTTCTAAAATTAATAACTTTTTATCTGGACTTCAGAAAATTGCGTGCCTTATACCAAAATGTTCAGAAAAATATGAATCACCCCGAATCATCATCATGCATAATTGATCACAACTACAATAATGTACCTTTAGTAGCACTAGAATCACTAAGTTTTAGATATGGGGTTATTCCAAATAATGCAAATAATATAATGGGGACCCCATTTAACTTGTTGGTCATGTTAAAAGCTTTTAGGGTGCATTTAAAAATGTCATGCCATCATGTGTTTGCGCATTGCATTTGTTGGACATGTGTGGTGATTGATTTGTGGCTTCTATGTTTTGTGCCTCGATAGATCAAGCAGCCGGGGTTACTCCACAATACCCCGAAGAGCCGTACTACCAGCACCTTGATCAAGGCAAGCGTAATCCCCCTCTGAGCATATCTTATCCTATGTTTCCGCAAATATTTTCTCCACTATAATATTGCATGCGGTTCCAAATGTCAATTTTATTGGATTAGAGTATCCTATAGTTGCATTAAGTTTCCGATGCCAATACCTGTTTTCCCTCCTATCATCCATAGGTTTGTATTGTTGGCCTGAGATACTTACTATGCTATGTTGATGCTTAGCCATGCTTAATTAATTGCATAGCTATACGATGGATGGTTCGTGTTGGAAACAGGTGTTGAGATGATGGTTGTTGGTGGAGGAAATTGTGGTGACGGATAATAAAATGCTTAAAGGTGGGGATGAGAGGCCACTGTGGTTGTGGTGTTTTGTCTCGTTCTCGCCGCCTAGGAGCGAGTTCTATACCTCTTGAACCAAGACTGAGCGTGCAACCATGCGTGAGGCCTATGCATTTGCAGGAACCCTCATAGACTAAATAACTCGAGCGGGGCTAGCCAGGGTCCTCTAGTTCGGGCTTCCATTTGCGCGTGCGTGATGATGGTGGGTTGAACTGAGATGAGGATGGTGGTGTTAGGAAAATGAGTGGTCGTGGGGCGGGGTGTTGTGATCCTGGCTGTCCTGCCGCCACTGATGATCCTGGAGAGTCCTTAACGAGGGAGAAGTCGACACCGCTCCCACCCAGCCGGTTCTCCAAGGAAGAGAGCTAAAGCTAGGTAATGGGCCGGACGGTACGCGTGGCAAACATTTGTACACCCTGCAGGGTTAAATCTTTTCAAAAAGCCGTGTCCGCGGTTATGGACGAACTTGGAAGTGAAGGTAAGATCATATAATAAATTTAACGGAATGATTAAAAACTGGGTACTAGAGGTACCACTCACAAATGCAAGGTGAGCTTCCTCGAGGGTGATTCGGGGAGGTGCCTTTGATGAACAGGTACAAGGGTTGATGTTGAGAAAGGTGATGAAAGAAAGAGTACTTCTTACCCCTTTTGAAAATACTCTGAATAGTCGATGCCATTGAGTTATGTTTTTCATAAATAAAATCAGCTTTATGCAAAACAGCCATAAAACCTTGAAAGCTTCATCGAGCTAAAGCTCTATATATAATCTTGCGAGTTCGTCGAACTCAACGTCGTTTGTTTTGTTTCAGAGGAGGACTTCACCGACCTCGAAGGTGGGTTCGTTGTGGACGTCGACGAGTAGTCTGGGGTTCCCAGGTGGCAGCTTGGGACATCCCGGATCAGCTGGCGCTGTGATGTTTATCTGTAGGCCTCTTAGGCCATATGTTGGATCTTGTTGTTTAGAACAACCTATTTCGCTTCCGCTTGATGTAATGTTGGGTCTGTGACCTCTGGTTGTCATTTGCTATCTTTCTCTATTATAAGAGTTGAACTATATGATTTTTGTGTCGTCGAGTCTGTGATGTGCCAACTCCGCCTATGTTGTCTCAACATAGCCGGTCCCAAACCCGGATAAAGGAGGAGGGTTGTGATAGGCTTGGCAAGCCAACGGACAAAACCCAGCCACTCTATGGAGATGAAACCCAAAAGAACCTCGTTGGGGCGTAACCCTCTTAGCGACGCGCCATATCGGAACCCGGGTGTGGTGTCAAATGGGCAAGGGCCGGGCCGCCACCCCCTTGGTGGCGCGCCGTATCTTGATCTGGATACGGTGATAAGTGAGCAAGGATCGGGTCGTCGCATCCTTAGTGGCGCGCTGCATCGACGCCCGGGTGTAGTGAAAAATGAGCAAGGGTCTTCGCATTTGACTCGACGAGTGCGGAGGGTAAGGAAGTTAGCCGAGCCTAGGAGGATCCGCTTAGGTAGCTGGAACGTAGGGTCCCTGACGGGCAAGTTACGAGAGTTAGTTGATACGGCGATAAGGAGGCGTGTTGATGTCTTATGCGTCCAAGAGACCAAATGGAAGGGACAGAAGGCGAAGGAGGTGGAGGATACCGGCTTTAAGCTGTGGTACACGGGGACAACCTCAAACAAAAATGGGGTAGGCATCTTGATCAACAAGAGCCTCAAGGATGGAGTAGTGGACGTCAAGAGGCAAGGAGATCGGATTATCCTAGTCAAGCTGGTTGTTGGGGACTTAGTTCTCAATGTTATCAGCGCGTATGCCCCGCAAGTAGGCCACAACGAGAGCACCAAGAGAGAGTTCTGGGAAGGTCTCGAGGACTTGGTTAAGAGAGTACCTACTGGTGAGAAGCTCTTCATAGGAGGAGACCTCAATGGCCATGTGGGTATATCTAACACAGGTTTTGAAGGGGTGCATGGGGGCTTTGGCTATGGCATCAGGAACCAAGAAGGGGAGGATGTCTTAAGCTTCGCCCTAGCCTACGACATGGTCATAGCTAACACCCTCTTTAGAAAGAGAGAATCCCACCTAGTGACTTTCAGTAGTGGCCAACACTCTAGCCAGATTGATTTTGTCCTCTCTCGAAGAGAAGATAGACGCGCTTGCCTTGATTGTAAGGCGATACCTGGAGAGAGTGTTGTCCATCAACATAAGCTGGTGGTGGCTGACTTCCGTTTTTGGATTCGGGTCCAGCGGGATAAGCGCCCAAAAGTTGCTAGAACAAAGTGGTGGAAGTTAAAGGGAGAGGCAGCTCAAGCTTTTAAGGAGAGGGTTTTTAAGGAGGGCCCTTGGGAGGAAGGAGGCGATGCAAACAGTATGTGGATGAGGATGGCGACTTGCATTCGGAAGATTGCATCAGAGGAGTTTGGGGTGACCAGGGGAAGTAGAAGGGATGCTAAGGATACCTGGTGGTGGAACGTTGAGGTCCAGAAGGCTATTAAGGAGAAGAAGGACTGTTTCAGACGCCTATACCTGGACAGGAGCGCAACCAACATGGAGATATACAAGGGGGCAAAGAAGGCCGCAAAGCGAGCGGTGAGCGAGGCAAGGGGTCGGGCGTATGAGGACTCTACCAGCGTCTAAACACGAAGGAAGGCGAAAGAGACATCTATAAGATGGCGAAGACGAGAGAAAAGAAGACGAGGGATGTCAACCAAGTCAAATGCATAAAGGACGGAGCGGATCGACTCCTCGTGAAGGACGAAGAGATCAAGCGTAGATGGCGAGAGTACTTCGACGACCTGTTCAATGGAGAGAATGAGAGCTCTACCATTGAGCTAGACGATTCGTCCGATGATACCAGCTGACGCTTTGTGCGGCGTATCCAGGAGGCTGAGGTTAGGGAGACTTTGAAGAGGATGAAAGGAGGCAAGGCAATAGGCCCTGATGGTATCCCCATCGAGGTGTGGAGAGGCCTTGGAGACATAGCGATAGTATGGCTAACTAAACTTTTCAACCTCATTTTTCGGTCAAACAAGATGCCCGAAGAATGGAGGCGGAGTACATTAGTGCCAATCTTCAAGAACAAGGGGGATGTTCAAAGTTGCACTAATTACCGTGGAATCAAGTTGATGAGCCATACAATGAAGCTATGGGAGAGAGTCATTGAGCACCGTTTAAGAAGATTGACAAGCGTGACCAAAAATCAATTTGGTTTCATGCCTGGGAGGTCTACCATGGAAGCCATCTTCTTGGTACGACAACTTATGGAGAGATACAGGGAGAAGAAGAAGGATCTTCATATGGTGTTCATTGACTTGGAGAAGGCGTATGATAAGATACCACGGAATGTCATGTGGTGGGCCTTGGAGAAACACAAAGTCCCAACAAAGTACATTACCCTCATTAAGGATATGTATGATAATGTTGTGACAAGTGTTCGAACAAGTGATGGCGACACCGATGACTTTCCAATTAAAATAGGACTGCACCAGGGGTCAGCTTTGAGCCCTTATCTCTTTACTTTGGTGATGGATGAGGTCACAGGGGATATACAAGGAGATATCCCATGGTGTATGCTCTTTGCGGATGATGTGGTGCTAATTGACGATAGTCGGGCGGGGGTTAATAGAAAGTTAGAGCTGTGGAGGCGGACTCTAGAATCGAAAGGTTTTAGGCTTAGTAGAACCAAAACTGAGTACATGAGGTGCAGTTTCAGTACTACTAGGCACGAGGAGGAAGAGGTTAGGCTTGATGGACATGTGGTACCTGAGAAAGACACCTTCCGATATTTGGGGTCTATGCTCCAGAAGGATGGTGATATCGATGAAGATGTGAGTCATCGAATCAAACCTGGTTGGATGAAGTGGCGCCAAGCTTCTGGCGTCCTCTGTGATAGGAAAGTGCCACAAAAGGTAAAAGGCAAGTTCTATAGGACGGCGATTCGACCTGCGATGTTGTATGGCGCAGAATGTTGGCCGACCAAGAGACGACATATCCAACAGTTAGGTGTAGCGGAGATGCGCATGTTGAGATGGATATGTGGCCACACAAGAAGGACCGAGTTAGGAATGATGATATACGTGAGAGAGTTGGGGTAGCACCAATTGAAGAGAAGGTTGTCCAACACCGTCTAAGATGGTTTGGTCATATAGAACGTAGGCCTCCGGAAGCGCCATTGCATACCGGACGGATAAAGCGGGATGAGAATGTTAAGAGGGGTCGTGGTAGGCCAAACTTGACATGGGAGGAGTCTGTTAAGAGAGATCTGAAGGATTGGAATATCACCAAAGAACTAGCCATGGATAGGGCTGCGTGGAAGTTAGCTATCCATGTTCCAGAACCATGACCTGGTTTCGAGATCTTATGGGTTTCAACTCTAGCCTAGCCCAACTTGTTTGGGAAAAAAGGCATTGTTGTTGTTGTTGTTGTAGAGTCTGTGATGTGCCAGTTGTTCCACAAGTCTTGATCTCTCTATTATGCAGTGAGGGTTGTGCCTGTGTTAAGGCATCAATCGGGGTGTTGTGTTGCCGATGATCCATTCCGAGCAACACCTGCCAAAGGTTTTGGCCGGGGATTGGTAAACCCGTAACCTCCGGTTGTATCGCTTAACCGGTGACACACAGCATCATTGTATAGTAGTCGGGTCGGGACGCCACATCAGAGCAGTGTTTTTCTCATCGAAGCAATGTAATTATTGTAAGTAATCACCGGCGCTACTACTGATAACCTATTTTGACGTATCGAAGTGTTTTTGTCAAGCAAACTCAGGATCAACACTGAATAAATAAATGAGCCTCTGCAAGCATCTGATCTGTTTCATCTTCAGAGTCCTCAACTTGTGCCTCCATCGTCTCTTGTTCCCAACCATTGAATAAATAAATGACAGGCAACTAGGGTTAGTATCCAAGAAGTGCATTAAATATATTCAGAAGTATGCACTGAATACACAGAGGATAAAATGGAAGAAGGGGATTGCAAGATATACAAAGTTACAAACCTGTGGTCTTGTCTCTAAACTGGTGCAGAGTCTACAATACATCCCCTTATCCTCTCAATTATATCAGCCCTTGATTGTCGATTCTCAAGCACCGCACCATAACTGAAAAGAAATTAAAATCAGTATACTTATTACATAGTAAATTTAAAGCCGCCACCTCTTCAATTTCTGCAGCATTGGATTGCATTATTATAAACAGAAAAATCACGAGTACAGCTGTTGTCACCTCCTCTTCAATTTCTGCAGCATTAAGAAAGTTGAACATGAAAGTTGCTTCTTCAAGATGAAAGCCTTTCATTCTTCCTAGCGTCTGAAAGTGGAAGACATTTTTTATTAGCCACAAGAAAATATTATATGAGCCAATCGAAAAAACTTAAGTGAAAAAATGCATACCGGCTGCCTTAAACCAATCCTCTCAAACAACCTACGGTGACAAACCAAACTACAAGTTCAGTTTGCAACTAACACAAGGAATGCAGCAAAGGAACTTATCATACAGAGTGACATAATCCCCATTACACAGGGAATGGAGCACATTCGGTCATCCCCAATACTACAAGAAAATGTTCAGGTACCTTGATGATTTTGGGGATGAGGGAGCTGCCGTTGGACTTCGTGCGCTTCCCGCCGCCGGCGTCTGTGCGTATCTTGGGATCACCGCCACCGTCTGTGCGTGTCTGTGGTTCGCCGCCATCGATTTCTTGGTCGACCACCCTCCCCACGCCGTCCGTCCCATGATGTCATACATCAATTTAAATGCAGTGAAATTCCTGGAATCGATGGATGCTCAACAGTTCCAAACAAACAACAGAATGCAGTGAGACAATCAGACAAACGAACAGAGGTCTATAATTTAAATGCTCAGTACGTTTGGAGTCCAACACATAACAAATAACCAAGTGAATGACTCTTTTTTTTTTTTTGAAGTATCCAAGTGAATGACTCTTGAAGCCTTCTCCAGAATCTCAGTACGTTTGGAGTCCAACACAGCAATCTGGCCAGCACGGAGAAACACTTTTGTCCTGCCAAGCTGAAGAATATATAATCAGACTTAAAGGATTCCCCTTACTGCTACTACCATGAACATCAGCTAGGCAAACTCTAAATGCACTATAATCTGTTCAAAATGACTTCCATAACCTACAGCGAGCTGTCCATGAGGTAACGAACAGTAGCACCACTAAGGATAAACTGAACATCAGCTAGGCAAACAGACCAAGCCTATGGTGTTACAACATCATCATCAATTCATAAAGACAGGCATTTTGCTCAAGAGAACACGAAAGCTAGTTGATCAGGTAACATCATCATCAAGTGTTATTAGATAGAACCTCGAGAGCTAGTTGCACAATTCTACACTAGCTTCAGTTTTATCTACAAATCAAAACAAGTAAACAAATTGCCTTAGAATATCCAATCGAACACATGTGCAGGTAAACAAGAAGAATTACATGCTAACAATATAGAAAGAAATAACAAAAGCATTGGATTGCATCATTATAAGCAGAAATCATGAGTACAGCTTAAGGACAAGTTCATCACAAGCATTGGCCACAGCCGAACATGCATATCATCCACGTGTGAAAATTTAGTTTTAACTAGCTATGATGTAGGTGACACTCTTATAACAAATACATAGTTTTAACTAGCCTGATCATTTAGTTGATTCCTCAATTGTATCAATATGCATCTAGTAACTGAAGAAGCTACAGACTAGTATCCCTCGCTGGTACTCTTCCTAGTAACTGAAGAAGCTACAGACTAGTATTCCTCGTTGCTACTCTTCGCTGGTACGAATCTTCTTAAGCGCAACAATTAAATTGTTCCTCGCCAAACAACCATGTATCCTACGGAAGCAGAGTGAGAAATTCAGAGAAGTTGGGGATCAGGCACGGTGGCACCTTGATGATTGTTGGACCGTTGTGCTTCTTGCGCTTATATTGGCTCACTGTTCTTGGACAGCGGCGTCTGCGGCCGCTTCCCGCCGGCGGCGTCTCTGGGCATCGTGGTATCACCGCCGCCGTCCATGCGCGCCATCGATCTCTTGCCCTCCCACCCTCCGCACGCCGTCCGTGCCATGCTGTGGACTGTGGTTCGCCGCCATCGAACCCTAGCTTGCCGGCATAGCCTGCGGCTGCCCGTCACCGGCCTTGGGGGATGTTGAATCGAGGGAGGGAATCGAGGGAGAGGCCCCCGGATCCGGAGGAGGAAGGGCCGCCATGGCTGTTGGCGGCGCCCAGCGGCCGGCGCCCGGAGCCGAAGGAGAAGACGCGCGGCGCTCGCCTGCCCCTACTGAGCCTCTCGCGCGCCGATGCGGCATCTGCGGGACGGCCCGCATACGCCGCATTGTTTTTTCCCAGTTCCGCGGATTTCGCCTCTGTTCGTAAATGGGCTGAAATTAGCGGCGCCGCGGACGGCCCAATACCGCTTGCACCCTGACTTACGATCCCCGCACCAGTCTGTGCGTTCTCCCTCTCCCTCTATCTTCCTCTCTGCGTGTGATTAATGTATCATCTCTGGTGCAGAGGACACTTGCTCACGCTGCGGGTGGATTTGGCTTCCCTGGCAGGTAGTTTACCCACATTCAGCTTTGTATGTAGATTGGCAATTTGAATTTGGTGTTTGATCTATCCCCAAATCCTATGGACCATAGGTCCCTTGTAAACAACACATATTTTCGTTCAACAACAAATTAGACCGCTTCAAGTCCAACGTGGAAATACCAGTAAAATTCGATCGGATGTGCATCGTTCATAGTCCATAACGAAGTCTAGTTCCTTTCTACCGAGTAGAACCCACCTTTGTTTTCAGCATCGAATTTGTTTTAGACCTGTGCTGACACTACAAAAAGACCAAAACATAGGAACCAAACGGGTTCTTACCTGAACTCTTGAGGCACAAACGAAACGACAATAAATGGCAGTAGAAGTACAAGCATCGATCACTTGCACATATGCTCTAGTTTTAAAGATATTCATTTCGGCACAAGGAGCAAAGCCATGAAACCCAAATCTAGCTGCAAACAGACAACACTGTAGTTATAACAGGACAATATCGTACATTCGTAATTAAGCGCAAGTAATAGGTGATGCTTTTGTAGCTGCGGCAGTTGTGGTATTAATTGTGGTCGTTTACTGTTTTGTGCTTGCCTATTAACTCTAAGTGACATTTGGTTTCTATGGCCATGTGGATCGACAATTAGTATTCAAAATGAGCAAACCTAAGCCTAAGAGTAAGATGGATATAAGTTGACTGCTGGGTCTTGAAAAACTTGTCAATCTAGTTGTCTAAAATCAGATAAATTTTGCTTTATGAGTGCCATTAGTGCACCGAGACTCCCTAAATTCTGTTGATTTGTCTTTTTTAATTTTGTTGCAGCTCTCTAGCCATACGCCAAAATAGAGCCATAGGAGCTTCTGCTGCTGTACATTCCTTTAAAAAAAGTTAGTTTTTAATGGTGCTGTCACAACTGTGTTAGGTAACAGGACTGATACTCTTGACACACTATGGTTTTAGTTGATCTGCTAGTTTGATTAGATTTGTTCAGAGCAGCATTGAAGTCGATTATTGGACTTAGTAAATCAAATGATTGAATAACATGATTTAGGAAATGGGAAGTTTGCTCAATCTCATTTAATTCTTGCCATATGGGCATAATAGTCAATTTTAGAGGCTTGGAAGAGACTAAGCGTAGTTGTGCTCTTTCTTTCCAGTTCAAGTTCTGACCCTTAGTATGCAGGTTGCCCAAGGGTGGTGAGTCTCATGGTAGTGCTGTGGCGATGGGTATCTTTTCTGTCTTGATGGGAGGAACGCTGTATTTCAAAGAAGATGCAGTCGAGCGAACAGGTGTGAAATTAATCTGCCTTAATTTGGATCTCCTGCCATGTTACTTTGTCATCCGACCATGAATCTTGTCTTGCTTGTAATCGCAGCTCGCAAGCCGATTCGTGAGGAGCCCCTAGAGGAGGAAACCATGGAGGAGAAAATCATGAAGAAGAGGTTCGAGGAATGGATGATCAAGTACGACCGCACGTACAAGGACAAGGAGGAGAAGGCGATGCGATACGAGCTATTCAAGCTCACGGCCCAGCAAGTCGACTGGAACAACGCAACAAGGGGCAGTGGATGCACCGTTGTAACAAACGACTTGGCTGACAGAACCAGGGAAGAGAAGTCTTGTAGAGGATGTCGTGGTCCATGAGTAGAACGGCGGTGGACGGCATCGATCCTTGATGATCGGTGGCAACTGTCAGCTGTTCTAGCTGTTCCTACCTGTTACTACTAATGGCAGTAACTTTATGAGTGTTGTGCTACATACGTATGTACGTCAAATTAACCTAGCACTCTGAATTCCCTCATTGGTGTTTATGAAGTCAAGACTGGAACACGCACTTTGCTGGCGGTCCAACAATAGGGGTGGTTATTTTTTTTATTTAAAAAAACAAAAAACAAAAAAAAACAATAGGGGTGGTTATCTTTATAACTGTTACGAATTTAGCTCTTAGTATATTCTGATTTTGGAACTTGTAGATATTTAAACTTTGGGCAATCTACACATGCTATGTCCCCCTGACAACACATGCTATGTTCAGGCCTACAACCAATTGCCGTGGACTGGTAGTGGATGGAATACATTTCTGAAACGAATCATACAATTTCTGAAACAGAATCCAAAACCGTGGATTGCAGCTTGTCTCATGTAAATATATTACTTTCTTACTAATATAGAGCAGTAGCAGCCTCTCCTAACCCTTATGGCAGCCACAACGTTGCGCCAAAAGTAGTTCCAAATTTGCCTTTTGCGTTTTGGAACTAGTTCCCTACATTGTGAGGCTAGGTCTAAAACCAGCAAAATTTGCTTTTTTTTCATCATCGATTTTTGTTAGATCTGTGCTGAAAGTACAAAAAGGCCAAAACATAAAACTAGGAACCAAGCGGGAGGGCTCTTACATGAACTCTTGAACACAAATGAAAATAAAATAAATTAGGAACCAAGCGGGTTCTTACATGAACCAGCATCACTTGCACATCTGCTCTAGTTCTACAGATATTCATTCCGGCAAAGGGAGCAAAGCCATGAAACCCAACACTGACCGTGCCAGTACTAACAGGACAATATCTGCTGGGTCTTGAAAAACTTCTGAATCTAGTTGTCTAAAATTAGATAAAATTTTCTTTAAGAGTGTCATTAGAGCACCGAGACTCCCTAAACTCTGTTGATTGGTATTCTTTAATTTTGTTGCAGGCTTGCAGCTCTCTAGCCCTAGGCCAAAATAGCCTAAGGTTGTAAATCTCATGTTAATATTTAACTTTCTTACTAATATAGAGCAGTAGGAGCCTCTCCCGCTGTACATTCCTAAAAAAAAGATAAAACGGTGCTTGCCAAACTCATTTAATTCTTGCCATATGAGTATGATAGTCAACTTAGTTTGGAAGAGACTATAGTGTAGTTGTGCTGTTACATTTCAGGGTAAGTTCTGATCCTTACTATGCAGCCTGGGTGAATCAGTTCGATATGTGACCATGGGTGCCTTTTCTGTCTTCGGGAGGAATTATGTATTTCAAAGGAGATGAAGTGGAGCAAACAGGTGTGAAATTAATCTGCCTTTAATTTTTATTTCCAGCTGCCTTGTTACTTTGTCATCCGACCATGAATCTTGTCTTGATCGTAATCGCAGCTTGCAAGCCAATTCGTGAGGAGTTCCTGTGGGAGGAGACCATGGAGGAGAAAGTCATGAAGAAGAGGTTCGAGAAGTGGATGATCAAGTACGGCCGCACGTACAAGGACAAGGAGGAGAAGGCGACACGGTACGAGCTATTCAAGCGCTCGGCTCAGCGAGTCGACTGGAACAACGCAACAAGGGGACTGGAACAACGCAACAAGGGGTGTTGGATGCATCTTTGAAACAAACGACTTCGCTGACAGAACCAGGCAAGAGCTCAAGTCTTGTGGAGGATGGCGTGGTCCATGAGTAGAAAGGCGGTGGACGACATCAATCCTTGATGATCTGTGGCAACTTTTTTTTAGAAATGGGAGAAAAGACCCAGCCTTTGCATCGTGATGATGCACATGGCTTTTATATTAAAATTAGTTCAAAAAGTATCCATGTAGCAAAGTACGAAGCCAAATTATTACAATCACGGATCAGCAAAAGTGGAAACATGTATGAGCCACCTAAAAAAGCTCAACTCTAAAAAAAAGCTCAACTCTAAAAGACTACACATTTTGAAATCTTCTAGTATGCAGCCGGCCACCGCGGGACAAAGTGTTTTTTTGAATGTTAGCAGGATCACTGCTAAATTCATTGAACAGATAGAAGGTTGGTCCAGTTTATGAGAGAAACCGGACCCAAAAACCATATAAACACCCACACCACCACGGGACAAAGTAGCCCATGCCACCGCCAGCACACGGTTGCAGCCAGTAACCATAAGCGCCCGTTGGTCCTCCGGGAGAAGGAAAGATCACATGTGGATCCAATATAAAGCCTTGTGTACAACCTGCAAAAAAATGAGAAGCTCCGACCTTGTTAAAAACAACATCATTTCTGCAATTCCAAATAGCCCAAACAAAAGCACAAGTGCCAAGCGAATACGAGCTTTTTGTTTTCTTATCCACTCCATTTAGCCAATTGCTAAGCAAGTTATCAATACTTGTTGGAGGACATATATTAAAGGTGAAATGAATAAGTCTCCAAATATTTTTAGTAAAGGAACATGAAATAAACAAATGTTCCACCGTCTCCTCCGACTGACAAAAAACACATTGTTTACATACATTCCAACGTCTTTTTAAAAGATTATCTTTGGTTAACAGAACTTTCCTATGTAAAAACCACATACATTGTTTTATCTTCAAAGGAGCTTTCAATTTCCAAAGATACTTGTGCAAAAAGGGTGTATGACCATGCATGCAATCCAAATACATTGATTTAACAGAAAACTTCCCATTTGGAGTTAGGTTCCATATGAACTTATCTGTTTCATCCGTCAATTGGACACCCATTAGGCGTTCAACAAGTTGAAGCCAATCATTCCACTTATCTCCTCACAAAGGTCGTCTAAATTTGATATTTAAAGGATTATGTTGTAGCACATTTGCAACAAGAACATCTTTCCGCCTTGCAATGTTATACAACATAGGGTATTGTGTAGCTAGCGATTCAGTTCCCAACCAAGTGTCTTCCCAGAACCGAGTTCCTAACCCATCACCAAGTGTAAAGTATCCTCTTTTAAGAACTTGTCTTTGACCTTCATAATTCCCTTCCAAAAAGGCAAATCATGTGGTTTCACCTCTACTTGTGCCAAAGTCTTTGTTCCTAAATATTTATTTGATAACAGATCTTGCAAAACTCCCTCTTCATGAAGGATTTTGAACAACCATTTACTTAAGAGACATTTGTTTTTTATCTCTAGCACCTCAATACCCAAAACCCCTTGATCTTTCGGGCGGCACACTATATTCCACTTAGTGAGGATCTGTGGCAACTGTCTGTGGTTCTAGCTTGTTTCCCTACCTGTTACTAACGGCAGTAACTTTATAAGAGTTGTGTATTTAGCTCTGAATGTTCTCGGGTTTTGAAACTTGTAATTGTCACGGGATATTAAAACCTTGGATGATATTTACATGGTTTTTCCCTGACAACACAGCTCAACTGCTCGGGCGCGCATGTTCAGGCAGAGAAAAAAAAGAAACAACGTAACAGCACGGTTCCACTACCATGCAAGTTCACATTCAAATACCAGCCGCCTAAAATAAATTGCCACTGATTGGATTTGGTTTGCATACATTTCTGAAACAACATTGGAACTGCTCGCTGTCATACAAGCATCTGAAACCATAGATTGCAGCTTGTCCTCGGCAGTAGGGGTGGGCATAAAAACAGTATACTGAAACCGCATTCATTGAAAGAGATTTTTTTTGTGGTGGTCACTGAAACAGAATTAACCGGGACAAATTTTCTTGGGTAAAAATGATAAACCGAATTAGCCGAATTTGGTTTTGACCTTTGTTTAACTGAAATAGTATAAAAAATAACCGAGGCATAGCTGAGAGAGACCAGAATCCTCTCGTCCAGACATCCGGTCTAAGCCCACCGAGCAGTACTGCATGTCTCCTAGGACTTCATGCAAGTTCTCACTCGCACATCAATGGCGGTGGAGAGCGTCGTACAAACAACGGTGGATGAGGGGACCAGCAATCAGCGAGGACATCCAATGGCACTCAGATGTGGTACGGTTGTAGTTTTTTTTTAGGGAGGTGTGGTGGGGTGTAGTGAGCCGATAACGCGTGGACGTGGCCGGTCCAGGGCCGGGGTGGGCGGCCTGAGGGGAGCCTCTGCGCCCACCCAGCCCATCAGCCTGGCATTCCCTTCGTATATCAAGCCTAACCCTCGCGGGGATCTACAAAAAAGCACCACTGGGTCTAGGGTTTACCCGCTTCGCCTTCCGCACCCAGCTTGCGCTGCCGCTCGCCGCTGGCTCTCCCCTCAGCCTGGTGTCAATCGCAGGTAAGGAAGGAGGAGCGGCGATGTCGCACCGCAAGTTCGAGCTCCCGAGGCACGGTTCCCTCGGCTTCCTCCCCACGAAGCGCTGCTCCGGCTACCGAGCCTACCGTCCAAATAGTACGTAACTTGTGCTGCTATCCCTCATCGTCTCCTGCCGTACTGGCGTACGTGCTGTGTGGTTTCCAGTTTCCACACACTGTCTATCTCATCATGTTTCCAAGGCTTGATAGATTTGGCCTTATCTATAGTACGTATGTACTTTATGTAATTTCTGTCGTCATGTAATCTCGGTTTGATGATGCTAATTATAAGTTTATAACCAGCAGCTTATTATATGGATGTACAAAAAAATCTTCAAGCAGACACCGACTTTCAGGGCATGTTTAGAGGAACTGACAAAGTGAGAAAAAGATATGTACTCCCTCCGTTCCAAATTAATTGACTTCCATTTATTTAAATATGGACGTATCTATACTTGTAACATGTCTAGATACATCCACATGTGGTCAAATAGAAGTCAATTAATTTGGTACGGAGAGAGTAGCTTCTAATAAAGAGTCAATCAAGAGATTGCTTCGTGAAATTCGGCAAATTGCTGTCGACGGTCTTGCCTTCCTGCCACTGCAGAGATTACATCCAAAGGAAGAACAGTTCAATGTGCAATATACCGGCCCTACACTGCCTAAAACACCAAAGCAAAAGGTTGCTTTCCGGCTTGCACAGCTGGCCTCTACGGAGCTGGCCAGTTAACTAGTACACTACTGTCATTCAAATCTGGAGAAGTAAGTATAATTTTTTAAATTTCAAACAAATTCTAATACGCACTATATATATATATATATTATGTTGCTAACGATTACATTACAATATCTGTTTACAGGAACAAGAACGACATACTCACTATTCAGCAAGGCCATCACAACAAGTTTTATCACAAAACAGTGCCCTTGAAAGATTATTTAGTATATTTGAACTTTCATCATAGCAAAGAAGGCATTCAAAATGTTGATGTACGTCCACGGCGGCCAAATCATTTGTACACTGTGTAACAGCTACATTGGCTAAATGAAAGAGTACAAAGTATTTCCTAATGAAATTACTCACATAACTTTTTCTTGCCCCTCTTCTGGTGCAACAAACATTCTGACTATTGCCACGTTGCTCGACGAAAAGTCACTTTTGACTCTAAAGCATCAGTGATCCCTTATTTTAATATTTTAAAAATCTGATTTACAATTTTCTGAAAAATCTGAATCAAAAATCTGGATGTAGCCAATGGATAATGATGCATCCTACATGCATGCAAATCACAATGCTAAATTCTTTGTATTATGGGCTACAAAAAAATTATAAAATCTTGTATATTTTAGAGTTTTGAAAGTGTGTATACGCAGATCCACACATTTTTCATTTTTGTGTAGCTCATTATATAAAGTATTTTAAATTGAGATTTTGCGCGTTTGTGATATGCATTATTGACAACATGCACAATCTTGTTTTTTCAGATTTCAAAACTTGTGAATATGATTGTTTTAATTTATATGTTGGTAGTATGGGCAACACAACTTTCAAAATCGAGAGCATTGCAACACAACTTTCAAAATCGAGAATCATTGCACGATCATATTGCATTCTATTCAAAAGAATTTAAAAACCACTACATTACACTGACTCAGTAACGTAAAACAATATAAACCAAAGGAAACATACCTAAGTCCTTCCTTTTGACGACTTATTTTCTATCAATGTAACTACGTCTTTGAACCAAAAACAATATCTATATAATATGGACATACGTTAGCAAAAATATAACGGGAGACATTCATGATGTTAATTGTTCCTTTAATCTTAAAACTGCCATCCACCATAACAACAACACGAGTTAAACGGGCGTGAGGTCACCAAGTTGCACGAAATAACTGGTAGGTACCATTGTCGAGACTGAACTTTTGTTAACTGGTACCAAACACTCGCCGGCGCCGCCACCAAATGGTCGCCTGTGCAGTTCATACACTGCATAATACACAAACAGCAAATAACAAAATTTACAGGTTCCAAATTGATAACTCCATTGCCAAATTACTCAGATTCAGATATTACAATACCAAACACAACACTTAACAACTCACTCGTTCTTGATTCAGAGATGAAAGTACCAAAATGCAACAAACAACACTCTAACCATCAAGTTCTTGATTCATACTAAATATTACAGGCTTAAATTGGCACAAATTGCATTTGCAATGCACAGATCATGCAAACCCATTGGCTCCAGGACATGTTCCATCGATCTTGCCGCGCCAAGTCTTGGAGTGGTAGATGGGGCTCAGGTCTTCGCTTTTGTCAGGTAAGTACTTGGCTGGCAGGTTCTCACTAAGCAGATCACCACGATCGATAACATCTTTCACATGCACCAGCAGTTTCGGATGCGGGACCAAGGCAACGTTGTGCCTCCACCCACGTTCCCGCCGCCGACGGCCGAAGACGCGCTGTCGCCACTCATGCTACCACTACACTCGCCACTGCCAACCATTGTCTCTGATTTGGGACAAGAGAGATAGCTAGGGTTAGGGTTCTATCGATTTGGGAATGATTTGAGAACGACAGAGTGAGCATCGGGATTTAAGGCCGAGTCCCAGGGTGTTTTCTGCAAAAACTAACGGCCGACTTGACGCCCGCCGTGACAGAACAACCAACGTGTCGCTAAACTACAACTGGCTGAGCTGGTTTTGAGCTTTTTCATATTAGTAACCAATCTTTACATTTCGTGCAACTTGGTGACCTCCTGAGCGTTTAACTCTAACAACCTATATATTAGTAGCACCATTCCACATGGGGTCCTATTTGCCGACTTTAGCGACGCCGTACTCGAGCGCCGCACACATCACACATTCGCGGCGGGTAAGTTGGGTCGTGGCCCAATAGGTATTTCCACTTTTTTTGTCTTTTTTTCAATTCCAAACATTTTTCAAATCATAACTTTTTTAAATTCAGAATACTTTTAATCTGAACAATTTTTAATGGAAAGTTTTAAAAATTTCAACATTTTTTAAAGTACTTATGATTTTCAAAATTAAAACATTTTCAAATCTAAATACTTTTTAATATTAATATTTTTAAAATGTAGGCATTTTGAAAACCAAACATTTTCAAATCTGAACATTGTCAAAATCATAAAATGTAAAAATAAAAAATAAAACAGAAAAAAGAGAACGAATGGGCCGGGCCATTGCGACGCCACACATCCGCACCGGAAAAGGCGGCAAATATGTTTTCACGTTACACAAGTTCATTTCTGTTTTGTTAATAATATTTGAATAAGCGTATGTGTAGGTAACTCCTTATCATGTCCGTTGGTTCTCCTCTGGATTGGATTGTGTGACCTTCCTTTTTTTATCAAAGATCGGCGCAGCCTTATCCTTGCATGTAAATGCATCTTTCCTGCCACCATGTTGTGATGGTTCCTGATTTTGAGTTGAGAATTTGGAATCTAGAATATTTTATTCCTTATTCACACAATTGATTTCTTTCATTGATGTTTGTTGTGTTAAAATTAACCAACATCGTTTATTTATACAAAACTTTGTTACTTATTTATATTTTTTCTTTTAATATAGAATGTTAACTATTACAGTATTGTATAAACCGAACATAAATAACCATGTGGAATTGTAACTAAACATTAAGACACATATTAAATTTTATATCATTAACCACATGTCATTGCAATATACTTTACTATAAATAATATTTTGCGTGAAATTTGCTTGGCTTGGTTTCCTTATTCATACATTGCCTCTAAGAAAATAGCTTATAAAAATATTATAAGACAAATCACCAAGTGTCCACAAATTATTTGTGGAACTTAGATGAACGTATGGTGTATATGTGTGTGTGTGTGTTAAAATCTATTATATTATTATTATTAAATATTATGGCAAAAAGATCTTAAGTATATAATCTTACAATTTGTTGGTATCCTTTTATAGAGTGTATGCTTTCTTATCTTAGGTGTATGAAACTAAAAATATATAGAGTATACGATTATATATCTTATGCATACGTAAATGGGGAGTTCGAGAGTGTACAAGAGATTTGTCCTCATACCTTTGGCATTGCTTGTTTGTTTGTTTGTTCTTCTATGATTAAGTATGCATATTTGTCACTCTGATTTCAACAATCAACTCATAAGCACGTAATCCTTGTACTTGGTATCAAAATATAATCGCTAGTAGTAGACATTACATGACAACACAATCTATGATTTCAAGGTATATCATTTACTACTCTCTTTGTTCCCAATTAAGTGTTGTTGATTTAGTATAATTTTGTACTAAATCAGCGACACTTAATTTGGAATGGAGGGAGTATTTTGGTTTGATATGCAGTGTTCAAGGGCCTCTTTGGTTTACGTAATTCCAAAAAACGATGGATTAGAAAGAAAAAAATGTAGGATTGGATGTCACGACATGTTGTACAACAACAAACACATAGCCTCACACCTTTGTTATCCAACTTGAGAAATGGAGTCTTGCTGCATTAAGATGTTGGTTTGCATCATGTCTGAATTAGTGAAAATGATGAGGTGATTCAGTTTACAACATGATCATCTACATATCACTAAGGTTGAACTGAAGTAACATTATGCAGTGGAAAACTCCCTAATGACCTACAACAAGTGTCCAGCTAAACGATCGAAACGGCTACCAGCAAACGAGGCTGCTAGTCAGCAAATCAATTCTCATCTTATCATACGAAGCCTTCTCTTTCAGCTACTCCCTCCGTTCCAAATTAATTGACTTGGGTTTGTCCAAATACGGATGCATCTAGACACTAAACAAGTATAGATAAATCCGTATTTGGACAAACCCAAGTCAAATAATTTGGAACGGAGGGAGTACCATTTCAGTCACCCAGCGCCCACAGCGGCGAGTCGGCAAATTCGGCGTCCAACCCTTCGACCAGGTAATCCTCACTCTTGCTGTCAGGGTGGAATGCTAGTTTCTCATTGATGGGATCGACATCCCAATATCAACAAACCAGCAAACGAGGCTACTACAGTCATTCAGGCAGTCAGCAAACACTTCCTCTTGCGCAGCCCAAGAAACATCCCAATGTTGAGCGATCTCGGTGCTGCCACCGGCACTGTGTGCCGGGCAGCTGCTTGACTTCATGCTCACCGAGGACATGTCGATGCAGCGACCATCGGCTTCACTTCGCCCTCAGTAAAGACAGTACTTGATTTATGTTCATTGAAGACGGAGGCAGCAGCCTCCCTCGGATTCACTCCATGCTTATAAACACAGAAGCAATGACCATTGGCTTCAGTTCATGCTCCGTGGAAGCGGCGGTGAAAGGGGAACAAGACGCGGGATGGCAATGCATCCGTGCCACATCGGTGATGGTGAAGGAACATGGGAAGTTGACGATCACGGGGGGAGCCAAAGATGGCAATGCCAGCCGTATCGTAGATTGCGGTGTCGAATGTGCCCAACAGCCAAAGTTGCTTACCCGCGGTTGAGCTCGTGGATCTGCCTGAATTGTGCTGACGGACGTTCGTCCGGGCTTCGGGCAACCCTTTCGTCGAGGAGCGGCCACCGGAGTCCAGACCAGCAGCATGTTCGTCCTGCTCGTGCTGCACGCGACATGGGTACCTCAAATCTCGACGCAAACGGTGATAAACAAGGCCATGCCAACATTCTAGAAATGGCAACAGTTTTCAGAAATCTATTCTGTAGATGCCGGACTGGCAGAGTTCAGTTGATGAATACTTGAATGTTAGGAGTAAATGTATTTTGTACACACTGAACGAAAGAATCGCTCTGCACCATCTTCTCTGTGAAGCTAAAAATTCAGTAGACAATGGAAGCAATTTTCAGAAATCTAGATATTGCGACAAACACCCCAGAACTTACAAGTTCCAACCTGAATACTTTTCCCCAACTGTTGGAACCATTTGGATACTACAAAGACAGCCATCTCCAAATTTCCCTTTTTTAGGATCAATCTAGTACAAGTTTTCATGTAAAAACATAATCCCAGTTTTGTAGTGCGGAACATCTTGGCATTCTCCAATTTCAGTAGTCTAGCAATATCGCAAACAAAATTAAGCCAATAATGTCTGCCTGCAATCGAAACACAGGTTGCCTAAATCAAGAGTTCAATACACGTCGCACACAACAATAGCTCCGTTGCTCCACAGTTTATTTCCGACGCCCAAAATTCCGATGACTGAACAAATTGACGCCACATTAGAGCCCACGAAAACCCCAACACGAGAAGACGACCGATCCACACATAGTTTCCAGTTTGTGTATACATAAGCAACTGAGATCACATAATCATTACGTGGAAACTGCCAAGTTCCAGTTAGTGTACATAGAAGCAATGGAGACAAATAATTGTTCCACCAGTTTCATATCAGCATTGGATTGGTGAATTTTCATGCGACATAAGACAAGAATTAACCACAGGAAAGAAAACATTGGTCAGTCTTAAAATCACCATGTAAAAATTCATGCTGGCAGAGATGACTCAGGAACCAGCACATTATCTTGCTCCAGGAGACCATACCTTCAAATCGCTTTCTACTTGAAAATGCCAAACCCTGGACACACAAAAAACAGAAGCAAGCAGAGGCATACTCCCAACTCACAACATAAGTACCAAGGTTCTTTCTTCGATCATAAAAGCACTGAAGTAACAATAGGAGACAATTTTGTGCTGGTTAAGTTACATAATGCACGCAGCTAGGCAAGTATACTTGACAGAAAACATGTTGACATAGAGAGCAGGAGCAACAAGGTGCTGTAAGCAAGTAGGAGTACTATGACCAAGGCCCCCTTCTTTTCAGCTTATTTTTCAGATTCTTCCAGAAGCTACCCTCCATCAGCTTCTCTCATAATCTCGTTTTTTAAATTTGTTTAAACTTCTAAATTTGTCTTCCCAATACTTATTTAGAAATTTAAACAAATTTAAAAAACGAGATTCTAGGAGAAGCTGATGGAGGGTAGCTTCTGGGAGAATCTAGAAAATAAGCTGAAAAGAAGGGGGCCCAAATTGCTTACTGAACAGCAAAGATCAAACCGCCTGCCTTGAAAGGAGTGTGTCAGACAAAAGCATTCACTCAAAAGAACATGAGCAAGACCGAATCAAGCACACTCGAAAGAACATGCGCAATATCGAATACCTCATCATAGCAGATTAGCAGTACCATTCTTGCTTCTTAACAATGCAAACTGAAAGTGAAATTTACCTTGCTCCAGGAGAGCACATATTTCAACTCATTTCTAAGCAAAAAAGAAACACCCTGGAAACAAAAACCATCAGAAAACAAAGGCCCTGGCAGTACTACCAACACACATCCAAAGAACCAAGGTCCTTTATTCAATCCTAGCAGCACTGAAGTAACAATCAGACACAAAAATATGCTCATTAAGTGTTGTAATACAGGCAGCTGTGCAAATATGTCTGACAAAGCAAGTTCACACAAAGTGCAGGTGAAACCTGGTGAAGGATACAAGTTACGACCAAATTGCACAACTGGTAGCAGAGACTACATAAACAGCCTATGGAAGGTATCCAGAATAACATTTTAACACCTAAAAATGCTTCACGAGTTTCGACTAAATTACACAGTGAACAGCACAGATGAAACAAACAGCCTATGAAAGACACAAAAAATAGCAATTCAACAGCTTAAACTGCCTTCCCACAAAAAGCATGACCAAGAGTGGATCTCATCTTAACGGTGCCACATGTGCAACTTAACCATGCAAGATTAACGTAAATTTTGGTAGGCAGGGAGGAACAGTAATAAAGTTCTAATATCATAGATCAGCAATCCACAGTCGAGAACATTAACATGATGTTCAAGACATGATAATAAGCAAGCCCCAAACGATGATAGCGTAGGTGCTACTTCAACTATCCAAAGTACCAACAACAAGCAAACCAGGAGTCCTAAACATTCAGACATGCCCTGTAGAGAACGTGGGCTCCTCGTCTTCTCTTTGCATCTCAGGGGACGGAATTGGAATAATGCTCTCTTGGAGAAGGTGGTGAGTAAGCGTCATACAATATTGGCGCTTTCCAATCCTCACCATACCTAAGAACTTGCCATCAACGTCACACCGCAACACAAGTTTGTTATTAAACGTGATCAGCAGCTCACGCTCGTTGAGCACAACCATATCATCGAACCAATGCATGGAGAAATCTGCTGGTGTTTTCTTTTTCCTTTTGGAAGCAGTTGAATAAAGTTGGCGTGATGCCTCCAGCTTTGACATGTCAATCCGGTACTTGAAAGCCCAGATTTCAGCCTCGTAATCCTGCATCACCCAGACATTTATATCTGTTAAACCTGAAGTCGATGTGCCCCAGAAAGCAAGTGTTCCCTGCGTGCTGAGCAACTTCCTCACAAAGCCCGACTTGTAGGGGCTGCGCATGGACCGGAATGACTCGGCTTCTGTGTCGAACACAATAATGTCTCCGCCGTCTCCCATAGTGTCACTGGCAACACGACGACACCAATGCAGGCTGCCATTGTGGTGGACTGGTGACAAAAAGTGCAGCTCCTTCAGTAACTTGTGTTCCACGGAAGGCGATGAGAATGCTGGCATTGTTGACTGTGACGTGCCTCGGCTCGTTGGATCCCACTGTGAGGACATATAAGCTGCATTTAGAAAAGTCTTCTGACGATGAGACCCAGAGCACCCTGTACTCTCCTGTTGGATGGTGTCGGTAGAAACCGATTACTTTGTTGCGGATGTTTTCCCCAACTTGAGGCCACGGTAGGAGAGCCTCCTTGCAGATGACCGGGTTGCAGATGTAGTACCGGGATCCATCGTATCTAATGAAGAAGCCATGACAGCTAGTGCAAATGGCATGGAAATGGTGTCTCACGCCGGGGAGGAGGAAGGGCCAGAGCCTTTGATTGGATGCGCTAGCACCGGCATCGCAGAGGACGACGACACTGGCAGCCCGCCCCTGCCCGTTGATGATGGGGAGCAACGGCTGGCGGCGGTGGTGCTCAAGCATGAATTCAGAAGTGGAGGTGGCACTGCGCCACGACGTGCTGACGGCGCGGCAGCGGCCGACATCCTTGGACGGCAACCGGACGAGAACCATGTCGATGATCTCCCCGGGCAGGTCCTCGAGCAGTGTCGCGCCTCTCCTCTCCGGCATCGTGCTCCGCTCGCTGGGTCCAGTCAACTGAAACGAAGAGAAAAAATCCGGCACGGTTAAAGGCTTAAATCAAGAAGACAAGAAAGCAAACTGCACGAGGAAGGCGAACTGAGAAGAAGGCGTGGTGAAACTGACCACCTGCGTCGGAGAAGAAGGCGCTCCGTGGGATTAAGAGGAGCGGCGGAAAAGGTCTCGGCGTGAAGAGGGGAGCAGCTTGGTGGAGTGAGACGGGGACTGAGGCGACGATGGCTGGCCCAGGGCGGGGTCGTCCTCGGCCGCAACCAGGCGGTGAGAGGAGCTCGAACTGGAAGCCGCTACGCGAGGTCCGCGCTTGATCGGCAGGCCGGACGCGATGAGCAGCGGCGGCGACCTCGATTCGGAGGTCAGGATGCAGAGGCGAGCTGGATCCCCTTTCCGTTGAGGAGCGAGGAAAATTTAGGTCTTGCGGTGTGTTCAAACGGAATGGGGAATTTTCGATTAGAGAATGAATCGGCCGACTCTTTTCTACGTATTTTATTTTTGGACTTTGGTTTGACTCTTTAATTCTTTGGATTGGATGAGATCCATTGACCCCTAAAAAAATAGAGATTTTAATAACTAGTAAAGGCCCGTTTGGGAGCTCTGTATTTTTTAAGTATTCCAAGAATACGTTAGTTTTTTACACGTCCAAAAAAAAGAATATGTTGGTTTTCAGAAATATTGAAATATCAAATACTTTGATGTGTTTAGTTTTAGTTAAAAATGTAGTTTTATATACTTCAAGATCCAGCAAACTACACTAGTTTTGAAGTATATGAAAAAGGAGGGCTGGACCTCTTTTGTCAATACTGAAGTATTGGTTCGCTAGTCATAGAAATATTATGGTTTTCCAATACTTTGATTTTAAAAGTAATTCACTGCCAAACTAAGCTTAAATTTGTCATAAACTCATTTTTGAACTTTAGCCACTTATACTCGATACACCTTTGCCAATGTAGGACACTCACGTTTTAGGACAACAAGTTATTACGCACATGCAGTGCACTCTTTCACGCTGCAAACTGATGCACCACGTAAGTTACAAGCTTCCCATTATGATCTACAATCACAACAAAACCCTTTTCTCTTGAATCTCGCTCAAGCTGGTCCCGAATTCAAAACTGTATTTATCATGGTGTAATTTATCATTATTTTTGCATGAAATAATTGTATTAATTTAAGAGACAATTAAATATACAATCAATTGTACAATCGATAATTATACTCTCTCTGTTCACTAATATGAGCCACTTTAGTTTTTTCTTAATTCAAATATATCTAGACTTGTTTCTACATATATTCACTCATTTTAGCAAACAGTCATTCAAAATGTTGATGTCCACGGCGGCCAAATCATTTGTATACTGTGTAATAGCTACATTGGCTGCATGAAATAGTTATATGTATTCCCTAATGAAATTGCTCACATAACTTTTTCTTAACCACCTCTTCTGGTGCAGCAATCTGTATGCGCGGCGAACATTCTGTGATGTACTGAAAGAGATACGTAACCATGATTGTATCGAATTAATAGTTACAGCTAACATGTTTCCACGTAGTCACCAAAACCGTGAACATTTTGTAAGCAATTTTAAGAAAGCTAACACGTGCAGAAAGAGTTGAAACAGTAAAAAACAGGTGAACCACTAGAGCATATTAATATGGGCAAACCCTATTTGATGCTTACTGCGTCCGTTATCACTACTACGCGTACTCTAAGAAGCATTTGTGCTACAGCACATGGCGACATGATTGTGACTGAACTGAATAATAAGATGAATTTAGTGGAGACGAAGAAGACGGGACGTCGCAGGCGAGGCGAGGAAGGGACCTCACCGTAGTTGGCGACGACGTGGCGGCGCAGGTGGAGGTGAGGGAGTAACTTAACTCGGGGGTGGTGGGGTCGGGTGTGGGAGCTTGCCGGCAAGGAGCCCTAAGATTTTGGCTGGGGTTCACCGGAGTCGACGGGGCTAGGTTTAGAGGGAAGCCGAGGACGACAATTGATCGACGGTCACCGCGGCTCGAGCACGGCGGGGTGCCGACGAGGCGTGACAACGACGCCGAGCGTGGGTGGTGGGAGCATGCGGTTGCGGCCGGCGGTGGCAGCAGGGATTAATGGTGAACATGAAACAGAGGTGGAAACGAAGCCGTGCATCGGAGGTGGATACAAGGCGTGCTCTGTGGAGACGACGGAAGGGCTGCGCGTGTGGTGGGCTTCTAACATGACCTCTCCATTTATACTCCCTCCGTCCCGTATAAAGTGTCCGGAAGATTTCAACTTTTAGGATAGGTGACAATTTTTATGATCGCTGAGAGTACTTTTTTTATATATAGGGTGGCTGGGTATTTTGACTTGTGAGTTTTCGACCTAATTTTTCGTGTTGCCTTCGCCACTAGTGATTTGGGCTACCAGCAGGCTATCAAGGCCTTAAATTTTGCGGTTGGGCCACTTGATCCGGTGTGGTAAACCATGAGCTGCTGATAGCCTCCTGAGCGAGCAGGAGAGGACAGCGGAGCGCCGCCACACTCCAACATCTTCCCACGAGTTGAAGACCTCCACCCTCCACGGCTCCCACCGCCAAGCATAGAAGGATCGGGCAAGCATGTCGCCGGTTCGACTCTTGGGCTCTCTCCTCGCCTCCTCGCGCTACCGGACCTGCGGCCATGCCGCCCGGTCGGCGAGCCTCTTGTGCCACAGGTCTATCTCTCTCGACCAAACTGTTGCCTAGAAGTTGTTGCTGGATTTGGAATCTGGCATAATATGTTTGCATCCGATTTACTAGTTTGTTCGCATTGTCCAAAGCAACATTAAACGTAGAAATTATCAGAGATTGCAAACCAGGTTACCACTATAATCTGGCAGCGCGCAGCTTCTTCCAATCGATCTCGTCTAGTTATCACTGAAGTGTTTTTTTAATTATGGCCACAGCTCTGCATTTTCTGCAGCAAGAGCTGTACTTAACAATTGTACTCTGCAGGTTGCCGCTTGACCTTCATCGTGCTATTACGGCGACGGGCGCCGCCTTGTGTGCGGCGGCATTGGTCGGAGTCAGAGGAATGACATTGTATAATTTCAAAACAGATGATGACGGCGAGAAGTCAATAGCAGGTAGGAAATGAATCTGCCTTAATTTTGATCTTCTGCCTCGCTAACTAGTCCTCAATTCTGTATCGAAAAAAAAATGCTAGTCCTGATTTCTGAATTACATGACCACCCATGACCTTGCCTCCCTCGTGAGTCGTGATCGCTAACTAGTCCTCAGTTCTGTATCCAAAAAAATGCTAAGTCCTGATTTCTGAATTACATGACCACCCATGATCGGCTCTTACTTTGAAGACACGAGTCTGGCCCCTAGGCCAGGTCATGAGTGGGGGGCTGTCACGATGTTTGCCGGAAATGCGCGAGATCAGGCCTGGGCATCGCAAAAAATTCGACATGGAATCGCCCGCACAAAGTTGCTCATGCCTGGTGCTAGCCGCTACTTCTGTGTCTGGGGAAGTAAGAGATGGGGACAGGCGAGTTACACCCTAATGTGTGTGTGCATGACAACCTGTGCAGCTAACACGGGAGCCCCCGGGAGTGGCCGCGGAACGGTCAGCGCCAAGAGCAGCGAGAGCTAAGTCATTTCGGAAACTTTATGTTGTTGCTCGGGCTAAACGCGTTGCGGGGTGGATCCCTTCGCTCCTTTTACGTGGCTGCACTAGTAGGAAATAGCCTATTGCTGGCGAACAAAAAAAGGCTACTAGTAGGAAATAGCCTATTGCTGACGAACAAAAAAAGGCTACCGTAACTGCTACCGCTGGCGAAAAAGCTTGTTCGCTAGCGCTAAGCTAGGTTACCGCTGGCGAACAGAGCCGCCATGCCTACCGCTAGCGTGCATTTGATTAGGCTCGCCAGCGGTAACGCAGATTACCGCTGGCGAGCAGTCCGTTTGGTTCGCCAGTAGTAAGGATTTTGGAATTTAAAATATATTTATACAAGTGGCGTGCAAATTTAGGAATTAAAAATATAAAAACCATATTAATTAATCTATTTATCTAATACATTTCATTATCCAGTCATTCAAATACTCCATTACATCAATCAATAATACATGTCATTATTCAATAGTCCAAATACACCGTCGCCGCAGCCGCGTGTCGATGGCGTCGCTGCCGCAGCCGCGTGACAATGCCGTCGTCGCTGCTGCAGCCTCGTGTCGATGTCGCCACAGCAGTCCGTGTCGATGTCGTCGTCGTTGCCGCAGCCCCGATGTTGTCGTCGTTGCCGCTGCCCCGTGTCGACGTCCTCGGTGTCGCAGCCCCATGTCGATGTTGTCGCCGCCATAGAAATCCTGTCATAGGGGCCGCAGCACTTGTCAGCACAAAAATAGAATGCCAAAACTCCTAAGCATAATGAGCAATGAATGTACTATGATGGTTCCAATTCTAGACACGCCAAATTTTGCAATTCGAATTTCCACTACAAGTAACACTCGTACGCAAGTGCCTTCTCTTCCAGAGCATAACTGAATGTATGATAAAAAAAAATCTGCTGAAACACGGCCATGATTTACCTCCATTCACATGGGGACACAACAAGCAGGCAGATTCAAATACATATGTAACTGAGAGAATCAATCACCTCGATGCAATCCAGGGCGGCAGGAATACATAAAAGAATATCCTTACTTGGACAAGCACACAACCCAGTGATCATAAACAGAGCAATGCTACAACAGCGCAAACTTTCAGTAGATGAATGATTTAAATTGTTCAGTCAGCAGTCAGAAGCTATGCTAGCATCTAGTACTCTTGGTAGAAGAATTTTCCTCACATTAATGTGCTTAGTCATGCATTTCCACAAAAACCTATACTAAAATATTTATATAACTTGTACTTCGCCTTTCTAGTGCAAGGATTCAGTTCAGCCAATGAACTAATCAACCACGATTAGAATGCATCCACTACAAAGATCAAAATGAACCAATCAATTCCATAACAAATTCATCACAACACACGTGCAAATATTGCCTTGCTTGACGAGGCCGACCCTAACGGCGTTCCGTCGGACAGTCAGCGTGCACTGCCGGCGGCGTGCGAGTCGACAACCTACTCGCATGTGGCAACCTGACGCTAGTGCTCTGACTTCTAGTTCTTTTTCTGAACTTGCACAAGTTACTGACGTTCAAGTTCAGCTATCTACTTGGCAAATGGGCACGTACAGCACAAGATGGAATTTACAACTAGTATGGTCCAGTTTAGCTAAACTTGCACAACAGGAAAGGGGTTTTTAAGTATAGATAAGCATGCAAACAAGGCATATGTCCAGAACAAAATCACAGCAACTTGCAGGGTGTGCTTTTCACCGCATTTTTCAGAGATGGTCAGTGACTTGTTCAGTCATGAATTGGATACCTTGTTCAGCTAAAAGCCTAAAACTGCTCTGTAGCTATGAATCATACAGAGACAATTATTAAAACTACAGCTGCAGGTCTGCAAGCTTAGATCCTTGTTTGCACCGTGGTCATGGAGTAAATTAAGATGAAACATGTCAGGTATAGTACTAATGAATAACGACAGCTTCGGAAGTACTAATTTTTCCTTTGCTTTCTGTAACAGCCACCTATCTAATTGACGCAATTTCAAGCCATGTTCTCAAATCAAACAGAGAACACACATCAGAACCTCGACATGATCTGGCCAGACGGGAGAAGCAACATACACTGGCTTGCAGGCAATTACAAAGAGAGACTTAGCGCTTACTTTTTCCTCCAGGCCGTCCCCATCATCCCCTTCTAGTGTCGCCGTCCGCATCCATGCCCAGCTCCGGCCACTTCACGCCCAGCTGTGCGGTGAGTGGCGACCAATACCGAGCAACCGGGAGGCCGCAGTCGCCATCCAGGGGAGCAGCCGCTGGTCGGAGAAGAGATCGAGGTCGCCGGATCCAGGCGACGACGCCGGTCGGAGAGAGGTCTCACCGGCAGCGCCGAGCAGGTCGGAGGAGACGGCCGGGGCAGATCCAAAGCGCTCCTTGTTGTGGAGAGCGCGGGCGCGGGGAAAGATCTCGCGGGCACGGGCGCCGGAGATTCATCTCGTCCTACCTGCTTCTCGCCTCCGTGGTGGCCGGTCCGGCGTGCAGCAGCACCGGTGATGGGTAGAAGCCCTCCATGGCGGGTCGGGGACGGCCAGGAGCGACGCCCACGGCTTGGCAGCGGCCGGAGGAGGTGCGCCTGCGGGTGGAGAGAAAGGGGATCGGCGGAGCCTGGGAGCAGGCGCTCCGGCCGGTGGAGAAAAAGGGGATCGAGGGTGGCGTTCGGGCTCAAGGTAGGAGTCGCGGGGTCGACGGTGGTGGTGCGGCGGCGTGTGGGAGAGAAGGGGATCGAGAGGAGAGGGTGGGGTGTGTGCGCGGTGTGTGCGGGGATAAGGGAAAGAGAAAGAGAGGGTGCGGCGGTACGTGCGTGGGGGTGTGCCGCAGGATACCGCTGGCGACCTATCCATTTGTTAGCCAGCGGTACATATAATACCGCTGGCGAACTCCGCTGCGAACGTAACCTGGTTCCTCTGAGTACCGGGGCTCACTAGCTCTGGCGAACGGGTAATTTTGTACGCCAGCGGTACATTTTTAGCGCTGGTTTCCGCACGCATGAAACTCTGTTCGCCAGCGGTAGCGTGGAGGCTATAAGCCTTTTCCTACTAGTGCTGGGTGTAGAAGGGGCGCCTAACGGAAGTGTGGTCCCCGAAAATCGGCCCAGTCCTGACCTGGGAGTTTCGCGCCTGGAACCGATTCTCCCGACGGCGTAGTGGCCAGTGAACGGCGCAGCACCCCGCGTGGACGCGGGTGGATCCGGTCCAACGATGCGCGGCCTGGTGCTGGCGCGCGTTCAATGAGCCCCCCGGAACACAAGGCGGATAAAACACGTACAAGGCTAAGGTTTTTCATCCCGGGAAGCGGCAGGGTGGATCCTTCGTTCCTTTTACGTGGCTGGGGTGTAGAAGGGACGCTTAAAGGAAGTGTGGATCCCGGAAACTGGTTCAGGCCCGACCTGAAAGTTTCGCGCCTGGATCTGCCTCTCCCGACGGTGTAGCGGCCAGTGAGCGGCACAGCACCCCGCGTGGATGCGGTTGGATCCGGTCCAACGCTGCGCAGCCTGGTGCTGGCGCGCGTTCAATGAGCCCCCGGAACACAAGGCGGATAAAGCACGTAAAGGCTAGGGCTCTCCATCCCGGGAAGAGAAAAGGAAAGGAAAAAAGTTGGCAAGAGTGTAGAGTTTAATTAAAGCTATTACATGAATTGTCCGGGGCACGGCGTGCCCCGATTGCAGGAAATAAAAGGCAGAACAGCGGGAAGCGGGGTCCGGTCGGCGCCGCGCTCTAGTCGCGCTTCATCCTCCGCTTCACCTCGGCAACGTATGCGGCGACGGCCTTCTCGGCGGCCCTCTGGTCCTCCACGTCCTCAAAGTTGTCGAAGAGGTTGGCGAACGGGAAGTTGGGTGCGAGGAAGGATACCCGGGGGAGCAGAGCACCGGCAACTTGGGCGGCGATCTTGGCGCCTTCATGCTGAATCCTCTGGTTCAGCTTCAGGTTGAGCACCTCCATCTTCTCCACCATGTCGGCGAAGAACCTGGAGGTACCCGGGATCTCCGGGTCGTTGATCGGCGCGGGAGGCAGGTCCAACGTCTGCATCACCTCTTGGGCTTGGTTGGCGAGGCGCAGCAGATAGGAAGTCTCGACGCGCCGCTTCGCGCAGAGCTCGCGGAATTTGCTGCCAGCGTCGACGACTTCAGCTTGGTAGCCGTCAAGTGACTTCTTTAGTTTTCCCAAGCGATCCTCGTTCTTGATGAGAGCCGCCTGGGCCGCTTCGAGCTGCTTCTGGACCTCGCCGCGTTGGGCCTGGGCTTCCCGCAGCTGCGTCAGTGCATCATCAGGATGATCCCGGGCTTCCTTCAGTTTGCCCAGGAGCGACTTCTCGCGCTGGGAAGCTTCCCGGGATGCGCTCCTCTGCCTCTCCCTGGATCTGGAGGTGCGAGTCCACCAGCTCGTTCCGCTCCTGTTCCAGCTCCGCCGTGTGCACCTCTTTCAGCGAGGCCATCTCCTGCTACAGCTGCTCCTCCGTCGGGAGGGCGTGGTGGCGACCTTCTTTGCCGCTGCCAAGGCCGCTACCAGGGTGAGCTGTAGGCTCGCCTTGGCTGCTCCGGCGGCTTCCGCAGCCGCCGCCGATGCCGCTGACGCCGCTTCGGCATTGGCGCGGGCGCCCGCCAGCTGCTGCTCCCGCGCTAGGATCTCGGCAAGGCGAGCTTCCAGATCAGCACGGGTATGGGAGAGCTCTTGGTGGGCCGCGTCGAGCTCCTGGCATTGGCGCGCGAGGAAGGACTTGGAGTCCGAGAACTTCTCGTGCGCGCGGGCCGCCGTGTCGGCGACGTGGCGCTGCTCCACCTCCAAGACGTCGAGGGCGCGCCGAGCGGTGGCGATGACGGCTGGGTTCCCGAGCAGGCCCATGAAAAGCTCCCCCCCCCCAAGTTGGTGCGGCTGAGTGGCGGAGGAGGGCCGGTGTGGTGCAGCGGACCGGCCGAGGACGTCGGAGGTGCGGTTGAGGCTGGCGGCCGGAGACCCTCCAGGGATAGGCCCGGCTCCAAGTCCATCTCGGGCGCAGTGACACCCGGATCTTCCCCGAGCGGAGGAGACGCCGCATCGCCATCCTCCGAGCCCGACTCCACGAGGATCACGTCCGCTGGGACGGGAACCGATGCGGCTTGGGCCGGACCTGCCGGGCGGAAGGCAGAAGGAGCTTGAGGAAGGAGAATTTTTCAGAAAGCTACGATTAAAGATCGGATGATACCTGATGGGGCCCGGGAGCTTGCCGGGGCATCCTTCGTAGGGCCGCCGGCGGGAAGGTTCCCGGGGGCTCTGCTGGACCTCTGGGTGGCCCCTGCAAAATCCAAGTCATGTGTCAGTGCGGAGGTCAGACCCTTCCCAGGAGTGGACGTGCAAGAGCCCGTGAGAGGCTTGGGCTCACCGTGCGTGGTTTCGGCTTCCGAGGAAGCTGAGTTCCCGGCATCGGCGCTGCCAGGATCCACTCTCAGGCGTGGGCTGCGCCTTGGAGGGATCTCCAAGACGCGCTACCTCGACCTTGCCCAGGGCACCTCGCGGGCCTTCTTGCTCGGGGGCTCGGAAGCCTCCCCGTCGTCGAGAACTCGCTTGCTAGCGGGCTCCGAGGCTAGAGTGCTGACCAAAGAACAGTGAGAGAAATTAGGAGCTGTGGGTCTGCGCGAAATTTTGTAGGACACGGAACGCGCGGATACCTGAGCGGCCCCATGCTGAGAGACCAAGTCCCCCGGTCCAGGAACGCCCCCAGGGCGGGGGTGTCGGGGCGGCGCGTCCCGGGGCGGAGCTTTCCCTGGCTGCCGAGCTTGCCGGCGCCGTGGCCCAGGAGGTAGGCGTCATTCTGGGGGCGCGCTGCCGGCGCACCAAGGCCGGTTGATCCTCCTCCTCCTCCTCTCCTCCTCCTCCTCGTTATCCTCCCGCGGCGAAGGAGCTGCCCGGGAAGAGGAGGGGGCCGCGCGGGAAGAGGAGGCGTCCTCCGCCCGTACCATGGGGCCCTTCAAGCGCTCCCGGTCCGCCAAGGTCGAGATCCGGCGGAGGCGCGTTGGGCCAGCGCCTGCGCCGTCAGGGCCGAGCGCGGCCTCGTCCACCCCCGGAGGGGCTGCAGAGTGGGTCCAGGATGCGTGCCCGGGGGTGTCCAGGTCGGCAGAATGTCCCACTCGTCGCATTCGAGCATCATTGCGAGGAGGGCATCCAGATCCGGATCGGCGTAGAGGGGCCGCACGCCCCGCGGAAGGCCCTCGACGTCCCCGGTGCCACCGCAGAGCTCGTTCACAAAGCTCCGGAGCGCCTCGGGCTTCAGCACCGAGTCGGGACCCGCGGCAAGTCGGACGCGGTCCTCCAAGCCCGTGTATTGCCACATGGGGCGCTCCCGGTCTTGGAGAGGGGCGTTGTACTGGTCCAGGAACTGCGTCACCACTTGCCGACCGGTCAGCTCGCGAAGGCGCAGGGCCTGGATCCGCTGGTAGACGAGGGCGAAATCTGCGTCCCTGTCGCGGAGCTCCGTCCAATCCCGCGGCGCGCCATCTCGCCCACCGGCTCCATCAGAAGATCGTCCACTGCGGGGAAGCGCACGAAGCACCAATGATGGCACCACTCCTCCCACCTCTTCTTGTCGACCTTGATGAAGGTGTCGGCGAGGTTGTCCCGGAGGTGGAAGGTGACCGCCCCGGAAATGAAGGCCCCAGTCTCCCGCCGGGGATAGAAGTAGTGGCGGAAGAGCGCCACCGATGGCATAACGCCGATGAAGGCCTCGCAGAAGTACTGGAAGATGTACAGCAGCAAAATGGAGTTCGGGTGCAGCTGAGCGAGAAGCAACCCATATTCCGAAAGCACCGCGTGGAGGAATGGCGACATTGGGGGCGTCAGCCCCGCCAGGAGGAAGCACACGAAGACGCGCACGTCCAGCGCGGTCAAGTCCCTGGGGGACATGCCCGCATGAGAGAGGACGGTGGCTCCGTGCTTGTTACTCGCGGTGGCGACGGCGCCCGCCAGATTGATGACGCCCTCCTTCCGCCATCCCTCCCAGTGGAGCTCTCGCCGCGATAGGCCAGACACGTCCTTGGCCGTGCCCTTCTTGGGGGCCGGCTTCGGCTTTGGCGGCATGGTGGCAAGACCGAGATCGAAATTGCTAAGAAGAGGAGAAACCGTGCGCAGGGAGCGAGGAGAACGAAGGCGGAAATGGGGAATAGCGGCACGGTTGCGACGCTAGCCGCTTTTAAGGGAAACCGGTGGCCTGAGGTGTGCGGGCTGTTCCTTCCCTAAGCGCCTTAACTGCTGCACGATTCCCACGATCGCGTGGTGGGGCCGCTGCCATCATCACCTGGCGTTTCCGCTCTCGAGGGAAACGAGGCGCGGACTGAGAAAACAAGGCATGGGCGAGAGTGGCTCCTCGGTTCCCGATCCGCCCGGGCGCATGCTGCGGGAGGCCATAGGACTACTCGGCCGGACACGTCCCTTCAATCGCCCAACCCGATTGTGGCCCACGCGTCATAAGGGCCGTGACCCAGCAACCAATCGGCCAGTGTTGCCGGACCACGTCCGGGGCTACTGTCGGCGTGGCGGATCCCAGGGCCCCGCTAGACCGGACGCGTGGGCTGACCCGTCAATGCCGAAGGGGAAGCGGCAAGGTACGATTCGTCCCCGTGGGAACCGACCACCCTTCCCGGGCAGGATGAGTCCCCCTTCGGGACGCGGCCCGGGGACCTGCGCGAGGCTTGTAAGGTGGTGGGGGTTGCCTACCCGACACTTGGCGCGCGAGGCCTGCGACTACCTCAGAGGCAGAGCTTTGCCGTGACAGGCACGACAGGTTTGACAAGGCGTTGCCTCCCGTCTCCTCGGTGACAGCGGGAGAGGTTGATGCGCGACTGCATGGTGGCTAGCTGGCGCCACCGATCTCTCCCGATGCCACCTCGGCCCGTCGGCGACACGCAAACAGGATAGGTGGCACTCATGCATGGTGGTCGATGTGGAATCCCCTTGTGTTATAAAAGGAGGACCAGGACCACGGTAGAAAAGGTTGGACTCTTGATAACAACAAGCATCTGGAGAGTAGCAAGAGGAGGGGAGCCCGGGAAGCCAGTAGTCTTTCCTGACCAAGATCCACGAGAGAGCAGCCTAACAAGTGTAGATCCTTTGTATACCGATCTTCATCAATGATCCAGACAAGAAGGACGTAGGGTGTTACGCGGCAATGCGGGCTGAACCTGGGTAAAAGATTCGTGTGTTTGTGTGTGCTTTGTGCCGATCGAGTTTGGAGTTCCTTCGCGCCCTCCTGCCGAACAACAAAAGGGGGTGCCCGGCATCCTCGATGTCCACGTTCCGACACGCGACATCGGCACAACAAACAAAGTGTGTGTCATGACGTACAGCGGGAATCCTGTGGACCTGCGCACCGCGTCCCGAGCAATGGGACAAACATCAGTCAGCCCCGACGAAGTCATCGGGCAAGGAATAGACCTCGCAGTAAGGAGACTTGGAGCCGATCCATCGGCGAAAAGATAGATCAAGCACTTCCACTATTTCCCAGACAGACCCATTACCACCCCCAGGTCGGGGCTAAAGTTCACATCCTCCCTCCACGAACGGGAAAACAGCTCGAGCAACACAGCCAAGGACTCCACGAGGTCGCTTACATCACAAAGCAGGGAAAAGTTTTCCTTCGTCGGAACAACGAAGAATTGATGGTCAAACCATTCAAAGCATCCCGGCTACGGAACGCCATCACGAATCCAACATAGATCAAGTGAAGGAAATATAGCAACTGCCACAGGGAGAACGCTAGTAAGTACTACAAAACCCTACTACGCATAACATCGTCGCTCGCTTTCAACAAATAATATAATATGGTCATTTCTATTTGGCTGTTCACCAGCACACCCGCGAGTGCTCGTAAACACCCGGGGGCTGGATCCACTACTCATTATTATTATTTCTTCGAAAAAAATGTGTACTCACCAACTACCTGCAGCAATTTACATCCGCAAAGGGGAGCACACAGTTTGCCTCTTACACAGAGAGATCGAAATTTTCCGCACTACTATCTGCAAGCAAGGACCAAAATGCTTGGTCTTGATCCGTACGAATGTACTACCAAACTGCTACGCACTACTATCTGCTACGCACTACCCAACTACATCGTAGGGGCGGGAAAAACCGCAACGGTCTCGAACCGTATTCGACCTTCCACGTCTCTGAGATCAAGGCTATCATGCCCAAAACCTACACTGAGAACTCGGGCCTGCCTCCGAAAACCTCAAAGGGGGAGCACACTCGGTGATGACCGGGACACTCTCACGGGTCTCAGGGAACGTTTGAGCCATAGTAGGTAAAAGGCGGGGACGTGCACTACTCATGTAGGTACACTACCAGTACCCGGCGCGTCCCACGCTTACAACCACATAATAACACGGCGGCAAGTGGATGGTCATGGAGCCCATGAGATGCACTACCAATTGCATCGCACTACCAACTGCATCTCACTGGGAAAAAATTATTTTTAGAAAAATCTCCTCTTCTTGCAGGTCGCACAGATGTCATTTCTACTACTACGTAAAGTCGAGCTATTACAGATCGAATAACTAGACAAACTACCGCAACGACAAAGGCGACATGGATCCTTGGACTAAGAGCATTCCAGCTAAAATTATGGCCTACTGAAGGAAAAGGCGCCTGATTGCATCTTCCACAACTCAGCTTGAACCATGAGCTTCTCTTGAACAAGACCAAGACGGATTGACCTTTGGTGAGCCATGGCCTCTCGAAGAAGGTTCCTTTCAGACGATAGATCTTCAAGTTCACCGATGCTCCTCTCCTGAAGGGATGCGAAGCGTTTCACCTGAAAGAGGCTGCTCCGCTATCCCGGTGAGCTCCTCGAAAAGTTTGTTCGCCAGATAATTATTTGTCCTGTCACAATCAACTTCAGAGCAAAGTCGAACACACTCCGTGGCGAGGGATTCACGGTCAGCAGTTGCAACACAGAAGTCGTCCATCATCCCATCCAACATACGACGGATGTAGGAGGTATAATCCTGGAAAAGCACGGGAATCAACAAACAAGCAGAGGGAGAATCAATGAAAGGTGTGCTCCAGAAAACAGAGGAATACCATAGCAGTGCAGGAGCTCCCGGTATCGCTCCCTACGTTCCCATCTAGCAGTACCAGAGGAGAAGAAGCTCGGAAAGGCTCAGGTCTGTAAAGGTGATTCAAATCCGTAAACCGAAATCAGTAAAGACGGGTGGCGAAAGAGACAAGGTTACTAAGAGCATCTCCAGTCGCGGCGCCCAAACGGCGGCCCAAAGACGTTTGGGGCGTGCCGGACACAAAATCGCCACCACTCGCGGCGCCCAAACACGAATTCGGTCCGGCGCGGCCCAGTTTTGTGTCCGGCACGCCCAGCCCACGCCCTCAACTTGGGTAGGCTTGGGGCGGCCCCGGACGGAAGGAAACGCGACGCCACGTCGGCCTCCGACGCGCGGGCCACGCCTGGCAGTGAGACGGCGATCGCAATAAGTGCCGGCTTCCCCCAATTCGTCCCCAAAAATCGCATTTCCCCCGCCATCTCTCCCGCCAAAAGAAAAACCCTCGCGCCGCGCCGGCACCCAAGGGGAAGGCAGCGAAGACGAAGGCGGCGGGGAAGACGCTGGGCGTGAAGCGCAAGGCCCCCCCCCCCGCCCAGGGAGAAGCCGGAGGCGATGAGGCAGGAGGATTGGGACCTCGACGTACTCCGGCGCCGATTGTACACGCAGAGCCGTGCCGGGCGCCGCGTGAAGCAGAATGAGAGGAAACGGCCCGGCACGGCGGCGCCATTGACGGCAAGGAAGATCGCCGCCATGAACAAGACCGTCGCCGCCTTGAACCAAGCATTCGCCTTGGGAGGAAGCCAAGAGAGCAACGCCACTCTACGATGCAAGGTCGGCGGCTCGCCGTCGAATTCCTCCTTCTTCGCCGCTGCCACGCCTCGCACCAGGTTCTCCCCCGAGTACGGCGACAGCCAGCATCACGGTGGCTTCGACCCCAACGTCATCTTCCCTTCTTGTGGCCTGGATCTAAACCACCCCGTCGATCTGAATTCGCCGGCGATACGGAGAGATCCCGTCGTCCAAACGGCCGCCGGTCGGAGTTTTTCATTCGACGCGGGCGCCTCCCATGTGATCGACGGAATGACTCCCGACGCCCCGGAGGTATGAACCCGCGTTTTGTAGCCATGGCATGTACAATAGACGTGTGCATAGGCGAGTCGTGGCTACCGGCCTTGCTCCTTGTGTGTAGGAGACCGCCCATATCATGGACGGCATCATCAACGACAACGCCCGGGCGGAGGATGACGATGACGGGTTCGACGAGGATGAGGAGTACTACGAGGACGACGACGAGGACGACGACGAGGTCGAGGAGGAGGTCGAGGAGGAGGGGATGGTGACCGACGCTGTGGTCGGCGAGCAGGCGGCGTAGAAGAAGAAGGGCAGCCGCGGCATAATCTGGACGACCAAGGAAGACGAGTGCATGGTCGAATCATGGAAGGCTATTACTACCGGCGAGATCACCGGCACAAACCAGTCGAGCAGCGCCTACTGGTCCCGGATCAAGGACGAGTTCGACGAGCGCCGGTTCACCAAGGACTTCTACAAGGTGAGCATGGTGCGCGGCCAAGGCGCCATCGAGCATAGGTGGCGCATCGTCCAACGCCTCGTCAACAAGCTCCACGGCTGCCATGAGAACATCGTCGACCGGAAGGAGAGCGGGAAGGGCCCGACGGATCAGGTGACCGCCGGCTTGCGATCCCTTGTTGTTTTGTTGCTTAAGTACAATTGTGATCGTCGTCGGCTTTGTTTTGTTGTAGGTCATGGACGCCCTTGTGTTGTACAAATCCATCAACAAGGGGAAAGACTTCAAGTTGATGCATTGCTACAAGCTTCTCCAAAATTGTGAGAAATCGAAGGCGCACCGGCGGACTTTGAACAAGAACGGCCGCGCCGACCTCAACGCCGATCCCCAAAACTCGGAGGGGCGGCCAATCGGGAACAAGAAGGCGAAAGCGGCCTTGGCAGCGGCGGCAAAGACGGACAGAGTGCAGTCGTCTATCGACAAGGTCCTCGCCGATGTTTGCTCCGACTCGAGCTTGAGGCGCGAGCAGAACAACGCAAGGTGGGCGACCTTGATGCAGAAGGCTGACGTCAAGATCGACCTCGAGCAGAAGAAAGCCGCCGTCAAGAAGAGGAGTCAGGACTTCATGATCTTGACGGCCGAGTCTCCAACTTGGACCCGCTGGCGAGGGCGGCGCACAACATGTATCGCGCCGCGATCCTGCAAGAGCTTGGGCTCGTTCCGCCCGAGAACGGCGCCGAGAACGGCGGCAACCAGGGCCACGGCGCCGAGACCGGCCACGGCGCAGACGGCCAGGTCGACGATGACCCCGACATGCTCGACGATGACCCCGACATGACCCAGCCGGCTATGGCTACGTGCCCCAGCCCGGTGACAACATCTAGATCGGCGACGGCGACGGCGGCGGCGACAAGCAGACGCCGGGCAACGACGTATTTTGGCGACATATTTTGGCGTAGTGTATTTTGGCAAAAAATAACCTTTGGGCCGGGCGATTTGGGCGCCGCGAGTGGGGAGCGAGGGCGCCCAAATGCGCCAATTAGTCCGGACGGCGCCCAACGGCCTGTCCGGAGGGCGTTTGGGCGGCCGGTTGGGCGCCGCGAGTGGAGATGCTCTAACCTCCTCCTAGACGCCCCATCGGGCTTGGAGGCCGGACAAACCCCTGCGTGACCGCTCAGCCGCAAAACTTGGAGCTCATGAAGGCGTAGGATGACCCGATCCCTATCTTCGAAAAGAGGAGTTACTCGCGGCCTGAATGGGTTAGATTTGGCCTCCAAAATCAGGGTACAGACAGGGAAATTTTCCTTATGATAGGGAAGGATCTTTTTCTCCATCTAGAAGAGCTCGGAGGATCAATGCGTCAGAGAGGAGCGAAAAAGGCCAGAGGAAGAAGATAACACCAGGGGTCAGGGGTCTCAGGATTGAGTTATAAAGTAACCCGGAAAGCACGAAAACCGCGAATCAAGGAAGAGCACGGGATAGACTCAGAAGTGAGGAAACAGATCGGGAACAGATCGGGAAATCATTATGATCACCACCTGTAATTTCGCCGGCCGGTTCGGATTCACACGCAAACTGCGATCTTTCGGATCCTAAGACATGCTATCGCCAGGTCTTTCTGTCAGAAACAGGTTGCCACGCATCAGAGACCTCCCAGGTCGCGTGAAGTGACAGTTGCCAGATCAAGCGCCAGTTCAGACTTGTCAAATCAGAAACAGCTCGTGCACTCAAAACCAAGCAGGAAGGCCTTATCCCCTGCCACGACCTACTCACGTCGTCAAGTAGCATGCAGCCTTCTCAGGACTTGCTTTTAGAAATTGGGCAGACCCGATCTCCCTCATTCGACCTACTCATGTCATGATTTTAAAATCCCTTCTCAGGTCACATGGCATAAGATCCATCATTTCCGCTACTCCATCAGCTCGGAGGCAAGTCTTCACAGAGAGGCGCAAAGGTAAAATATGCTACAGAAAAATTACTTCTTTCGCATTACTACTAAGATTATTTTTAGGAATACGTCGAGGTCTGCCACCCAGATCCAGGACATCCTTAGAAGCTCTACCAGGTTCAAAAGGCCTGAGAAGAAGGTCATGCGACGCGAAACAAGACAACGTCAAGACCTGATCCCTGGAGCAACAAGATAAGAGCTGAAGGTCTCACCAGAAGAAGGTCGACCAGAAGCAGAGCTGCACAAACAAGACACCAGCCAACTTATTACAAGTACTGATCGGGGGCTTGTCGGATAGGAGTGAGTTTAGGCCTTAACCTCATGGGCCTATACCACTTTCAGCCCACGACGTCCAAGACTCCCCGCCGGTAGCTCGCCTCTAGAAGCTTCTCCACCGACCTAAGACCTGCCGTACTACACCAAGGCTCTATGGAGATCTCCTCGCCACGGACTACATCAACGGAAGGCTACAAGATCAAGACTTAACGTACAAGGCAAGACAATAACCCTAGGCGCATGAAGGATCGGGCACCACCTCTACCTATATATATCGAAGGACTTCATCAAGACCATCACGTTCATGACACGCCGAAGCTCCGCCCAGACCTCTCTGTAAACCCTAGACCTTGATCCACATCTATAATCTCCGGCCGAGACCTCCTATAACTCGCCGAGATAGCCTTTGTACTAGATTTATAGCCACATCATTAATAAAGTCTGAGAGATCTTCATCTATTTCGTCTACGATCAAACCTGTTGACTTGCACTGCCTGCCGAACAAATAAACTTGCTTCTAATCTCCGGAAGTAAGATTGCCAGGGGATCGTGAATCACTATCCTTCGACACAACTACTATATCCTTGAGCCTGCTGCTCCTAGAGCAATGATACGTCTCAAACGTATCTAATTTTTGATGTTCCATGCTGTTATTATATCAATTACTACATGTTTTATTTACACTTTATAGCATTTTTATGCATTTTCTAGGACTAACCTATTAACAAGATGCCGAAGTGCCAGTTCCTGTATTCTGCTGTTTTTGGTTTCAGAAAATCTATTAAGCAAATATTCTCGGAATTGGACGAAACAAAAAGCACCGTCAATATTTCACCGACACGAAGGAGCCAGAAGGAGGCACGGAGGGGCGCCACGAGGGGCCCACGCCACCCCTCGGCGCGGCCAAGGTGGGGCCCGCGCCGGGCCCTGGCGTGGCCACCTCGGGAACCTTCTGGAGCCCCCTTTCGCCATATATACTCGACGTCGACCTAAACCTAAAAAGACCGATCAAATTCAACGAAAAGTTCCGCTGCCGCCGTCGTCGCCAACCCTAGATCGGGAGGGTTCTGAAGCTCTTCCCGGCACCCTGCCGGAGGGGAGATCATCACCGGAGGGCTCTACATCGCCATGCCTGCCTCCGGAGTGATGCGTGAGTAGTTCACCTTGGACTACGGGTCCATAGCAGTAGCTAGATGGTTGTCTCTCCACCTTGTACCTCCATGTTTAGATCTTGTGAGCTCCTGATACCCGTAGATGTGATAGCCTTCAGGAGCTACCTGCGTGTAAAAGTAAACAGGGTTAGGTTGAGACTCCAAGTGCAGAGTGTGTAGTAAGTGGAAGACGTGTTTTCCCCACGAGGGGTGACTCGAGGGTTTAATATCGAACTCTCGGGGAATCAGTAGTGAAGATTTATCTTTCCTATCCTTCTTTTGGTTACCTACAAAACAAAGTAAATGTTTTGGTCCTCAACCTCACCTAGTGGTTGTCAAGCACAAGGTGTAGAATGATATCAAGATAATATGCAATGCAAACAAGAAATAAATATGCAATGGTGGTAAATAAATATGCAAGGATGGTGGTAGCAATGATAAATGATATTTTTGGGTTTTTTAATGAATGCAAGATGTAAAAGTGTTTTTGTATTTTCGGATTTTTAAATGGCAGAAAATGGAAAAGTGGTAAAAGTGGTTGGAAAGGTGTTTCTTATGATTAAAAATGGACCGGGGTTCATGGTTTCACAAATGCACTCTCTCTTTAATAAAGTGGTAGACAATGGAACACTAGAGTTGACATATGAGATTGCAACACAACAGTTTAATGACAAGTTATAATTATATGGGCATCACGTCCTAACATAGAGACCTTTTGGTTATTAGTCTCTCTTATACTCCACCAAGATGCGAACTAAATCATAACACCTCAGTAATTAAGATAACTCAGAGTATAGCAATAAGTATCATGACATGAAGTTAAAATAAGAACATGCTAGATCTAGTCATGGAGTAGTGGCAATGGTCACACCCACATCTCCGGTAGCATGGTATTTCTTTTTATCCCTAGTGAGGCAACAAAGTAAGGTAAAACACCCAAGTGGATCGCAGAACTTTCTCTCACGTTCACTGCACTAGCCACCCCCCGTTACTCCAACTAATGCACACGTTCCCCCTCACACGCTCTCATAAACATGCTTGATCATGACAAGTAAATAAGAACGGGGTACATAATATGCATCTACTTTCATAACTGAAACAAAACCATTGCAATCTCAAACATATATTAACTCATAAAAAGATCCACCACAAAGGTATTACATAGATGACCGTAATCATGTTCAGCAGCTCATACGGTACTAATTAGTGAAGCTGAGAGAGAGAGATACATAAGTTACTTCCACAAACCCATAGTCCAGAGGTGGACTACTCCCTCTTCATCATGGAGACGGTGGAGAAGTCGTTGGAGAAGATGGAGACCACGCCGGCAGCGCCCCGCCGGAGTTTTCCCCCTCCAATCTGCAGCTCCAGGTCTCTGTTTCGGTGTTTCTGTGTTTCTGCGGCGCTCCTTCCAGAGAACGTCGGGGGATATTTTTATAGGCGTTTTAGGTCAAAACGGAGTCGGTGGAGGAAAGATCGACGGCAACGGAGCTCGAGGCCAAAGGGGGGTCCCACGCGGCCAGGTACTGGGCCGCGTGGGCCCACTCATCTGGCCCTCGGGCCTCTTGTTTGCTTCCTTCGCTCCAGTCTTGTTCCTTCCAAAAATGATGCTCGTAAATTTCCAGGTCATTTGGACGTCGTTTGGGTCCCTGAAACATTAAAAATAGAAATAGGGTTTTCTGCCTGCGCAGGGTTAATTCCATAAAAAATAGGAAACATATAAATATTCCCAAAATCATTATAAAACAGTGATATAACCCTTATATGATGCAAATATGACTGGAATATAAGTAAAATAATGCAAAGTTCATGTATGCATTTTACATGCATCAACATCCCCAAGCTTAACCTATACTCGTCCTCGAGTATGAAGGTGATAAAACTAACATGGACTTTGCAATTTAATACTATCAATGGATATCAAAGATGATTACTATTGCTACATAGAGTCAAATGATTCATTCTTAAAAGGAGTAGCAATATGCAAGATAGTTTATGAAGTGATATCAAGTATTCAATGCAAGGATGTTCAATGATAATTCACAAAGTGTAACATAAGAGAAAAGTACTATGGACCACATGTATGCATAATAATAAGTAAGAACATCCTAATGGTCATAGAGTATTGTGAAAATCTGAATATAAAAGGTGGACACTTTGGAAAGATATATATGAGTAGAGGTAAAGCATGAATAAATTTCATCTAACTTCTGAACTTCTCTACTTAAGTCAATGATTGTAATATGGTAATCCTTGGTGTCAAGCTCTCATTCCCCTATCATAGCATCTTGAATGATTAAGTTTAAAGTGAAAGCAATACGAGTAGTGTGCTTGACAAAGTACAGGTTGAAAGTCTCATGCCCCTTGAATACAAGTACCTACTCCATGTGTTACTCAACTTGGAAACAAAGCAAGTTCAAGTTAAATATCATTGTAAGTAATAATAGTATCATTAAGAGCGTCAACTGGGGTACCTCTTGTCCCAGGATATGGAACAAGCCCATATCAAAATGACAAGACAAACAAACATAATGAACAATCTCAACACCCTTTTTATTTACCATTGGATAGCTTTTTATTGTAAGGTGTATCACAGAAGGTTCACCATAGCATGTAAGTAAATTTCCACCATGAATGATGCATGGCTTAGATTAGCGGCCCAGGCGTCTCTCTAACCATTTATACAAACTCATTTAAACTCACTTCATTTCCCATTTATTTCACCCATGGTAAGCATCCATAAACAAAAGTACATGATATCAACTAAATGAATGATGTGCAATGTTGAAAGCTTGCCATGTGACAGCACATATGAGCTAACTCTCAACCAAAGACATTTGTCAAGTCCACAACATCATAATTTTAATCACAATGGGTCATATTTATTTATGCAATGAAAGTAAAGTGTGCATCAAGTTCGAGAGAGCTATATAACCAACTTTTCCCACAACAATTAACAACATAAGCATTTTCATTCAGAGGTATAGATAACACAAATATCATGATAAACATACTCGGAATAGCATAAAGCTAATAGGTAGATATGGTGGACTCACTGGAAAAACTTTGGTTGAAGGTGTTGGAAACAAGTTTTTGCTTGTTGGAATTTTTGGGCTAGCAAGAGGGAGAAAGTTGACCATCTAAATGCATGCATGAGTGTCCATAGAACTAACTAATCCATGTTAAACAAGGTAGAATAACATTTAGCATCAAAACATGAATAAAAGATAGCTCTTGATAAAATATTTGCAAATTATTACTCATTAACAAGCTCATGAATCATGCAATTATATGTATCTTTTAAAATTAACTTAACATCCCTTTTCCCAATCTTATAATAGCATCCAACATAATTCAACCCAAATTTCCAGTAGCTCTCTCATATATAAATGATAGTGTGGTGGTCTCACAAAATAAAAATAACCTAAACAAACAAAAAGACGCTCCAAGTTTATGCGATAAAGTGTTTCGATCGAAAAACAGAAGTTAGACGTGTGCAAACCGAGAGTGTGTAGGTCCAGTGGGGTTGTCTTCACATCCCCAAGCTTATGGTCTTCACCATCCTTGGATAGCTCTTGGTGCATCTCCTCTAATCCCTGTGAAAAAACTTCAAAACACCGTTTCTCCCATTTCTTTTTCTGTGGGGCACATTAGTAGTGATAAACAAATAGATTTCTTGCTGCATATAATCCTTAGACAAAAATTCATATGAATGTCCAGAAATGTATAATGTTGTATGCCTACTCATAAACTCAATTGGATAAAAAGATTCATGTTAAAAGTTCTAAGCATGCATCAAACAAAATGGGACAGAATCTGTCCAGAAAAACAGCAGCAGCTAAACGTATTTTTCTACCCTACTTAACTTTGTCGGAAAATTCCGAAAAATTCATGCATACAGAGGATGAAAAGTTGCACTACAGTTTAAATATGAGCTCATTCGGAGTTACAGAATAAGAATTAAAAATCATACCGTGCACAGATTCGTGCAGGAATATCTCCGAACGCTATAAGCAACTTCTTCAACCAAAATGAGTAAAACTTGGCACTTTATTAAAAATTCCAGAAACTAAACTAAACACTAAGTCTCTTGTTACAGCAAGAGGACACAAAGAAAATCACAAATAAAAACAACCGGGTTGCCTCCCGTAAAGCGCTTTCTTTATAGCCATATAGCTAGGCTTCTTACTTGATGTTTATTGTGGACGAAGCTCATGAGGGAGCTTGAATGATGTGCCCTCTTCCTTGGGAAGTGTTCCATGCATTTCTTGTGTGGAAACTGAAACTTCACATTCCCTTCTTTTGAATCAATGATAGCACCTGTAGTACGAAGAAAAGGTCTTCCAAGAATAATTGGACTAGAGGTTTTATTCCCCATATCCATGATTAGAAAATCAACAGGCACAAATGTCATATGTAACTCTACCAAACATCACTTACTTTTCCTAAAGCATGTTTAATGGAATCATCAGCAAGTGCAAGTTCAATAGAGCATTTTTCAAGATTTTTCAATTCAAGTACTTCATATAGTTCTTTAGATAAAACAGAGACACTAGATCCTAGATCAAGTATAGCATGGTGTGTCTCTTTTCCAATGGTTACTAGGACTTTGGGAATCCATATCCCCAAGCTTAGGTGGTATCATAGCCTCTTGGTTGTACCTAGCAATCTTTTCTTTTAACACATGATTAGCAATATAAGAACCAAAACCAGCTTGGTTAGAGTTGATGGAAGGATCACTTGCAAATTTTTGTAAGATAGATATTAATTCATGCAAGCTACAATTATCTAAGTCAAGCAATGGTTCCTTTAAGTCTTGCACAATACAAATGCCGGTAAATTTATTAAGATGCTCAAGACCATCTTCCCATGCTCTACCGCCAAATTGTTCCCTAGTTATCAAGTTCAACAAACTAGGACTTACTTCATAACTCTCAGCATTTATCTTAGGTGTGGCAATGGGCCTAGCAATAAATTGATCATTTGGAGTGTTTGTGTAATCACACAATTTAGTTCTTTCTCCATTTTAGCAAGTGTTTATGTGTTTTTTTTATGCAAAACTGAAAATAAATATGCAAACCGAAATAACAAATGCAAGACAATGACAAACAAAATAAATTGCTTTGAAGGTAAAGATGGATAAGATGATGCTCACGTAGGTGCCACCTCCCCAAGCTTAGGTGTTAGCACAAGTTGGTGATAAAGTTGACTTGGTGAGATATCCTTGGATAAACCTTTCAGCAATGATTCCCCGGCAACGGCGCCAGAAAACAGTCTTGATACCCGTAGATGTGATACCCTTCAGGAGCTACCTGCGTGAAAAGTAAACGGGGTTAGGTTGAGACTCCAAGTGCAGAGTGTGTAGTAAGTGGAAGACGTGTTTTCCCCACGAGGGTGACTCGAGGGTTTAATATCGAACTCTCGGGGAATCAGTAGTGAAGATTTATCTTCCTATCCTTCTTTTGGTTACCTACAAAACAAGATAAATGTTTTGGTCCTCAACCTCACCTGTGGTTGTCAAGCACAAGGTGTAAGAATGATATCAAGATAATATGCAATGCAAACAAGAAATAAATATGCAATGGTGGTAAATAAATATGCAAGGATGGTGGTAGCAATGATAAATGATATTTTTGGGTTTTTTTATAATGAATGCAATATGTAAAAGTGTTTTTGTATTTTCGGATTTAATAATGGCAGAAAATGGTAAAGTGGTAAAAGTGGTTGGAAAGGTGTTTCTTATGATTAAAAATGGACCGGGGTTCATGGTTTCACAAATGCACTCTCTCTTTAATAAAGTGGTAGACAATGGAACACTAGAGTTGACATATGAGATTGCAACACAACAGTTTAATGACAAGTTATAATTATATGGGCATCACGTCCTAACATAGAGACCTTTTGGTTATTAGTCTCTCTTATACTTCACCAAGATGCGAACTAAATCATAACACCTCGGTAATTAAGATAACTCAGAGTATAGCAATAAGTATCATGACATGAAGTTAAAATAAGAACATGCTAGATCTAGTCATGGAGTAGTGGCAATGGTCACACCCACACCTCCGGTAGCATGGTATTTCTTTTTATCCCTAGTGAGGTAACAAAGTAAGGTAAAACACCCAAGTGGATCACAGAACTTTCTCTCACGTTCACTGCACTAGCCACCCCCCATTACTCCAACTAATGCACACGTTCCCCCTCACACGCTCTCATAAACATGCTTGATCATCACAAGTAAATAAGAACGGGGTACATAATATGCATCTACTTTCATAACTGAAACAAAACCATTGCAATCTCAAACATATATTAACTCATAAAAAGATCCACCATAAAGGTATTACATAGATGACCGTAATCATGTTCAGCAGCTCATACGGTACTAATTAGTGAAGCTCGAGAGAGAGATACATACGTTACTTCCACAAACCCATAGTCCAGAGGTGGACTACTCCCTCTTCATCATGGAGACGGTGGAGAAGTCGTTGGAGAAGATGGAGACCACGCCGGCAGCGCCCCGCCGGAGTTTTCCCCTCTAATCTGCAGCTCCAGGTCTCTGTTTCGGTGTTTCTGTGTTTCTGCGGCGCTCCTCCAGAGAACGTCGGGGGATAATTTTTATAGGCGTTTTTAGGTCAAAACGGAGTCGGTGGAGGAAAGATCGACGACAGCGGAGCCTCGAGGGCCAAAGTGGGGGGTCCCACGCGGCCAGGTACTTGGGCCGCGTGCCCCACTCATCTGGGCCCTCGGGCCTCCTCTTATTTGCTTCTTTCGCTCCCAGGTCAAGTTCCTTCCAAAAAATGATGCTCGTAAATTTCCAGATTTTGGATGTCGTTTGGGTCCCGGAAACATTAAAGGAAAGAAATAGGGTTTTCTACCTGCGCAGGGTTAATTCCATAAAAAATAGGAAACATATTAAATATTCCCAAAATCATTATAAAACAGTGATATAACCCTTATATGATGCAAATATGACTGGAATATAAGTAAAAATAATGCAAAGTTCATGTATGCATTTTACATGCATCAGCTGCCTAACATGATCAAGATCATCTTATTGTAATGCTACATGTTGTGTTTGCTGGGATCCAATGAATATTGATACTATGAGCAAGTTGTTTATCAATCTAGCTACTTATGTTGTTTATGATCTTGCATGCTCTCTGTTGCTAGTAGATGCTTTGGCCAAGTAGATGCTTGTAACTCCAAGAGAGAGTATTTATGCTAGATAGTGGGTTCATGCCTCCAGAAATCTGGGCTCGAGTTGACAGAAACGACTAAGGTTGTGGATGTGCTGTTGCCACTAGGGATAAAACAATGATGCATTGTCTACGTTCCATTTGCATTGTTTACATTACACACTTTACTTCATGCAATAATCTGTTGTTTGCAACTTAATACTGGAAGTGATGCGGATGCTGACCTGAAGGTGGATTATTTAGGCATAGATGAGTTGGATAGCGAGTCTATGTACTTTGTTGTAATGCCCAATTAAATCTCATAATGAATTCTTGTCATATATTGCATTGTCATGCACTCTCTATTTGTCAATTGCCCAGCTGTAATTTGTTTACCCAGCATGTTAGTTATCTTTTATGGAGAGACACCACTAGTGAACTGTGGATCCCGGTCCATTTCCTCATACTAATTAAACACCGATTGCAATCATCTGTTCCTTGTTACTTTCTGCAATTACTACTGTTTTCCACACCATATGTTTAATCCTTTGTTTTCAGCAAGCCGGAGAGATTGACAACCTCTCTGTTTGGTTGGGACAAAGTGGTTTGATTGTGTTGTGTGCAGGTTCCACGTCAGTTGCAGAATCTCTGGTATTGCGCCGTGCCATATTCTGTCCATTGACAACCTTCTAAAGAACCTCCGTGTCCTCCTGGTTCGATAAACCTTGGTCATATTTCAAGGGAAAACTGCTGCTGCACTACATCATACCTTCCTCTTGGGGTCTCCCAACGAACGTGTGTATCACGGGCATCAAGACATTTTTCTGGCGCCGTTACCGGGGACACTGGAATCTCCAGATAGGGGAGTCTCACACTTCCAATCTCATTACTTTGTTTTTGTCTTGCTTGTTTTATTTTATTTTATCTTGTTTGCTTTAAACATCAAAAACACACAAAAAAATATTTGCTGCACTTAGTTTATTTTTCGAGTTTTTCTTGTCCTGTTTTAATTTTGCTAAAATGAGTAATCCTGAAAACCTATTTGATGAGAATAGTGTGCCTAAAAGTATTGAAAGGGGAGTTTCTGAAACCTATATAGATAAGATACAATGCATTGTTGAAAAAACTTCTAACCTTTCTATTGATGCTTCTACAGTTGACAATACTTGATGCATTTTTCATGACTAGCTAAAAGGTATTAAGAGAAGCGCTTATGGGAGGCAACCCATTGTTTTTTACTTTCTGTTTATTTTTGTTTTTTGAGTCAAGGAGCTTGTTTACTTCTGTAGCAACTCCTTTGTATCTTTTATTTGCTTTTTGTTGTGCCAAGAAAAGTCTCTTATGACAAGATGGTACCTATTTTTGGATTACAGCACAGGAACAGATTTCTGAACGTCACCGTTTATTTCGGTAGAAAATTAAAAAATCGTTTTGATCTGGGATTTTTTGTGTGTGTTCCTGAGATGTGTACGCAACTTTCGTACGACTAAAGTTTTTCGATTTAAGCGACGTAAGTGCCAAGAAAAAAATCATCTTTACGGACTGTTCTGGTTTTGACAGATTCTGTCTTTGTTTTGCATTCCTCTTTTACAAGTGTTGAGTGAGTTTCTTTTATGTGGAAGAGCCTCACTTAGGCCTAGTATCAGTAGCTAATGTTTGAAAACTAATTGCTTATGAATTGTGTCCCTACAGAACTAAGTGAGATTATTTGTTTTAATGCACTAACCTACTAATGAGAAAAATGTTGAGTTTTGATGAGAAGGAAGTTTTCAAGTGTTAAGAGAGGAGGATGATATTACAAGATCAAGAAGAGTGAAGATCTTAAGCTTGGGGAGGCTCCCATGGATCTCCCAGCATATTTCAAGAAGACTCAAGCATCTAAGCTTGGGGATGCCCAAGGCATCCCCTTCTTCATCAACAAACTATCAGGTCATCTCTAGTGAGACTATATTTTTATTCCTTTACATTATATGTACTTTTCTTGGAGCGTCAGTGTGCTTTTGTTTTCAGTTTGTTTTGTTTTGTTTGCTGCTCTATACTTGTTGGATCTTAGCACTCTTGTTTGGGAGAGAGACACGCTCTTTTTCATTAGAATACTATTGTGCTTCACTTATACTTGTTGAGTATTCTTGTCTAGCTACTGCTAAAGCTTCTAGCTCTTAGTTTTCATGTATCTCTTGTTCAGAGCTATTAGTTTTTTGAAGAAAGTACTCTCTTGTTCACTTATATTTGTTTGGAGAGTTGTTAAATAAGTTGATTGGTGTTTGGTTGGAACAGAAAATGCTATGCATGTGGTGGGGTATAAAAAAATGCTTACATAAGTCTTGTAGCTTTGTCTTGAGTAATTTGATACTTGTCAATTTTTTGAGTTACCAAGTAAGTAAATGTTTAAACCTGTGTATCATGTAAGCAATGACTATTAGTGAAGAACTACTGTAAACTTGTTGATATTTGATGTTGTGTCATTGGTAGTTCTAAAAGTCTAGATATTTTCTAGTGAAAGGTTTTGGTTAACAAGGAAGACAATATGGAGTCTTATGATTTTTCAACCATGTTTTTTATATAAGTTCTTGCTGTACGGTTGACAGTTTGTGTTTGCTTAAATAACCTTGCTAGCCTAAACTCTGTACTAAGCGGGAATGCTGCTTGTGCATCGAAAACCCTTGAGCCAAAATCTATGCCATCTGTGTCCACCATAACTACCTATTATGTGGTATTTTGCTGACCTGAAGGTGGATTAATTAGGCATAGATGAGTTGGATAGCGAGTCTATACTAGTTTGTTGTAATCACCAATTAAATCTCATAATGAAATTCTTAGACATATATTGCATTGTCATGCACTCTCTATTTGTCAATTGCCCAGCTGTAGTTGTTTACCCATCATGTTAGTTATCTTTTATGGAGAGACACCACTAGGCAACTGGGATCCCGGTCCATTTCCTCAACTGATAAAACACCTACTGCAATCATCTGTTCCTTGTTACTTTCTGCAATTACTACTGTTTCCACACAAAAGAGAATCCTTTGTTTTCAGCAAGCCGGAGAGATTGACAACCTCTCTGTTTGTTGGGACAAATTAGTTTGATTGTGTTGTGTGCAGGTTCGTTGTCAGTTGCAGAATCTCTGGTATTGCGCCGTGCCATATTCTGTCCACTGACAACCTAGCACTGAAGAATCCCGTGTCCTCCTGGTTCGATAAACCTTGGTCATATTTCAAGGGAAAACTGCTGCTGCACTACATCATAACCTTCCTCTTGGGGTCTCCCAACGAACGTGTGTATCATGATGCATCAAGACATTTTTCTGCCGCCATTGCCGGGGACACTGGATCTCCAGATAGGGGAGTCTCACACTTCCAATCTCATTACTTTGTTTTTGTCTTGCACTTTTATTTTATTTTATCTTGTTTGCTTTAAAAATCAAAAACACAAAAAAAAAAAAATTGCTGCACTTAGTTTACTTTTTCGAGTTTTTCTTGTCCTGTTTTAATTTTGCTAAAATGAGTAATCCTGAAAACCTATTTGATGAGAATAGTGTGCCTAAAAGTATTGAAAGGGGATGTTGAAACCATATATAGATAAGATACAATGCATTGTTGAAAAAACTTCTAACCTTTCGATTGATGCTTCTACACTTGACAATACTTGATGCATTTCATGCCTAGCTAAAAGGTATTAAATAGATGCGTTATGGGAGGCAACCCATTGTTTTTTACTTTATGTTTATTTTTGTTTTTTGAGTCAAGGAGCCTATTTACTTCTGTAGCAACTCCAGTATCTTTTTTTGCTTTTTGTTGTTTCAAGAAAAGTCTCTTATGACAAGATGGTACCTATTTTTGGAATACTGCACAGGAACAGATTTTGAACGTCACCGTTTATTTCGGTAGAAAATTAGAAAAAATCGTTTTGATCTGGGATTTTTTGTGCGTGTTCCTGAGATGTGTACGCAACTTTCGTACGACTAAAGTTTTTCGATTTAAGCGACGTAAGTGCCAAGAAAAAAATCATCTTTACGGACTGTTCTGGTTTTAACAGATTCTGTCTTTGTTTTGCATTCCCTCTTTTACAAGTGTTGAGTGAGTTTCTTTTATGTGGAAGAGCCTCACTTAGGCCTAGTATCAGTAGCTAATGTTTGAAAAAACTAATTGCTTATGAATTGTGTCCCTACAGAACTAAGTGAGATTATTTGTTTTAATGCACTAACCTACTAATGAGAAAAATGTTGAGTTTTGATGTGAAGGAAGTTTTCAAGTGTTAAGAGAGGAGGATGAATACAAGATCAAGCAGAGTGAGAGCTTAAGCTTGGGGAGGCTCCCATGGATCTCCCAGCATATTTCAAGAAGACTCAAGCATCTAAGCTTGGGGATGCCCAAGGCATCCCCTTCTTCATCAACAAACTATCAGGTCATCTCTAGTGAGACTATATTTTTATTCCTTTACATTATGTACTTTTCTTGGAGCGTCAGTGTGTTTTGTTTTCAGTTTGTTTTGTTTTGTTTGCTGCTCTATACTTGTTGGATCTTAGTACTCTTGTTTGGGAGAGAGACACGCTCCACTTTTTCATTAGAATACTCTTGTGCTTCACTTATACTTGTTGAGTATTCTTGTCTAGCTACTGCTAAAGCTTCTAGCTCTTAGTTTTCATGTATCTCTTGTTCAGAGCTATTAGTTTCTTTTGAAGAAAGTCCTCTCTTGCTTCACTTATATTTGTTTGGAGAGTTGTTAAATAAGTTGATTGGTGTTTGGTTGGAACAGAAAATGCTATGCATGAGGGGTATAAAAAAATGCTTACATAAGTCTTGTAGATCTTTGTCTTGAGTAATTTGATACTTGTCAATTGTTTTGAGTTACCAAGTAAGTAAATGTTTAAACCTGTGTATCATGTAAGCAATGACTATTAGTGAAGAACTACTGTAAGGCTTGTTGATATTTGATGTTTGTGTCATTGGTAGTTCTAAAAGTCTAGATATTTTCTAGTGAAAGGTTTTGGTTAACAAGGAAGACAATATGGAGTCTTATGATTTTTCAACCATGTTTTTTATATAAGTTCTTGCTGTACCGGTTGACAGTTTGTGTTGCTTAAATAACCTTGCTAGCCTAAACTCTGTACTAAGCGGGAATGCTGCTTGTGCATCCAAAACCCTTGAGCCAAAATCTATGCCATCTGTGTCCACCATAACTACCTATTATGTGGTATTTTCCTGCCACTCCAAGTAAATTTTTCATGTGCTACCTTTAAAATATTCAAATACTCCTTTTTGTGTCACTGTTTACTAGCTCATGAGGAGGTGGTAGCTTTCTTTATTTCACTTGTCGATCAGACTTTACACACCTGGACTAGTGGCATATACATCCGCTTATCCAATAATTTTGCAAAAAGAGCTGGCAATGGGGTGCCCAGTCCCAATTAATTACAACTTTAACCAATAATTCTCTTCACATCTTTTGCCCCTGAGAAATCAGTCAAGCAATGTTCATAAGTGTGTAAACAAAAGAGAACGATGGATGATCTACTCGTTGGTAGAAATAACGTCCTTCATGGGAGCCGCTCTTGTAAAGTCTGATTAACTTGGGTTGTACTGTATTGTCTATTACTGATTCGTTGACAATTAGCATACACCTCTCAAAATATATTTTTACACTCTCTATATGCTTTCAAAAACTTAAAAAGCTCTAGCACATGAATTAATCCCTGCTTCCCTCTGCGAAGGGCCTTTCTTTTACTTTATTGTTGAGTCAGTTTTCCTACTTCTTCTATCTCCACAACCAAACACTAGTGTCGACTTAGGTACAACAGTTGTTATATAATGATGTGTTTGACTTATTATATTCTTTGCCTTGACAATATCCATGAGATAAATATGTTAAAATTGAAGCCAGTGCTGAAACTAAATCTTCCTTTGTGTTAAGTCAAACACTTTCATTTAGAATTTATTGCTTTGTGAGCTAACTCTTATACAAATTCTTATAGCTCCATTGTCTCCAAGGTATTATTCATGAAAGTTTGCACTTGTATGATTCATTTTGTTTACTCTTTGTTTACTTGTTAGCAAACTATAGACCATTGACTTGGATCACTTCATTCAGTTCATGTGCATTACATTACTATTTGATCAAGATTATGTTGGTAGCATGTCACTTCAAAAATTATGTTGTTTTTATCGTTTACCTACTCGAGGACGAGCAGGAACTAAGCTTGGGGATGCTTGATACGTCTCAAACGTATCTATAAATTTTGGTGTTCCATGCTGTTATTATATCAATTGATACATGTTTTATTTACACTTTATAGCATTTTTATGCATTTTCTGGGACTAACCTATTAACAAGATGCCGAAGTGTCAGTTCCTGTTTTCTGCTGTTTTTGGTTTCAGAAAATCTATTAAGGAAATATTCTCAGAATTGGACGAAACAAAAAGCACTGTCAATACTTCACCGACACGAAGAAGGAGCCAGAAGGAGGCACGGAGGGGCGCCACGAGGGGCTCACGCCACCCCTTGGAGCGGCCAAGGTGGGGCCCGCGCCGGGCCCTGGCGTGGCCACCTCGGGAACCTTCCAGAGCCCCCCTTTCGCCCATATATACCCGACGTCAACCTAAACCTAAAAAGACCGATCATATTCCACAAAAAGTTCCGCTGCCGCCGTCGTCGCCAACCCTAGATCGGGAGGGTTCTGAAGCTCTTCCCGGCACCCTGCCGGAGGGGAGATCATCACCGGAGGGCTCTACATCGCCATGCCTGCCTCCGGAGTGATGCGTGAGTAGTTCACCCTTGGACTACATGTCCATAGCAGTAGCTAGATGGTTGTCTCTCCACCTTGTACCTCCATGTTTAGATCTTGTGAGCTGCTGATACCCGTAGATGTGATAGCCTTCAGGAGCTACCTGCGTGTAAAAGTAAACGGGTTAGGTTGAGACTCCAAGTGCAGAGTGTGTAGTAAGTGGAAGACGTGTTTTCCCCACGAGGGTGACTCGAGGGTTTAATATCGAACTCTCGGGGAATCAGTAGTGAAGATTTATCTTCCTATCCTTCTTTTGGTTACCTACAAAACAAAGTAAATGTTTTGGTCCTCAACCTCACCTAGTGGTTGTCAAGCACAAGGTGTAGAATGATATCAAGATAATATGCAATGCAAACAAGAAATAAATATGCAATGGTGGTAAATAAATATGCAAGGATGGTGGTAGCAATGATAAATGATATTTTTGGGTTTTATATGAATGCAAGATGTAAAAGTGTTTTTGTATTTTCGGATTTTAAATGGCAGAAAATGGAAAAGTGGTAAAAGTGGTTGGAAAGGTGTTTCTTATGATTAAAAATGGACCGGGGTTCATGGTTTCACAAATGCACTCTCTCTTTAATAAAGTGGTAGACAATGGAACACTAGAGTTGACATATGAGATTGCAACACAACAGTTTAATGACAAGTTATAATTATATGGGCATCACGTCCTAACATAGAGACCTTTTGGTTATTAGTCTCTCTTATACTCCACCAAGATGCGAACTAAATCATAACACCTCAGTAATTAAGATAACTCAGAGTATAGCAATAAGTATCATGACATGAAGTTAAAATAAGAACATGCTAGATCTAGTCATGGAGTAGTGGCAATGGTCACACCCACATCTCCGGTAGCATGGTATTTCTTTTTATCCCTAGTGAGGCAACAAAGTAAGGTAAAACACCCAAGTGGATCGCAGAACTTTCTCTCACGTTCACTGCACTAGCCACCCCCCGTTACTCCAACTAATGCACACGTTCCCCCTCACACGCTCTCATAAACATGCTTGATCATACAAGTAAATAAGAACGGGGTACATAATATGCATCTACTTTCATAACTGAAACAAAACCATTGCAATCTCAAACATATATTAACTCATAAAAAGATCCACCACAAAGGTATTACATAGATGACCGTAATCATGTTCAGCAGCTCATACGGTACTAATTAGTGAAGCTCGAGAGAGAGAGATACATAAGTTACTTCCACAAACCCATAGTCCAGAGGTGGACTACTCCCTCTTCATCATGGAGACGGTGGAGAAGTCGTTGGAGAAGATGGAGACCACGCCGGCAGCGCCCCGCCGGAGTTTTCCCCCTCCAATCTGCAGCTCCAGGTCTCTGTTTCGGTGTTTCTGTGTTTCTGCGGCGCTCCTTCCAGAGAACGTCGGGGGATATTTTTATAGGCGTTTTTAGGTCAAAACGGAGTCGGTGGAGGAAAGATCGACGGCAACGGAGCTCGAGGCCAAAGGGGGGTCCCACGCGGCCAGGTACTGGGCCGCGTGGGCCCACTCATCTGGCCCTCGGGCCTCCGCTTGTTTGCTTCCTTCGCTCCCAGTCTTGTTCCTTCCAAAAATGATGCTCGTAAATTTCCAGGTCATTTGGACGTCGTTTGGGTCCCTGAAACATTAAAAAAGAAATAGGGTTTTCTGCCTGCGCAGGGTTAATTCCATAAAAAATAGGAAACATATCAAATATTCCCAAAATCATTATAAAACAGTGATATAACCCTTATATGATGCAAATATGACTGGAATATAAGTAAAATAATGCAAAGTTCATGTATGCATTTTACATGCATCAACATCCCCAAGCTTAACCTATACTCGTCCTCGAGTATGAAGGTGATAAAACTAACATGGACTTTGCAATTTAATACTATCAATGGATATCAAAGATGATTACTATTGCTACATAGAGTAAATGATTCATTCTTAAAAGGAGTAGCAATATGCAAGATAGTTTATGAAGTGATATCAAGTATTCAATGCAAGGATGTTCAATGATAATTCACAAAGTGTAACATAAGAGAAGAAGTACTATGGACCACATGTATGCATAATAATAAGTAAGAACATCCTACAATGGTCATAGAGTATTGGTGAAAATCTGAATATAAAAGGTGGACACTTTGGAAAGATATATATATGAGTAGAGGTAAAGCATGAATAAATTTCATCTAACTTCTGAACTTCTCTACTTAAGTCAATGATTGTAATATGGTAATCCTTGGTGTCAAGCTCTCATTCCCCTATCATAGCATCTTGAATGATTAAGTTTAAAGTGAAAGCAATACGAGTAGTGTGCTTGACAAAGTACAGGTTGAAAGTCTCATGCCCCTTGAATACAAGTACCTACTCCATGTGTTACTCAACTTGGAAAACAAAGCAAGTTCAAGTTAAATATCATTGTAAGTAATAATAGTATCATTAAGAGCGTCAACTGGGGTACCTCTTGTCCCAGGATATGGAACAAGCCCATATCAAAATGACAAGACAAACAAACATAATGAACAATCTCAACACCCTTTTTATTTACCATTGGATAGCTTTTTATTGTAAGGTGTATCACAGAAGGTTCACCATAGCATGTAAGTAAATTTCCACCATGAATGATGCATGGCTTAGATTAGCGGCCCAGGCGTCTCTCTAACCATTTATACAAACTCATTTAAACTCACTTCATTTCCCATTTATTTCACCCATGGTAAGCATCCATAAACAAAAGTACATGATATCAACTAAATGAATGATGTGCAATGTTGAAAGCTTGCCATGTGACAGCACATATGAGCTAACTCTCAACCAAAGACATTTGTCAAGTCCACAACTCATAATTTTAATCACAATGGGTCATATTTTATTTATGCAATGAAAGTAAAGTGTGCATCAAGTTCGAGAGAGCTATATAACCAACTTTTCCCACAACAATTAACAACATAAGCATTTTCATTCAGAGGTATAGATAACACAAATATCATGATAAACATACTCGGAATAGCATAAAGCTAATAGGTAGATATGGTGGACTCACTGGAAAAACTTTGGTTGAAGGTGTTGGAAACAAGTTTTTGCTTGTTGGAATTTTTGGGCTAGCAAGAGGGAGAAAGTTGACCATCTAAATGCATGCATGAGTGTCCATAGAACTAACTAATCCATGTTAAACAAGGTAAATAACATTTAGCATCAAAACATGAATAAAAGATAGCTCTTGATAAAATATTTGCAAATTATTACTCATTAACAAGCTCATGAATCATGCAATTATATGTATCTTTTAAAATTAACTCAACATCCCTTTTCCCAATCTTATAATAGCATCCAACATAATTCAACCCAAATTTCCAGTAGCTCTCTCATATATAAATGATAGTGTGGTGGTCTCACAAAATAAAAATCAACCTAAACAAACAAAAAGACGCTCCAAGTTTATGCGATAAAGTGTTTCGATCGAAAAACAGAAGTTAGACGTGTGCAAACCGAGAGTGTGTAGGTCCAGTGGGGTTGTCTTCACATCCCCAAGCTTATGGTCTTCACCATCCTTGGATAGCTCTTGGTGCATCTCCTCTAATCCCTGTGAAAAAACTTCAAAACACCGTTTCTCCCATTTCTTTTTCTGTGGGGCACATTAGTAGTGATAAACAAATAGATTTCTTGCTGCATATAATCCTTAGACAAAAATTCATATGAATGTCCAGAAATGTATAATGTTGTATGCCTACTCATAAACTCAATTGGATCAAAAAGATTCATGTTAAAAGTTCTAAGCATGCATCAAACAAAATGGGACAGAATCTGTCCAGAAAAACAGCAGCAGCAAACGTATTTTTCTACCCTACTTAACTTTGTCGAAAATTCCGAAAAATTCATGCATACAGAGGATGAAAAGTTGCCTACAGTTTAAATATGAGCTCATTCGGAGTTACAGAATAAGAATTAAAAATCATACCGTGCACAGATTCGTGCAGGAATATCTCCGAACGCTATAAGCAACTTTTCAACCAAAATGAGTAAAACTTGGCACTTTATTAAAAATTCCAGAAACTAAACTAAACACTAAGTCTCTTGTTACAGCAAGAGGACACAAAGAAAATCACAAATAAAAACAACCGGGTTGCCTCCCGTAAAGCGCTTTCTTTATAGCCATATAGCTAGGCTTCTTACTTGATGTTTATTGTGGACGAAGCTCATGAGGGAGCTTGAATGATGTGCCCCTCTTCCTTGGGAAGTGTTCCATGCATTCTTGTGTGGAAACTGAAACTTCACATTCCCTTCTTTTGAATCAATGATAGCACCTGTAGTACGAAGAAAAGGTCTTCCAAGAATAATTGGACTAGAGGTTTTATTCCCCATATCCATGATTAGAAAATCAACAGGCACAAATGTCATATGTAACTCTACCAAACATCACTTACTTTTCCTAAAGCATGTTTAATGGAATCATCAGCAAGTGCAAGTTCAATAGAGCATTTTTCAAGATTTTTCAATTCAAGTACTTCATATAGTTCTTTAGATAAAACAGAGACACTAGATCCTAGATCAAGTATAGCATGGTGTGTCTCTTTTCCAATGGTTACTAGGACTTTGGGAATCCATATCCCCAAGCTTAGGTGGTATCATAGCCTCTTGGTTGTACCTAGCAATCTTTTCTTTTAACACATGATTAGCAATATAAGAACCAAAACCAGCTTGGTTAAGTTGATGGAAGGATCACTTGCAAATTTTTGTAAGATAGATATTAATTCATGCAAGCTACAATTATCTAAGTCAAGCAATGGTTCCTTTAAGTCTTGCACAATACAAATGCCGGTAAATTTATTAAGATGCTCAAGACCATCTTCCCATGCTCTACCGCCAAATTGTTCCCTAGTTATCAAGTTCAACAAACTAGGACTTACTTCATAACTCTCAGCATTTATCTTAGGTGTGGCAATGGGCCTAGCAATAAATTGATCATTTGGAGTGTTTGTGTAATCACACAATTTAGTTCTTTCTCCCATTTTAGCAAGTGTTTATGTGTTTTTTTTATGCAAAACTGAAAATAAATATGCAAACCGAAATAACAAATGCAAGACAATGACAAAACAAAATAAATTGCTTTGAAGGTAAAGATGGATAAGATGATGCTCACGTAGGTGCAACCTCCCCAAGCTTAGGTGTTAGCACAAGTTGGTGATAAAGTTGACTTGGTGAGATATCCTTGGATAAACCTTTCAGCAATGATTCCCCGGCAACGGCGCCAGAAAACAGTCTTGATACCCGTAGATGTGATACCCTTCAGGAGCTACCTGCGTGAAAAAGTAAACGGGGTTAGGTTGAGACTCCAAGTGCAGAGTGTGTAGTAAGTGGAAGACGTGTTTTCCCCACGAGGGTGACTCGAGGGTTTAATATCGAACTCTCGGGGAATCAGTAGTGAAGATTTATCTTCTTATCCTTCTTTTGGTTACCTACAAAACAAGATAAATGTTTTGGTCCTCAACCTCACCTGTGGTTGTCAAGCACAAGGTGTAAGAATGATATCAAGATAATATGCAATGCAAACAAGAAATAAATATGCAATGGTGGTAAATAAATATGCAAGGATGGTGGTAGCAATGATAAATGATATTTTTGGGTTTTTTTATAATGAATGCAATATGTAAAAGTGTTTTTGTATTTTTGGATTTAATAATGGCAGAAAATGGTAAAGTGGTAAAAGTGGTTGGAAAGGTGTTTCTTATGATTAAAAATGGACCGGGGTTCATGGTTTCACAAATGCACTCTCTCTTTAATAAAGTGGTAGACAATGGAACACTAGAGTTGACATATGAGATTGCAACACAACAGTTTAATGACAAGTTATAATTATATGGGCATCATGTCCTAACATAGAGACCTTTTGGTTATTAGTCTCTTTATACTTCACCAAGATGCGAACTAAATCATAACACCTCGGTAATTAAGATAACTCAGAGTATAGCAATAAGTATCATGACATGAAGTTAAAATAAGAACATGCTAGATCTAGTCATGGAGTAGTGGCAATGGTCACACCCACACCTCCGGTAGCATGGTATTTCTTTTTATCCCTAGTGAGGTATCAAAGTAAGGTAAAACACCCAAGTGGATCACAGAACTTTCTCTCACGTTCACTGCACTAGCCACCCCCCATTACTCCAACTAATGCACACGTTCCCCCTCACACGCTCTCATAAACATGCTTGATCATCACAAGTAAATAAGAACGGGGTACATAATATGCATCTACTTTCATAACTGAAACAAAACCATTGCAATCTCAAACATATATTAACTCATAAAAAGATCCACCATAAAGGTATTACATAGATGACCGTAATCATGTTCAACAGCTCATACGGTACTAATTAGTGAAGCTCGAGAGAGAGATACATACGTTACTTCCACAAACCCATAGTCCAGAGGTGGACTACTCCCTCTTCATCATGGAGACGGTGGAGAAGTCGTTGGAGAAGATGGAGACCACGCCGGCAGCGCCCCGCCGGAGTTTTCCCCTCTAATCTGCAGCTCCAGGTCTCTGTTTCGGTGTTTCTGTGTTTCTGCGGCGCTCCCTCCAGAGAACGTCGGGGGATAATTTTTATAGGCGTTTTTAGGTCAAAACGGAGTCGGTGGAGGAAAGATCGACGACAGCGGAGCCTCGAGGGCCAAAGTGGGGGGTCCCACGCGGCCAGGTACTTGGGCCGCGTGCCCACTCATCTGGGCCCTCGGGCCTCCTCTTATTTGCTTCTTTCACTCCCAGGTCAAGTTCCTTCCAAAAAATGATGCTCGTAAATTTCCAGATCATTTGGACGTCGTTTGGGTCCCGGAAACATTAAAGGAAAGAAATAGGGTTTTCTACCTGCGCAGGGTTAATTCCATAAAAAATAGGAAACATATTAAATATTCCCAAAATCATTATAAAACAGTGATATAACCCTTATATGATGCAAATATGACTGGAATATAAGTAAAAATAATGCAAAGTTCATGTATGCATTTTACATGCATCAGCTGCCTAACATGATCAAGATCATCTTATTGTAATGCTACATGTTGTGTTTGCTGGGATCCATGAATATTGATACTATGAGCAAGTTGTTTATCAATCTAGCTACTTATGTTGTTTATGATCTTGCATGCTCTCCGTTGCTAGTAGATGCTTTGGCCAAGTAGATGCTTGTAACTCCAAGAGAGAGTATTTATGCTAGATAGTGGGTTCATGCCTCCAGAAATCTGGGCTCGAGTTGACAGAAACGACTAAGGTTGTGGATGTGCTGTTGCCACTAGGGATAAAACAATGATGCATTGTCTACGTTCCATTTGCATTGTTTACATTACACACTTTACTTCATGCAATAATCTGTTGTTTGCAACTTAATACTGGAAGTGATGCGGATGCTGACCTGAAGGTGGATTATTTAGGCATAGATGAGTTGGATAGCGAGTCTATGTACTTTGTTGTAATGCCCAATTAAATCTCATAATGAAATTCTTGTCATATATTGCATTGTCATGCACTCTCTATTTGTCAATTGCCCAGCTGTAATTTGTTTACCCAGCATGTTAGTTATCTTTTATGGAGAGACACCACTAGGAACTGTGGATCCCGGTCCATTTCCTCATACTGATAAAACACCTACTGCAATCATCTGTTCCTTGTTACTTTCTGCAATTACTACTGTTTTCCACACCATATGTTTAATCCTTTGTTTTCAGCAAGCCGGAGAGATTGACAACCTCTCTGTTTCGTTGGGACAAAATAGTTTGATTGTGTTGTGTGCAGGTTCCACGTCAGTTGCAGAATCTCTGGTATTGCGCCGTGCCATATTCTGTCCACTGACAACCTTCTGAAGAACCTCCGTGTCCTCCTGGTTCGATAAACCTTGGTCATATTTCAAGGGAAAACTGCTGCTGCACTACATCATACCTTCCTCTTGGGGTCTCCCAACGAACGTGTGTATCACGGGCATCAAGACATTTTTCTGGCGCCATTGCCGGGGACACTGGATTCTCCAGATAGGGGAGTCTCACACTTCCAATCTCATTACTTTGTTTTTGTCTTGCTTGTTTTATTTTATTTTATCTTGTTTTGCTTTAAAATCAAAAACACAAAAAAAAAATTTGCTGCACTTAGTTTATTTTTCGAGTTTTTCTTGTCCTGTTTTAATTTTGCTAAAATGAGTAATCCTGAAAACCTATTTGATGAGAATAGTGTGCCTAAAAGTATTGAAAGGGGAGTTTCTGAAACCTATATAGATAAGATACAATGCATTGTTGAAAAAACTTCTAACCTTTCTATTGATGCTTCTACACTTGACAATACTTGATGCATTTTTCATGCCTAGCTAAAAGGTATTAAATAGAAGCGCTTATGGGAGGCAACCCATTGTTTTTTACTTTCTGTTTATTTTTGTTTTTTGAGTCAAGGAGCTTGTTTACTTCTGTAGCAACTCCTTTGTATCTTTTATTTGCTTTTTGTTGTGCCAAGAAAAGTCTCTTATGACAAGATGGTACCTATTTTTGGAATACTGCACAGGAACAGATTTCTGAACGTCACCGTTTATTTCGGTAGAAAATTAGAAAAAATCGTTTTGATCTGGGATTTTTTGTGCGTGTTCCTGAGATGTGTACGCAACTTTCGTACGACTAAAGTTTTTCGATTTAAGCGACGTAAGTGCCAAGAAAAAAATCATCTTTACGGACTGTTCTGGTTTTGACAGATTCTGTCTTTGTTTTGCATTCCCTCTTTTACAAGTGTTGAGTGAGTTTCTTTTATGTGGAAGAGCCTCACTTAGGCCTAGTATCAGTAGCTAATGTTTGAAACTAATTGCTTATGAATTGTGTCCCTACAGAACTAAGTGAGATTATTTGTTTTAATGCACTAACCTACTAATGAGAAAAATGTTGAGTTTTGATGTGAAGGAAGTTTTCAAGTGTTAAGAGAGGAGGATGATATTACAAGATCAAGCAGAGTGAAGTGCTTAAGCTTGGGGAGGCTCCCATGGATCTCCCCAGCATATTTCAAGAAGACTCAAGCATCTAAGCTTGGGGATGCCCAAGGCATCCCCTTCTTCATCAACAAACTATCAGGTCATCTCTAGTGAGACTATATTTTTATTCCTTTACATTATATGTACTTTTCTTGGAGCGTCAGTGTGCTTTTGTTTTCAGTTTGTTTTGTTTTGTTTGCTGCTCTATACTTGTTGGATCTTAGTACTCTTGTTTGGGAGAGAGACACGCTCCACTTTTTCATTAGAATACTCTTGTGCTTCACTTATACTTGTTGAGTATTCTTGTCTAGCTACTGCTAAAGCTTCTAGCTCTTAGTTTTCATGTATCTCTTGTTCAGAGCTATTAGTTTCTTTTGAAGAAAGTCTCTCTTGCTTCACTTATATTTGTTTGGAGAGTTGTTAAATAAGTTGATTGGTGTTTGGTTGGAACAGAAAATGCTATGCATGTGGTAGGGGTATAAAAAAATGCTTACATAAGTCTTGTAGATCTTTGTCTTGAGTAATTTGATACTTGTCAATTGTTTTGAGTTACCAAGTAAGTAAATGTTTAAACCTGTGTATCATGTAAGCAATGACTATTAGTGAAGAACTACTGTAAAGCTTGTTGATATTTGATGTTTGTGTCATTGGTAGTTCTAAAAGTCTAGATATTTTCTAGTGAAAGGTTTTGGTTAACAAGGAAGACAATATGGAGTCTTATGATTTTTCAACCATGTTTTTTATATAAGTTCTTGCTGTACGGTTGACAGTTTGTGTTTGCTTAAATAACCTTGCTAGCCTAAACTCTGTACTAAGCGGGAATGCTGCTTGTGCATCCAAAACCCTTGAGCCAAAATCTATGCCATCTGTGTCCACCATAACTACCTATTATGTGGTATTTTCCTGCCACTCCAAGTAAATTTTTCATGTGCTACCTTTAAAATATTCAAATACTCCTTTTTGTGTCACTGTTTACTAGCTCATGAGGAGGTGGTAGCTTTCTTTATTTCACTTGTCGATCAGACTTTACACACCTGGACTAGTGGCATATACATCCGCTTATCCAATAATTTTGCAAAAAGAGCTGGCAATGGGGTGCCCAGTCCCAATTAATTACAACTTTAACCAATAATTCTCTTCACATCTTTTTGCCCCTGAGAAATCAGTCAAGCAATGTTCATAAGTGTGTAAACAAAAGAGAACGATGGATGATCTACTCGCTGGTAGAAATAACGTCCTTCATGGGAGCCGCTCTTGTAAAGTCTGATTAACTTGGGTTGTACTGTATTGTCTATTACTGATTCGTTGACAATTAGCATACACCTTTCAAAATATATTTTTACACTCTCTATATGCTTTCAAAAACTTAAAAAGCTCTAGCACATGAATTAATCCCTGCTTCCCTCTGCGAAGGGCCTTTCTTTTACTTTATTGTTGAGTCAGTTTTCCTACTTCTTTCTATCTCCACAACCAAACACTAGTGTCGACTTAGGTACAACAGTTGTTATATAATGATGTGTTTGACTTATTATATTCTTTGCCTTGACAATATCCATGAGATAAATATGTTAAATTGAAGCCAGTGCTGAAACTAAATCTTCCTTTGTGTTAAGTCAAACACTTTCATTTAGAATTTATTGCTTTGTGAGCTAACTCTTATACAAATTCTTATAGCTCCATTGTCTCCAAGGTATTATTCATGAAAGTTTGCACTTGTATGATTCATTTTGTTTACTCTTTGTTTACTTGTTAGCAAACTATAGACCATTGACTTGGATCACTTCATTCAGTTCATGTGCATTACATTACTATTTGATCAAGATTATGTTGGTAGCATGTCACTTCAAAAATTATGTTGTTTTTATCGTTTACCTACTCGAGGACGAGCAGGAACTAAGCTTGGGGATGCTTGATACGTCTCAAACGTATCTATAATTTTTGGTGTTCCATGCTGTTATTATATCAATTGATACATGTTTTATTTACACTTTATAGCATTTTTATGCATTTTCTGGGACTAACCTATTAACAAGATGCCGAAGTGTCAGTTCCTGTTTTCTGCTGTTTTTGGTTTCAGAAAATCTATTAAGGAAATATTCTCAGAATTGGACGAAACAAAAAAGCACTGTCAATACTTCACCGACACGAAGAAGGAGCCAGAAGGAGGCACGGAGGGGCGCCACGAGGGGCCCACGCCACCCCTTGGAGCGGCCAAGGTGGGGCCCGCGCCGGGCCCTGGCGTGGCCACCTCGGGAACCTTCCAGAGCCCCCCTTTCGCCCATATATACCCAACGTCAACCTAAACCTAAAAAGACCGATCATATTCCACAAAAAGTTCCGCTGCCGCCGTCGTCGCCAACCCTAGATCGGGAGGGTTCTGAAGCTCTTCCCGGCACCCTGCCGGAGGGGAGATCATCACCGGAGGGCTCTACATCGCCATGCCTGCCTCCGGAGTGATGCGTGAGTAGTTCACCCTTGGACTACAGGTCCATAGCAGTAGCTAGATGGTTGTCTCTCCACCTTGTACCTCCATGTTTAGATCTTGTGAGCTGCTGATACCCGTAGATGTGATAGCCTTCAGGAGCTACCTGCGTGTAAAAGTAAACGGGGTTAGGTTGAGACTCCAAGTGCAGAGTGTGTAGTAAGTGGAAGGCGTGTTTTCCCCACGAGGGTGACTCGAGGGTTTAATATCGAACTCTCGGGGAATCAGTAGTGAAGATTTATCTTCCTATCCTTCTTTTGGTTACCTACAAAACAAGATAAATGTTTTGGTCCTCAACCTCACCTGTGGTTGTCAAGCACAAGGTGTAAGAATGATATCAAGATAATATGCAATGCAAACAAGAAATAAATATGCAATGGTGGTAAATAAATATGCAAGGATGGTGGTAGCAATGATAAATGATATTTTTGGGTTTTTTATAATGAATGCAAGATGTAAAAGTGTTTTTATATTTTCGGATTTAATAATGGCAGAAAATGGTAAAGTGGTAAAAGTGGTTGGAAAGGTGTTTCTTATGATTAAAAATGGACCGGGGTTCATGGTTTCACAAATGCACTCTCTCTTTAATAAAGTGGTAGACAATGGAACACTAGAGTTGACATATGAGATTGCAACACAACAGTTTAATGACAAGTTATAATTATATGGGCATCACGTCCTAACATAGAGACCTTTTGGTTATTAGTCTCTCTTATACTTCACCAAGATGCGAACTAAATCATAACACCTCGGTAATTAAGATAACTCAGAGTATAGCAATAAGTATCATGACATGAAGTTAAAATAAGAACATGCTAGATCTTGTCATGGAGTAGTGGCAATGGTCACACCCACACCTCCGGGAGCATGGTATTTCTTTTTATCCCTAGTGAGGTAACAAAGTAAGGTAAAACACCCAAGTGGATCGCAGAACTTTCTCTCACATTCACTGCACTAGCCACCCCCCGTTACTCCAACTAATGCACACGTTCCCCCTCACACGCTCTCATAAACATGCTTGATCATCACAAGTAAATAAGAACGGGGTATATAATATGCATCTACTTTCGTAACTGAAACAAAACCATTGCAATTTCAAACATATATTAACTCATAAAAAGATCCACCACAAAGGTATTACATAGATGACCGTAATCATGTTCAGTAGCTCATACGGTACTATTAGTGAAGCTTGAGAGAGAGAGATACATAAGTTACTCCCACAAACCCATAGTTCAGAGGTGGACTACTCCCTCTTCATCATGGAGACGGTGGAGAAGTCGTTGGAGAAGATGGAGACCACGCCGGCAGCGCCCCGCCGGAGTTTTCCCCCTCCAATCTGCAGCTTCAGGTCTCTATTTCGGTGTTTCTGTGTTTCTGCGGCGCTCCCTCCAGAGAACGTCGGGGGATAATTTTTATAGGCGTTTTTAGGTCAAAACGGAGTCGGTGGAGGAAAGATCGACGGCAGCGGAGCCTCGAGGGCCAAAGTGGGGGTCCCACGCGGCTAGGTACTTGGGCCGCGTGGGCCCACTCATCTGGGCCCTCGGGCCTCCTCTTATTTGCTTCTTTCACTCCCAGGTCAAGTTCCTTCCAAAAAATGATGCTCGTAAATTTCCAGATCATTTGGACGTCGTTTGGGTCCCGGAAACATTAAAGGAAAGAAATAGGGTTTTCTACCTGCGCAGGGTTAATTCCATAAAAAATAGGAAACATATTAAATATTCCCAAAATCATTATAAAACAGTGATATAACCCTTATATGATGCAAATATGACTGGAATATAAGTAAAAATAATGCAAAGTTCATGTATGCATTTTACATGCATCAGCTGCCTAACATGATCAAGATCATCTTATTGTAATGCTACATGTTGTGTTTGCTGGGATCCGATGAATATTGATACTATGAGCAAGTTGTTTATCAATCTAGCTACTTATGTTGTTTATGATCTTGCATGCTCTCCGTTGCTAGTAGATGCTTTGGCCAAGTAGATGCTTGTAACTCCAAGAGAGGGTATTTATGCTAGATAGTGGGTTCATGCCTCCAGAAATCTGGGCTCGAGTTGATAGAAACGACTAAGGTTGTGGATGTGCTGTTGCCACTAGGGATAAAACAATGATGCATTGTCTACGTTCCATTTGCATTGTTTACATTACACACTTTACTTCATGCAATAATCTGTTGTTTGCAACTTAATACTGGAAGTGATGCGGATGCTGACCTGAAGGTGGATTATTTAGGCATAGATGAGTTGGATAGCGAGTCTATGTACTTTGTTGTAATGCCCAATTAAATCTCATAATGAACTTCTTGTCATATATTGCATTGTCATGCACTCTCTATTTGTCAATTGCCCAGCTGTAATTTGTTTACCCAGCATGTTAGTTATCTTTTATGGAGAGACACCACTAGTGAACTGTGGATCCCGGTCCATTTCCTCATACTGATTAAACACCGATTGCAATCATCTGTTCCTTGTTACTTTCTGCAATTACTACTGTTTTCCACACCATATGTTTAATCCTTTGTTTTCAGCAAGCCGGAGAGATTGACAACCTCTCTGTTTGGTTGGGACAAAGTGGTTTGATTGTGTTGTGTGCAGGTTCCACGTCAGTTGCAGAATCTCTGGTATTGCGCCGTGCCATATTCTGTCCATTGACAACCTTCTAAAGAACCTCCGTGTCCTCCTGGTTCGATAAACCTTGGTCATATTTCAAGGGAAAACTGCTGCTGCACTACATCATACCTTCCTCTTGGGGTCTCCCAACGAACGTGTGTATCACGGGCATCAAGACATTTTTCTGGCGCCGTTACCGGGGACACTGGAATCTCCAGATAGGGGAGTCTCACACTTCCAATCTCATTACTTTGTTTTTGTCTTGCTTGTTTTATTTTATTTTATCTTGTTTGCTTTAAACATCAAAAACACACAAAAAAATATTTGCTGCACTTAGTTTATTTTTCGAGTTTTTCTTGTCCTGTTTTAATTTTGCTAAAATGAGTAATCCTGAAAACCTATTTGATGAGAATAGTGTGCCTAAAAGTATTGAAAGGGGACTTTCTGAAACCTATATAGATAAGATACAATGCATTGTTGAAAAAACTTCTAACCTTTCTATTGATGCTTCTACAGTTGACAATACTTGATGCATTTTTCATGACTAGCTAAAAGGTATTAAAGAGAAGCGCTTATGGGAGGCAACCCATTGTTTTTTACTTTCTGTTTATTTTTGTTTTTTGAGTCAAGGAGCTTGTTTACTTCTGTAGCAACTCCTTTGTATCTTTTATTTGCTTTTTGTTGTGCCAAGAAAAGTCTCTTATGACAAGATGGTACCTATTTTTGGAATACTGCACAGGAACAGATTTCTGAACGTCACCGTTTATTTCGGTAGAAAATTATAAAAAATCGTTTTGATCTGGGAATTTTTGTGCGTGTTCCTGAGATGTGTACGCAACTTTCGTACGACTAAAGTTTTTCGATTTAAGCGACGTAAGTGCCAAGAAAAAAATCATCTTTACGGACTATTCTGGTTTTGACAGATTCTGTCTTTGTTTTGCATTCCTCTTTTACAAGTGTTGAGTGAGTTTCTTTTATGTGGAAGAGCCTCACTTAGGCCTAGTATCAGTAGCTAATGTTTGAAAACTAATTGCTTATGAATTGTGTCCCTACAGAACTAAGTGAGATTATTTGTTTTAATGCACTAACCTACTAATGAGAAAAATGTTGAGTTTTGATGTGAAGGAAGTTTTCAAGTGTTAAGAGAGGAGGATGATATTACAAGATCAAGCAGAGTGAAGTGCTTAAGCTTGGGGAGGCTCCCATGGATCTCCCCAGCATATTTCAAGAAGACTCAAGCATCTAAGCTTGGGGATGCCCAAGGCATCCCCTTCTTCATCAACAAACTATCAGGTCATCTCTAGTGAGACTATATTTTTATTCCTTTACATTATATGTACTTTTCTTGGAGCGTCAGTGTGCTTTTGTTTTCAGTTTGTTTTGTTTTGTTTGCTGCTCTATACTTGTTGGATCTTAGCACTCTTGTTTGGGAGAGAGACACGCTCCACTTTTTCATTAGAATACTCTTGTGCTTCACTTATACTTGTTGAGTATTCTTGTCTAGCTACTGCTAAAGCTTCTAGCTCTTAGTTTTCATGTATCTCTTGTTCAGAGCTATTAGTTTCTTTTGAAGAAAGTCCTCTCTTGCTTCACTTATATTTGTTTGGAGAGTTGTTTAAATAAGTTGATTGGTGTTTGGTTGGAACAGAAAATGCTATGCATGTGGTAGTGGTATAAAAAAATGCTTACATAAGTCTTGTAGATTTGTCTTGAGTAATTTGATACTTGTCAATTGTTTTGAGTTACCAAGTAAGTAAATGTTTAAACCTGTGTATCATGTAAGCAATGACTATTAGTGAAGAACTACTGTAAAGCTTGTTGATATTTGATGTTTGTGTCATTGGTAGTTCTAAAAGTCTAGATATTTTCTAGTGAAAGGTTTTGGTTAACAAGGAAGACAATATGGAGTCTTATGATTTTTCAACCATGTTTTTTATATAAGTTCTTGCTGTACCGGTTGACAGTTTGTGTTTGCTTAAATAACCTTGCTAGCCTAAACTCTGTACTAAGCGGGAATGCTGCTTGTGCATCCAAAACCCTTGAGCCAAAATCTATGCCATCTGTGTCCACCATAACTACCTATTATGTGGTATTTTCCTGCCACTCCAAGTAAATTTTTCATGTGCTACCTTTAAAATATTCAAATACTCCTTTTTGTGTCACTGTTTACTAGCTCATGAGGAGGTGGTAGCTTTCTTTATTTCACTTGTCGATCAGACTTTACACACCTGGACTAGTGGCATATACATCCGCTTATCCAATAATTTTGCAAAAAGAGCTGGCAATGGGGTGCCCAGTCCCAATTAATTACAACTTTAACCAATAATTCTCTTCACATCTTTTTGCCCCTGAGAAATCAGTCAAGCAATGTTCATAAGTGTGTAAACAAAAGAGAATGAGGGATGATCTACTCGCTGGTAGAAATAACGTCCTTCATGGGAGCCGCTCTTGTAAAGTCTGATTAACTTGGGTTGTACTGTATTGTCTATTACTGATTCGTTGACAATTAGCATACACCTCTCAAAATATATTTTTACACTCTCTATATGCTTTCAAAAACTTAAAAAGCTCTAGCACATGAATTAATCCCTGCTTCCCTCTGCGAAGGGCCTTTCTTTTACTTTATTGTTGAGTCAGTTTTCCTACTTCTTTCTATCTCCACAACCAAACACTAGTGTCAACTTAGGTACAACAGTTGTTATATAATGATGTGTTTGACTTATTATATTCTTTGCCTTGACAATATCCATGAGATAAATATGTTAAAATTGAAGCCAGTGCTGAAACTAAATCTTCCTTTGTGTTAAGTCAAACACTTTCATTTAGAATTTATTGCTTTGTGAGCTAACTCTTATACAAATTCTTATAGCTCCATTGTCTCCAAGGTATTATTCATGAAAGTTTGCACTTGTATGATTCATTTTGTTTACTCTTTGTTTACTTGTTAGCAAACTATAGACCATTGACTTGGATCACTTCATTCAGTTCATGTGCATTACATTACTATTTGATCAAGATTATGTTGGTAGCATGTCACTTCAAAAATTATGTTGTTTTTATCGTTTACCTACTCGAGGACGAGCAGGAACTAAGCTTGCGGATGCTTGATACATCTCAAACGTATCTATAATTTTTGATGTTCCATGCTGTTATTATATCAATTGCTACATGTTTTATTTACACTTTATAGCATTTTTATGCATTTTCTGGGACTAACCTATTAACAAGATGCCGAAGTGCCAGTTCCTGTTTTTTGCTGTTTTTGGTTTCAGAAAATCTATTAAGGAAATATTCTCAGAATTGGACGAAACAAAAAGCACTGTCAATACTTCACCGACACGAAGGAGCCAGAAGGAGGCACGGAGGGGCGCCACGAGGGGCCCACGCCACCCCTTGGAGCGGCCAAGGTGGGGCCCGTGCCGGGCCCTGGCGTGGCCAACTCGGGAACCTTCCGGAGCCCCCCTTTCGCCCATATATACCCGACGTCAACCTAAACCTAAAAAGACCGATCATATTCCACAAAAAGTTCCGCTGCCGCCGTCATCGCCAACCCTAGATCGGGAGGGTTCTGAAGCTCTTCCCGGCACCCTGCCGGAGGGGAGATCATCACCGGAGGGCTCTACATCGCCATGCCTGCCTCCGGAGTGATGCGTGAATAGTTCACCCTTGGACTACGGGTCCATAGCAGTAGCTAGATGGTTGTCTCTCCACCTTGTACCTCCATGTTTAGATCTTGTGAGCTGCCTAACATGATCAAGATCATCTTATTGTAATGCTACATGTTGTGTTTGCTGGGATCCGATGAATATTAATACTATGAGCAAGTTGTTTATCAATCTATCTATTTATGTTGTTTATGATCTTGCATGCTCTCCGTTGCTAGTAGATGCTTTGACCAAGTAGATGCTTGTAACTCCAAGAGGGAGTATTTATGCTAGATAGTGGGTTCATGCCTCCAGAAATCTGGGCTCGAGTTGACAGAAACGGCTAAGGTTGTGGATGTGCTGTTGCCACTAGGGATAAAACAATGATGCATTGTCTACGTGTCATTTGCATTGTTTACATTACACACTTTTCTTCATGTAATAATCTATTGTTTGCAACTAATACTGGAAGTGATGCGGATGCTGACCTGAAGGTGGATTATTTAGGCATAGATGAGTTGGATAGCGAGTCTATGTAGTTTGTTGTAATGCCCAATTAAATCTCATAATGAAATTCTTGTCATATATTGCATTGTCATGCACTCTCTATTTGTCAATTGCCCAGCTGTAATTTGTTTACCCAGCATGTTAGTTATCTTTTATGGAGAGACACCACTAGGGAACTGTGGATCCCGGTCCATTTCCTCATACTGATAAAACACCTACTGCAATCATCTGTTCCTTGTTACTTTCTGCAATTACTACTGTTTTCCACACCATACGTTTAATCCTTTGTTTTCAGCAAGCCGGAGAGATTGACAACCTCTCTGTTTCGTTGGGACAAAGTAGTTTGATTGTGTTGTGTGCAGGTTCCACGTCAGTTGCAGAATCTCTGGTATTGCGCCGTGCCATATTCTGTCCACTGACAACCTTCTGAAGAACCTCCGTGTCCTCCTGGTTTGATAAACCTTGGTCATATTTCAAGGGAAAACTGCTGCTGCACTACATCATATCATCCTCTTGGGGTCTCCCAACGAACGTGTGTATCACGGGCATCAAGACATTTTTCTCAAGGCTACAGGGGCAAGCACCTCTACAGCAGCAGCTGAGAAGAGGAAGAAAGCAGTTGTCATCCATCTTGATGACGAGAATACAAGGATTAGCATCCCTCAGAAGAAGTAAGTTTTCTTCCGTGCCGAGTTACTTAACCGTCAGTCGTGATTTGACTTTTATTGACTGCTAGTTTCTTATTTGCGTAGATTGAAGACTACTGCGCCAAAGCTGAGGGTAAAGGCGCCAGCAGGCAGGAGTAAGTCGGCAAAACCTTCGCCGGCAATTGCTCCCGCAACTCCTGCTGTTGGCATCCCAGTGATAGTCTGCCAAGGTACTTCTGCTACTCAGGCAGAAGAATCCATGATGAAGACGGCGGGCGAAAGATTAGCCGCCATTGGTGATTTTTCAAAGATGGCTGAAGCTCCGGCTAATGATGCCATCCTTGATATAAAGAATGAGCCCTTTGACGAGGATTTTATCGTCTCATCATCGAGCCAAGGTCCTTCTGCCAATGTGGGCATCCAAGACATTGTGCTGCATATAAAGGATATGCGGGATAACACCTGTCGTGGGTTGTCATGACAGATGTCATCTTACAACGACTTGATTGTGGGGACATAGCAATCTCATGTTCAGGAGATTGTCTAGCTCTCACGGGGACAAAGGATTTTACCCAGGTTCGGCCCCTCTCGATGGAGGTAAAGACCTACTCCTGCTTTGTTGTATTGATGATGATCTCGATTACAAGGTGCGATTCCGCTACTCGGATATCGAGAACTAGGTTGCTTAGAGCTTGGAACTCAGTACCTCTCGATCTACGACCCAGGAACCCCCCTTATATAGGTGGCCGGGTCCCTGGGAGTACAAGTTACCGTGAGGTCGTCTCGCAGTCGGAGTCCTACTCTAGGTCCTTCGTGCTCTCCAAGTTTGGGACTCCATCTTGAACCAGGACACCGAGCTTCGGCCGGGTCCTTCCTTCTGTGGCCGGGTCCCTCGCAAGCTCGCTGGCCCCAAGTGCAACCCGGCCCAGGTAGCCTGCTTCCCAACCCGGCTTGGGCCTTTTGCCTGGCGGGTTGTGTTTTTAGGCTCCGTGGGCCTACCTGGAAAGTATTCCCCCAAAAGTAGCCCCTAGGTTAATTTGGATACGAGCTTGGCGTGCTCTTCATTTCAATCTTGATCTTGTGCATCATGTCTTTGGTGAAGCCGCCAGCTTGATCATCCAGGTTAACCTCCTGAAATAAGAAAATAAAAATTAAGGACAAAAGTCCGGGTTACCATATTAATCTACCGGGCCGGCTCGCCCTTGTGATCCATGCCGATGAACCCGGCCCTTATCCCCTTTGAGTTCATACGCCTCTAGGCCCATCTCTTTGCTATCTCTGCCGGGTCCTCCTTGGAGGCCCATTTTGGTAGCGATATTGGTGGCCATTTATTTAATCTCCAAATTATCCCGTAATTGCCGCAGAAAATATCCCGTGAATCTTTTTCTTGATTAAATATCGTTTCTTGCCTTTTGACTGCAGTCAAATCTTATCCATCCACAAAATTACCATGCGTGCCCCTAGGGTTTTTACCCCCGCCTATAAATAGGTCCATGGGGTAAACCCTGGTCATTTCCCCCGTGCGCCGCCACTTCGTCTTCAACCTCCAGCGCCGCCTAGTTCGTAGATCCAAACTCGCCGCCAACCAAGCTTCCTTCGCCGCGCCGCCGTCGCTGGAGCTACTCCGTTCTGCATGCGTGAGAAGAGGATGGCAAGCAAGCCAGGAGCCAAGGCGAAGGGCAAGAGGCAAGACCCGGCACCGGCGCTGGCTCTGGTCGTCTCGAAGCTCCGGCTCACGGAACTGGCGGACGCTGGGTTACTCCCTCAGAAAACAGCGATCAGATGGCAGGCTCCTGGAGAAGAGACCCGGCCCCAGCCTGAGCAAGGTGAGGTTATCATCTTCGCTGACCACATAAGCCGGGGTTTCAGACCGGCGGGTTCGCTGTTCTTCCGCCAGGTTCTGGCCCACTACGGGCTTCGGCTCCAAGACATAGGGCCAAACTCTATCCTTAATATTAGCAACTTCACGGTTTTCTGTGAAGACTATCTTCAAATGAAGCCGGATCTGGACCTTTTCTTGGAGTTTTTCTACTGCAACAAGCAGAAGGAGCACAAAGGTGGTGATCTTCTGGAGTGCGGCGGGGTCACCATCCAACGCCGGGCTGATAGCATCTACCCAGCCATGAAGTTGATGAGCCACCCCAAAGGATGGCAAAGAAGCTTCTTTTACTGCAAAGATACATCCCTTGAGTCTGAACCTCGTTTGCCGGGTTACACCGTGGATCGTCTCACTTCAAACGATAACATGAACTCCTATGGCTCTGATGAAGCTCGAGCCAAGTTGCAACCCGTCTTTAACAGGATCAAGGCCCTACTGTCGCACGGGCTCAAGGCCACGGACCTGATCAAGTGCTGAGTTGGATGGCGCATCCAGCCAATCAGCGTCCGCCCATGCCTTTTCCACGAGTACACCGGCTTGCTCACAGATTCTCTACGTTACATCACAGAGGACATGACCCAGGAAGAAATTGCCAAAGCTGCGAAGAAGTTTCTCGGGGAGAAACTTGATGAAATAAAGCTCGTGGGTCTCTGCCCTTTTCAAATCTCCAACCCGGCTCCAGCAGTAAGTTATTCTTGTTCATTTCTTTCTATTCACAAATTGTCTTTCTTAATCGCCTTTCTGCTAACCCGGGTTGTTCCCTTTCAGTTTGACGATAGTTGGTGGACAACTGATTACGAGCCGCCAACCACACCGGAGGAAGACGAGGTTGAGGCCGAAGATGACGAAGAAGAAATTGATTCCACGGGCCGTCTGCACAACGACCTTGCTGATGCTGGCTCCACTCATAGGGGTGGTTTTTTCGATAACCCGGCCGATGCTGCGCCGGGTCCTACCGCCTCCGCCGGTGACCAAAATTCTCCCAACAAAAAGAGGACCCGGTCCGCCACTGCAAAGGTGCCTCACTCTCACTTGTCCCTTTTTCCATGAACACCTCTCAACCTGTGAGGCAAACGCAGGAGAAAGAACAGGCCGAGCCCAAGAAACGCAGGAGCCGGAGCTCAACTAGCGATGAACCTCTCAGTGAAGGTATACCTCAACAAGTTTTGCCTCGCCGGGTTGCCGATAAAGGTTGGAAATTAAGGGAACCTTTGTCCAAATCTTTATCTCCTTCTTCAGAATTGTCTGGCGTGGATATGCCAAGCGATTTTGCTATAAACATTAGGTACGAGATTCTTCCTCATGCTGAAGGACACTCCGGGTTCCTCCAACGTGCCCAACACTGATCTGGATTTGATGGAGCTTACTGCCAAGGAGGCAGGCGCCAAGGACCCGGCTTTGATGGTCCCGGCACTGGAGGACCCGGCATTGCAAGACCCGGCTCAGGCAGATCTGGCCTCTGCTGTGCCAATTTCCCCAGAGCCGGCTGTGGAGGAAGCTGAGGTGAACCCGGCTTCGCCTTTAAATGCACCCTCCAAAGATGCTCCAGATGAAGTACAATTTGTATCTGCTCGCCAGGTTCCAGTCCCCCAGACCTCCACCGTTCTAGTTAAGTTGGTAGCTGATGAAGTGAAGCCGATTCTGCACCAAGATTCCAAGGACCCCGCTGCTTCATCTAGCATGCTTGTCTTTGATGAGATGAGCATTGCCAATCTCCACGAGCACTACATGGCCCGGGTTACCCAGAATAGGGAGCTCGAAGGTGAACTGGTGGCTGCCATGAAAAAGAACCATGAGGTATGTTTTTTGCCTTGTATATATATATATATTACCTGTAGCCCCCAAGCTCCGAGTTTATCACCTCGCGATAACTTGGTGCTTTTGATAGGTAGATGAAAAAACTTTGAACTGTGTATCCCCCAAGTGCCGGGTTGCAAGCCTGCAGCAACTTGGGACTTTTTTGTCTTTAAATATCTTAGCAATTATAGCTTCAAACTGTGTAGCCCCCAAGTGTCGGGTTGCATGCCTGCAGCAGCTCGGAACTTAACCAATTTGCGCTAGATGAAATTCAAATAGTGTAGCCCCCAAGTGCCGGGTTGCATGCCTGCAGCCACCCAGGACTCACACTTTTACCTTATAACTTAGCAATTAAAACTGAAGTGGTGTAGCCCCCAAACGCCGGGTTGTTGATCCTGCAGCAGCTCGGGGTTCCTCTTCAGTACTCGATTCATTTGTGATAGAATTTTTTTAACACTTGTAGCCCCCAAGCGCCGGGCTGCCTTTGCCTGCAGCAACTCGGGGTTTTCCTTCCTCTAAATAACTTTTGTCTTTGTTTTTGTACAGAAATACTTGGCCCAAGCAGAGCGAGAAATAACCCGGCTCAAGGATGAACTTGCTGTGGAAGCCGGCAAGCATGCCAAGGCTAAAGAACTAGCTCGCGATTATGAAGAATCTGTGTTCAAGGTCACAGAGAAAAACGCGGCTTTGAAGAAGGAATACGCAGAGCATGAGCAATCCTGGGTAGCCAGAGCTGAAACGGCAGAACAAAAGTTGGCTCAAGTAGAGAAAAGCTTCACCTCGCTGAGAACTTTGCTGGACAAGATAACTGCTACTCTATTTGGTAAGCATCATGATTTTGTCCTTTGCATATTTACCCGGCTTTCTCCTGTCTAACTCGTTTGCTTCCATAGGGGCCAACAATGGCCTCAACCTTGAGCAGCCTGAAGTTAAACTGCGAGCTATTCACACTCTGACTCGCCAATTATACTATGGAGTCGGGCTTGCCATCAAAGCTATAAAGAACCTGGATCAGCCACACAGAAAGCTGGCTGAAGTACTTGGCCAGTTATCCACCATCCCGGAGTGGTTCAAGCAGTGGAAGCTTTCAGCATGCCGCAAAGGGGCAATGCGCAAAATGGCGCTCACCAAAGCCTATCATCCAGAATTGAAGCCGGAGGTGCTGGCTGGCGGCTTCCCTCAATTCAAAGTTGATGGCAAAGCCTTTACTGACCTTGACTACCACGAGGTTGATAAAGCAACCCGGCAAGCCGCTACCAAGATTGCTGAGAACCATAACCATGCGGCGTTCCAATACGGCTATGACAAGCGCAATAGGCGGGTTATTACTGATGACCCGGTGCCAGCTCCCTTGGTTCCAACTCAGAAGACCCGGACTCCGCCACCTCCTGCTGCAGAATCTAGCTCCCATACGCCAAGTATTCCTGCTCCAGGTAGTGCCAATACCCGAGGTGAGGATACGTTCCCCATCGAGGATTTGGCTATGATCTGCTGGGGCACTGGAACTTCGACTGAGGCTACTGATGGTGGCGCAGAGGGAGGAGACAAAGGCCAAGCCAGTGAACCCGGCAAGGAGGATGAAGCCCCCAAGTCCAAGAATGATGACCCGGCTTTAGCGAAGGAGGACGACCCGGCTTTGGCCGAGGAGCATGACCCGGCTCAGCCTGAGGCCGGGTCCTAGATTTCACCTTGCAGTTGTGTTAACTTCTGCAAAAAACAATATCATTTGGCCCCATGGGCATGTAATAAGATAGTTAAACTATGGTTATTTTGATGGTGTGCCTGTACACCTTGATAAATTTGCTTTGGATGTAATGAACTTATCTGCTTTTATTGCAAACATTGTTGGCTTTACCTGACCCTTTTGGTTTATCTTTAGCTTTCTCTAAGCCGGCTTTCGGATGACTTTCTCTGGTGCAAGCAACTCTGATAAATTCAGGGTCAACTAAGTCCCCAATGGGCATCATAGCTGATTCAGATATCATGTGTGCATCCAGGTCATATTATTGCGAGTAGCATCTAACTTAACACGCAAGTATAACCAAGAAAAATTTGGTGGCATATGCCGGGTTCCAGGGAATTTTACCTGAACTTGTTTATTTTCAAGCCCCAAGTAACCCATGATCAATAAAAGATAAAGACTCAACATTGCAACATGCTGAAGTGAAACAACAATCCTCTGGATTCCAGAGGAGCCGGCTTTACTCCATTGATCATATAAAAAGATGAAGTATTACAAAGATACTAAGTGTAATAAGGACGAAGCTGAGTGATGTTCCACGGGCGTGGATTTTCCCCCAAGGGATTGCGAGTGTGGTGTGTGTTTGTAACCAGAGCATCTTCGCGCGCATCTACCAGGTAATAGGACCCATTGTGTAGATTTTTGCTGACCACGAAAGGTCCTTCCCAGGGAGGTGATAGCTTACGCATCCCTGCTTGGTTCTGTGTCAAGCGTAACACAAGGTCGCCCTCCTGAAAGGTGCGACTCCTGATCCTGCGGCTATGGTAGCGACGCAGGTCTTGCTGATAAATTGCTGACCTCTCGAGAGGAAGTTCCCGCGCTTCTTCCAGTGCGTCTAGGGAATCCTGACGAGCGAGCTCGTTTTCTGTCTCGATGTAGGCCGCCACTCTTGGTGAGTCATGAACTATGTCACTTGGCAAAACGGCTTATGCTCCATAAACCATGAAAAACAGCGTGTAGTTCGTGGATCTGTTTGGAGTTGTCCGTATGATCCAGAGCACATCTGGGAGTTCTTCAACCCAGCAACCGGCAGCTCGAAGTAGGGGAACCCATAGTCTAGGTCTTACCCCTCTGAGCAGTTCCTGGTTGGCGCGCTCTACCTGTCCATTGGACTGAGGATGCGCAACTGAGGCTATGTCAAGCTGGATGCCCTTGTCTCCACAGAACCTCGCCATCTCGCCGATGGAGAGGTTGGTTCCGTTGTCTGTGATGATGCTGTGTGGGTACCCGAAGCGAAAAATTATCTTCTTCGGGAACTTGACAGCTGTGGCCGCGTCACAACTGCTGACGGGTTCTACCTCAATCCACTTGGTGAACTTGTCGATGGCAACCAAGAGGTGGGTCTTGTGACATGGAGACATTTGAAAAGGACCCACCATATCAAGACCCCAAACAGCGAAGGGCCAAGTGATGGGTATTGTCCTCAACTCCTGTGCGGGCATATGGTCCTGTCTTACGTATCTCTGGCACCCGTCACATATACGAACAATGTGTTCTGTGTCGGCGAAAGCGGTGAGCCAAAAGAATCCGTGCCTAAAAACTTTGGCGACTAAGGACCTTGATGATGCATGATGGCCGCAGTCTCCTGAGTGGATCTCTCGGAGGATTTTCTGGCCTTCCTCTGGAGAGACGCATCGCTGAAACACTCCTGTGGTGCTGCGCTTGTACAACTCGCCGTTGATGACTGTATATGACTTGGCTCGACGGACGACTTGCCGCGCTGCGACTTCTTGGTTAGGAAGCTCGCCTCGCAAGAGATAAGCTAGATATGGCTCTGTCCACTCCGGAACCTCGTGAATAGCTGTAACCAATGCCGACTCAGGGTCTGGATTGGCCAGCTCTTCCTCTGTTGGAAGCTTGACTGATGGATGATGGAGCTCGTCCAAGAACACATTTGGTGGAACCGGCTCCCCGCGAGAACCAAGCCACGAAAGAGCATCTGCGGCTTCGTGTTTGCGACGATCAATGTGGTCCACCTGATAACCAGAGAAGAACCCAGCAATCTCATCTACTGCTCGCCTGTAGGCTGCCATATTTGCGTCCAAGGAATCCCAGGTTCCAGATACTTGCTGAGATACGAGGTCTGAGTCTCCGAGGCAGAGGATGCGCTTGCTGTTCATCTCCTAGGCGATGCACAATCAATGTAACAAAGCCTCATATTCAGCCACATTGTTGGAGCAGTCAAAGTGAATCTGCAGTACATAGCGCAGCTTGTCTCCTTTGGGGGATGTCAGAACAACTCCAGCCCCCGAGCCCTTCAGCTGCTTGGACCCATCAAAATGCATAACCCAGGATTTGGTGCTGGGTGTGCTAGGTTGTGTGTTCAGCTCGGTCCAATCGTTGACAAACTCGATCAAGACCTGCGATTTGATAGCTGTTCGTGGCTCATAATTGATATGATATGGACCCATCTCAATGGCCCACTTTACGATTCGCCCGGTGGCCTCTCTGTTGCGGATGATCCCTGCTAAAGGAGCTGCGCTCACAACAGTAATGGGGTGCTCCTGGAAGTAGTGCTTCAATTTCCGGGTTGCCATGAAAACACCGAAAACTAGCTTCTGCCATTGAGGGTATCTCTGTTTAGACTCTGTCAGGACCACGCTGACATAGTAAACCGGCCTCTGGACCGGGTATTCCTTTCCTTCTTCCTTGCTTTCCACCACGATCATGACACAGATGGCTCGTGAACTGGCAGCCACATACGGAAACATGGGCTCCATCTCTGTGGGAGCTGCTAAAACAGGCGCCGTAGATAGCGTCTTTTTCAGGGACTCGAAAGCATCATCAGCTTCTTGGTCCCAGACAAACTTGTCCGACTTTTTCTAGAGCTGGTACAGTGGAATTGCCTTCTCTCCCAGTCTAGAGACGAATCTGCTCAGGGTAGCGTGTAACATCCTGAAATTTGGCCCTTTAAAATTTTCTTTTGAAAATAAAATATTTGGCTTTGGATTGAATTTCCTTTGGTTTCTACCACCTTTTTAATTCTCAATCTTTTACAAAACTTTGGCCAAGTGTGGGATCTTGTGTTTTGGGTTCTCTCCCACTTGGTACTTTGGTTACTTGGTCCAAAAACCCAAAAACCTTCCCTGTGTATTTTCTTTTCTTTTAAAAAGTAAAATTCATTTATTCCAACTTTACAAAGGAAGTGTGTTAAAGGTTGTTTAAAAATTTCTCCTAATATCAGGGAATAACCCCTAGGCAGTATATAGCCTAAATATGCAAAAACATTTGATTTGCACATGAGGATTTACCTCATATTTTTCCTATTCAAATTCTGCCCCCAAACTTCAAAAATTTCAAAAGCTATTTAAATTATTTTTCCAAGCAAGGTGAAAACCCTGGATAGGCTCACCTTGAATGCCTCTACCTCAGGACAAGAAGTTTGGCCCAACCTCATCTCTTTTACCCCTCCAAAACCACTGTTTGCCTTTTTGGCCAGTATGGTTTTTCAATTTTTTTACATAGATCAAGTTTGGATTTCGGGAAAACTTTGTTCTGCAAAGTGGCAGAACTTTGCATTTGGCGCACAGTGGGGAAAACCTCATCCTTTTTGGAGCCCTGAGCTGAGAGTTACATGCCCATGCCGATCTTGGCATGCATTGTGGCGTGGTCACCGCCTGCATGACCATGCCCGGCGGCGCCGCCAGTTTGTGGTCGTCGCCGTTCAGCCCCCCTCCCTTCCTCTCCGTGCCCAGCAGGTTCCTCTCCTCTCCCTCGACCCTCCTGCAGCCACGCGTCGCCAGCGCAGCCGCTGCCACAGCGCCGGAGGCGCTACCCGACGCACCGCTCAGCACAGCGCCGCCGGGGCCCCCCTCGTCAGCGACTCCGCCGCCTCCAGACCTTATCCTCACTCCGGAGTTATCCACGTGCGTTGATGTGATAGCTACTTCGCGACGCGCCGCACCTACAGCTCGCCATGCCATTGATGGCGGCCACCCCCTCGGGGTGCTATAAAAGGAGCTCCCCAGACCCCGTTGAGCACCACCCCGCCTCCCACATCCTCTCACCCGACTCCCAGCGAAGTATCGCCTCCCGGGAAGCACGACAGCTCCGGCGACGATCTTGCCCTAGCCGCACGGACTTCGGTCAAAATCCTCGCTGCGAGCCCTTCCGCCACCGATTCCTTCCACCCACTGCCCCCTAGACCACCATGAACCCGCCGCCATGCTCGCCTGGATGATTGGTGGCCAGAGTCGTCGAGTTCATCATCGACCGATCGCCGTCGCCGTGGGAGACGACGCTCTGCCCCGGCCCGAGCTCGCCATCGTCCGTGAGAGCACGGATGGGCTGCGCCACACCTCACCGAGCCTCTCTGCTTCATCTCCCTCGCCTCCCCGTCACCCTAGCCGCCGGGAATCGCCGCCGGTGAGTTCGCCGGAGATGGCAGCACTGTTCCCTAATTTCCTGCACGGAATAAGGTTTCAAACAGTAGGGGTCCCACCCGTCAGGTTTTTAATATTTAACCGAAACGTTTTCTGTTTTATTTTTTCTATTTGAAAAGGCAGATTTTAATCCCAACTTTGGGAAGCCATATTTTGCTCAAAAATTGTCCAAATTGAGTGAATCTTTTTTTTGACAGTTTTGTTTTGAAAATGTCTATGCAGTGGCACAAAAAATGAGGTGTTTTGGAGTTCGTTTGCTTGGTCATTTCTTAAATGGCTTGGGGAGGGTTTTTGATGCAAATGTTTATTTCCGTTATTAGATTTAAACCCCTCCAACGAAGTGGAAGTTGGTCCTGAACCCTACCCCTCTGCTGAAGTCAAGCCGTTAACCCTATCTCAAGTGCTGGTCGAATTAATCTTTCTAGGAATTGCTCGATTGCTTGAATTGTTTGTCGTTGCATCTCACATGCCATGTTGCATAATATTTCGTCGCATTATCGTAGAACTGTTAATCTTCGTAATTAATTTGTGTGGTACCATCTCAACTCCCCATTCCCGAGACGATGGACTGGAGGAACCGCCACAGTCAAAGGAATGGAGGAACGGATTCTGCTAACTCTTTGTAGTTGATCTGTGGTGGCGCTGGTGGGAGGTATCTCTGCCATAGTCACCCGATTGATGCTAACCAACTGTGCTAACCCTTGTAGTTGATCTGAGGTGGCGTCATAGTCATCTGGTTAACGCTAACCACCCGTGCTAACTTTGGTATTGATCTGTGGCGGCACCATAGTCACCCGGTTAATACAAGCTAACTATTGCTTGAATTTTGTATGGCTAATGTCTTGTCCTTTGATGACATGTTACCGTGATTCTTATGACTGACATTTGTTGCTGGCCTTATAATGGAAGTGGTAGCAGTAAATAAATTTGACTAAAAGATAACCACCTCCATCGACTAGATTGTGCAACATAGTGCCACTCACCAAACACAACCAGCACAACCATGCACCGTTCATATGGGCGGACCATAGCCTAGTAGCCTATCAAGCCTCCTTTGACGCCACCCTTTTGGCAGGTCTAGTCAGATACCTTTGTGGTCGGGGCTAGTCTTGCGAAGGTTCCGAAGCTAGGCGTCGCTCATCTGTTGGGGGCGTGCGGGATTCATTTTGTCATACGACTTGGTCCCTAGGACAGGTCGGTGGCTACACGGGGAGTGTCTCGGTAGAGTAAACGGTTGTGGAAGTGTGGGTTTGTACTGCTCGCCGTGATTAGTTCTAGTACTTCGGTACCAACGGTACAAGCTTGAACTTCAGCGTGTGGATAAAAGTTGCAACCTCCCGATAGTGTAAATCTAGAATCTAGCCTTGTCCCTAGGTTATGGGACGATGTTTGGGTCAGGTCACGCTATGAGTCTGTCCTGTCAAACTTGGAGAAAATAATTAAATTGCAAACCAACGATCATGTGGAGGCTTGAGAGCCTAGAGCCAAGCCAGAGTGGCTAGAGGCTTGAGAGCCTAGTTGTGAATATAAACAGTTGTGTGAGAAACGACAACTCGTTTCTAGAATACGAATCTTCCCTACAAAGGTGAGTAGGTAAGTTAAGTCCAACCGTTAAGCTTGGACTCGCACTTACATACCCGAACTTATGCCATGCTAGTTTCCGAACTTATGCCATGCCATATAGATAGACTGTCCTTTATTTTCGGCTAATGTCTTGCGAGTACATTCAAAGTACTCACCTGGCTTTTCATGTGGCCAGACCCCGCTGCTCCTGTCGCCGAGTACCCGCTGTACGACAACTAGAATCAGTACCCAGGCAGAACCCTGTGGAATAAGGCCGACGTTGCCACGCTACTATCTACGTACCCGCTGCCATCTCTGATAGAGGTTTGTTGTTGGATAAATAATGTTCATACTGCTTTGTGCGCCCGCTGCGCGATCCAGATGCCTCACCCCTTGTTGTAATATCGTACTCGAAGCCTTATATATATTTTGGTTATGTCTTTGTTATCAAGTTGTCATATATCCAGTGTTTCTGGGACTGGTATATGGGGTAGCTCGATCCTCCGGATCGGGGTGCCACAGAGCTTGGTATCAGAGCCTAACTACCTGTAGGATATCCCTAGTTCAACGGAAGCCGTAGGAGACCTAACCTTGCTTGCTACTTCTTGCTTGTTTCTTAACTGTTTCTCTACTTGTTTGTGCTATAGTTTTGCTTAATGTTAAGTCTCACCTTTTTGTCTCCTGTCCCTGGTGCAGATGGCGCCACAGTTGTTCGTAGAGACCACCGCCGCGCATGCTCCTGGCATGCCACAGTACCTCCGCGAGACTTGGGATCACCTCTACCCGAGCTCCCCTCCCCGACGTACCGCGTGTTCCACGACCGTCCCAACGGGACCTCTTCCGAGTTCATCGCCACCGTCCACTTGCGCGCGGAGACGGTGGCCGATGGATACTCCCACACCATCACCTCCGGTACCACTTCTCAGGTGTCCCGGGCCATTCAGGAGGCTGCAGGAGACGCCCTTGTCTTCCTTCGCACGTACGACCCCATCATGAGGCTCTGCACCCGTTACGTTTACTCCCCGAGGTTGGATTTAAGCAACGGGGATGTCCTTTTCCCCAACCCAGGTGACCCTACTTCAGCTCTCACCTCCTTCTCAGGTACACTGCCATCCTCCATCAGTATCTTCACGACACCCTCACCCAGTTTGCCTCGCTCCGCGCCAACTTGGCTACCGCCGGTATGGCAAGAGCTTCAGGTGCTAGTTCTTCCTACCGTCCACCCCCAGTTCCCGCCTTTTCCCGCAGCTCCCTAGACCAGCTCAGGAGGAGACTTGCTCCCCCTCCCGCACCCCGTGCTCAGCCGACTCCTTTTCGCACCACTAGCACCACCTCTCGCTACTTCGCACGTTTCACCCCTGTTCTTGCCCCGGCCCACGCACTCAGCGCCGCCGCGTCCGTGCCCACACCCCCTCGCTCCAGAGACACTCTTGGCTCACGTACCTCGGCAGACACCGGCACTGAAGGAGGAAGCCTCGACACTATCGCTCCGGCTACGCCCCTCGAGATGGAGTTTTAGGCACCAGTCCTAGGAGACTGCATCGCTTAGTGTATCTTACTTCTGTTTCGTGTCTTCTACCGTGTAGCCAACCGCGTGCTTGAATAAGGTAGGGGTAGTTTGTGCTTGTGGTTTGTATCCTGTTTAATATAACAAGTATCTGGTATCTTGTAACCCAACCCGCCATTGTATAACCCGTGCTTGATGTTTTTGCAAACTCTGTTTCCATTTGGGTTTTTTTCATGGATGTTCCCTTTCACCCCTTATGGATGCTCATGGTACGCGTCATCACATTCAACCATCTAGGATGAGGCCCAATACTGGTGCAAGTGGCAGCCAAGGAACCCCGGTTCGTCGTTCCGGACGACAAGCTGGCGAGGATCCCGCACCCCCACATCCACCTCCTCTTCCACCAACTCAGGAACCAACCCCAAGTCAGTTCATGATGATGATGGATGAGCGTCACAACCAGCATCTGACTCAAATCATGAGAGAGTTTGGCATGTACATGCAAGCCCAAGGCGCTCCACGCCCAGCTCACTCCAAGCTGCAGGACTTCCAGCGGACTCAACCACCCAAGTTCTCGTTTGCTGACGACCCGCTTGAGGCTGATGATTGGTTCCATACAATGGGAAAGAAACTCGAGATTGCTCGCGTGGACGAGCAGGACAAGGTGCCCTACGCCACCCACTACCTCGAAGGTCCTGCCAACATTTGGTGGGAGAATCAAAAGGATACAAGGGGAGATGGACCCACTATCACTTGGGCAGGATTTCAAGAAGCTTTCCATAAGGCTCACATACCCTCGAGCCTTATGAAAATAAAGCAGCAGGAATTTCTGGCACTCACTCAGGGCAACAAATCTATCAGCGAATATCTGACCAAGTTCAACAACCTTGCTCGCTATGCCCCCGAGGACACCAACACAGAAGAAAAGAAGAAGGACAGATTCCTTCATGGGATGCATCAGGCTATCAAGACTCAGCTCAGCGTGCTACAGTTTCTAGATTTTCAAGCCATGATCAACACTGCACTGATCTCAGAAAAGGAACACCGCACCATCTATGACTATCACAAGCGGAAGTTCGAGCCTCGAAAGATCCAGCACGAGGAAGCTATCTCAAAGCCACGTACCTGGCAGCCCAACAACAAGGCCACGTGGAATCAACCCAGGAAGGATGGGTATCCCCGAAATGGGTTTTACCACAAACGTCCACTGGTGGATGACTGCAAAAGGGACAACTCCTGCTTCAAGTGTGGCAAGACAGGACACTACATCGCAGATTGCCCCCTTCCAGAACAGCCACAGCAACAACAACAACAACTCCAACCCCAACCCGGCCGGTGCAATCAAGCCACCCCAGGTTGCCCGTGTCCACCACATGACCGCAGAGGAAGCCTATGAAGCTTCGGATGTAGTTCTTGGTACGTGTACTATCAACACTAAACCCGCACTAATTTTATTCGATTTTGGAGCTTCCCACTCTTTCATCTCGAAGGATTTTGTTGCCAAACACCGTTTTCCCGTTTCCCCTTTGGGCCATCTTTTGGTGATACATACCCTCGCCTCAGAGATGAAAACCAGCACAGTTTGCCCACGTCTGACCATCAGCATCAACCAAGTGAAATTCCCAGCTCAGCTCAACACCCTCGATGTGCCCGGTCTGGATGACATACTTGGTATGGATTGGTTGGTCCAGCATGCAGCCCAGATTGATTGCGCATCCAGAGCAGTCACTCTCACCAACCCAGAAGGCATACGGACCACCTATTTGCTGAATAAACCCCACCAGATAAGAGCCAAGATGTTTCTTGTCCAAGCACCAGAAATAGGGCAAGTCTATGTGGTCAGTGAATACCCAGACGTGTTTCTAGAGGAGCTACCCGGAATGCCCCCTGACCGCGATATCGAATTCGCCATTGAAGTCATACCCGGAAATAATCCAATCTTCAAGAAACATTACCGGATGACAAGCCCCGAGTTAGTGGAGTTGAAGAAACAACTGGATGAACTAATCAAGAAGAAGTTCATTCGCCCAAGCATTTCACCTTGGAGATCACCAGTTCTATTCGCAAAGAAGAGCGATGGTACGCTCAGACTATGCATTGATTATCGTGCTCTTAATGATGTCACCATCAAGAACAAGTACCCGCTTACATGAATCAATGATCCGTTTAAGCAACTCCGTGGTGCCCGGGTGTTCTCAAAGATTGATCTCTGCCCCGGATATTATCAGCTGAAGATCCAAGAGAGTGATATTCCCAAGACCGCTTTCACCACCAGATATGGGTTATATGAATGTATAGTTATGTCATTTGGCTTAACAAATGCTCCCGCCTACTTCATGGGCATGATGAACAAGGTATTCATGGAGTATCTCGACAAGTTCGTCGTAGTATTCATCGACGACATCCTCATCTACTCCAAAAACGAGGAAGAGCACGGCGAACACCTCAGATTGGTTCTCGGAAGACTACGTGACCAACAATTTTATGCCAAGTTCAGCAAATGCCAGTTTTGGTTGAAAGAAGTTGAGTTCCTAGGACATGTATTGTCCGGGGCCGGTGTTGCAGTAAACCCCAACAAGATCTCTGATGTGTTGAATTAGAAAACACCCACCAACGTGTCAGAAATCAGAAGCTTCCTAGGATTGGCTGGCTACTACCGTAGGTTCATTGAGAACTTCTCCAAGATAGCCAAGCCCATGACTGACTTGCTAAAGAAAAATCGCAAGTACACCTAGACAGATGACTGTGAAGAAAGCTTCAACGAGTTGAAGACCCGGTTAACCACCGCCCCAATACTCGTACTGCCAGATGACACCAAGGACTTCACGATATACTGTGATGCCTCCAGGAATGGCCTAGGAGCCGTACTCATGCAAGAAGGAAAAGTCATCACATACGTGTCAAAGCAACTCAAGACCCATGAGCTGAATTACCCCACTCATGACTTGGAATTGGCAGCCGTCATACTCGCCCTAAAAGCTTGGCGACATCACCTTATTGGTCGAAGATGCGAGATTTACACCGATCACAAAAGCTTGAAGTATATCTTCACTCAGCCTGACCTCAACCTGAGGTAAAGGAGATGTCTGGAATTAATCAAGGACTACGACCTCGGTATTCACCATCCGGGGAAAGCCAACGTCGTAGCAGATGCCCTAAGCTGGAAGCCCACACCAGTGCACCCGAGTCTGGAGAAAGAATTCTTGAAGCTTAACCTGTGCGTGGGAAGCCGGGCCTACTTAAGCACCTTGGAGGTTAAACCGAACCTTGAGGAAGAAATAAAAACCGAGCAGGCCAGCGACCCCGGCATAGAGAAGATCAAGGTCAAGATACCACTGGGAAAGGCTAAGGAGTTCTCCTTGGACAATCAAGGTGTACTCCGTTACGGTACCCGCCTTTGTGTACCCGATAAGGCCGTGCTAAAGCAACAGATTCTCAAGGAAGCCCATGAGTCTGCCTATTCTATTCACCCAGGGTGTACCAAGATGTATCAAGAATAGAAGCAGATATTCTGGTGGGCTGGCATGAAAAAGGAAATTGCCTACTATGTTGCCTGCTGCAACGTATGCAACCTAGTTAAGGCAGAGCACCAAAAACCCACAGGGTTTCTTCAACCCCTCAGTGTGCCCGAGTGGAAATGGGATAATATATGCATGGATTTCATCACAGGACTTCCTAAGTCCAGCCGGGGAAACGACTCCATCTGGGTCATTGTCGACAGTTTGACAAAGGCATCTCATTTTATTCCCGTCAAGACGACGCACCATTCTGACCAGCTAGCACAACTCTATGTGAACAAGATTGTCAAACTCCATGGGGTTACGAAGACCATTGTATCAGACAGAGGTACCCAATTTACCTCCAAATTTTGGACAAGCCTGCACCAAGCCATGGGAACGAAACTATCTTTCAGTACAACTTATCACCCTCAGATTGACGGGTAGACGAAACGAGTCAACCAGATATTGGAAGACATGCTCCGCTCATGTGTGCTCGCCTATGGAGCTGGTTGGGAAGATAGTTTACCCTATGCTGAGTTCTCCTACAACAACAGTTATCAAGGCAGCCTGAAAATGTCACCATTTGACGCTCTCTATGGAAGGAAGTGTCGAACCCCACTCAACTGGTCCGAAGCCAGAGATAGCAAGATCTTTGGGCCCGACGTTTTGTTGGAAGCCAAAAAGCAAGTACATCTGATTCATGACCGACTCAAGGCAGCCCAGTCTCGTCAGAAAAGTTATTACGACCGCCGGCACCGACAGATAAGCTTCGAAGGAAACGATTATGTCTAGCTCCGGGTAACGCCCCTCAAGGGCCTGAAAAGGTTCCATATGAAAGGAAGCTTGCACCAAGATTTATTGGACCTTTCAAAATCTTGGCAAGGAAAGGGACAGTAGCCTACCAGCCAGAGTTACCGGAAAAGCTAGCTGGAATTCACGATGTCTTCCACGTATCCCAGTTGAGAAAGTGTATCTCCCCTCCAACCAAACAAGCTGGCTTTATGGAATTGGAGTTAAGTCACGAACTTACGAAGAACATCCCGTTAGAATTTTGGACGAGTCTGAACGCCGCACCCGCAGCAAGGTCACCAGGTTCTACAAAGTACAGTGGGACAAGCACACGGAAGAAGAAGCCACCTGGGAACGAGAGAATTTGCTAAGGGCCGAGTATCCGTACCTATTCAATGAGCGACAGGAATCTCGAGGATGAGATTCAACCTAAGGGGGAAGGTCTGTATCATCCTGAAATTTGGCCCTTTAAAATTTTCTTTTGAAAATAAAATATTTGGCTTTGGATTGAATTTCCTTTGGTTTTTGCCCACCTTTTTAATTCTCAATCTTTTACAAAACTTTGGCCAAGTGTGGGATCTTGTGTTTTGGGTTCTCTCCCACTTGGTACTCTGGTTACTTGGTCCAAAAACCCAAAAACCTTCCCTGAGTATTTTATTTTCTTTTAAAAAGTAAAATTCATTTATTCCAGCTTTACAAAGGAAGTGTGTTAAAGGTTGTTTAAAAAATTCTCCTAAAATCAGGGAATGACCCCTAGGCAGTATATAGCCTAAATATGCAAAAATATTTGATTTGCACATGAGGATTTACCTCATATTTTTCCTATTAAAATTCTGCCCCCAAACTTCAAAATTTTCAAAAGCTATTTAAATTATTTTTCCAAGCAAGGTGAAAACCCTGGATAGGCTCACCTTGAATGCCTCTACCTCAGGACAAGAAGTTTGGCCCAACCTCATCTCTTTTACCCCTCCAAAACCACTGTTTGGTTTTTGGCCAGTATGGTTTTTCAATTTTTTTACATAGATCAAGTTTGGATTTTGGGAAAACTTTGTTCTGCAAAGTGGTAGAACTTTGCATTTGGCGCACAGTGGTGAAAACCTCATCCTTTTTGGAGCCCTGAGCTGAGAGTTACATGCCCATGCCGATCTTGGCATGCACTGTGGCGTGGTCACTGCTGTCATGACCATGCCCGGCGGCGCCGCCACTTGGTGGTCGTTGCCGTTCAGCCCCCCTCCCTTCCTCTCCGTGCCTAGCAGGTTCCTCTCCTCTCCCTCGACCCTCCAGCAGCCACGCGTCGCCAGCGCAGGCGCCGCCACAGCGCCGGAGGCGCTACCCGACGCGCCGCTCAGCACAGCGCTACCAGGGCCCCCCTCGTCAGCGACTCCGCCGCCTCCAGACCTTATCCTCACTCTGGAGTTATTCGTGTGCGTTGCTGTGATAGCTACTTCGCGACGCGCCGCACCTACAGCTCGCCATGCCATTGATGGCGGCCACCCCCTCGGGGTGCTATAAAAGGAGCTCCCCAGACCCCGTTGAGCACCACCCCGCCTCCCACATCCTCTCAATCGACTCCCAGCGAAGTATCGCCTCCCGGGAAGCATCAGAGCTCCGGCGATGATCTTGCCCTAGCCGCACGGGCTTCGGTCAAAATCCTCGCCGCGAGCCCTTCCGCCACCGATTCCTTCCACCCACTGCCCCCCTAGACCACCATGAACCCGCCGCCGTGCTCGGCTGGGTGATTGGTGGCCAGAGCCATCGAGTTCATCATCGACCGATCGCCGTCGCTGCAGGAGATGACGCTCTGCCCCGGCCCGAGCTCGCCGTCGTACGTGAGTGCACGGATGGGCTGCGCCACACCTCACCGAGCCTCTCTGCTTCATCTCCCTCGCCTCCCCGTCTCCCTAGCCGCTGGGAATCGCTGCCGGTGAGTTCGCCGGAGACGGCAGCATTGTTCCCTAATTTCCTACGCGGAATAACGTTTCAAACAGTAGGGGTCCCACCCGTCAGGTCTTTAATATTTAACCGAAACGTTTTCTGTTTTATTTTTTCTATTTGAAAAGGCAGATTTTAAACCCTACTTTGGGAAGCCATATTTTGCTCAAAAATTGTCCAAATTGAGTGAATCTTTATTTGACAGTTTTGTTTCGAAAATGTCTATCCAGTGGCATAAAAATGAGGTGTTTTGGAGTTCGTTTGCTTGGTCATTTCTTAAATGGCTTGGGAAGGGTTTTTGATGCAAATGTTTATTTCCTTTATTATATTTAAACCCCTCCAATGAAGTGGAAGTTGGTCCTGAACCCTACCCCTCTGCTGAAGGCAAGCCGTTAACCCTATCTCATGTGCTGGTCAAATTAATCTTTCTAGGAATTGCTCGATTGCTTGAATTGTTTGTCGTTGCATCTCACATGCCATGTTGCATAATATTTCGTCGCATTATCGTAGAACTGTTAATCTTCGTATTTAATTTGTGTGGTACCATGCTCCATTCCCTATTCCTGAGACGATGGACTGGAGGAACCGCTGCAGTCAAAGGAATGGAGGAACGGATTCCGCTAACTCTTTGTAGTTGATCTGTGGTGGCGCTGGTCGGAGATATCTCCGCCATAGTCACCCGATTGACGCTAACCAACTGTGCTAACCCTTGTAGTTGATCTGAGGTGGCGCCATAGTCACCCTGTTAACGCTAACCACCTGTGCTAACTTTGGTATTGATCTGTGGTGGCGCCATAGTCACCCGGTCAATACAAACTAACTATTGCTTGAATTTTGTGTGGCTAATGTCTTGTCCTTTGATGACATGTTACTGTGATTCTTATGACTGACATTTGTTTCTGGCCTTATAATGGAAGTGGTAGCAGTAAATAAATTTGACTAAAAGATAACCACCTCCATCGACAAATTGTGCCACATAGTGCCACTCACCAAACACAACCAGCACAACCACGCGCCGTTCATATGGGCGGACCATAGCCTAGTAGCCTATCAAGCCTCCTTTGACGCCACCCTTTTGGCAGGTCTAGTCGGATACCTTTGTGGTCGGGGCTAGTCTTGCGAAGGTTCCGGAGCTAGGCATCGCTCATCTGTTGGGGGCGTGCCGGATTCACTTCGTCATAAGACTTAGTCCCTAGGGCAGGTCGGAGGCCACACAGGGAGTGTCTCGGTAGAGTAAACGGTTGTGGAGTGTGGGGTTGTACTGCTCACCGTGATTGGTTCTAGTACTTTGGTACCAGCAGTACAAGCTTGGACTTTAGCGTGTGGATAAAAGTTGCAAGCTCTCGAGAGTGTAAATCTAGAATCTAGCCTTGTCTCTAGGTTATGGGACGATGTTTGGGTCAGGTCACGCTATTAGTCAGTATTGTCAAACTTGGAGAAAATAATTAAATTGCAAACCAACGATCATGTGGAGGCTTGAGAGCCTAGAGCCAAGCCAGAGTGGCTAGAGGCTTGAGAGCCTAGTTGTGAATATAAACAGTTGTGTGAGAAACGAGAACTCGTTTCTAGAATACGAATCTTCCCTACAAAGGTGAGTAGGTAAGTTAAGTCCAACCGTTAAGCTTGGACTCGCACTTACATACCCGAACTTATGCCATGCTACTTTCTGAACTTATGCCATGCCATATAGATAGGCTGTGCTTGATTTTCGTCTAATGTCTTGCGAGTACATTCAAAGTCCTCACCTGGGTTTTCATGTGGCCAGATCCCGCTGCTCCCGTCACCGAGTACCGCTGTACGAGAACTAGGATCAGTACCCAGGCAGAACCCTATGGAATAAGGCCGACGTCGCCACGCTACTATCTTTGTACCCGCCGCCATCTCTGATAGAGGCTTGTTGTTGGATAAATAATGTTCATACTGCTGTGTGCGCCCGCTGCACGATCCAGATGCCTCACCCCTTGTTGTAATATCGTACTCGAAGCCTTATGTATATTTTGGTTATGTCTTTGTTATTAAGTTGTCATATATCCAGTGTTTCTGGGACTGGTATATGGGGTAGCTCGATCCTCCGGATCGGGGTGCCACACAGCGACACAGCCTGTGAGCTTCTGGACGTCCTTGAGACAATCCAGCTTCTTCAGGTCGTTGATAGCCTTGATTTTCTCTGGGTTTGCTTCCGCTAGGTCATCAATCAGGGACCCGGCTTTTTGGGACTTGATCACAACGTCGTCGACATAGGCGTACACGTTGCGGCCAATCTGATCATGGAAGCAGTTCTGGATGCACCTCTGATAAGTTGCACCTGCATTCTTGAGACCAAAAGACATGGTTGTGTAACAAAAACGCCAAAGGGAGTTATGAAAGAGGTCTTCTCCTGATCCTCCTCTTTGAGCTTGATCTGATGATATCCTGAATATGCGTCCAGGAAGCATAGCAGCTCGCTGCCAGCGGTGGCATCGATGATCTGATCTATGCGAGGTAGTGCAAACGGGTCCTTCGGGCACACCTTGTTCAAGCTGGTGTAATCTACACATATGCGCCACTCTCCGTTTTTCTTGAGCACCAAAACCGGGTTAGCCAGCCACTTCGGGTGGTAAATCTCCATGATGAACCCGGCTGCCAGAAGCCGAGCTATCTCTTCTCAAATAACTTTTTGTCTGTCATCGTCAAATCTGCGAAGTCCTTGCTTTACTGGCTTCGCGTTTGGATCAACATGTAAGCTGTGCTCAGCGAGTTCCCTGGGTACGCCTGGCATGTCAAAAGGTTTCCATGCAAAGACGTCCCGGTTCTCACGGAGAAACTTGATGAGCGCGCTTTCCTATTTCTCAGATAAATGTGATCCCAGGACGAAGTGCTTGGAAGAATCGCCGGGAACAAAGTCCACCATCTTTGTATCTTGGGCCGACTTGAACTGCACCTTCTGTTCAGTGTTTGGCCTCTTGAGTACTATCCTATCCTCTGGGTCCACCCGGGATGTGTAATACTTGAGTTCTTCCTCTGCGCAGGCTTGCTCAGCAAGCGCAGCATCTCCCTCATCACACTCCAGTGAAATCTCCTTGCTCCTTCAACGTTGATTACCCCATTGGGACCCGGAATTTTGAGCTTAAGGTAGACGTAGCACGGTGATAACCCACAAGTATAGGGGATCGTGTGTAGCCTTTTCGATAAGTAAGAGTGTCGAACCCAACGAGGAGCTAAAGGTAGGATAAGTATTCTCTCAAGTTCTATCAACCACTGATACAACTCTACGCACACTAAACGTTTGCTCTAACTAGGAAATAAAACTAGAGTAACAATACGGGTAAGAGAGATAGCTTTGCGAGATAATAAATAACAGGAAAGTAAAGTTAGTTGTTGTAGCAATAAAGTACACTAAACTAACATAACCATGAGTGTGGAATAGTGGTGGAAAGTGTGATGGATTTGTAAAAGATTAACTAGTGAAGATACTTGGTTCATTGTCTTCGATGCAGTTTTCTATGTGAGAGAGGCTAAATATACATGCACTCCTCTACTTGGTATTACACATACTATATGATTGGATTGTTAGCAAGCATCCGCAAATACTAACAATGCTTTAAGGTTTCCCAACCATACCCTTAAGTTAATGGTCCTCTTACTCCCATACGTGCAACTCACTGGTTCGAGTCCTCAGGTTTCTGTCGCTCCGGCAGAACTACCCCCTTCCTTTACACATACTACAAACCCTATGATGTTGATCCATGCGCGCATAAATATAATGGACATCAAAGGATTGCACCATATCAACATACAACTCTAATGAACCAAAGACATTCAACCATTCAATCTAAGAACAAAGAAACTACACAAACATGACATAGATCATAGGATAATACTTTATAGCATCAAACACCATGTTTACATAGAGCGGTACAGATGTGTGTGAGAGGATGAACCACTGTATACAAGGAGGAATTAGCGATGAAGATGGCGGTGAAGACGTTGAAGGGGACAGCGAGGAGCGCAGGGCGGCGCCGGCGCCGGCGGTGGCGCGGGGAACTCCTCCCGCACCGCCGGCATCAAGGGGAAGCACCACCCCTTAGCCCCCTTCCTTCATGGCTTCTTGGGAGTCCTCCCCCATGGAGATGGGATCCATGGGGGAGGTAAAAACGTGGCTTTGGTGGCTGGAAATTCGTGGGTATGAGGTGTTCTCCACGACCTAGGGTTTCCTCCTTTATATGGACTCTCGGATTTCCGTCATCCCCTTTTAGGGTTTCGTAAAACGGGCATATATGGAGCGTCCGGACTCTGATTGTTTCGAATTTTAAGTCCAGATCGTTCGGCGGAAAATTCCCTGCAACTTTCGCGACTAGACTTTTTTCATGTGACGTCATCTTCGTGCCGTAACGGGTCCATCTTCGAAAATAGTTTTCAGACAGATTTCAGAAAAGTTCCAATTCGACTCCAACAAGGTTTCCTCTTGTATTCTTGATAATTCGAACAAACCAAAGTGTAAAACAAGAACATTGTGCACTTTTGCAACTATTAACAGGTTAGTCTAAATAAATCATAAACTTAATATAAAAACAATGCTAAAAACATAAAAGTGCATGAAACAATTAAAAATTATAGATACGTTTTGGACGTATCAACATCCCCAAGCTTAATTCCTGCTCGTCCTCGAGTAGGTAAATGATAACAAAATAATTTTTGATTGTAAATGATATGATCAGGTCTTTAACAATTACATTATGTATGGATAATAAAACTTAGCAATCATGTTACCTAATGAAAAGTATCAACGAACTAAGAGCTCATAATATGAAATTTATAAACATCAACAAGATTGTAATGATCATAATAAAGCATGGTAGAGTGGTATCTCGCTTGCCCTTAATTGTGGAGCAAAACATAAATGCCAAGGCACCTCTGAACTTCAAGTGAAGACTAGATGTAAAGATATCAAAGGTAAAAACATCATAGTTATACCGCAGATAACCGCATTCTGGGACAAGCACATTACCTAAGAATGACAGACTCAACATTAAAATAAAAGATTGACCCTTCGCAGAGGGAAGCAGGGATTAACATGTGCTAGAGCTTTTTTTTATTAAAAACAGAAGTAAAAATGTTTTGAGAGGTGGTTGTTCCTGTCAACGAATCAGTAATAGAGTTCTTGTTATCTTCCATACTAAACAAGTTGAGAGCGGTTCCGAGATATTGATATTAGGCATTTATAGCATGCACTTTTATATAGTTTGACACTCCTCCCAACCTTTGCTTTCACAAACCATGGCTAACCGAATCCTCGGGTGCCTGCCAACAATCACATACCATGGAGGAGTGTCTATTTATTACTTTTTAGATGTTATATGGTCTAACCAGCTCTTTGCAAAGTAGATAAGCAGATGAAGCTGCAAGTCTGGGAAACTAATTTAGCATGGAAGATAATAAGCCAACTACCACGTCCTCATGAGCTAAAAAGTGTCACAAAATGAGAAGTATTTTGAAGGTTTTAAAGGTAGCACATGAAAATTTACTTGGAATGGTTTGAAATACCATGCATAGGAATTTATAGTGGACTCTTTGGGATAACTTGGTTTTAAGATTTTGGATGCACGAGCAGCATTCCGCTCAGTACAAGTGAAGGCTAGCAATAGACTGGGAAGCGACAATCAAGAGAGCAATAACCGTCATAATCATACTTGCGACAGAATAAAATTAACGGAGGCATAAAAATGATACTAAAACTCTGAGGCAAAATAGATCATCAAGCTTAATTGACTTTTATTTTTCAGTCATGAACATGTGTGAGCATGTGCCAAGTCGATTCAAGTAAATCATTCAGAGGAGGATACCACAATACCATACCATCTTATGAACAATACAATGCATGTCAAACATAAAAATAACATAATATACTATTAGCTAGTTGAGACTAACCATAAGAAAACATAAACTACTAAACAATATTATTCACACATCATTTTTAAGTTTCAAAAATAATCCATTAACCAAGTAAACATTGAAAACAGAGATAAATAAAATATGTGACGATCAACTTATTAATGTAACCGGTGTTTGATGCTAAGATAAATAAATAATAAGATACAGACGCTCCAAGAACAGCACATATGATGTGAAAGAATTAAAATATAGTTTCACTAGAGATGACCTGATAATTTTGACGATGAAGAAGGGGATGCCAAGGCATCCCCAAGCTTAGACGCTTGAGTCTTCTTGAAATATGCTGGGGAGATCCATGGGAGCCTCCCCAAGCTTAAGCTCTTCACTCTTCTTAATCCTATTATATCACTCTTCTCTCTTGACCTTGAAAACTTCCGCCACACCAAACTCAAAGTAATTCTCATTAGAGGGTTAGTGCAATCAAAAACTCACATGTTCTGTAAGGACGCAAACATGACCGTTAATTTAAACATTAACTACTGCCACTAGCCTTATGTGAAGCTCTTCCACCAAAAAACAATTCACCCAACACTAGTAAAAGAGATAATGCAAAATAAAAGACAGAATCTGTCTAAAACAGAACAGTCCGCAAAGACGAATTTTTCGATGCACTTACGTTCTCAGATCGAAAAATTTGAACTAACGAAAGATGCGTACATACATTAGGATTACGCACAAAAAATTGCAAATTAAATAACATTTCTATGAATTTAGATTTTCGTACAGTGAACAGCAAAAATCTGTTTCTGCGTAGCAATCAAAATCTAGCATCATCTTATCATTAGAGACTATTCTTGGCACAACAATACGAAAAAAGTAAAGATACAAAGGAGTTTCTACAGAAGTAGACAAATTCCTTGACTCAATAAAAGAAAAATTGCAGAAATAAAAATAATGGGTTGCCTCCCATAAGCGCTTTTCTTTAACGCCTTTTAGCTAGGCACTTAGTGCAATACATAATATTTCCAAAGTGCTGCTATTAAACCAAATCAAATTTTGTTTCTAAGTTACAGAAAGGTTGCTTAAATGGCCAACTTCTAAATGAAAGGTAAGAACCATTAAGAATCAAATGAAAACGCAAAGAGGCCACTCTTGCAACAAAAGTCGGAATCTGTCCAGAAAAACAGCAGCTGGCAAACGTAATTTTTAGGTACTCTTAAACATGTCCGAAATTTTAGCCAATTTTGTGCATGCAGAGGATTCGGTGATACAACATCAGTAAATTTTACGTGATTTTTAGAGTTTCCAGTAAAATATGAAAAATCGCGCAATGAGAGTAGATGCTGAAAACAGAAAATCATTTTTTACATATGTATCAACTAAGCTAAATGGGTAAACTTGGTACTTTTTTTTGATAAACTAAGAGACCAGAGGCTAAACAAGACCTAAACATGCTAGCTACAGCAAGGAAAACTCTAAATAAAAATCAAAGTAAAAACCAAATAAATCAAAATAAGAACCAAACAAAGAAGCAAAACAAAAGAAAATATTTTTGTTGTTTTGAATTTATAAGTGAAAGTAAAGAGCAATAAAACCAAATAAAGAGCCTAATAAAACTAAAGAAGGTAAAACCAAGACATATAAAAACAATTATAATACAAGTTAAGACAATACATATCATGTGGACGGGTAATATAGAGTATGAACGAGACAACCTCATGTTTTGATGAATAGGGGGATGACTCGGGCATCCCCAAGCTTAGATGATTGTATCTTCTTGAATATGTTCTTGGGATGCACCTGCACATCCCCAAGCTTGAGCTCTTGCGTCTTCTTGTTCATCTCATATCACCATATTGATTAGAACTTATAAGCTACATCCACATAAAACTTCACAAAACTCATTAGTAGGGTTAGTACTCATTAAATAAAATCCACTCATGTTCAAGCATTGACAAGTTTAATTTAACATTACCTACTGTATACTAACCAATTTATAACATTTATTGATCAAATAAAGATTATAAACATTGAGTATAAGCACAATACTAAATAAGCATAACAATCTACCAAAACTGAACAGTCTGTAAAGATGACACTTAACGAGATAGCTACGTAGCTCAAATAAAAAATCAAAACTAATGAAAGATAATAATCTCAGGTTTATGCACAAAAATTTCAGGTCAAAATAATATTCTGAGATTTATCACGATTTTATTTACAGAGAAGCACAGAAATCTGTCTAAACTAAACAGTCAGTAAAGATCGAATTTTTCGGGACAGCTACGTAACTCAAATCACAAAAGTTAGTCTAATGAAAGAAATATAACAGCTTGCACTCAAGAAATTTCAGATCAATCACGTTCTGGTGATTTAAAACATTTTATACGGTTAAGCACAGAAAATCTGTTTCTGGACAGCAAAGCAAAACTATCACTTTCATATAACTAGACACTACTATTAGCATTTATTTTTATGTACAGAGGATTATACAAATATATACAATATATACATGTTTTGATGAAAAGCTTCCATGGAAAGATTTGTTTTGGTTTCATAGGCATGAACACAAGTGTTCAAGGTCGACCCCCACTTAACCATCGCTCATCTTTCCAATCACTTTTCTTTTTGAAAACGTTTTTAGATAACAAGTACAACTAATTTTTTTATAATTCGCATTCCCTATCCAACTAAGATAGAGAACAACTTAAAACTGAAATAAAAACTATTTAGAGATAAAGCAAACAAGTGCACACAAGAATATTCACCCGCTATGCTCCCCGGCAACGGCGCCAGAAAAGGTCTTGATAACCCACAAGTATAGGGGATCGTGTGTAGCCTTTTCGATAAGTAAGAGTGTCGAACCCAACGAGGAGCTAAAGGTAGGATAAGTATTCTCTCAAGTTCTATCAACCACCGATATAACTCTACGCACACTAAACGTTTGCTCTAACTAGGAAATAAAACTAAAGTAACAATACGGGTAAGAGAGATAGCTTTGCGAGATAATAAATAACAGGAAAGTAAAGTTAGTTGCTGCAGCAATAAATTACACTAAACTAACATAACCATGAGTGTGGAATAGTGGTGGAAAGTGTGATGCATTTATATAAGATTAACTAGTGAAGATACTTGGTTCATTGTCTTCGATGCAGTTTTCTATGTGGGAGAGGCTAAATATACATGCACTCCTCTACTTGGGATTACACATACTATATGATTGGATTGTTAGCAAGCATCCGCAAATACTAACAATGCTTTAAGCTTTCCCCAACCATAGCCTTAAGTTAATGATCCTCTTACTCACATACGTGCAACTCACTGGTTCGAGTCCTCAGATTTCTGTCGCTCCGGCAGAACTACCCCCTTCCTTTACACATACTACAAACCCTATGATGTTGATCCATGCGCGCATAAATATAATGGACACCAAAGGACTGCACCATATCAACATACAACTCTAATGAACCAAAGACATTCAACCATTCAATCTAAGAACAAAGAAACTACACAAACATGACATAGATCATACGATAATACTTTAAAGCATCAAACACCATGTTTATATAGAGCGGTACAGAGGTGTGTGGGAGGATGAACCACTGTATACAAGGAGGAATTGACGATGAAGATGGCGGTGAAGACGTTGAAGGGGACAGCGAGGAGCGCATGGCGGTGCCGGCGCCGGCGGTGACGCGGGGAACTCCTCCCGCGCCGCCAGCATCAAGGGGAAGCACCGCCCCTTACACTAGTAGGAAAACCCAATTCTATGGATCCTTATTCTGTGGCGCACCATGTGGCCGTGCGCCACAGAATAAGCTTCTGTGGCGCACCCAAACCTGGTGCGCCATAGAATAAGGCTATTCTGTGGCGCACCGGAACTGGTGCGCCACAGAATTTGCTATTCTGTGGCGCACCTAAGCTGGTGCGCCACAGAATAGTGCTATTCTGTGGCGCATGTGGCTGGTGCGCCACAGAATAGTGCTATTCTGTGGCGCATGTGGCTGGTGCGCCACAGAATAGCACTATTCTGTGGCGCATGGGGTTGGTGCGCCACAGAATAGTTTTCGAATTTTTTTACCTCCCCACAACACCCCCCCCCCCCCCCCGTGGATCGCCTTCTCAGTTTTCAAATCACTCAAAGAAAATGATAAAAATTTCAAAAAATAAAATCCTTCGAGGTGTGGTTAGGTGTTACTGTCTAGTTCGTATAGAAATTTTGAAATATGAATTTTGACCTTTTTTGCAAAATCCAGAAAAAAAACGCAAAACGACCATAACTTTTGCATACGACGTCGAAAAAATGCGTTTAATATGTCAAAAAAACTAGAGAAAAATAAATCATAAACTTAATATAAAAACAATGCTAAAAACATAAAAGTGCATGAAACAATTAAAAATTATAGATACGTTTTGGACGTATCAACATCCCCAAGCTTAATTCCTGCTCGTCCTCAAGTAGGTAAATGATAACAAAATAATTTTTGATTGTAAATGATATGATCAGGTCTTTAACAATTACATTATGTATGGATAATAAAACTTAGCAATCATGTTACCTAATGAAAAGTATCAACGAACTAAGAGCTCATAATATGAAATTTATAAACATCAACAAGATTGTAATGATCATAATAAAGCATGGTAGAGTGGTATCTCGCTTGCCCTTAATTGTGGAGCAAAACATAAATGCCAAGGCACCTCTGAACTTCAAGTGAAGACTAGATGTAAAGATATCAAAGGTAAAAACATCATAGTTATACCGCAGATAACCGCATTCTGGGACAAGCACATTACCTAAGAATGACAGACTCAACATTAAAATAAAAGATTGACCCTTCGCAGAGGGAAGCGGGGATTAACATGTGCTAGAGCTTTTTTTTATTAAAAACAGAAGTAAAAATGTTTTGAGAGGTGGTTGTTCCTGTCAACGAATCGGTAATAGAGTTCTTGTTATCTTCCATACTAAACAAGTTTTTAGAGCGGTTCCGAGATATTGATATTAGGCATTTATAGCATGCACTTTTATATAGTTTGACACTCCTCCCAACCTTTTGCTTTCACAAACCATGGCTAACCGAATCCTCGGGTGCCTGCCAACAATCACATACCATGGAGGAGTGTCTATTTCATTACTTTTCAGATGTTATAGTGGTCTAACCAGCTCTTGTGCAAGAGTAGATAAGCAGATGTAAGCTGCTAGTCTGGGAAACTAAATTTAGCATGGAAGATAATAAGCTCAACTACCACGTCCTCATGAGCTAAAATAGTGTCAGAAAATGAGAAGTATTTTGAAGGTTTTAAAGGTAGCACATGAAAATTTACTTGGAATGGTTTGAAATACCATGCATAGGAATTTATAGTGGACTCTTTGGGATAACTTGGTTTTAAGTATTTTGGATGCACGAGCAGCATTCCTGCTCAGTACAAGTGAAGGCTAGCAATAGACTGGGAAGCGACAATCAAGAGAGCAATAACTGTCATAATCATACTTGCGACAGAATAAAATTAACGGAGGCATAAAAATGATACTAAAACTCTGAGGCAAAATAGATCATCAAGTCTTAATTGACTTTTATTTTTCAGTCATGAACATGTGTGAGCATGTGCCAAGTCGATTCAAGTAAATCATTCAGAGGAGGATACCACAATACCATACCATCTTATGAACAATACAATGCATGTCAAACATAAAAATAACATAATATACTCTATTAGCTAGTTGAGACTAACCATAAGAAAACATAAACTACTAAACAATATCATTCACACATCATTTTTAAGTTTCAAAAATAATCCATTAACCAAGTAAACATTGAAAACAGAGATAAATAAAATATGTGACGATCAACTTATTAATGTAACCGGTGTTTGATGCTAAGATAAATAAATAATAAGATACAGACGCTCCAAGAACAGCACATATGATGTGAAAGAATTAAAATATAGTTTCACTAGAGATGACCTGATAATTTTGACGATGAAGAAGGGGATGCCCAAGGCATCCCCAAGCTTAGACGCTTGAGTCTTCTTGAAATATGCTGGGGAGATCCATGGGAGCCTCCCCAAGCTTAAGCTCTTCACTCTTCTTAATCCTATTATATCACTCTTCTCTCTTGACACTTGAAAACTTCGCCACACCAAACTCAAAGTAATTCTCATTAGAGGGTTAGTGCATTAATAAAAAACTCACATGTTCTGTAAGGACGCAAACATGACCGTTAATTTAAACATTAACTACTGCCACTAGCCTTATGTGAAGCTCTTCCACCAAAAAAAATTTCACCCAACACTAGTAAAAGAGATAATGCAAAATAAAAGACAGAATCTGTCTAAAACAGAACAGTCCGCAAAGACGAATTTTTCGAGCACTTATGTTCTCAGATCGAAAAATTTGAACTAACGAAAGATGCGTACATACATTAGGATTACGCACAAAAAATTGCAGATTAAAATCACATTTCTATGAATTTAGAATTTTCGTACAGTGAACAGCAAAAATCTGTTTCTGCGTAGCAATCAAAATCTAGCATCATCTTATCATTAGAGACTATTCTTGGCACAACAATACGAAAAAGTAAAGATACAAAGGAGTTTCTACAGAAGTAGACAAATTCCTTGACTCAATAAAAGAAAAATTGCAGAAATAAAAATAATGGGTTGCCTCCCATAAGCGCTTTTCTTTAACGCCTTTTAGCTAGGCACTTAGTGCAATACATAATATTTCCAAAGTGCTGCTATTAAACCAAATCAAAATTTGTTTCTAAGTTACAGAAAGGTTGCTTAAATGGCCAACTTCTAAATGAAAGGTAAGAACCATTAAGAATCAAATGAAAACGCAAAGAGGCCACTCTTGCAACAAAAGTCGGAATCTGTCAGAAAAACAGCAGCTGGCAAACGTAATTTTTAGGTACTCTTAAACATGTCCGAAATTTTAGCCAATTTTGTGCATGCAGAGGATTCGGTGATACAACATCAGTAAATTTTACGTGATTTTTAGAGTTTCCAGTAAAATATGAAAAATCGCGCAATGAGCAGTAGATGCTGAAAACAGAAAATCATTTTTTACATATGTATCAACTAAGCCAAATGGGTAAAACTTGGTACTTTTTTTGATAAACTAAGAGACCAGAGGCTAAACAAGACCTAAACATGCTAGCTACAGCAAGGAAAACTCTAAATAAAAATCAAAGTAAAAACCAAATAAATCAAAATAGAGAACCAAACAAAGAAGCAAAACAAAAGAAAATATTTTTGTTGTTTTGAATTTATAAGTGAAAGTAAAGAGCAATAAAACCAAATAAAGAGCCTAATAAAACTAAAGAAGGTAAAACCAAGACATATAAAAACAATTATAATACAAGTTAAGACAATACATATCATGTGGACGGGTAATATAGAGTATGAACGAGACAACCTCATATTTTGATGAATAGGGGGATGACTCGGGCATCCCCAAGCTTAGATGATTGTATCTTCTTGAATATGTTCTTGGGATGCACCTACACATCCCCAAGCTTGAGCTCTTGCGTCTTCTTGTTCATCTCATATCACCATATTGATTAGAACTTATAAGCTACATCCACATAAAACTTCACAAAACTCATTAGTAGGGTTAGTACTCATTAAATAAAATCCACTCATGTTCAAGCATTGACAAGTTTAATTTAACATTACCTACTGTATACTAACCAATTTATAACATTTATTGATCAAATAAAGATTATAAACATTGAGTATAAGCACAATACTAAATAAGCATAACAATCTGCCAAAACTGAACAGTCTGTAAAGATGACACTTAACGAGATAGCTACGTAGCTCAAATAAAAAAGTCAAAACTAATGAAAGAAGATAATAATCTCAGGTTTATGCACAAAAATTTCAGGTCAAAATAATATTCTGAGATTTATCACGATTTTATTTACAGAGAAGCACAGAAATCTGTCTAAACTAAACAGTCAGTAAAGATCGAATTTTTCGGGACAGCTACGTAACTCAAATCACAAAAAGTTAGTCTAATGAAAGAAATATAACAGCCCTGTGCGCTCAAGAAATTTCAGATCCATATCACGTTCTGGTGATTTAAAACATTTTATACGGTTAAGCACAGAAAATCTGTTTCTGGACAACAAAGCAAAACTTTCACTTTCATATAACTAGACACTACTATTAGCACTTTATTTTTATGTACAGAGGATTATACAAAATATATACATATATACATGTTTTAGATGAAAAGCTTCCATGGAAAGATTAGTTTTGGTTTCATAGACATGAACACAAGTGTTCAAGGTCGACCCCCACTTAACCATCGCTCATCTTTCCAATCACTTTTCTTTTTGAAAACGTTTTTAGATAACAAGTACAACTAATTTTTTAGATAATTCGCATTCCCTATCCAAACTAAGATAGAGAACAACTTAAAACTGGAAATAAAAACTATTTAGAGATAAAGCAAACAAGTGCACACAAGAATATTCACCCACGCTATTGCTCCCCGGCAACGGCGCCAGAAAAGGTCTTGATAACCCACAAGTATAGGGGATCGTGTGTAGCCTTTTCGATAAGTAAGAGTGTCGAACCCAACGAGGAGCTAAAGGTAGGATAAGTATTCTCTCAAGTTCTATCAACCACCGATATAACTCTACGCACACTAAACGTTTGCTCTAACTAGGAAATAAAACTAAAGTAACAATACGGGTAAGAGAGATAGCTTTGCGAGATAATAAATAACAGGAAAGTAAAGTTAGTTGCTGCAGCAATAAATTACACTAAACTAACATAACCATGAGTGTGGAATAGTGGTGGAAAGTGTGATGCATTTATATAAGATTAACTAGTGAAGATACTTGGTTCATTGTCTTCGATGCAGTTTTCTATGTGGGAGAGGCTAAATATACATGCACTCCTCTACTTGGGATTACACATACTATATGATTGGATTGTTAGCAAGCATCCGCAAATACTAACAATGCTTTAAGCTTTCCCCAACCATAGCCTTAAGTTAATGATCCTCTTACTCACATACGTGCAACTCACTGGTTCGAGTCCTCAGATTTCTGTCGCTCCGGCAGAACTACCCCCTTCCTTTACACATACTACAAACCCTATGATGTTGATCCATGCGCGCATAAATATAATGGACACCAAAGGACTGCACCATATCAACATACAACTCTAATGAACCAAAGACATTCAACCATTCAATCTAAGAACAAAGAAACTACACAAACATGACATAGATCATACGATAATACTTTAAAGCATCAAACACCATGTTTATATAGAGCGGTACAGAGGTGTGTGGGAGGATGAACCACTGTATACAAGGAGGAATTGACGATGAAGATGGCGGTGAAGACGTTGAAGGGGACAGCGAGGAGCGCATGGCGGTGCCGGCGCCGGCGGTGACGCGGGGAACTCCTCCCGCGCCGCCAGCATCAAGGGGAAGCACCGCCCCTTACACTAGTAGGAAAACCCAATTCTATGGATCCTTATTCTGTGGCGCACCATGTGGCCGTGCGCCACAGAATAAGCTTCTGTGGCGCACCCAAACCTGGTGCGCCATAGAATAAGGCTATTCTGTGGCGCACCGGAACTGGTGCGCCACAGAATTTGCTATTCTGTGGCGCACCTAAGCTGGTGCGCCACAGAATAGTGCTATTCTGTGGCGCATGTGGCTGGTGCGCCACAGAATAGTGCTATTCTGTGGCGCATGGAAGCTGGTGCGCCACAGAATAGTGCTATTCTGTGGCGCATGTGGCTGCGCCACAGAATAGCACTATTCTGTGGCGCATGGGGTTGGTGCGCCACAGAATAGTTTTCGAATTTTTTTACCTCCCCACAACACCCCCCCCCCCCCCCCCCCCCCCCGTGGATCGCCTTCTCAGTTTTCAAATCACTCAAAGAAAATGATAAAAATTTCAAAAAATAAAATCCTTCGAGGTGTGGTTAGGTGTTACTGTCTAGTTCGTATAGAAATTTTGAAATATGAATTTTGACCTTTTTTGCAAAATCCAGAAAAAAAACGCAAAACGACCATAACTTTTGCATACGACGTCGAAAAAATGCGTTTAATATGTCAAAAAAAACTAGAGAAAAATAAATCATAAACTTAATATAAAAACAATGCTAAAAACATAAAAGTGCATGAAACAATTAAAAATTATAGATACGTTTTGGACGTATCAACATCCCCAAGCTTAATTCCTGCTCGTCCTCGAGTAGGTAAATGATAACAAAATAATTTTTGATTGTAAATGATATGATCAGGTCTTTAACAATTACATTATGTATGGATAATAAAACTTAGCAATCATGTTACCTAATGAAAAGTATCAACGAACTAAGAGCTCATAATATGAAATTTATAAACATCAACAAGATTGTAATGATCATAATAAAGCATGGTAGAGTGGTATCTCGCTTGCCCTTAATTGTGGAGCAAAACATAAATGCCAAGGCACCTCTGAACTTCAAGTGAAGACTAGATGTAAAGATATCAAAGGTAAAAACATCATAGTTATACCGCAGATAACCGCATTCTGGGACAAGCACATTACCTAAGAATGACAGACTCAACATTAAAATAAAAGATTGACCCTTCGCAGAGGGAAGCAGGGATTAACATGTGCTAGAGCTTTTTTTTATTAAAAACAGAAGTAAAAATGTTTTGAGAGGTGGTTGTTCCTGTCAACGAATCGGTAATAGAGTTCTTGTTATCTTCCATACTAAACAAGTTTTTAGAGCGGTTCCGAGATATTGATATTAGGCATTTATAGCATGCACTTTTATATAGTTTGACACTCCTCCCAACCTTTTGCTTTCACAAACCATGGCTAACCGAATCCTCGGGTGCCTGCCAACAATCACATACCATGGAGGAGTGTCTATTTCATTACTTTTCAGATGTTATAGTGGTCTAACCAGCTCTTGTGCAAGAGTAGATAAGCAGATGTAAGCTGCTAGTCTGGGAAACTAAATTTAGCATGGAAGATAATAAGCTCAACTACCACGTCCTCATGAGCTAAAACAGTGTCAGAAAATGAGAAGTATTTTGAAGGTTTTAAAGGTAGCACATGAAAATTTACTTGGAATGGTTTGAAATACCATGCATAGGAATTTATAGTGGACTCTTTGGGATAACTTGGTTTTAAGTATTTTGGATGCACGAGCAGCATTCCTGCTCAGTACAAGTGAAGGCTAGCAATAGACTGGGAAGCGACAACCAAGAGAGCAATAACTGTCATAATCATACTTGCGACAGAATAAAATTAACGGAGGCATAAAAATGATACTAAAACTCTGAGGCAAAATAGATCATCAAGTCTTAATTGACTTTTATTTTTCAGTCATGAACACGTGTGAGCATGTGCCAAGTCGATTCAAGTAAATCATTCAGAGGAGGATACCACAATACCATACCATCTTATGAACAATACAATGCATGTCAAACATAAAAATAACATAATATACTCTATTAGCTAGTTGAGACTAACCATAAGAAAACATAAACTACTAAACAATATCATTCACACATCATTTTTAAGTTTCAATAAATAATCCATTAACCAAGTAATCATTGAAAACAGAGAATAAATAAAATATGTGACGATCAACTTATTAATGTAACCGGTGTTTGATGCTAAGATAAATAAATAATAAGATACAGACGCTCCAAGAACAGCACATATGATGTGAAAGAATTAAAATATAGTTTCACTAGAGATGACCTGATAATTTTGACGATGAAGAAGGGGATGCCCAAGGCATCCCCAATCTTAGACGCTTGAGTCTTCTTGAAATATGCTGGGGAGATCCATGGGAGCCTCCCCAAGATTAAGCTCTTCACTCTTCTTAATCCTATTATATCACTCTTCTCTCTTGACACTTGAAAACTTACGCCACACCAAACTCAGAGTAATTCTCATTAGAGGGTTAGTGCATTAATAAAAAACTCACATGCTCTGTAAGGACGCAAACATGACCGTTAATTTAAACATTAACTACTGCCACTAGCCTTATGTGAGGCTCTCCCACCAAAAAACAATTTCACCCAACACTAGTAAAAGAGATAATGCAAAATAAAAGACAGAATCTGTCTAAAGCAGAACAGTCCGTAAAGACGAATTTTTCGATGCACTTATGTTCTCAGATCGAAAAATTTGAACTAACGAAAGATGCGTACATACATTAGGATTACGCACAAAAAATTGCAAATTAAAATAACATTTCTATGAATTTAGAATTTTCGTACAGTGAACAGCAAAAATCTGTTTCTGCGTAGCAATCAAAATCTAGCATCATCTTATCATTAGAGACTATTCTTGGCATAACAATACGAAAAAGTAAAGATACAAAGGAGTTTCTACAGAAGTAGACAAATTCCTTGACTCAATAAAAGAAAAATTGCAGAAATAAAAATAATGGGTTGCCTCCCATAAGCGCTTTTCTTTAACGCCTTTTAGCTAGGCACTTAGTGCAATACATAATATTTCCAAAGTGCTGCTATTAAACCAAATCAAAATTTGTTTCTAAGTTACAGAAAGGTTGCTTAAATGGCCAACTTCTAAATGAAAGGTAAGAACCATTAAGAATCAAATGAAAACGCAAAGAGGCCACTCTTGCAACAAAAGTCGGAATCTGTCAGAAAAACAGCAGCTGGCAAACGTAATTTTTAGGTACTCTTAAACATGTCCGAAATTTTAGCCAAATTTTGTGCATGCAGAGGATTCGGTTATACAACATCAGTAAATTTTACGTGATTTTTAGAGTTTCCAGTAAAATATGAAAAATCGCGCAATGAGCAGTAGATGCTGAAAACAGAAAATCATTTTTTACATATGTATCAACTAAGCCAAATGGGTAAAACTTGGTACTTTTTTTTGATAAACTAAGAGACCAGAGGCTAAACAAGACCTAAACATGCTAGCTACAGCAAGGAAAACTCTAAATAAAAATCTAAAGTAAAAACCAAATAAAGTCAAAATAGAGAACCAAACAAAGAAGCAAAACAAAAGAAAATATTTTTGTTGTTTTGAATTTATAAGTGAAAGTAAAGAGCAATAAAACCAAATAAAGAGCCTAATAAAACTAAAGAAGGTAAAACCAAGACATATAAAAACAATTATAATACAAGTTAAGACAATACATATCATGTGGACGGGTAATATAGAGTATGAACGAGACAACCTCATATTTTGATGAATAGGGGGATGACTCGGGCATCCCCAAGCTTAGATGATTGGATCTTCTTGAATATGTTCTTGGGATGCACCTACACATCCCCAAGCTTGAGCTCTTGCGTCTTCTTGTTCATCTCATATCACCTTATTGATTAGAACTTATAAGCTACATCCACATAAAACTTCACAAAACTCATTAGTAGGGTTAGTACTCATTAAATAAAATCCACTCATGTTCAAGCATTGACAAGTTTAATTTAACATTACCTACTGTATACTAACCAATTTATAACATTTATTGATCAAATAAAGATTATAAACATTGAGTATAAGCACAATACTAAATAAGCATAACAATCTACCAAAACTGAACAGTCTGTAAAGATGACACTTAACGAGATAGCTACGTAGCTCAAATAAAAAAAGTCAAAACTAATGAAAGAAAGATAATAATCTCAGGTTTATGCACAAAAATTTCAGGTCAAAATAATATTCTGAGATTTATCACGATTTTATTTACAGAGAAGCACAGAAATCTGTCTAAACTAAACAGTCAGTAAAGATCGAATTTTTCGGGACAGCTACGTAACTCAAATCACAAAAAGTTAGTCTAATGAAAGAAATATAACAGCTGTGCGCTCAAGAAATTTCAGATCCATATCACGTTCTGGTGATTTAAAACATTTTATACGGTTAAGCACAGAAAATCTGTTTCTGGACAACAAAGCAAAACTTTCACTTTCATATAACTAGACACTACTATTAGCACTTTATTTTTATGTACAGAGGATTATACAAAATATATACAATATATACATGTTTTAGATGAAAAGCTTCCATGGAAAGATTAGTTTTGGTTTCATAGACATGAACACAAGTGTTCAAGGTCGACCCCCACTTAACCATCGCTCATCTTTCCAATCACTTTTCTTTTTGAAAACGTTTTTAGATAACAAGTACAACTAATTTTTTAGATAATTCGCATTCCCTATCCAAACTAAGATAGAGAACAACTTAAAACTGGAAATAAAAACTATTTAGAGATAAAGCAAACAAGTGCACACAAGAATATTCACCCACGCTATTGCTCCCCGGCAACGGCGCCAGAAAAGGTCTTGATAACCCACAAGTATAGGGGATCGTGTGTAGCCTTTTCGATAAGTAAGAGTGTCGAACCCAACGAGGAGCTAAAGGTAGGATAAGTATTCTCTCAAGTTCTATCAACCACCGATATAACTCTACGCACACTAAACGTTTGCTCTAACTAGGAAATAAAACTAAAGTAACAATACGGGTAAGAGAGATAGCTTTGCGAGATAATAAATAACAGGAAAGTAAAGTTAGTTGCTGCAGCAATAAATTACACTAAACTAACATAACCATGAGTGTGGAATAGTGGTGGAAAGTGTGATGCATTTATATAAGATTAACTAGTGAAGATACTTGGTTCATTGTCTTCGATGCAGTTTTCTATGTGGGAGAGGCTAAATATACATGCACTCCTCTACTTGGGATTACACATACTATATGATTGGATTGTTAGCAAGCATCCGCAAATACTAACAATGCTTTAAGCTTTCCCCAACCATAGCCTTAAGTTAATGATCCTCTTACTCACATACGTGCAACTCACTGGTTCGAGTCCTCAGATTTCTGTCGCTCCGGCAGAACTACCCCCTTCCTTTACACATACTACAAACCCTATGATGTTGATCCATGCGCGCATAAATATAATGGACACCAAAGGACTGCACCATATCAACATACAACTCTAATGAACCAAAGACATTCAACCATTCAATCTAAGAACAAAGAAACTACACAAACATGACATAGATCATACGATAATACTTTAAAGCATCAAACACCATGTTTATATAGAGCGGTACAGAGGTGTGTGGGAGGATGAACCACTGTATACAAGGAGGAATTGACGATGAAGATGGCGGTGAAGACGTTGAAGGGGACAGCGAGGAGCGCATGGCGGTGCCGGCGCCGGCGGTGACGCGGGTTACTCCTCCCGCGCCGCCAGCATCAAGGGGAAGCACCGCCCCTTACACTAGTAGGAAAACCCAATTCTATGGATCCTTATTCTGTGGCGCACCATGTGGCCGTGCGCCACAGAATAAGCTTCTGTGGCGCACCCAAACCTGGTGCGCCATAGAATAAGGCTATTCTGTGGCGCACCGGAACTGGTGCGCCACAGAATTTGCTATTCTGTGGCGCACCTAAGCTGGTGCGCCACAGAATAGTGCTATTCTGTGGCGCATGTGGCTGGTGCGCCACAGAATAGTGCTATTCTGTGGCGCATGGAAGCTGGTGCGCCACAGAATAATGTGCGCCACAGAATAGCACTATTCTGTGGCGCATGGGGTTGGTGCGCCACAGAATAGTTTTCGAATTCACAGAATCCTCAAATTCCAAAAGAAAAAAAAGTTTTGAATTTTTTTCTACAAAATCAAAAAAAATAAAAAAAAATAAAAAAATTCAATTTTTTTGGATTTGCTGAGTTTTTGGGTTTTTTGAAGTTTTCTGAGTTTTTTGAATTTTTTGGGATTTTTTGAATTTTTTGAAATATTTTGAATTTTTTTGAACTTTTTTGGATTTTTTGAACATCCTGTTAAAACTTTTGAAGTTTTTGAATTTGCTGAATTTTTGAAAACCCACCTATATACATAAACTACACACACATGTATACATGTAGAGAAGGGTTAAAAGGTTTGATATGATACTATTATCAATAAGAACATGAGTAGCGGGAGGGTAGGTGAAGTGAATAGAACTTAGAAGTTAAGCGTGCTGGGGTGGGAGCACTCTAAGGATGGGTGACCTAGCGGGAAGTCAACATTTGAGATTGACTTCGAGTGTTCAAAATGTTCAAAAAATTCAAATACATAGGAATTTCCAAATTATATCATTTTCTGATTTTTGTGATTTTTTCCAAAAAATTTGAATTTTTTTGAATTTTTTGGGGATCTAGATCTGGCCGCCATTTTTTTGAAATTCAAAAAAACAATTCTGTGGCGCACGGGGCTGGGTGCGCCACAGAATAGCTTATTCTGTGGCGCACTAGGTGGTGCGCCACAGAATAGCTTATTTAGTGGCGACTATTCTGTGGCGCACCACCCATGCGCCACAGAATAGCAAAATGGTGCGCCACAGAATGTCTTTTCTGTACTAGTGTTAGCCCCCTTCCTTCATGGCTTCTTGGGAGCCCTCCCCCATGGAGATGGGATCCATGGGGGAGGCAAAAACGTGGCTTTGGTGGCTGGAAATTCGTGGGTATGAGGTGTTCTCCACGACCTAGGGTTTCCTCCTTTATATGGACTCTCGGATTTCCGTCATCCCCTTTTAGGGTTTCGTAAAACGGGCATATCTGGAGCGTCCGGACTCCGATTGGGCCGAATTTTAAGTCCAGATCGTTCGGCGGAAAATTCCCTGCAACGTTCGCGACTAGACTTTTTCCATGTGACGTCATATTAGGGCCGAAACGGGTCCATCTTCGAAAATAGTTTTCAGACAGATTTCAGAAAAGTCCCAATTCGACTCCAACAAGGTTTCCTCTTGTATTCTTGATAATTCCTACACACCAAAGTGTAAAACAAGAACATTGTGCACTTTTGCAACTATTAATAGGTTAGTCCAAATAAATCATAAACTTAATATAAAAACAAGTGCTAAAAATATAAAAGTGCATGAAACAATTAAAAATTATAGATACGTTTTGGACGTATCACATGGTCTGGCCATGAATCTGGCATAAGCTGGTCGTGTATGGGCTCTTTAAGTTGACAACCTCGAAAGCGAGCATCTCTGAGCGATAGTTATCCCTGGAGGTGCCGAAAGCGACTTCCAGGTAAATCTTCCCCATGGGACGAGCTGATTTTCCAGGGACTATGCCGTGAAAAATTGTCTTGGTTGGGTGAAGCTGCGACTCCTTGAGACCCATCCGCAGGAACGTGTCATAGTACAGGATGTTGATGCTGCTACCTCCATCCATGAGAACCTTGTGCAAGGTGTAACCCCCGACCTGGGCGCAACCACCAGGGCCAAAAGACCCGGGTGCTCCACAACTGGCGGGTGATCATCCCGGCTCCATGTGACGGGGTGCTCGGACCACTTTAACTACCTTGGAACTGTGGTTGCCACCGCATTGACGGCCCGCTTCTTGAGTTTCTGCTCGCGCCTCGAAGTGCTGGTGGTGTGAACGTGGTACTGCCCTTGGCTAAGCTGCTTCGGGTTTTGCTGAAAGCCGGTTTGGGGTCCCTGATTCTGACCGCCGCCATTGCCGGCTCCCGCGTTATTGCCGGCTCCTGCGCCGTTCCCTCCATTGTCGGGTCCAACATTGCCGGATCCTCCGCCATTGCCACCACTATCGTTACCATCATTATTTCTGTTTCCTGTCTCCGTGTTCTTCCACTCATAGTAGTTCGCCAGAGAGTGATTGGAGGGTCTACAGTTCCTGCTATGGCGAGGACACGGCATGTTGAACACCTCGTTGTGGTTGCTTGGACGGGGATCCCGGTAGTAGTTATCTCTCCGCTGGTTCTTGTACCCTGAGTTGGTATTTGCAACCAAGTCGGAATTGCCTTCACCGTGCTGACGCTTGTTGTTCTGGTTGTTGTTGTAGTTCTGATTCTGGCCATTACCATTGTGGTTCTGGCCTTTACCTCCGTTTCCCTTGCCTTTTCCGTTCTCGCGCTCCTCATCCGACTGGTCCTTGGTTTTATCTGTGGCGGCGTGCTTGTTGGCTGCTGACATCAGCTCGCCCATGCTTGGTGACTTGCCACTTTCCTTCAGGCGACCCAGTTTTTGGACGAGGGGGTCGTACTTGCAGTTCCTCTCCATGATTATAATCACGGAGCTCGCTGGGATGCCGTCTGAAGAATTGAGAATTTCGGTGACTCGCCGCATCCAGTGCCTGGCCGACTCGTTTTTCTTCTGTACACAACGTTCCAGGTCCTTCACCATGCAGAGATGTTTGCAGGTCACCTAGAAGTTCTTGATGAATATCGCTTTCAACTCCTCCCAAGAGTTGATGGATTTGGCTGGCAGGTTGTTGAACCAAATCTTGGCAGCTCCCTCACTCATCATGAGATACTTATAACGTGCGCAAAGGTTCTCAGAGGCGTTGCGGATACACATCACCATCTCATAGCTGCTGAGCCAGGTGGTAGGATCCATGCTGGGCTCGTAGTTGGTGATCTTGCTGGGTTCCTTGAACTTGTCAGGGAAAGGTTCGGCACGAATATCGTCCGAGAGGCACTCTGGCCCCTTCAGAACTAACGATGAGCGGGCTACGTTAGTTACCACGTGGGCACCCGGCGCCGACTGGTTGACTACGACCCGGTTCTCTGGTGTTTCTCCCGCTGCTGACCCAACTCCTACTCCGGGTGCTGGGTTTGTATCCACCGGGTTGGAGTAATGCCCGGCTGGAGTGTGAAATCTCGGTGGTGGCGGTGGCAGGTTGCCTCCTGCGGGCACCCCGCCGGCTCCTCCGGCAGGTGCTGCGTCGACTCCTCCGGTAAGGTTGCCGCCTGGGGCCGCTAGCATTGGTGCGCCTTGCGGAGTGTGGAAAAGTGCCTGTGGATCTACTGCGTTAGCTCCCCTTGGAAAAGGTGCTAGCTCTCCTCCAATATGCGATGTTTTTTCGCGGCTAGGTCCCGCGTCTGCTTCTCCAAAGCGACGCGAGCCACATCAAGTTCCGTGGCGCGCTGCGCCGTGTTTTCTGCAGTAATTCCACTTGTGAGGACGACCGGGTTGATCAGTGGAGCTACAACCCGGGTGGCCGCTGCAGCTCGTGCGGCGGTCCCTAAATTCTCCTCGCTGACGGAGGCATCCAGACCATCGATCTGCAATACGGGCCCCGCCATGTGTACCACTGGACACGCGGGACTCGGTGACGGTACGTATTCCTCCTCCTCGGTACCATAGCCAAGCCGGTCTTCGAAAAGAGGGAGAATAGATTCCAAGTCCGCGTCATAATCTGCTTCGCCGAACGGGGTCCATGCCGGCTCCTCAGGCTGTTCCTCCTGTTCATTGATAGCAACCTCGATTTCCTCAGTGCCGATGGACTCCTCTCCGTCGGATTGGACAATGGTGGCGGCTCCTGAGACGGAGTCGTACAAGACCTCGTCGACGGCGGGTGCTGCTGATGCGCCGATGAAGCCGACGAAGACGTTGATCTCGCCAAAGGTGATCTGCTCCCCTCTTTTTAGCGAGTAAGCTTCCGGCTTCCAGCCGAAGTCGTCAATGGCGGTCATGCCCCATTGGTTGGTGAAGATCTAACCGATGGCGAGGTTCTCCATCCCGCGTAGAGCTTCTCCCTTGATGAGGACACCTTCGGGCGTGGGCCCCACGGTGGGCGCTAACTGTCGTGGGGTTGTCACAGCAGATGTCATCTTACGATGACTTGATTGTGGGGGACATAGCGATTTCGTGTTCAGGAGATTGTCTAGCTCTCAAGGGGACAAAGGATTTTACCCAGGTTCAGCCCCTCTCGATGGAGGTAAATACCTACTCCTGCTTTGTTTGTATTGATGATGATGATCCCGATTACAAGGTGCGATTCCGCTACTCGGGTATCGAGAACTAGGTTGCTTAGAGATTGGAACTTAATTAGTACCACTCGATCTACGACCCAGGAACCCCCTTATATAGGTGGCCGGGTCCCTGGGAGTACAAGTTACCGCGAGGTCATCTCGCAGTCGGAGTCCTACTCTAGGTCCTTCGTGCTCTCCAAGTTTGGGACTCCATCTTGAACCAGGATACCGAGCTTCGGCCGGGTCCTTCCTTCTGTGGCCGGGTCCCTCGCAAGCTCGCCGGCCCCAAGTGCAACCCGGCCCAGGTAGCCTGCTTCCCAACCCGGCTTGGGCCTTTTGACTGGCGGGTTGTGTTTTTAGGCTTGGGCCTTTTGCCCGCGACCGTCTTTGGCGGACACCACTGCTGTGGCTCTGGGTCCTTCTGCTACTGAGGCAGAAGAATCCATGATGAAGACGGCGGGCGAAAGATTAGCCGCCGTTGCTGATTTTTCAAAGATGGCTGAAGCTCCGGCTAATGATGCCATCCTTGATATAAAGAATGAGCCCTTTGACGAGGATTTTACCGTTTCATCATCGAGCCAAGGTCCTTCTGCCAATGTGGGCATCCAAGACATTGTGCTGCATATAAAGGATATGCAGGATAAGACCAATGCATGGACCAAACATATCAACGGTGGCTACGACATTCTAGAGAAACAGCTTCGAGTAAGTTTTACCTTTTTCCTTTGCATCTCCTATAGTTGCAGTCCCTGAGCATTTAGTCGGAATATAAACTTTTTGTCCGTCTGAACGGTCAACCTAGGAGTATGCTTATCCGTCTGAATTTTGCAGGCTTATCTTGAGATGAATAGCGAGCTGCACACCGCCCTTGCCGGCAAAAACAAAGAGTGCCGTGCATTGAAGCAATCCTTGAAGGAGAAGGACGTCGTCATTGCGAGCTTGAACGAGGCTCGTCAAAAATATGAAGGTAAGGCTTTTGCTGTCTTTTATCCTTTGCCGAATATTTCTTTGCCGAGTTATATTGATTATTTGATATCGTGCTGCAGAGCTGCTTTCCCATGCCAAGGATATGCTGGAGAGCTCCAAAGACTTGCAAGCGTTGCAAAATGAATGTTCCGACCTGGCCAAACAGGTCATGGATCTGAAAGATGAGCATGCCAAAGAGCGCTGCACGGGAACTTCATAACGGCTTGGAAATTAGCCGGCTGACAGGCAAGCTTGAGTCCCTGCGCAAGTCTTTCGCTGAGGCGGAGGATGCAGCCAAAAGGCAGCGAGCGAAAGATGCTAAGGCCCTCAAGCTATCCGTGGACACTTTGTCGTCTCATCTGGATGAGATCAAAGCTTTGTATGATGATGTCCTTGGTAAGTTTCTTTCCGTCGGGCCGCCCCTTTTTTTTTGCAAGTTTGCCCGACTGATTTCTTTGTTGCTTTCTTTCGGTGCCTGCTGGCTTTGGCGATGGCGAGGATTCGTCTTCCCGCCTAGATCGCACCCTTCACGTTGGCGAGCTTGTTAGGAAGACGGTCGCAGCTAGAGATGCTTTTGCTGCCAAGTTCATCCCCGACAGACAGCAGAGTGATCCAGTAGACTTTGAGGCCATTCCAGATCTGCTTGACCAAGCTACTGCCAAACATGAAGATGTTTTGCGGTCAGCGGCAAGAGGCGGCTCGAAGACTGCCCTAGGACTGATGATGGCGCATCACCCTGAAGCCAAGATTTGGCGGGTGACCAAGTGCATGCCCAAGTACTATGAAGATGGTACTGAGATCAAGCCGGCAGAAGTGCTAGCGTCCGACTCCGGGTATGCTTTTTGAGTTGCCAACATGGTCAACACCAGGGTGTATTATAAGGAGGCAGAAGTGCCGCCAACTCCAGCCGGCGAATCGTCTGATGTAGACGACGATGATGATGAGGAGGATGAAGCGGAAGACGGCAGCCCCCAAGCCAAAGACGACAGCCCCCAGGATGGAGACGGCAGCCCCCAGGCTCCTGAGGCGGATTCCAGCAAGGCGGCGGCTTCCTAGATTTTTCTCCTGCAAGTTATGAACATAGATGTGTTAAGTTGTACTTTTAACGCAGTCTGAACTTTATGAATTTTGGTTTGCAAGGCATAAGCCAAAATTTCTTATGCATGAAACACTTATGGTTTGTACATATGCTTTTAATTGGCCCGCCTTAATATTTATCTGGCCTATATGTTTAGCTGTTCACATGTTAGCAGTACCTCAGCACGGATACTTTGGCTGAGACAACCAGGTGCAATACCAGATAGTTTAGACTCAGAGACAAAGCCGGCAATGTTGGTGCCAAAGACATATTACTAGACAACCCGCATATAGACAACAGTATAACGATATTAGGCGATGCAAGAATGTTTGCTTAATTTGGCCCAGAGGCGGCAAGTATCAAAAAGTTTTAACCACATAGCATTTAGCAGATTTCGGGTAAATTTGACACTATAAAGTACATGATCGTAAGAAAGGATAAAAGACGGCATGATCTCAGAGCAAAATGAGCGAACCATAGACTTTTATTTCATGATCGTATAGAATGTAATACAATAAAAATTGCTATGTATAGTAAGGACATAGCTGTTCAATGTTCCAAGGGCGTTTTGATTCTTCCAGGGGATCCTCGACGCCTCTTTTTCGTTTGCGGTCTTTTTTCTGCGTCTTCTTCGACATAGGCGGCAACTCTTGGGGAATCATGAATCATGTCGGTTGGCAGTACTGCTTCGGCTCCATATACTAGGAAGAAAGGAGTGTAGCCTGTTGATCTGTTTGGAGTTGTGCGTAAGCTCCAAAGAATAGATGGCAATTCCTCTGCCCAGGCACTGTTGGATGTATGTCCAAGAGGCAATGATAATTAACATCTGATTCATAATTATGCTTGATGATTCTATGCTATAACTGCTGTGGCTCCTGAATGTGAGATTCAGAGAAAAACTCACACGCACGTGTAGAAACATGAACAGAATAAAGATATCCTAGTCTTGTCTTTAGACTAATTTGTTGATTGCTAGATGACCGTGTTTTTCTGGTCATGGACATAGTTTATGTCAGCATCAATGAATATCATATTGTTGGTTGAAACAATATGGCTGGGTAGACCCAATTCGTTGATATGCTAAGAGATTCCTTTACGATGTCTTTTGTCCTTAGTGACATATCACATCAAGGTTATAGTACTACATGTCCTTAAACCATGAGGTTATTAAGGTTGTACATACTCGAAGAGTTGCTTTGGTGCTATCAAGTATCACACCGTAACAGGGTGATCAAAACGGTAGTTACTGGGTAATTCCAAAAGTGTGTATTAATCTTGATGTTCCAAGATGGAAAATTACTCCTCTGTCAAAAGAGAGATACATCCTGGGCCCACTCGGTATGAATGATATCCAATATGTTCTGCAGACAATGCATAATGATGATTCATCATGTGGGATATCAAAATACGGGAATATCTAATCTCGGGTAAAGTTTGGTCTCGTGAGTAATGAGAATGATGTACAGTAGCCAACAGGTTCAACAGAGTGTCTTCGTATAACAGTGGGAGTCATTATGGATGTCCATGGTCCCGATGCTGATTATTGATCGGAAAGTATTTCCGAGTCATGTCCACTTGTTATCGAACCTGTAGGGTTCATACACTTAAGTTATGTCTGGTTATTTGTGTATATTGGTAGGCCTAGAACCACGAGAGAGAATCACCGGAATGGTCTTTCCGAGTGATTGATATATTTATATATATATCAGAGAGATTAAATAAGCGGACATTGGATATCCCGGAGTTATAGAAAGAGTTTCTATTAGCGTCGGAATTATTCCGAGGGTTTATATAAAGAGGGAATATTTATCTGGAGATTTTATATGCGGACATTGAATGTTCCGGATCATATAAATAGGTTTATATGATGGTAAATTAATTCTGGGAATTTTCTGTAAAGTGAAATATCCAGTTTGAGAATTAATCGGATAAAATCTGAAGAAAGGAAAAATATCAGAAGGGAACAAATATTGTTAAAAGGTTGGAGCCCACGAGAGGGGCTGCCACATGGGCCCTAGGGGCCCACAGCCGCACCACCTTGTGGTGGGGGCGTCGGTGGCCAAAGGCCAAAGGGGGCCTTTCCCCCCAACCCGAGCCCACTCTAGACATGTTTTAGTGTGTATGTTCACTCATTTCAGTCCGCATCTAGTCAGAATGTGGAATACGTAAAACATCTTATATTTAGAAACGGAGGGAGTAGATCTCTTTTCAGTTATTCAGAAAATCTCTAAAATACAGGGGGTTATTTGAAAAATCGCCAGGACCCTGTCGTCTTCCACCTCCCGCACAGGCAGCTCGCTGTCCGCGCGACCGTCGTCGATTCCGCGAGGAGATCCTCGCCACCGCGCTGCTCTCTTCGCAGAGATAAGATCCCCAGGTACGTGCCGCTTTTCTCTTCCCCAGGGTTCTCTCTCCTCTCCCCCGTACCCATCCACGCGCACCGCCTCGTTCCCTCTCGCTCTCCTTCGATCTCCCACAAGAAACCGAAACCGCCGCCACGCCATCTCTTGTCGCCGTCACCTACGACCTCGCCGTGCCCGTCCGAGGCCACCATCGGGACCGCCTCTCCGTCTGCTACTTCCTCGCTGAAAAGCACGAGCCGGGAAGCTCAGGATCAAGCGGATCTAGTCCGTCTTGCCCGACTCCGGCCGAAGCTCGCCGCGCTCGATCCCGACGCCTCCGTTCTCCTCCGCCGTCCCCGGCCACCCAGTTGTCTCCAGGGTGAGCTAGGGGTCCTCCCCGACCCTTTCCCCCATCCTGGCCTGCTCTGTAGTGCCGCCCGCCGACCTCCGACGCGCGCCGCCGCGCGGATGATCACCGGCGTTGATTCCGGCGACTATTTGGTTCAAAGCCGCCGCCACTCGACTTGTAGCGTCCAGGCGCGTCGGGGGCGCTGCTCTGCGGCCTCCCGCGCGTCCTGGAGCGAGCGAATCAAGCTCGACAGAGCTCCTCCGCGCTGTCTGTTGCTGATGTCAGCCTGTGACGTCACAGCGGGCCCCATCCGTCAGAGTTTTGATATTTTCCTGTATTTCCAAATAATTCCAGAAAATGTATTTAATCTTGTTAAATTCACCAAAAATTCATACTGTTTCAGAAAAATGCAAATAATATACCAAAATGTTCAGAAAAATGAGCTCTTTATGTTAGTATAAAAATCATGCATGATTAACCAACTTATAATCAAGTTTGTGTAGAAGAACTAAAACAACCTTTCTTTTATTTATGGAGTCATTAGAGATGCATTATTCCATATGCTCAAACTCCATTTAAATTGATCCTTAGGTCTTAGGTTAAATTTTAATACCTTTAATATGTCATGTCATCATTCTTGTTTGCATTGCAACGATGCCATGTGTTGATTGTTCTCTTTCTAACCGGTGTTTTGGTTCTTCCCGGTAGAACGTGGTCCGAGGTCGAGTTCGAGATGGAAGTCGACAACACCGAAGGCTAATACTTGTCCGTCAACGAACAAGGCAAGCATAACCCACTTTTTGAGCATTTCTGAATCCTATGTTTTTCCCCAGTTATTTTGAGTCTCCACAGTATAATATTGCATGCCATTCAACTGTCTTTTGTAGATAGTTAGAGTAATCTGTGGCGCCCCGACCCGACTGCTATACAGTGATGCTGTGTGTCACCGGTTAAGTGATACAACCGGAGGTTACGGGTTTACCAATCCCCGGCCAAAACCTTTGGCAGGCGTTGCTCGGAATGGATCATCGGCAACGCAACACCCCGATTGATGCCTTAACACAGGCACAACCCTCAATGTATAATAGCGAGATCAAGACTTGTCGAACAACTGGCACAGCACAGACTCTATGACACAAATCATTATAGTTCAACTCTTATAATAGAGAAAGATAGCAAATTACAACCAGAGGTCACAGACCCAACAGTGCACCATGCGGAAGTGAAATAGGTTGTTCTAAACAACAAGATCCAAATTATGGCCTAAGAGGCCTACAAGTAAACATTCAGGCGCCAGCTATTCCGGGATGTCCCAAGCTGCCACCTGGGAACCCCAGACTACTCGTCGACGTCCACAAAGAACCCACCTTCGAGGTCGGTGAAGTCCTCCTCTGAAACAAAACAAACGACGATGAGTTCGACGAACTCGCAAGATTAAATATAGAGCTTTAGCTCGATGAGGCTTTCAAAATTCTATGGCTGTTTTGCATAAATCTGATTTTATTTATGAAAACATAACTCCATGGCATCGACTCATCAGAGTATTTTTAAAAGAGGTAAGAAGTAACCCTTTTCTTCGATCACCTTTCTCATCATCAACCACCATTTACCACTGTACCTGTTCTACAAAGGCACCTCCCCGAATCACCCTCGAGGAAGCTAACCTTGCATTCTTGAGTAGTACCTTTAGTACTCAGTTTTTAATCATTCCGTTCAAGTTATTCTAGGATCTTATCGTCCTTTCCCAAGTTGTCCATAACCGCGGACACGGCTTTTCGAAAAGATTTACCCTGCAGGGGTGTACAATGTTTGCCACGCGTACCGTCCGGCCCATTGCCTAGCTTTTAGCTCTCTTCCTTGGAGAACCGGCTGGGTGGGAGCGGTGACGAATTCTCCCTCGCTCGAGACTTTCCAGGATCATCAGTGGCGGTAGGACAGGTTCAGTGCATCCAACACCCTGTCCCGCGGCCACTTATTTTCCTAACACCACAATCCTCATCCCATTCTCAACCACCATCTTCACGCACGCGCAAATTGAAGCTCGAACTAGAGGACCCTGGCCAGCCCCTCACAAGTTATTTAGTCGAATAAGGGTTCCTGCAATTGCATAGACCTCACGCATGGTTGTACGCTCAGTCTTGGTTCAAGAGGTAAAGAACTCGCACCTAGGCGGCGAGAACGAGACAAAGCACCACAACCACAGTGGCCTCTCATCCCCACCTTTAAGCATTTTGTTACCTGTCACCACAATTCCTCCACCATCATCCGAACAATTCCACATCTGTTTCCAACATGAAATATCCATCGGACGAATAAACATTTAACTAAGCATGGCTAAGCATCAACATTGCATAGTTAAGTAGTTCAGGCCAACAATACAAACCTATGGATAATAGGAGGGAAACAGGTATTGGCATCGGAAACTTAATGCAACTATAGGATACTCTAATCCAATAAAATTGACATTTGGAACCGCATGCAATATTATAGTGGAGAAAATATTTGCGGAAACATAGGATAAGATATGCTCAGAGGGGGGATTACGCTTGCCTTGCTCAACGTGCTGGTAGTACTGATCGTCGGGGTAATGCGGTGTAACCCCGGCTGCTTGATCTATCGAAGCATAAAACACGGGGAGAACAATCAATCACCACACATGCTTCACAAATGCAATGCGCAAATACATGATGACATGACATTTTAAATCCCCGAGAGGAGGATGATTCAACCTATTCAACTTAAACGGAGTTCGGATGCGAAAAGGACACATCTCGAGTACACCGTGGACTTAAGTAAAGTAGCATCTTTACTCGTTAATTGAAATAAATGAACCTATTGTTAACTTGCATATGAATGACATGATCATGTCAAGATGCAGGGTTTTGGTGATTAAACTCTTTATTTAAAACCAAAACAAAGAGTGTGCTGAGAGGGGTGTTGAAACAGGTTCATTGGAGTATCCGGATTGAAGTCCGGAAAATTCCGGGTCTGGTACCGGGAGCAATCCGGTTTCAGGTCCGGATAATTCCGGGTTTGGCACCGGAGAAATAAAATCCGGAATTATTTCCGGGCCAATTCCGGGTGTATACCGGGGAAAAACGGGTGAGTCCAGTAGCCATTTCCTTAATCCGGAATAAAATCCGGAAAATTCCGGGAATTGCACCGGATTTTCCAACTCGATGGAAAGTGCTACTGCTACGGCGATTTCGACGAACTAGCGAGCTAGCAAGGGATTGGAGATGTCCATTTGGACCGCAAGCTCACCCTGAACGCGTGGTGGTGCTGGGGAGGACCGGAGATGGACGGAGATGGCCGGAATCGCTCGGCGACGCGGCGGCCGTGGTCGGAGAAGAACGGGCTCGTGCGCGACAATGCAGGCGAACAGGCTCGATTCCTCGGGCTAGGCGGGGGAGGACGTCGAGGCGGATCTGCGGGTGGTCATCTATTTGCTCGAGGACGCTTGAATCTGCAGCGATGCGACGGCGACGACCTCGGCTAGGTCACAGCCATGGCGGGGAACGGAGAGCGAGGAAAACGGGGAAAAGAACATCGGGGAGGGAGTGAGCTGCCACGGGGTGGTCCTCTCCACCGTGCGGGGTCAACGACGAGCAGAGGAGGGCGCGGCGCGAGCTGGTGCGGCGCGAGCGGAGGAGCTCGGTCGCTATAGGAGGAAGAAGAAGGAATTTTTGCGAAAACCCCCTGGAACTTTTGTTTCCACCACGGATAGGTCCTTCTCTCTTTTCTTTTTAAAACCAGCAGCATTTCCCTGATTTTATTAAGGCACTTAGACATTTTAGAAAAATGTGAGAAAATTCGTGTAGCCTTTCCATATTATGTAGAAGCTCCACAAAATTTGGTGGCTCAAAATAAAATAGTTTGGACCACTTTTGTTTAGAGAGTTCGATTATGGCATTTTTCTAAATTCCCAAATTATAAACCTTTAGGAATTTTAGAGCAAGTCCAAAATAGTAATTTGAACTCTTGGAACTTCCTTGACAAATATAAGAGGTCAAAGTATTTTGTTTTGCAAGTTTGAGTGCCCTCATTGATTGGAAATTTGTGTAACGCAAGTTAGGCATTTTGTTTTTAGGTGTGCCAAACCAACAACAATTCCCTAACAACAACAACAATTCCCTAGCAACAATTCCCTAACCAAAAAGGTAGAGGTTGCAAATGATAGACAATGATGCATGGATGCCATGATGCAATGAACACAAAAGTGGAAAAATTACACAGGTTTTTAGGTTCTCAACTTTGGGCTGTTACATAATCCTACTCTGATGCATGCCCTGTTGTTGTCGCCTATGTATCCTGATCCACTGCTCCTAGCATGACTAGGCTTTGCTTATGTGTTGCAGCTAGAGCCTATCTGTTATGCTTAGCCATGCTTAGCTTTGCAATCTGATCCATCCAGATGATGAATCAGAGCTCATAACGATTCTAGCATGATAGGATGACGTGGAAAGATCAGTGATGTGTGATAAACTTGCTTAAAGGATTAGGAGAGAGGCCACGTTGGGAATGTGGTGTTTTGTCTCGACTTTGCCGCACTTAATTAGGACCTCGCATCTTTATCCAAGACTGAGCGTACAGCCACACGAGGCCCTACCAAAAGATAACCTCTCGACTAACTAACTTGCCTAGTCTATTCCATGGGTCACATAGTTCGGGCTTTCCATTTGGGAAAAAGTTTTGAAACGAGGAGGAGGAGGATACTTTAGGTGCAGCCGGGGTTGCTTGAGACGAAACCTCCGGTAAACCAACCCCGCATTGCAACGGTAAGAGGCCACTACGAGGTGGCCATCTCGCGATAGTGGAACTACCTCTTACGCATGACTCATGGATTAGGCGAAAGTAAGGTAAAGGTCGTGGTCAACCACCCTCTGCCGGCACTCCCAGGAAACGGGTGCTAATCATGTGGCATTAAGAGTCGGTTGGTAATTGTGGGTAAATTTGTACACCCCTGCAGGGTAAAATCTTTTCGAAAAGCCGTGTCCACGGTTATGGACGACTTGGTGAGGGATTCAGAAATCATAGATAACGTTATCATGTTCGTAAAACTTGAATAACCAAGTGTGCAGGTTTGCTTCCTCGAGGGTGAGTCGAGGAAGTCGCCTTAGTCAATAGGTTCAGTTGATGAAGATTCTGGTGGATGCAAATGATCAGTAAAGCTGGAGTTTACGTCCTCTTATCCCTTTAAAAAAATCTGAATAGATGATACCAAGTGTCAAGTTCTTTTCAAAACTGAAAATTGGCTTTATGCAAAATAACCCCAGAGAAAGCTTTTCCAACCTAGCATCGAGATAGTAGCTCTATTAAACTTGCGGAGTACCTTCGTACTCAACCTTGTTTTGTTGAATCTTTTCCGCAGACGAGGAGATTCTAGGTACTGGAGATGGTTTCTACATGGATATCGACGAGTAGTTTGGCGTTCCCAGGCAGCAGCCTGGAATCTATGGGCTGGGACGTCGCCGTTATGCTTCTGGCCTCTTAGGCCTTTTGTTAAACTTCTTATGTAGCATAACATAATTTGCTTTCGTTACTTTGATGTAATGTTGGGTCAGTGACCTCTGCGTGTAATGCTATCTTACACTAGTAGGGAAAAGCATACTGACAATGTGCCACTTTTGCCCATTGGCAACGTGTGGGGGCACGTTGCCAGTAACACGCTGCTGCTATTTTTACTGGCAACGTGTCTGGCCCGCGCGTTGCCAGGCCCACGCGTTGCCAGTATGCTGGTTAGTGGCAATGTGCCCCTTTGTCCACATGTTGCTAGTAATACTAGCAACGTGCCCCTTTGCACACACGTTGCTAGTTTCTAATTAGGAATTAAAAAAGAAAATTACCAATTCCAATTAAATGCATTTCATAATACGTGCATGCATGTGCATACAGTCAATTCTGATCCATATATACATTTTATAATACACAATGCATGTATTTGATAGTACACACATACATATAACTAATACATTTGGAAGACATACACCGTCTAGATCGACCAGTCCAACGCCGCCCCGTGTTGATGTCGTCGTCGCCGCAGCCTCATGGCCATCTCGTCGTCGTCGCCACAGCAGCCTCATGGCGATCTCGTTGTCGTCGCCGCAGCCCAGTATCCGCAACCCAGTATCGATGTCCTTGCTAGACAGCAACAAAATCTGTCCAGAGATCACAACTGAGACATCAACAACTACCAGATCATGTATGCAGCAGGATATGATCCAAGAAAAATGATGTTGAGGTTGTACACGATATTACCTAAAGGACACTTGAAAAGCTACAACAGAAAAGCATGTACTTAGGAAAAAGACAGAACAACAATTAAAGCTGGACACCATATTCTCTTTACTTCTCAGTTTAAGATGAAGAATGCTTTATTATGCAGAAACACTACATATGTGCAAAAGAGAGCAGTATACACTACATTGACTAGGACAACAATATGAAATCAAACTCTGTAACCAGGATACACTTGGTAATGCCGGTTACAGAACCAGTAGTGCTTTGAATTTCACATAGTAGTACCTAGCTGAGCATTCCAGCTAGCAACATATTCGAGATACCATTGCGATAAACAGATATGATAAGATGATGCCTAAATTAATGTTGTATCTCAGGATGATTCACTTTTCTACAGCGACAACAAAAATTACATGGCCACGGCTCGATGGCCGTGGCACCACATAGCAGAGCACGTAGAAGAAGAGCTCACCACCGGAGGGGAGGGGAGGGGAGGGGAGCTGTAGGCGAGGCCGAACTACACGCTGCCACCACCATCACGACGGCTGTCACGGCGTCATGCGGAGGAGGGGGTGGTCGAATCCGGAGGGCAGACGAGCCTACCACCGCGCGGGAGGCCAGGCCAGGAGCAGCAGCAGCAGCTCCGGGCTGCGCGGATCTGAGACGAGCGCCGGGCTCCAGGGCGCGTCAGTGAGCTGCAAAGGAGAGAGAAGCAGATGAGATCGAGAGGTCAGAGCAAGCAAGGATGGATGCTCCCCGTGACCCACATCTGGATCGGCCTCGCCGTCGTTTGGAGCACGCGCGTGCAGCCATGGATTGGAGCGCGGGGATGGGAAAAAGCTTGATCTTTTTTTTGCGTGGCGAGCTCTGGAACGGCGGTGGGGACCTCCTGCGAGTCGCTGTCGCCGGTGGACCTTGAGGGGCTGACGTCTCGAGGAGAACTCGAGGTGGCGGATCTCATCGATCTCACTGTCCACAGAGGCGCCATGGACGAGCAGCGGCTGTCCGGTGAGCCGGTGAGGCCTAGCCGGAGCCTCGTCGTCCTCGATGTGCTGGCGGCGGATGGGGGCCCGGTGATGCAGCAGCGGGGAGAGGATTGAGTGGTTTGGGGGGCGGCGAAGGAGGGGAGCGGATCGAGGAGGACAAGGAGAGAGAGAGATGAGAGGATAAGGGAGAGAGAGAGGGTGTGTCGATCTAGAGGGTGCGTGCGTGTATGGACAGGTAAAAAAGAAATTAACAGTGGCAACGTGCTCCTTTTGGACACGCTGGAACTAAAGCTAGTAGCAACGTGTCCCCAACAGCACACGTTGCCAGTAGTTCGATAGTGGCAACGTGCTATTAGCATGCACGTTGCTACTAGTTTGTGCAGGGCACCGCGCATGGGCAAAACTTACTAGCAATGTTTGGTTTCATTTACACGTTGCCAGTAAGGGCTTACTAGCAACGTGCCCCTTCTCGACACGTTGCCACTAGTTACTAGCAACGTACCGATTTTTTTGCACGTTGCTAACCTCGAATTGCCACTAGGCTATTTCCTACTAGTGTTACTCTAATAAGAGTTGTATATTATGGCTTCATGTCGTAGAGTCACTGCTTTGTACCGGTTGTTCTTACCCATCACGTGCATGATGCGTGTATGGATATAAAGTGCACGGTTGAGGGGTTATGGTTCTCGAGCTCGCTGTTATGCAGTCGGTTATGATTAGTTTCGTGGCGCTTCGAGCTGCTGTGGTGCCGATGATCCATTCTGGCCCGCCTGCCGATGCTTTTCCGGCATGGGAGTGGTAACCCCAGTAGCGCTCGTCTCAAGCATGAGCTAAGACACATAACATTTCTGTATAACCTTGATCTCGGTCCGACAGGTTAACAAGATTCATGGATTCTTTGTTATGCATTCTTGGTTATGCTTAGCATGGTATCCTTCGAGGGTGTAGCGCCGAACGGCCTGGGATTGGTACCCCAGTATCCCTTTGATAGCATGTCTAAGAGCTCATAACATTTTATGTATAACTCTGAATCTGGGGTCTGAGAGAGGTACCCCCTTTGTAGATTCGGCAAGGGCGCTAGGAGGTTCCCATCGACTTCATACACAGATCAAGAGCAAGTGGGGCATGGCGATTTTACCCACGTTCAGGCCACCCGGAGGTGTAAAACCCTACGTCCTGCTTTGTTTGTATTGATGGTATGAGGTTTGTGGCTACAGGGGTGGTTCTCGGGGAACCTGCTCTCAAGCTGACGGAGGAAGGAGACGAGCAGATCCAGGGCTGCGCTGATCACCTCTCTCTCTCCCCCTCTCTCGTCATGTGCTACGACGGAATGGATACCGATCGATCTGATCTGATCTCCTCTCTCGGTGGCCTTGATCCTCCCTTTAAAGGCTAGGGGGATACCACAGTGGCCGTCACGCAGTTGGCCTGCCCATCGGCGTGTGCATGGGCCCCAAGAGATGCCTGTAGAAGCGCGTAGAATGTGGCCTCCTTCTGGACTTCCGGCTTTGTGGTTTTGTGAGGCCAAAAGCCTAACAACTTTTGGCGGGGCGAAGATGGCAATGGGCAAGTTGCCCTGACAGCCTATCCCTAGAGGGGACCCGCCAGGTCATATCTTCGGCTTGATCACGTCATCCATCTTCTTGGCCCCCAAGTCTTCGCTTGATCTTATCCCCTTGATGCCGTAGGGGAGGTGCCTTACCCCTACAACGGCGCAAAGGGAACCTTGTCGTACTCTGGCTCGCGGGACGCTAAGGCAGTCAGGTCCCGAGAAGGCCTCGGTGCGTCGAGCCTACGGGTTCCCGGGAACCAGCCCTGAGGGATTCCCGGGGCAGTCTTCTCGGAGTGCTTGTCGTGGATGGAGCTCTTAACGGGGCTTGGCCTTGAGCAGGTTGTCGTTGTCGGGGCACACTTGCTTGGGTGCCCGTAATCATCAGGTATTGCAAGTCACCGTGGAGTGGTTGGTAGTTGTGGCCCACACTTTAGGCGTTATCGTGGGGACCCCCAGTTCCACGGGAACGACACTTCTCGAGGTATGTGACTATGTCTTGTGTGCCGTCGTATTCCTCATAATTCTACATTTAGTCTGCCTTTGGGACCTCGACACCAGTGGGATCCCTGGATAGGGCCCTTCACCAGCTAAAGAATCGTGGGCCGTGGTCCAATTGCTCTTCTTCAGAGCGCTCCCTTGAATGGCGGCGTCTGTGGCGACGCCTTTCGTGTCGGTCCCGTCTCCTGTCACGGTCGTTGCGCGCGTTGCGCTGCCCAGCGTCGTCGTCGTCGCGATCGTGACCTTGATTGTTATGGGCCCGATCGTGGCTGCGGTCGCGCTCCTCGTGATCCTGGTTCTCCTCGTCCCAAGGGTCCTCGTTCCTGTTTGGTCGTTCTGGCTCCTCTTCAGCGCGGGGAGGGCTGTACAGGCGTCCTTTGGGAGTCATGTCCCTCCTCCGAGTGCGTCTGGACGAGGACCGGCGGGTGTGGCGCCTTCGCTCCGCATCGGGGTTCCTGTGCATCCAGCTATTGTCCTCGCTAGAGTCAGAGTAGCTGGTTGACTTCATATACCTGCGGCTGCAACCCCGCTTGCTGGGTCAAGGTGGTGTTCTTGCTACTGTGTCAGGCGCTGCCTCGGCCACCTGCCTTTCCAGGTCGGCCGCTGGCCCGATATGCGACCTTGAGCTCATTGTTGAGTTGCTCCTTGTCAGCTTCGGCGGCGGTTTTCAGCTGATCCTGGATCTCAGTGATTCGCGTGAGACGCCGAGCTCACTCACCGATGGGGGCTCCTCCCCCGTTCGCTGAGGTCCCGATGAAGCACTGGTTCGCCCCGGTGCTCCAGTCGTCGTACAGATTGAAGGGCGGAGCATTAGCCTAGTCGCAGCTCAAGACGGGGGATGTCCCGGTCGAAGTAGTTCTTGCGTCGTAGGTGGAGTAGCCTGCACAATAGCTTGGGGCCGGGTTGCTGACATAGTAGGCTGGTGGAGGCGTAGGAACATACCGTGAATACCCAACCGACATTGGGCTGGTCATGAAGTATGGGATCGACCCGTAGATCACCCCGGGTTGGTAATATCCGCTTGGAACCAGCTGTCCCATATACCCGGAGGGACCTGAGTCGATTGGCATCGGGGGTCTAGTGGCGGAGTAGTAAGCCCCCGATGCCGCGTTGTACGCCTCGAGTTGCTGACGATAGGCGGCTCCGTAGATCATCTCGACGGAGTCGAAGTAGTCGTTGCGCGAGGTGTCGGGGGAGTATTCCTCCGCTGCTGCTACTCTAGCCTCGACGACGTTGGGAGGTCACGCCTTGAGGAGGACCTTTCGGCATGCGTCCTCGACGTCCTTCAGCTGGAGCTCGTCCTCGACCTGATCTGAGGTCGACATCATGATCGGAGAAGTTGGTGTAGATCCGAGCTGTGTGACGCACGCACTCCCTGCCTGCCGCGCCAACTGACGAAGGATTATTCGCACGATCCCTGGGTAATCACACTTCCTAAGATCGGAAGAGTGTTTATTTTTTCGGTAGGGGCTCGGGCCAATAGGTAATGGATCCTAGTGGATGAAGTCCCTCAAACTTTATTCATTGGCGTGATCACAAGACCGTACAAGACTTTACAAGATGGATCTCGTTGGGTTTATAGAGACAACCGACGAGATTAGATGAGACTAGGGTTTATGCGTACATCGACTAGGGATTCTAGGGCTTTTGGCATGCTTCGGCTTGAGTTCCCCTTGACTTGGCGAGACGGTATTCATGTATATATTGGCGTCGGTATTAGTAGTCTTCATGGCGTACGTTAGGTCTTGCTTGTCTTGCACGTTAAGTTCATCTCGTAACCTTCCTTCGATAATCGTCTGGTTCCGGGAGTTCTGATTGATGTCCTCGCGTAGCACGGCCGATTAGGTAGGTGGAGTTCTTGATGTGGGCTTCATCTCCTGGACGTCATGGGCTGGATGGGGTATAGGACCATAGACCAAAGAAATACGGGCTGGCCCCATATATGTCCGACAGTGGTCAATCTTCCTCCTTATTGCTAGCCTTTCTCGTACTATGCATTGTATGTTTCCACTTTTTTTTTTGCGAAGTTCAGCTGATATTCAGAACACAGTTCTTACAGAAAAGTCCAGAGACAAAGAAAAATTACAAGGAAGCCCCTCTGAACCCCGTTGACGAAGACGACGACGAAGACGTAACGCCGGCGCGCCGCCGCTGCTACTCCTCTTCAACCATGGATCGGAAGTAGTCCCCCTGCGGACGGGAAGTCGACGAAGCTTGGCCCCGGAGAGCCTCCATCCAGCGTCGCCGCAGCCAACGCCATGCCTTGCAACATCAGCACGACCAGAAACTTCAAACACCCGGAGTCGCCATCTCTCGATCTCCGGCGAGGGAAGAGCGCGCAGCACGATTCCGGGGAACCGCGAGCACGAGGAAGGAGGCCGGTCCACAGCAGAGCTCCTTGGAACCCCGCCGTCGAAGGCAGACCGCCACCGCCAAAATCCACTCCGGAAGCGCCGCCACCTCCACGGCATCTCCGGCTGGAGCACTAGCCATACCTACACTATATACACACCACGGAACGGGGTTCCCCCATCCTCCCGCTGCCGGAGCGGCCGTCGGAGGGTGGGGGAACCGTCGATCCGGTGGCGGCGAGGTGGGATGGACGGGGTCGCTCACAAATCTCCTTTCGCTACCGTAGATGGGGAAAGGAAGACGTCCAAGGTCGTCGGTTAAGCTGTTGCTACTTCATTGTATGTTTCCACTTGTGTCCACCATATCTACATATACATAGTATTTCTCTACCATTCCAAGTAAATTGTCATCGTCATGCCAAACTTCAAAATGTATTCCAGTTTTATGTTGCTCATAGCTCATGGGGAAGTAGATAGTGGTACGTCACTCCACTAACTTGACAAGTGCAGCCACCCTTTAGGTAAAAAAATAAGAATAAGCGGAGAGTATCCTCGCTTGCGCATAGATTCGGTGCTATGAAAAGGGAGAAAGAAAGAGAAAAAAAAGAAAGAAAAAAAGAGAGTTGAATATGCGTGAGAAAGATGGTACAAAGAACCTGCCCATGAAGGGTGGTAAGGAAAAAGCAAAAAGTGACATAGTGTATATAAAGAAAGACACCAATGATAGGAGCAATGGAGCCCCACACTATGGAACGGTTGACGTGAGTAACACCTCAAAAAATGTTTTATATACTATGTTTTAGAAAAATAAAACTAAGTGCATGACAATTCCTGTTTCTCTCTGCAAAGGGCATTTCTTTATAGAGTAAAAAAGAGATGTAATGTCCCCAACCTTCTTATATTCTTTCTAAGACCAATAGGACAAACAATAGTAGGAAAACCCTTATAGTAGACCAGCTACAAGTGGCGTTCCAAACTTCTACACGCCACTGGTATTACTAGTGGCGTGCCGGAATCGCACGCGCCACCAGCAAGGGTCTACCAGTGGCGTGCAAAATGGGTTGACACGCCACCAGTTTGTGGGACCCAGGCGTGCACCCGGGCGGAATATACCAGTGGCGTGGCGTGGCGTGGAAATACGGTGGCCCGCCACTGTTAGTTTGCTAATGGTGGCGTGCGGTCCTGCACGCCACTGGTTGCCACGTAGTGGTGACGTGCGCCATGACCCGGCACGCCACAGGTACCCAGGCGTCAAGCGCGCGGGGGCTGCGTCATAATTAATGCTGCGCGCACCCACCTCTCTCGCCTTCTACACGCACCGCGGTCAGCCGCGCGCACCCACCTCTCTCGTGGCAACGGCGCAGCTTCCCACGCCGCCGTTAATGCGCGCACCCACCCCCACTCCCCGGCGTTAATGCGCGCACCCGCACACCCGCCCTTAAAACCGCGGCGCGCAGCAGCCACTCTCCAGATCTCACCGCCCACCCTCTCCTTCCCCCAAGCTCGATCCAGATCGAGCCACCGCTGTCCGTCGCCACGAGATGCACCGTGCACATGGCGGGCCGGTCCCGCGCGACGCCGCCTGACGAACGCCGTATGCTGACGATCCAGGAGACACGCGACCTCGTGCGCCACAACACTCCGTTGCCGGCCGATTGCCGGCTGCTGGACGGCTGGACGACAAACATCGTCGACGTCCCGGTGGCGCCGCCCCTCACCGGCGAGGCGCGGCTCGCCTACATCCAGCATTGTTGGCAGGCTTTGCCATGGAAGCTCCGGATCCGTCCCGAGTATGCCATGTCGGCGCCCTATTGGGATGAATCAGTGAAGCTAGAGTACGAGGGCCTTCGAGGCAGCTTCTTCCCCACCGGCGAAATCGCTCGCCGCCTACCGAGTGGTTCGCGTCCGATGATGAGCTGGACTCCGACGAAATTGGCTACCCGGAAGAGGAAGAAGTGGAGTTAGAGGAGCTCGGGAACGAGGCCGCCGGGCAGTGGCACGACATGCAGGTGGCAATCGAAGTGTCCCTGGCATGTCCGCCGCCTCCGCTGCCACCACCACCACCTCCACCGCCGGTCATCGACATCGACTCCGACTAGGCCGGCCAGCAGCATCCAAGTTCCTCAAGGGCGGAGCCAAATGCGCCACTTAGATCAGGGTTTAGATTAGGGCTAGATTCAAATTTCGTTTAGATTTGTAAAATATATCTAATAAATGAATGAAAATTCGTTGGCGTCGTTCAAATTCCTTTTTTTAGAACATAGTTTGGGTCGCCGCTGGGGGAACAACCTGTGCCGGCGATAGCTTCCCGGCGGCGTGCTCATATTACGGGCGGCGTGTTCATATTACTGGTGGCGTGTCCTCGGCACGCCACTGGTAACACTTATCAGTGGCGTGTCATCTGCACGCCACTGTTAACACTTATCAGTGGCGTGCCTGCACGCCACCAGTGACAAATGCCGCACGCCACTGTTAGGTTTTTTCCTACTAGTGAAAATCTCTTTTTGCTTGAGCTCGAAAGAGTTTCTTGTTTCACACTCACATTCTCACATACACAAGCTTGCAAATTTGTGTCATGATGTACTGCCGGTATGCATTGGATATTTGAATGTTGCATTCGTACCATGATAAGAAGCAGCTGGAAAACAGTTAGGACCTTTGTTTAATGCTCTTTCGTACCATGATGTAGATTGTTGAGTTTGTCATTTTTTTTTTTTTTTTGAGAATTAAGTACTTTATTGATCAATCAACATCATTACAGAGTTCATCACGGATAAGCTCCGGGATTACACCAACAGACAAATTACAAATCAAAGGCTCAGCAGAACGAGCCAGTTTATGAGATACCACATTGAGCTTCCTACTAGAAAATCTGAACGAACAAGACTCGAAGTCTGTCTTCAGAGCTTTGATGTCACACACGACAGTTCCGATAAGAGATCAAGTATGTTGAAGTTATCTTGTTTGGGTCGCCGCTGGAAAATTCGTTGGCGTCGTTCAAATTCCTTTTTTTTTAGAACCTAGTTTGGGTCGCCCCTGGGGGAACAACCTGTGCCGGCGATAGCTTCCTGGCGGCGTGCTCATATTACAGGCGGCGTGTTCATATTACTAGTGGCGTGTCCTCGGCACGCCACTGGTAACACTTATCAGTGGCGTGGAACCACTGGCGTGCCGAATGCACGACAGCAGTGACAAATGCCGCACGCCACTGCTAGGCTTTTTCCTACTAGTGAAAATCTCTTTTTGCTTGAGCTCGAAAGAGTTTCTTGTTTCACACTCACATTCTCACATACACAAGCTTGCAAATTTGTGTCATGATGTATTGCCGGTATGCATTGGATATTTGAATGTTGCATTCGTACCATGATGAGAAGCAGCTGGAAAACAGTTAGGACCTTTGTTTAATGCTCTTTCATCTCACTTGAAAATGTAATGATGTAGATTGTTGATTTTTTCATATTGTTGATCAAGTATGTTGAAGTTATCAAACTTCAAAAGTCATTTTTCTTTTGTCATCCTACCAACTCGAGGACGAGTATGGATTAAGCTTGAGGATGCTGATACTTCCAAAACATATCTATGCCTATATTGTTATTTACCTATTTTTATTGGGTATTTGCACTAAATTCCATTTAATTTGCTATTTAACTTCGGAATACATAATACCCTTTCACGTAATCTTTTATTTCAGGAACCTTCGCGAAGCGAAACAATTCCGAGGAAAATTAGGAGGAACTTTTTATCGAAGACGAAGAGTGCCGCACCTGGATGTACCCGAAGAGACACATGGGGCGTGCCTGGGTGGCGCATGGGCCCTACCTTTGGACACCGCCTTCGCCATTTGGCCGAGGACTCCGTCCTGACCAAAAACTGCCTATAAATACCCCCTTAAATTTTTTTTGCGACGAGGGAGGCACGATACAGAGACATAACAGAAATAGAGAAGAAAGCAGGGCACCGCTAGAGAAGATTTGATGGGGAAATGCTGCCAGAATCGCCTCTGGTTGCATCTCCATTGCCATCGTTGACTCCACCTATGAAAAATTAGATCGGATACTTGCTACTGTGGAGTGGGAACAAAAATTTCCATTGGCTACGGTACAAGCATTGACCTGTACGGGGTCAGATCATACTCCGTTATTTTTGGATTCCGGAGTTCATGCTCATCTTGGAAACAAAGCACATTTCTCATTTGAACTTTCTTGGTTTAGAACAGAAGGTTTTTATGAGATGGCGGCAGCTGAATGGGCTGCTTTCACTAAGGGTAATACACCAATTGAGGTGTGGCAAAATAAAATTAGACACCTCCGTCGTTTCCTAAAAGGGTGGGCTAAGAATTAGAGTGGAAAATATAAAAAGGAGAAAGAAAAACTTCTAAAAATCATAGATGATTTGGATATCAAAGCTGAAACTTCACCTCTCTCGGCTGCTAAAAGGGATACATTGCGAGGTGCTAATGATCACATTAGTAGTTTACGCAGAGATGAAGAAACAAAATGGGCACAGAGAGCAAAAGTGAAACATGTGCAGGAAGGTGGAAACAATACAAAATATTTCCATCTCATTGCTAATGGTAAACATCGGAAAAAGAAAAAATTTCAATTAGAGCAAGACGAAGGAACCATTGTAGGGGAAGAGAATTTGAGGGTCTATATTACAGAATATTACAAGAAGTTATTTGGTGCATCGGCAACAAATAATATTCAAATGGATGAAAATTTTAGTCATGATATTCCACACTTATCCATTGAGGAGAATGAGATCCTTACGGCCAACTTCACAGTGAAAGAGATGTATGAGGCGATCTCTCAAATGGAGACGAACAAGGCGCCTGGACATGATGGTTTTTCGGCCGAGTTCTATTAGAAATTTTGGGATGTGATAAAGGATGACTTAATGGCAATGTTTTTTCAGTTTCAATAGGGGAATTTGCCTCTGTTTAAATTGAATTACTGTGTCATTATTTTGCTACCCAAGAAAGAAAATGCGGTACAAATTCAACAATATAGACCAATTTGCCTTCTTAATGTTAGTGTTAAAATTTCACAAAAGTAGGTACTAATCGCATGACGGAAATAGCCCATAACGTTATTAGACCTACTCAGTCGGCTTTTATGCCTGGCCGACACATACTTGAGGGGGTTGTGATCCTCCATGAGACCATACATGAACTTCAAAGGAAGAAAATGGATGGTGTTTTATTTAAAAATGACTTCGAGAAGGCATATGACAAAGTTAAATGGCCTTTTCTCCAACAAGCTATGCGTATGAAAGGTTTTGCACAAGAATGGTGCAATTGGATTATGCATTTTGTTCAGGGAGGAAGTGTTGGCATTCGTGTTAATGATGACACAGGTCATTATTTTCAAACTAGAAAAGGGCTAAGACAAGGAGATCCGTTGTCTCCGATGCTCTTTAATATTGTGGCCGATATGTTTGCCATTCTCATCGCACGGGCAAAGGAGGATGGGCAAGTTGGAGGGCTCATTCCTCATCTCGTTGAAGGAGGAGTCTCTATTTTACAATATGTGGATGACACTATCTTATTCATGGAACATGACTTAACAAAAGCAGTAAATACGAAGTTAATCCTTTGTATTTTCGAACAATTATCAGGCCTCAAGATAAATTTTCACAAGAGCGAGATTTACTGTTTCGGTAAGGCTAAAGAGGTAGAAGATCAATATAAGCATATTTTTGGATGCGAATCGGGCTCTCTACCTTTTAAATATTTGGGAGTACCTATCCATTATAGAAAATTACGCAATTCTGAATGGTATCCAGTGGAGTGTCGGTTTGAGGGCAAACTCGGCTGCTGGAAGGGCAAGATGCTCTCATATGGAGATCGCCTTGTTCTAGTTAATTCGGTTTTAACAAGCTTACCGATGTTTATGATGTCTTTCTTAGAAATACCTAAAGGGGTAAGGAAAAGACTAGATTTCTATAGATCACGTTTTTTTTTGGCAAAGCGATGAGAACAAACGAAAATATCGGTTAACAAAATGGAATATAATATGCCGACCGAAGGACCAAGGTGGTCTCGGCATTGAGGTACTGGAGCTGAAAAATAAGTGTCTACTCAGCAAATGGCTGTTTAAATTATTAAATGAGGAAGGGGTGTGGCAATAACTCCTTCGAAATAAATATCTTCATAGTAAAATGCTAGCTCAAGTGGAAGCTGGCCCAACCGACTCTCCTTTTTGGAAAGGTCTAATGCGAGTTAAAGAGGAGTTCTTTAATAGAGGCTTTTTTAAGATTGGTAACGGAGAAACCACTAGGTTTTGGGAAGACACCTGGTTAGGTGGTTTACCGTTACAACAACAATATCCATCTTTATATAACATTGCTCAGTGAAAGAATGTTACTGTGCATGATGTTTTTAACGGGGCTCCTCCTTTAAATATGACGTTTAGGAGAACTCTTATTGGCGATAAATGGGACGCATGGTCTCACTTATGCCTTCGGTTAATGGATATTAATTTGTCGGTTAGTCCTGATGTGTTTGTATGGAAGCTCACAACTAATGGTATTTTTACGGTTAAATCTATGTATGAGGATTTGATGAATGGACATACTAGATTTTTGCGTAAGTACCTGTGGAAACTAAAAATACCGCTCAAGATAAAAATATTCATGTGGTTCTTAATAGAAAGGCTTGCTCACAAAAGATAATCTAGCTAAGAGGAATTGGCAGGGATGTACTAAATGCTCTTTTTGTGGCTGCGAGGAGTCGGTAGATCATTTGTTCATCTCATGTCCGTTTGCTAGACTGATTTGGCGTGTTGTTTTTTGTTCTTATAATATTCCTCCACCATCCAATGTTTCTAATATGTTTGGGAATTGGTTGAATGGGATTGATAAAAAGACCAAAGCTAGAATTCATATTGGCGTTTCAGCTATTTGTTGGTCTATTTAGAATTGTCGAAATAATCTCGTTTTTAACAGGACAAGAAATTTTCATGTCTTACAGGTTATCAATATGGCGGTGCATTGGATTCAGCTATGGGCTCTCCTGCTTCCTTCGGACCAGCGGGAACTTATGGCTACTGGATGCACGCGACTCCTGTTGGTGGCACAGGATATTTTCTCCCGGCATACATGGCAGCATATTAGTCGACTTGAGTAGTTGAGTTGAGTTATGTTGTTTTTTCGTTGGTTGATACATGTCTCAACCTTATGTGATCGTTGAGATGTAAACGAATGATACTTCAATAATTTGGTAATAAAAAGCTGTGTGTATCACTCGATGCAGAGGCTGGGGTTTTTTTCCCCCATTTCGAAAAAACAAAATCGTCGACTCCACCTCTGTTCTCCACTATGAATAGGGAGTAGTCCACCCCCAGACTATGGGTTTGTGACAGTAGCTTAATCAAATCTCTCTATGTGCTTTAATTGCTACTGATCGTATGAGTTTCCCTACATGATTACGGTCATCTTTATGTATCTTTGATGGTGAATCCTTGTTTATGTGATGATTTATTCATTGCAATTCCTTTGTTATGGTTTTCTTTGACATATTTGTAGATGCATACTGTTACTCCATCTAGATGCTAGACTTGATCACTCTTGGGGATAGGACAGTAGCGGGGATTGTGTGCATTAGATGGAGTGAATTGAGGAGTGTGATTAGCATAGTGACAGAAAGAGTAAAAGCATTTGTGCCGGTTGGTACTTTCTCGAACCGCCTCACTAGGGATAAAAAGGGATAGGTACTGCCTGAGGCCAAGGACCGATGCCCTACTTCATGTCATAGTTCTTATGCGTAGCTCCATACTGAGAACTTAATTTTCTGGTGTGACATGGATGCGAAGTGTGGTGACATTAGGACGTGATGCCCACATAGATGTTCATTCAAAGTTGACAATCATAGCGATTGCATATTTGTATTTATCAGTTTTCTCATATCTATGATTAATGTTTTGCGCCGCCATGTTTCCGAGAGAGAGATCAAGTCAACCCTGGTCCATTATCCTTCATAACAAACAATGTTTACTTCAGTTTGCACGTAGTTTTATTTGTTGCAATTAATTATTCATAACCAGCGGAGCGGCATCCTGGCGGTGGAGACGTGGGATAGAGGAGGAGGCCGGGAAGGAGAGGAACGGTTGCGCTCGAGGGAGAGAGGAGTAGACGAACGGGCGCGAGTAGAGTTGAGTGGCGACAACACGCACACGCGGTGTAGCTATAGGATAGGGAAGGAGCGTGCGGAAATGACGACACACGGGAAGGGAGGGGAGGGCGAGGGAAAGGTGATGGTGCGCGGGAGAAGTTGGCGCGTGTGGCAATGGCGATGACGGTGCAGCTTCTCCCATGGGTCATGGGCCGGCCGAAGTCTCTGGACGGGCCTCCTGGTCTCCTCAGCCCCTGATGGGTGTACGGCCCATCAGAAAATGGGACCGTCAGTGGGGTTGGTTACCACTGAACATGACCTCTGACGGGCCTTATGTGCCACCAGTCAGAGGTGCTCGCCCGTCAGAGCAGACCAGACCGCACGGTGTCTAGCAGAAAACCTGTGACGGCCTGTCAGTGGTACGAGTGACTGCTGACGGACCGCATTGCTGACTGGTCCGGTCAGTGATGGCTTATTCTGCCAAAAATGGGCATACACCACTACAGACCCGTGTCTGTCGAGAAAGTATCCAGTGCAAACCCAGTTTCAGTGGAAACATGGAAACCAAAATATGTGCCGTTGGATCGTGAGTGTCTGGTCCAGATCCATCATCAAGTTGTTCTATGCATTTTACAAGGAAACGCTCGCTGCCTAGTTGTGCATTTTGCAAAAAAGTCGTCGTTATTTCTAACTATTCTGAAACGAATATGTGAAAAGTGGCACTATTCTGTTCTTTCTTTCTTTTTTTTGCGAGATAGATCCAACAACAACAACAAGAACTTACAGATCAAACGAGAAATCAAAGAGCAAAGTACAGAGAATCTGCAAGCCTTCGAGGACGTCGTCGTCGAAGAAGATGTACCGCGGCGCGCCGCCGCCGCTCCTCCTCAGAGACCTTGGATCGGCAGGAGTCCCCAGGCGGACGGGAAGTCGACAGAACTCGGCTCGAAAGAGCCTCCACCTCGCATCGTCGCCGTCGCCCTCATCCTTGTCGTCGTTGCCTTCACCACCATGTCGTTCGATCCGAAGTCGCCGCTCCACGATCTTCGGCTCGGGGAAGAGGCGCAGCACAGCTCTACGGAGCTGCGAGCACCCCGGAAGAGGCAGATCTGTGGCCGCGCTCCGCGGAGCACCACCATCGGAGAGGAAATCCACCTCGACAAAACGCCGACCCGGCCGCGCCACCCCCTCCTCAACGCCGCCGGCAGGCTCACCCCTCGACCCTAGACTATATACAAGCGAGATCCGGGGTTTCCCCACCCTCCCGCCGCCGAGGCGGCCGGCGGAGGGAGGGGAAACCAGCAGATCGCCGCCGGCGAGCTGGATCAAGCGGTGGGGGAAAAGTTCGCTCTCCTTACTGTAGCGGGGGAGAGAAACGGGTCCAAGGTGCCGTCTTGTTGGCTGATCCAAGAATAAACAAAAGAACTTATCCAAGGCTAGACTAATCTCACAAATAATTATTCCATAGACCAGGACACCAACAAACCTTGAAAATATAAGAAAATGAACTGCCACATCTAGAGATCTCAGATGTATGTAGACAAAAAGGTTAGTCATCCATATATAAGCTGGACAGAAATCGAGTACATACACATATATAAGTTCACTAGTGATCTCTCGTTCACAGCAATTAATCTAAAGTACTTCATGTCTCTTCCCATCTTCTTCTCCCCACGACGTACATCAATAGTTAAAAACAACTCAGAGCAAAGCCAAGAAAGTACTGCAGGTGCTTTGTACACAATGAACCAAACCATTAGAGTTCTGTCATCCAGTATGAAAACTAAAAGCCTGTAACGAAGAAAGTGAGAGTGGGTTAGAAAAGGTAAACAGGAAAGTAATAAAACTTGTTCATGTGCACTACTAGTATACCTGTTAGACCTAAGGAATTGCTGCTTACTTGGCGACACAAGCATATGGTTATGTAATTGCTCAAAAACTGCATCAGACTGCACATCACTGAACTCTACAGCATACCAGTGCTCGCCTGACTGTCACGCTCCATTTTTGCTGCAAAATGTGTATTGTCTAACCAGATACAAGAGAATGCATATGTGTGTGATAAGATAATACCCGTAGCTAAAATGAACTCATCCACAAACTTTGGTACTGACAAAATAACTAGCATGTTCACACATTTGTCTACGTTTTGTACAAAATCTTATTTTCAATTTGTCGAGCTACATAGAACCAGAGCCACCCACGAGCACAAACCACCATCGTTTCATCCTATTAAACTTGCTTACAAATTTAAAAAATCCTCTGAGCAAACATTAGAACTACCTACGGCCCGGAGCCACCCACGACCAGGAACTAGCCACACCTCCGAATACATTAGAACTACAAGAAGGCAAGAGCTTACAACTTTACAAGAAGGCAATGTAGGAGCTGCCAAGGGCAGCTCCCTTTCTTCTACCTTGAGCAGGCTCTCACAACTCACTCACGATCAAAGAACAAGTGTTTTTGGTGCCGGCTGCCTCACACAGCCCACAGCCTTTTCTTTCTTCTTAATCTCTTAACTCTGATGCAGATTACAACGCCTTATATAGGCACACACGCACACACGGCCAGAGGCCACTCATGCCACTAACGCCACTAGCCATACACTCACGCACTAGGCCACTAACTCACGCACACACTAGCTGCATGCACTCCAACGACTTGGCCTTACAGTTAACTAACTTGCATGCAGAACCGAATCACTCGGCTGAGCTTGCAGGCCTTCTCCTTCCTCCACGCAAGTGCTGCATCGCACAGCACAGCATCTCGCCTTGCCACCATCAGCTTGGCATCTCACCATTTTGCGCACAGAAGCTTCACCGGCCAACATCTCTCTAAGCTAAGCTACATGCATGACTGAAACTAAATATGCAGATACAAATCAAGATTAAAAGCTAACAATCTCCCCCTAATCTTGATTCTTCAATCTTCCTTGCGGATCACCCGCAGCCACTTGTCGTGGACGACACCATCGCAGCGCCGATCACCACGCCGTCTTGCCGCAGGCAGCGGCCACTCCTCGACGTGGACGACGCCGTCGCAGCACCGGTCACCACGTCATCTTGCCGCACGCAGCGGCCACCTCTTGACATGGATGACGCTTCCATGAAGCCCATCACCATGCCGTCTCCTCCTCCTAACGGCCGTGTGCCGTCTTCTTCTTGTGGCAGCTTCACACCGCCATCTCGACCTTGCGGCATCGCACCGCAACCGGCTGCCAACGGCGTAGCACAGCCGTCAGCCTCCTCCTTACACCGCCGGCCTCCACCTCACATGGAGTCCGCCGCGCCTCCGCCGCTGCTTGGATCGACAAGGCTCTGATACCAATTGTAGGAGCTGCCAAGGGCAGCTCCCTTTCTTCTACCTTGAGCAGGCTCTCACAACTCACTCACGATCAAAGAACAAGTGTTTTTGGTGCCGGCTGCCTCACACAGCCCACAGCCTTTTCTTTCTTCTTAATCTCTTAACTCTGATGCAGATTACAACGCCTTATATAGGCACACACGCACACACGGCCAGAGGCCACTCATGCCACTAACGCCACTAGCCATACACTCACGCACTAGGCCACTAACTCACGCACACACTAGCTGCATGCACTCCAACGACTTGGCCTTACAGTTAACTAACTTGCATGCAGAACCGAATCACTCGGCTGAGCTTGCAGGCCTTCTCCTTCCTCCACGCAAGTGCTGCATCGCACAGCACAGCATCTCGCCTTGCCACCATCAGCTTGGCATCTCACCATTTTGCGCACAGAAGCTTCACCGGCCAACATCTCTCTAAGCTAAGCTACATGCATGACTGAAACTAAATATGCAGATACAAATCAAGATTAAAAGCTAACAGGCAATACCTAGACTGACGGTGGAGCAAAGCAGTTCAAGCCAAGATCTCGACACCCAGCTGTTTCCCTCCGGCGAAGACGCTGCAATCTCCCGAGCCGAAGACGCCGCCGCCTCTGCAGTATTCTGAGCAGCCGCCTCTGCACTCTCCCGAGCGGCCGGCGGCGCCGCCTCTGTAGTCTCCCGAGCGGCCACTGTTGTCTCCAGATCCCAAAAGGTGAAGGTGTACAGCTCGAGGACAAGATTGAATGATTTGAACATATGCAAGGAGTTATGTGTTAAAATGCCAGCAGCAAGGCGGGCGTCTTTTTGCAAAATGTGCTGATCAGAAGGGAGATGGATCTAGAGCACTCATTTTACATCTGACGGTACAGATTCGAGTTTCCATGTTTCCACTGAAACTGGGTTTGCACTGGATACTTTCTCTTGTCTTAAAGCCGACCAGCGATGTTGGGTCAGTGGCATGCTATTATGTACTAGTGTCTTTTACTTCTAGCCTGTCGTTCAAGCGGGGGAAGTACTGGTTTATTTACTTTTTTGCAATTATCACCGCCATCAAATTATCACTCCAACCATTACTAATAAATTATACCAAGTTTGTTATAAGCACATGTGTGGTTGACAGTGACGCCTCCGCTGCTAATGTCTTATCAATATTCTTTGTCTCCCATCGCGTCGAATATAAATTAGTGTTAAATACTACCAAAGAAGACTACCTCGATCGCTAGTACTTGTGGGTATCAGTGCCATTTCAACTGATCCGCCGTTGCCGATCGGCCACCATCCGCCTCACCCACCCTCCCACACCCCCATTCCCTATGTTTCCTCGCCGCCAGAGCCGCCTCCGTTGCCAAACCATTTGGCACCGCGGCCACAACGTGAGCTCGCCTGCCATTCCGCTACCACAAGAGTCTTTCCTGATCCTCCTTGGAGCCACTGCGCCTGCTCCCATGACCTCCGTTGCCTCCTCACACCTCGCGCGGGCTGGCCCCCATACATCCCAAGCTCGGTAGCCGCGAGCTCCGACGCGGGCGACTCGAGTGTCCATGTGGTCAGGAATCGGTCCACCCCGACCGTGCGCAGCTCTGGGAGACCGCGGATGCACCTTCGTGGCGTCATCGTGCTGCTCCGGCTACGGTTCGTGTGACGCCCGGTAGGTGTTCAGCGGAAGGGCAGTGGAGTGAAAGACAAGGAGATGTTGCTCCCCTTGCCACTGAATGTTAAGAGGGGTCGTGGTAGACCAAACTTGACATGGGAGGAGTCCGTTAAGAGAGATCTGAAAGATTGGAATATCACCAGAGACATAGCCATGGACAGGGATGCGTGGAAGTTAGCTATCCACGTGCCAGAACCATGACTTAGTTTCGAGATCTCTTGGGTTTCAACTCTAGCCTATCCCAACTTGTTTGGAACTGAAAGACTGTGTTGTTGTTGTTGTTGTTGTAGATTATTGAGGATATGCTATAACACAACCTATTTAACTCTGAAATTTTTTCAGGGGGCTCCCTAAAACTGGTTGTTTGGAGCTAAGTTGAAAAGATCTACTAGAGATCCCCTAACTCCCCTAAAATTAGTTATGCTAACCTGACATTCACGAAGCCCACTCCCATCGCAACCACGACACGACCGGCGCAGTCTCTCCCAGATGCGGTGGCAACTCTCTACTCCACCCGGCAGTGGCAGTAGCATGCGTCCACAATCCATACTCCATCCAAATGCAGGGGCGGCTTCCGTCACCACAGGAGGCAACACCACCTCCACGTTCTGGCGCAGAAGAAGACCTTCAATCTCCTCCAAGGTGGCCACGTCAATCCGAGTCTGTAAATATTCAATAGGGATTTTCCACATGCAAGTTGACGTCCCCGAACTATCCAACGGCTCCCAGTCTTCTGAGATTCGTGCAAACGCATTTTGCAGTTCCCCCTCCAAAACAACAAATCAACCCGCCGTACACCCCTCCACCTTATCCCCTCCCGCACCCCACTTCTCTCTCCTCCCTCACCCAAACCTCCCGCATCGCATCCCTCTCTCCAGATCCGAGCGGCCGTCGGCGCCGTTCTTCCTGCCCCGGTCGCATCGCCTCGTTCCCCTCTGCCTCTGTCCACGGCGTCGATGTCAGGCATGACCTGTACCTGAAGCCATCCCTCTACTCTCTTAACTGAAGAAGACAGCTAGCAGACGGTGATCGTGAAGCCTGCACTCGCAAGTCAAGATGGACGGTGTGGGTTCGTGTCAGGGTTTATTTTCCGTTACCGTTACCCGTGTGTGTGTAACGACGTCAATCTCACCTGCTCGAATGTAACCAACTATATATGCCAAGTCTGGCTGGAATGAGAAGTAAGAAAAAAGAACTTATTCCTAGTGTATCGTAGTTTAGTTCTTCGTTCTTCACCTGACCCAGAAAATTCCCAAAATCCCTCGATCTCCTTCCCAATTCCGATCGGGGTGTTACAATGGTATCAGAGCCAGCACGATCCTCGGCTGAATTGGAGGCGAATCGAGTCTGAGAGGCGGGAAGGTTGGGATCTCTCGTAAAATCCCTTCCCACCCTCCCAGATTCATGGCGGCGGAGCGGCTCACTACGATTCGGCGGCATGTTCTTCTTAGGCAATGGGACAGACCAGAAACCAAGCGGCGGCGGCAGGAGTGTTCGACGCTCAGCTGGCGGTCGGACGACTCGAAGCGGAGGTGAATGAGATGAAGATGGAAGCAAGCGGCATCAGGAATTGTCGAAATTAAGACGAAGATGGTGACTGTCGACGCACTGGATGCTCTGATGCATAAATACCTCAAGCTTCCAGCAACCTCAGACACCACTACACACACGCAACAGGCAGGTATACCACAATCTGGTCCAGCTGCTGTTTCTGTGCCGTTCTCGTCTGCGACAGGTGCTTGTCTTTCAGTTCCTTTGCCAGTGTCTAGCACGTTTCAGCGCAAACCATCACCAAGCAATGTACTTACCTCTCAGCAGCAGCCCAATCCATCTGTTGTATACACTGATAGCGTTCAATGCGCTGCAACTCGTGCACCGCAACACCAACAGTACAACACCCAGTCCAATGGCCTTCACATTCCACCACATTTTCAGATCCCACCCATTAAAGACCCACCCCTTACACATACGAGTCTACACCATTTCCTCCATCCACTAGAGTTTGGTACCCACCTGATGATAATCAGCAGTTCTATATTCCTTCTAATTACAACACAGTGACAGGTCAGTATTTACCAAATGCTGAGCACAATACCCAACAGTATAGAATATCCCAGTCAGAAGCTGACAGAAATGATAAGGTGCAGCAAATGGGAGGTGTGTCTTACTATGCAGATGCAGTACTGAAGGGACCTCGCCTAGAAATACCATTATTTGAGGGCACTGACCCAATTGGATGGCTCCAGCAATGTGAGAAGTTTTTTGACATGTCAGGAACACCCTACGAACAGTGGGTAAACATTGCAACAGGACACTTTTATGGCAGAGCAAATGTCTGGCTCAAGAATATATGTGTTCCTTGGCAAATGGTTAACTGGCAGCAATTTTGCCAGATGATAGCTGATCGTTTCACCCAAGCCAATGCCCACGAAGCAGTTGAACGACTGAAAAATGTGCAGCAACATTCTTCAGTACACACATACATTGATCATTTTGAAGAGTGTGTACAGCTTGTTCGCCGGGACCACCCATACTTGCAGGAGGCATTCTTGATGAGCTCTTTTATCGGAGGGCTTCGAGATGATATCAAACATGATGTTAGTGGCCAACGTCCCAGAGGAATATTGGAAGCTTATTGGTATGCCAAGGTGTATGAAAATTCAGCAGCAGCTAAGAAATCTTATTACCAGTCTCACTGCCAGAAACAGGGGACAAGCACACCACACCAATTTCAAATTCCCACCTAAGCCTCTCCAAATGCCAAACACCGAGAAGCCAAACATGGGCAACACAGCCCAAGACAACCAGACAGTGTTGGTACTGCAAGGAACCCTGGAACAGGGAACATCGATGCAGGCAAGGCAGAACTCACATAATGCAAGTGATTGAGGAGGAATCCACTACTCCAACTGAATCTGAACCTTCCGCCTCACCTGAAAATTCCTTCCACACTGCTCCCAATACACCTGACCACACACAAGCTACCAGTGAATTGATGCATTTATCCCTCCATGCCCCTGAAGGAACAATTGGAGTGGCCACCTTTTCCTTGTTATTGACAATTGGAGGACACAAAGCAGTGGCATTAGTGGACAGTGGCAGTTCACACACATTTATGGATCATAAATTTGCCCTCAAGAGCAATTGCTATCTGCAATCAGTACCTGCAAAGAAAATTGCTATAGCAGGAGGAGGAAATCTCATTTCTGCAGCTGTTAGTCCAAACCTGTCCTACACAACTCAGGGCCACAAATTTATATCCACTTTTCACACACTACCATTGGAAACATATGATGTGATTCTTGGCATCGATTGGATGTACCAATTTAGTCCTGTTACTCTAGATTTACCACTGAGGCAATTAACTGTGTGCAAAGCTGGTGAACAGATTGTCCTAAAAGATCACACTCAACCTCAACACACATTTCTGGTAGGCTCTGAGGAGATGCAGAAATTGATGTCAAAGTCAATACTTGGTTATATTATACAGATACACTCTCTGGAAGCTGAAAAGGGCACTAACGCAACAGTGTTCCCTCCTGAAATTGATGGAATACTCACTGATTTCAAGCAACTTTTTGTTGAACCTGACAACCTTCCACCACAGAGGGATTGCGATAATGCAATCAACTTCCTACCTGGAGCAACACCTCCAAATCTGAGACCCTACAGGGTGCCCCACATGCAAAAAGAAGCAATGGAAGAAATAATTCTTAAGATGCTCAAAAACTCTGAAATAAGAGCCAGCCTGAGCCCATATTCTTCTCTAGCAGTCATGGTACGCAAGAGAGATGGCAGCTGGCGACTATGTATTGACTACAGGCTTCTTAATTCGATTACAGTCAAGAACAAGTTTCCTATGCCAGTGATTGAGGACTTGTTGGACGAATTACATGGAGCTACAGTATTCAGCAAGCTGGATCTCGGGTCAGGGTATCATCAAATCAGGATGAAGACATCTGAGCATCTCCACACTGTATTCAGTATCCTGAAGAAGCATTCTCTGTTTGTCAAGCTAAGCAAATGCTCATTTGCCACAGATAATGTTGAGTACTTGGGGCATGTAATTTCTGGTACTGGTGTAGCAACAAAACCACAAAACATTGCTGCCATTTTGGATTGCCCAGTCCCTAAAACAATTTCCAAGTTGAGAGGGTTCTTAGGTCTGAATGGATATTACAGGCGCTTTGTTAAAAATTATGGACTAATTTGTCGACCACTGCATGATCTTCTAAAAAAGGACTCCTTCCACTGGACAGCTGTACACACTGAAGCCTTTGAGCAGCTCAAAAAGATTATGACAACATGCCCTGTTTTGGCACTCCCAGATTTTTCTCAACCATTCGTTCTAGAAACAGACGCATGTGGAACTGGTCTGGGGGCAGTGTTGATGCAGAATGGCAGACCCCTAGCTTACTACAGCAAGTGTTTGGGACCAAAAGCTTCAGCACAATCCATTTGCGAAAAGGACGCGCTGGCAATACTAGAAGCTTTGAAGAAGTGGCGACACTATCTAATTGGCAATCCACTGATTATTAAAACAGACCAACAGTCACTCAGATTCATGACTACACAGCGTCTGACAGAGGGCAACCAACACAAACTATTGCTCAAGCTCCTCAAGTTCGATTACACAATCGAATACAAAAAAGGGAAGGAAAACATTGCAGCTGATGCACTTTCTCGCAGAGATTCTCAATGCAATGCCATCACCGTTTGTGTTCCTGAATGGCTGCAAGATGTGAAGAACTACATACAGGATAAAGATGCTCCCAAGTTACTTCAGAAAATTGCCAAGGATGTGTCAGGCCCACCTCCATACACAATCAAGGATGGGATAATCAAACATGGCTCCAAGATATATGTGGGTACTTCCAGCAACCTGAGATTGCAATTATCGGAAATTTTTCATCAATCTGGTCTGGGAGGACATTCTGGGACCAAAGCTACTTATCAGCGTCAAAAAAGAGTATTCTGCTGGCCACACCTGAAGCAAATGGTAGAAAATTTTGTTAAAGAGTGCCCTGTTTGCCAACTGGTGAAGGTAGAACACTCACACCCAGCTGGTTTACTCAAGCCACTATCAGTTCCTGATACTCCTTGGTCCTGCATTACCCTTGATTTCATTGAAGCTCTTCCAAATTCCCATGGCAAGGAGGTGATATTGGTCGTGGTGGACCGCTTAACAAAGTATGCACATTTCATCGCCATCAGCCATCCAGTCTTTCATGTGAGCCAGCTCAAGGCACATGTGGGGAAAAATGCTATTCCTCTCCACAATGTTCTGCTGGTGACGTCAGATGGCAAGATTAAGACTCTCCGTTCGCACTTCTGGATGAACGGCTGATACAACGCAAGAAGATGCCAGTCAAGCAATGGCTGATCCATTGGGAGAGTTTGGGACCAGAAGACGCTACCTGGGAAGACATGAGCTTCGTTCGTGCCACCTTTCCAAACTATCAGCCTTGAGGACAAGGCCTGTCTCAAGGCGGCGGCATTGTCAGGCATGACCTGTAACTGAAGCCATCCCTCTACTCTCTTAACTGAAGAAGACAGCTAGCAGACGGTGATCGTGAAGCCTGCACTCGCAAGTCAAGATGGACGGTGTGGGTTCGTGTCAGGGTTTACTTTCCGTTACCGTTACCCGTGTGTGTGTAACGACGTCAATCTCACCTGCTCGAATGTAACCAACTATATATGCCAAGTCTGGCTGGAATGAGAAGTAAGAAAAAAGAACTTATTCCTAGTGTATCGTAGTTTAGTTCTTCGTTCTTCACCTGACCCAGAAAATTCCCAAAATCCCTTGATCTCCTTCCCAATTCCGATCGGGGTGTTACAGTCGACCACAGACGAGGTTGGCTGGGGCTTGGTTGAGGAGGGGCTCGGACGACAACCAGGTATGGTTTGCTGGGGCATGCGGCGACGAGCCAGGACGACGACAACCGCACGAGGTCGGGGGTGTGTGCGGTGACGAGCCATGCTACGATGACCACGTGAAGTCCTTTCCGCCGGCAGCAGCAGCACGCCGGAGGGGACGCCGGGTCCGGGTGTGGAGGCCCTGAATATGGGCATGGAGGTCCGGATCTGACCTCCCTCCGATTGATATGTTTTTTTCTCGATTTTTTAATTGGATCTGAGCATGAATTTTTGTTGAATCTCTGTCGATTCTCTATTGAATTAGATCTGGGCATGACTGCATCCGGGCATGATTGGATCTGCCCAGGGATCCGACAGCCCTGATGAATTTCTGTTGAATCTTCTATATTTTCATCTTGAATCTTCTGTGGCAATGTTGAATCTTCTATATTTTGATCTTGAATCTTCTATGGCAATGTATGTTTCATTCCAGTGTCTGAATATGCAGTGTACATATGCTGGACACTGTGAAACAAACAAAAAAATAGTATGGATCTATGCTGAAGTTTGTATGGATCTATCCAGAATCATTGCAGTTTCTTGATGTACCAATGAAACTAGAATGTGGCTCACATGAAACTAGGTGCGATAGTGATACGTTAATAAGATTCATATGAACTATGTATAAAACATGCATGAAACTATGTTGAACTTGATATGGTCATAAAGCTAGAGGGAAACTTGATTGTTTTCACTAAAAAATAGAGTGAGTCTCTTGAGGTCCTTGTGCAAAACAGTGAGTCAAATACGAATTTGTACACTAAGTTCTGAATCTGGAATAAAATGTACATGAAATGTAAGGGGCTTTGTGCAAAAACTGGAAGGACTTAAGAATGAAAGAGGGATTGAGGTGGAGGGGCATTTTGTAAAAGAATCAGCACGAATCTCCAAGTTTTCGACGGTTATCATAGTTGTTGAATATATGCTGTAGTTACTTGTATAGGCAGTACCGTTGTATGTCCGTTGTACCCACTTCCTCTTGTATAGGCTTAGACCAGGTCCTTCGGATCTGTACCAGACGTGGGAGTCCCACGTCCCTCTCCTCCTCTATATGTACCTGCCTATGAGATCAATACAAGCACGCACTACATTCTGTAATTCTGCTTGGTATCAGAGCCTTCCATGGCCTACACTACTTCTTCTTCCTCTCAGGCCACCATGCCATCCGTGCTCAACCCTCTAGATGCTGACCCCCAAACCCCTCTTCCAACTCGCAACAACACCATGCCCCGTGCACCTCCCACCCCCATCGATCACCTCTCCTTCGCCGCTGCTCTCCCAGTTACATCTGAACCTCCTCCTCAAGCCCTGTCCTTCCCCACCCATGTCTCTTCCGCTCCGTCCGTCGACGACGTGCGCATCACCGACTACATCTCGTTCAAAGTCTCCATCTCCGGTGCCAACTTCAACAAGTAGCGTCAGATCATGATCCTCCTCTTCACCATGTACAATGCCCTAGACCACATCACCGAGGGCGCCGCCCCTCGCGATCCGGACGCCGCCTGGCGCAAGGCCGACATCAAGATTTCTCTTTGGTTCCTCGCCACTCTCAATGATGATCTCCATCGTCTCGTTGCGGGTCCTGACGGCCTCGCCTGCACCACATGGACGCGTCTGCATCGGTTCTTCCACGGGCATCAGACGACGCGCTCCGCCCATCTTCGCCGGAAGTTCAGGTCCACTTCCCGCGGGGACCTCTCCATCGCGGCCTACGCCAGCAAGATCCAAGCGATCGCCGATGATCTCGCCGACGTTGGGGATCCCGTGGACGACCGCGCCCTCACCCAACAGTTCCTCGACGGCGCCGGCAAGAAATTCGCCCTGCAGGTGGAGATCATGCAGGCGGGTGTCCTCCCGCCATTCGCCGACGCCTGCTCGCGGCTTCAGATCGCGGAGGAGTCCATCGACCACAAGCAGCTCGAGGAGGGCTCCCAGGCCATGGTCGCCCAGAGCGGCGACAACGCAGGGCGCGGCGGCTACAACGGCGGCCCCCGCGGCGGCCATCGCGGCGGCTACAACGGCGGCCACCCGAACAGTGGGCATGGCGGGTACAACGGCGGCCCCCCGAACAGCGGCTATGGCGGCCATCGCGGAGGACACAACGGCGGCCCGCGTGGCGGCTACAACGACGGCCATCGTGGCGGCTACAACGGCGGCCCGCGTGGCGGCTATGGTGGTGGCCGCGGCGACCGTGGAGGTCGTGGTGGCCGTGGCGGCGCCGGGTACAGCGGCGGCTCCCAGCAGCCATGGTTCGGCTACTTTGCGCCGATGACCATGCCGTTCCCACCTCCGCGCGCTCCCTGGGTGCCTCCCAATGCCGTTGGCGTTCTGGGTCCTGCACCCGGCGCGCCCACACAGGCGTACCCTGTCATGTACTCCGGGGGTGACTACTATCCACCAACACCCCACGCCGCCCCTCAGCCATCTGCATCGTCGCCGTACTCCTTCGACCACGCCGCCATGATTCACGGTGCCGTCAGCAACAACACGTACCAGCAGCAGCCCGAGTGGATCATGGATTCAGGAGCTTCGTCTCACATCACCGGCAGTATGGGTAACTTGACTGCTTCTCATTCCTCTTTACGGCATAATTCTCAACATATCACTGTCGGAAACGGGTCTAAACTTCCCATCCTTGCTGTAGGTTCTGTCCAAATCTCCTCTCTCCCCTTTCATCTACAAAATGTGCTTGTTTCTCCTACTATAATTAAAAACTTAATCTCTGTTCGTCAATTTACACGTGACAATTATGTATCCATTGAATTTGACCCGTTTGGTTTCTCCGTGAAGGACCTAGCCACCAAGACTACACTTCTTCGCTCCAATAGCTCCGGCGACCTCTACCCATTTTTCGGCTCCAAGACTCCCTCTTCGACGGCCTTCTCCATCACCACCAAAAACTTGTGGCACCGACGCCTTGGCCACCCAAGCAATGCAACCATCTCTCATTTACCTCTAGATTTTCTCACCACTTGTAATAATAATGAGATTAGTAGCACTACTCGCTCTCCCATATGTGAGGCTTGTCAACTTGGTCGGCAAGCTAGATTATCATACCCTACATCCACCTCCTATACTACTGCCGCGTTTCAACTTGTTCATTGCGATTTGTGGACTTCTCCCATTGTTAGTTTTTCCGGCTATAAATATTATTTGGTTGTTCTAGATGATTATTCCCACTACTCTTGGACCTTCCCATTAAGAAATAAATCTGATACATGTGCTACCATCCAACGTTTCTATCAATTTGTTCTTACCCAATTTCATGTTTCCATTCAGTGTTTACAATGTGATAATGGTGGTGAATTTCTAACAAATGCTCTCCGTGATTTCTTCTCTCAACGTGGCACTTGCTTCCGTCTCTCTTGTCCTCATACTTCTCCCCAAAATGGTAAAGCCGAACGCCTAATTAGAACCACAAATGACATTGTACGCTCACTCTTGCTCCAAGCCTCTCTTCCTCCTCCTTTTTGGGTAGAAGCACTACACACGGCCACACACCTTCTAAACCTCCGTCCCTGTCGTGCCATTAGCTTCTCCACGCCCCACTACTTGTTATATGGTGTGCATCCGTCCTATGATCACTTACGTATTTTTGGGTGCTTATGTTTTCCAAATTTATATGCCACCAAAGACCATAAACTAGCACCACGATCTGCACGTTGCATCTTCATTGGATACCCCCGTGAACATAAAGGTTATCGATGTTTCGATCTCAAAACTCGCCGTGTAATTATTTCTCGGAATGTCATATTTGATGAAACTAATTTTCCATATTTGTCTCCTGCTGCCTACAGCGAACCATGCGCCGAAGATCCGCCCCAGACCACACCTGCCACTCCGATCCCCCTAGGATCACGCGCCACACCAACCTCGTACCCAGCCACCACTCCCACCTCACCACCTCACCATCCTTTACAGCCCACCGGCCCACCCTCGCCTGACGCGCCATGCAGCGGCCCACCCCGATCCACCTCGCCTGCCGCGCCTCGCACGGACGAGGATTCCAGCCAGTCGCCGCGTCTCCTTTCACCCCAGACAGAATCTCCCTCGCCCCACGCGCCGTCCCCACTGACAACCAGCCCTGTCCCAACCAATCTATCCGCGCCACCTCTGCCTCCAAAAGCTATTCCGGTACAGGCACCCCAAAACCCACACAGGATGACCACTAGAGCAAAATCAGGATATTTCATGCCTAAACAACATTTCTCTCTTCACACACACACTAACACAATTTCACCCATACCTCCCACATACCGTTCTGCCCTAAAAGACCCTAACTGGCACGCTGCTATGCTTGATGAATATAATGCCCTAATGCGGAATGACACGTGGTCTTTGGTTTCTCGTCCTGCAGGTGTAAACGTGGTGACCGGCAAATGGATCTTCAGGCACAAATTTAACTCAGATGGTTCTCTCGCTCGGTACAAGGCTCGTTGGGTTGTTCGTGGTTTCACACAGCGGCAAGGAGTGGATTATGGTGAGACTTTCAGTCCCGTGGTGAAGCCCGTGACCATCAGAACTGTTCTCAGTCTTGCCACCATGCAGTCATGGCCCATTCACCAACTGGACGTCAAAAATGCATTCCTCCATGGTGAGCTTCTTGAGACGGTATATTGTGAGCAGCCCGCTGGTTTTCTTGATAGCACTCATCCCTCGCATGTGTGTCATTTGAGCAAATCTCTTTATGGCCTCAAACAAGCTCCTCGCACTTGGTTTCATCGCTTTACCACCTTCATCACTTCCATTGGTTTTTCGGCCTCCAAGAGTGACCCCTCATTGTTTGTTCTTAAAAATGGTTCCTCTCTTGCATATTTGTTGCTATATGTGGATGATATTATTCTCACCGCTAACACCACCACACTCCTCCACTCCATCATTGCATCCCTCAAACATGAGTTTTCCATGAGTGATCTAGGAGATATTCATCATTTTCTTGGCATTAATGTTCACCGCACTCATGATGGCTTGTTTTTGTCTCAACAACAATATGCATTAGAGATTTTAGAGAGGGCTCGCATGCTTCACTGCAATCCCATTGCCACTCCGGTTGACACACGGTCCAAACTTTCCTCTCAAGTTGGGACTCGATATTCTGATCCGAGCCTATATAGGAGCCTTGCGGGTGCTCTCCAATACCTCACTCTTACCAGACCCGACATCTCATATGCGGTTCAGCAAGTGTGCTTATTCATGCATGATCCGAGAGAGGCTCATTACAATTTAGTCAAGAGAATATTGCGGTACATCAAGGGGACATCTCATTTTGGGCTGAAGTTGCACAAGTCATCATCTCTTGATCTCATTGCATATTCGGATGCTGATTGGGCAGGGTGCCCCCGATACCAGAAAATCCACCTCGGGGTTCTGTGTCTTCCTTGGAAACAATTTGATATCCTGGTCATCTCGAAGACAACAGACCGTCTCTCGTTCTAGTGCCGAAACCGAGTACCGCGCGGTTGCAAATTGCATTGCTGAATCATGTTGGTTGCGGCAATTACTACAGGAGCTACATCATGAGCCCACGAGAGCAACTATTGTGTACTGTGATAACATCAGCGCCATGTACATGTCTTCTAACCCCGTGCAGCACCAAAGAACCAAACATGTGGAGATTGACTTGCATTTTATCCGGGATCGTGTTGCCCTTGGAGAAGCCCGAGTCCTTCATGTGCCAACCAGCAGTCAATTCGCCGACATCTTCACCAAGGGCTTGCCAACTTCTGTATTTCAAGACTTTCGTTCCAGTCTGAACATCGTCTCTAGCGTAGTTCCGACTGCGGGGAGTGTTGAATATATGCTGTAGTTACTTGTATAGGCAGTACCGTTGTATGTCCGTTGTACCCACTTCCTCTTGTATAGGCTTAGACCAGGTCCTTCGGATCTGTACCAGACGTGGGAGTCCCACGTCCCTCTCCTCCTCTATATGTACCTGCCTATGAGATCAATACAAGCACGCACTACATTCTGTAATTCTGCTATAGTGTCGGGATGTCAACGTACTGGGGAGTTGTATTTTCCGTAAATAGTCCTCCTATTTGTGTTCTTTTTACTGCAACCTGATTGCATGATACAATTTTTTGTGCTAGAATTAGATTTTTTTTCCGTGCAATTTCTGCAGTGGTAGTCCGGTCCCTAGTACCTAAGTGCAGTTGGAGCACTTTGTGCAAAATTCAGTAAGCAATAAAACAAAAGGGACCGCCTGTGCAGTAAACCACGATGACCCAACACCCGTAGGTACTGCATTGTCCAGTGCATTATTTGAGACCGGACAGAAGCTAGCAGTGATGGTGAATGAAACACTCCACACCACAAATTTGCTTGGTCACGTCGTCTCGCCTCTGCCCTGAGTGCGTCATCTAGTATGCTTGGCAAGGAGAAGCTAATATCCAATCTCCAGATAGTGTGACCATCTCCTCTTTGTGTCCTTTTTACTGCATCGTGATTTTGCATTATTCAAATTATTATAATAGAATTAGATTTTTTCCCCTGCAATTTCTGCAATGGTAGTCCAAGCTCACCTGCAACTGGAGCACTTTGTACAAGATTCAGGGTTAGTAGATTCTGGTCAAGCAATAGATTGACTAGATTGTGAAAGATATTTCTTGCCAGTTGGATGGCCATGTTAAAACGTACTCCCTCTGTTCGGATTTAATTGACACACATTTGATTATACATTGATGTATCTAGACACCATACAAGTATAGATACATCCATATTTGCACAAAACTAAGTCAATTAATTTGGAACGGAGGGAGTAGCATGTTATTCCACAATAATACCTTCCGACACCTAGCTTTGAAAGGTACGTGATATTAGACTGATCAGACCACGTGTGCAGTAAACGACGATGACCCAAGACCCATAGCTAGTCAGTCTTCTCTCGCCATGACAGCAGCGGTCAGCCCAGGAGCCAAAGGTAAGTTTAGTAGTGCACTATTTGAGAGGACAGGAGACCAGTCAGCAGCAGCGTCTTTGAGCAAGCGAGTGGTAAGTAGATCACCAATGACGCGCCTATAAATTAAGGCCACAACGGTGAACGTGAAGAATCAAACACTCCATACTCCAAACCTGTACACACATGTATGCTTGGTCGTCTCGCCTCTACCCTGCAGCTGAAGGCGTAGCTCTTGTTCCTGCCAGGAAAGGAAAGAAACCCCGCCGGTAATTCACCCAACACAATCAATGAGTTCATGAATATCTGCTAGCATATATTATGTTATTTATTAACCATTTAAATTTTTCTCCATTCGCATATATTACATACTGAAGATCGATCTAATTCGACCAACATACATACCACTAGCTGCCCAGCCATGAAAGTTACTACTAAGACCCGACAGTTACTTCTCTTGGTGTTGGTGGCTTGCACTGCACATGCCGCCGTCTGCAGCTCCTCCTCAGACGGAAACGAGACAGATCGGCTATCACTGCTTGGATTCAAGGATGCAATCAGTCTCGATCTGCATCAAGTCTTCATGTCCTGGAATGATAGCACCCACTTCTGCAATTGGGAAGGTGTCCTATGCAGGGTGAAGACTTCACCACTTCGTGTCATTTCTCTAAACCTTACAAATCGAGGTTTAGTAGGACACATCTCTCCTTCGGTTGGGAACCTAACATTCCTGCAGTCTCTAGCTCTAGCGGAGAATGCATTCACGGGAGAGATCCCACCCTCCCTTGGTCACTTGGGTCACCTCCGAAACCTCCGCTTGAATAAGAACACAATGCAAGGAAGGATACCGAGTTTCACAAACAGCTCAAAGCTCAGGGTGTTGGATATTTCATTTAACAATCTAGTTGGCCAATTTCCTGCTGATTTGCCTCCTCGCCTTCAGCTGCTGCGGGTTGGGGCTAATAACCTTACTGGCACCATCCCAGCTTCTCTTGCCAATATCACAACACTACAAAAGATTAGTTTCTCACAAAATCACATCAAGGGAAACATCCCAAGTGAGTTTGCATATTTTTCTAGCTTGCAGTACCTGTATGCGGGTGCAAATCAGCTAGGAGGCAGGTTTCCACAAGCCATCTTGAATCTTTCTACTCTCATCGAGCTTGGCCTTGCTTTAAATGGTCTAAGTGGAGAGGTACCACCAAATCTCTTTACCGCTCTGCTCGATCTCCGATAACTTGAATTGGGTGGGAACTTCTTTAAAGGGCACATTCCTAGCTCAATCACTAATGCTTCCAGTCTAAACAGAATTGATTTGGCGCGTAACAACTTCGCCGGATTAGTGCCCACCACTATTGGCAAACTTACCAAGCTCTCATGGTTCAGTCTTGCAAATAATCAACTCCAAGCACATTGCAGGGAAGACTGGGAGTTTTTGGACAGCTTAGGCAATTGCACAAAGCTACAAATTCTCTCTGTGAGTTTCAATCGTCTATCAGGGCATGTACCGAGTTCATTAGGTAACCTTTCCAATCAACTCCAAGGGCTATACATGACAGATAATCAATTATCTGGAGATTTTCCTTCCGGCATAGCAAACCTTCGCAACCTGATTGTTATAGCATTGGAGCGGAATCATTTTACAGGTGTGGTTCCAGAGTGGATTGGAACTCTCAAAAGTTTGCAGCAAATAGGTTTAGACAAAAACTTCTTTACGGGAGTCATTCCATCATCCTTGTCAAACTTATCTCAACTGGGAGACCTATATCTGAACTCGAACCACTTCATTGGCCACATACCACCAAGCTTTGGAAACTTTCCAACGCTTGAACATTTGGACATCGCCTTTAACAATCTTCATGGTAGGGTTCCAGTGGAGATCTTTAGAATCCCAACAATATTTAAAATTTCTCTATCTTTCAACAACCTCGATGGACACCTTCCTACTGACATTGGCATTGCCAAAGAACTCGTACATTTGGGACTATCATCAAATAAGCTATCTGGCGATATTCCAAACACTCTAGGTGATTGTGAAAGTTTAGAAGACATTCAGTTAGCCTCAAATAATTTCGGCGGAAGCATTCCCACTTCATTAGGGAACATCACCAGCCTGGGAGTTTTGAATCTCTCTACCAATAACTTAATTGGGTCAATCCCGGCATCCCTTGGCAACCTACGATATCTTGAGGTACTAGATTTGTCATTCAACCATCTTCACGGTGAGGTTCCAATAAAAGGGATCTTCAAGAATGCAACTGGCATGCGGATTGATGGAAATCAGGGGCTTTGTGGTGGAGTTACGGAGTTACACATAATAGCATGTTCTGTCATGCCTTCAAATTCAACTAGACACAAGGAATCTTTAGTGATGAAAGTAGTTGTCCCAATAGCCAGTATTGTGTCACTTGCTATGGTCATAATTGGCTTATTTCTCTGGAGAAGAAAACACAAGAGAAAATATATATCTCTGCCATCATTTGCAACAAAATTTCCCAAAGTTTCTTTCAACGATATAGCCAGAGCAACACATGGATTCTCAATGTCCAACTTAGTTGGCAGAGGGAGATACAGTTATGTGTATCAAGGAAAACTAGTTGAAGACGAAAATGAGGTTGCTATAAAAGTCTTCAACCTAGATACAAGAGGAGCACAAGCGAGCTTCATTGCAGAATGTAATGCATTGAGAAATGTGCGGCACCGTAATATTGTCCGTATCCTAACTGCGTGCTCAAGCATTGATTCTAGTGGTAATGATTTCAAGGCCCTAGTGTATGAGTTCATGCCACGAGGAGACTTACATAAGCTACTATACTCAACTCGAGACCATGGAGGCTCTTCAGATTTGGATCTTCTTACAATGGCTCAAAGGATGTGCATTATGGTGGATGTAGCAGATGTACTGGAGTACCTGCACCATAACAACCAAGGAACAATAGTTCATTGTGATCTGAAGCCTAGCAATATTCTTTTGGATGACAATATGACAGCTCATGTTGGAGATTTTGGCCTAGCAAGATTCCAAGTTGATTCCACAACATTATCTCCTGGTAACCAAAATTCTTCTTCGGTTGGACTAGTGGGAACGATTGGATATGCTGCTCCAGGTACTGGTCATTATCTATATCTTGTGTTGCTACATTATTTCTGCATTTATATTAACATGTGAAAGCGAAATTAACTCCTCCTTTATTCATTTCGTAGAATATGCAGGGGGTGATCAAGTTTCAACTGCCGCAGATGTCTACAGCTTTGGTGTCCTCCTTCTCGAGATATTCCTTCGGAGAAGGCCAACTGATGACATGTTTAAGGATGGACTGAGCATTGTGAAGTTTACAGAGATCAGCTTCCCTGATAGGGTATTGGAGATTGTCGATCCTCAGCTGATACAAGAGTTGGAGCTTTTCCAAGAAACTCCGATGGCCTTGAAGGAAAAAAGTGTACGCTCTCTACTATCTATGCTAAATGTTGGCCTTTGCTGCACCAGGCCATCTCCAGATGAACGCATCAACATGCATGAGGTGGCTGCGATGCTACATGGAATCAGGGATGCATATCTCAGAGGAGATTGAAGAAGAACTTCTGTTGCTTCAGTAGCATTAGATACCTGGATAAGTAAGATATTGTATAATTGGCGTTTTATCACATAGCGTGTATGTAAGCACCTAGATTTACAAATCCGAACCCTCTTTGGTGTTACTGCATCATCCCAGGATCAAGCTAGTGCACACAGAAAAGCACAGATGAATATCATTTCCACGTATAAATATTACCAAAGAAATATATTTTTATTGAATAATACCTGATGTTCAGAGTTTCTATCATAGTCGTGGCTTGCCACACATTCATTATTTATATGGTCCATGCATCACAGACATAATTCTTTTTGCACACTTATGGTTTCAATTTTTGTACACACACTTTGGTGACATATCACGCATTGCCTAAGCCTATCTGTGGAAAATTACCCTTGGACTAAACTTGTACGACAGGCTGACACCACCCGAATAAGCAATGATTTCCCAGCAACCGTCTCATTTCTTTACATGTTAATGGAACACTCTCAACCCTGGGAGATAAGAAAAATAAAGAGAAAATTTTGGCAATACATGATGCTACTACTATTCAAGAACTAAATCAGCCCGAACCTCTATAATCTTTTTGAGGACCTGGCAGCCGTTTGCCTTTCGATTAGATAGAAAAAGAGTGTTTATTTACAGCCACAAATCAAGTCTCCGAAGAGACGAAGACCTGAGGTAAACCGCAAAAAAGAAAAAAAAACGAGAGATCTAGGAATCTCCAGGATCATGTGAGTGCGCATAAGCCCTCTGCGCCATCTCCTCCCGCACCAACGCCGCCACGGCGTCCGGTTGTATCGCCACGTTCTGGAACACCCGTATGTTCCGCTCCTTCCAGACTCCCCAAATGGAGTATAGGATCGCCCCACTCGCCTCCCGTCGCTTGTCCTTTGGGAGGCCGGCCAAAGCCTTGTCCCACCAAGCGTTGAGGCTGCCACCATTCGTCGGTGGGGCCGCCCCAATCTGCCCATGCGCCAAGAAGACGCGCTCGCGCACCAAGGTCGAGAAACTGCAGTCAAGTGTGAGGTGTTGCACCGTCTCGGGATGAATCCTGCATAGCTTGCATATGGGATCGTGTGGCCATCCACGAATCGCAAGGTTGTCGGCCGTAAGGATCTTGCCATGGAGCGCCATCCATGCAAAGAACCGACACTTGGCCTCCGCGTGGCCCTTCCAAAACTTTGCCGAGCGGAAGGGAGCGCAAGAGCCAGCAAACTGGCAGCGGTAGGCCGTGGCCGCCGAGTAGACCCCCGACTCCGTCCAACGCCAGCGGACCGAGTCCGGCACCGGGAGCAGCTGCACACCCTGTATGAGAGCCCAGAGCCTTGTGTATTGCTCAAGTTGTCTTGCTGTGGAGATTTTGGCTAGTGAGCGGATCCAGTTTTGATTTTCTAACTCCTTTTTCACCGATCTTCGCTTTCTTGAGGAAATAGCGAAGAGGTCCGGAAACTGATGGCGCAAAGATCCCCCATGCGTCCACTCGTCCCGCCAAAAGCTGCATTTCGCGCCGTCCCCAAGTGTGATCTCTGTGGACGCGCGAAACAACTCTCTATCTGTCTCGTCGCGGCGTTTGCATCCCTCGCCATGGCCTTGCTTCGTCAGTCCACTCTAGCCACAGCCAACGAAGCCTCATGGCCCTCCCAAACCGGTCCAAATCAAGCACGCCGAGACCCCCTAGCTCCTTAGGTCTGCAAATCGTCTTCCAGCTAACCAACGGGTGCGGGCGCGCACCCGGAGCAGCCCCTGTTTTCATCCAAAGGAAGTTTCTTTTTATCTTCTCAATTCTCTTGATCACCCACTTAGGGAGCTTGAAAACTGCTAGGTGGTAGAGGACCATGGAAGTGAGCACTGATCGGCAAAGCACTACCCTTCCCGCCCTCGTGAAATGCTTGCCCCACCACCCCGCAAGCCTAGCTCCGATCTTGTCAATAAGCGGCTGGAAGTGTACAATCTTCAACTTGGAGTGATGCAATGGCAACCCCAAGTAGGTGCACGGAAAAGACCAACAACGCCGCCATCACTTGCTCCTCAGTGCAGCCAATCGGAAACGCCTCCGATTTACTCATGTTGGTGTTCAAACCCGAGGCCTCCCCGAACACGCAAGAATCGCACAGACAACAGCCATATCCGTCGCCTCTGGCCCAACAAAGACCCCGGCGTCGTCGGCGTAGAGCGAAACCGCGAAACGCACCGGTGCGGCTCTGAATGGAAGAAGAAAGCCCCGCTCCACCGCAACCCGGAACAGATGGTGGATGGGATCAATGGCAAGGATGAATAGCATCGGCGAAAGCGGATCCCCCTGTCGCAGCCCCCTCCGATGCGAAATGCGCGGTCCCGGCTTCCCATTCAGCAACACCCGGACGTGGCCGTGGAGAGGAGGAGGCAAATCCATCTCCGCCAACGAGGGCCGAATCCCAGGATCCGGAGCAGCTCCAGCAGGTAAGCCCAACTGACAGAATCAAACGCCTTCGTGATGTCTAGCTTCAAGAAGAAGCCCGGCGTCTTCTCTCGGTGCATTGCCTTTATCATCCCTTGCACGTGCAGAAAGTTGTCATGTATGCATCTCTTCTTTATAAATGCCGACTGACATGGCGAAACAAGAGCAGGGAGTAACGGTGCTAGCCTCAAGGACAACATCTTGGAGAAGATCTTGGACACGCTGTGAATCAGACTAATCGGTCGGAAATCAGCAATGGTCCTCGTGTCTGTCTTCTTAGGCAGCAACACAATGCTTGCTGAATTCACCAGCCCCGTGGTCGTCCCTCCTCGCTCCGCCATATGCATCACCGCCTCCAGCAAATCATCGTCAACAATGGCCCAACATGTCCTGAAAAACAGCCCTATGAATCCGTCTGGGCCCGGCGCCTTCTCCGCCGGCAGGGAGAACACCGCAGCCCGCAACTCCTCCATCCCGAAAGGGGCCTCCAGATGCGCCAGATCATGTGCCTCGTATCCCAGCTCAGCCCAATTCAAGCTTGTGGGACGCTGCTGCACTGATCCAAGAAACTGCGTGAAGTGCTCAGTAATTGCTGCCTCCTTCTCCTCATGCGTGATCGCAAACCCCTCGTGGTGTGAAGGTTTTGGATAAAATTCTTCCTCCTTCTTCCGTTGGCTCTTAGATGAAAAAGGCGCGTGTTCGCATCACCTAGCTTGATTGCGGTCAGCCGTGATCTTTGCCGCATCCGAATCTTGTTAATCGCTGCGATCCCAAGAATCTTGGACCTAAGATTTATTCTGAGCCGCCGCTCCGCTGCCGAAAGCGCCCTGTCCTCCTGTGCCATATCTAGCCTCTGTATCACCTCTCTAGCAATGGCAAGCTGCAGCTTGAGGTCACCAAACTTCATCTTATGCCATCGTTTCAACGCCTTTGCCGTGCGTTCGAGCTTAACATGGAGACGACGGACCGGGTCTGCCGAGAGCACCTCTTTCTCCCAAGCCTCGAGCACCACCTCCTGGAAGCCCTCCATCTTTAGCCAAAAGGCTTCGAAACGGAAGGTGCGGCATCGCGGTATATCCACCGCTCCCAAGAGCAGCAGCGGCGCGTGATCAGACAATGAAGAAGGTAGTGATTGCAGAATCGCCGATGGGAATGCCGAGTCCCAGCCTTCCGAGCAGAAGAACCTATCGATCCGTGTCATAGTCGGAGCCGCCTGCTCGTTGGACCAAGTGAACCTTCTTCCGGAGAGGTTTAACTCCCGCAGTCGCATTGCATCAAGAGCTGCTTTAAATCTTCTCATCAACCTTCTGTTAAGATTGCCATTGCTTTTATCCTCTGCTCGGTAAATTAGGTTGAAGTCTCCAAAAACCAGCCATCTTGCCGGACTTGCAGCCGCGAGCGCACGGAGCTCAGCAATGAACTCAATCTTCCTGGCTTGTCCCTGGGGCCATAGACCCCCGAAGCAGTCCAAGTGGATCCATCTGCCTTGTCCGTGATGAGCGCCGAGACGGTGTTCGGCGTGGTCGACGGCGTGGACAAAGCAAAAAATCTGTTGGAAGCTGCAAGGAGGACTCCCCCACGCGTGCCGTCCGCCGGCAGGAAAGCAAAATCGTCCGCGAACTCCATCCCCAGAGTCCGGATCACCACTTGTCGATCAATGACCTGTAGCTTCGTCTCTTGCAAACAGACAAGTGAAGCCTTTGAATCACGTACCAGATCATGCACAGCATCCTGTCTTGCTAGGCAATTCACCCGTGGATGTTTGCACTGAACAGCCTAAGATCCTGTTTATCCATCAGAGCAGACACAACAAATTGTGAAACTGAGAACTAGCAGAACTTGCTCGACACACCACCAGCGCAATGGCAACAAACTGCCGCGCTTCCTGAAACCAACACAGCAACACAACAACCAAAAGGGACGCCTGGGCAAACTTGCAGCCCGTCCCACGAACCAGACAGCAACCACCAAACTGACGCAAAGGCAACAGACTGCCGCGCCCTACGCGCTCGAAGAGCTCGACCCTAACAGACCCAGACCAGACCAGCTCGAAACAGCAGTAGCAGCAAACGATCATCAGACAGCAGCCAGCGGCGCGGCGCGCGGCTCAGCTTCCATCTCCAGCACGGGCATCTTCTTCTTCGTTTTCTTGATAGTGAGGACGAGGTCCTCGATCGCCTGCACGGCCAAGTCTGACAGCGGCCCGTCGAAAAGGGCCAGGTAAGCTTGCAGCAGCCGCTCGGAGAAGCCCACCTCCGGAGGAAGCGAGCCCAGGCGTCTAGCCACCGCCTGGCGTGCTATGGTCTCAATCGGGACCCCACATTGGGCCCCTTGGCGAAGCGAGCGCTCCGGCGCACCGGCAGGTCCTCGCCCTTGCTCTTCCTGCTCCGCACCGTTCCTGGCGCCGGCGTGCCCAGGACCGTGTCTTCAATGCGAGCGGTGATGCTCTCAATGAACTCCGCCAGCGTGCTCTTGTCGACGTCGCCGGCCGGAGCCGTCAGAGAGATGGCCTCGTCCCAGGCTTCATCCCCGGTAGCCGTCCGCGCGGTCTCGTCGCTTGGCGGCCTCAGCAGCAGGCCCTCCTCTGCCTGGTCCTCATGGGCCCCATCTTCACCATGCTCCATCCGCAGGAGCGGTCCTTCCCGCTCGTTCTCCTCCTGCAAAGCACAGTCGACGCAATCTTTCTGTTCCCCTTAATTACGGTTCCTCATTTGTAGAAGAGAGTCTCATTTGTGGTATATCTGGTAGTTCATTTACCCTGGCGCAGAATAATTGCAAAAATTACTTAGAACCATGTCATAACTTCAAAATGCCAATGAAAACAGGAAATCAAGAGAATGGATGACAAGATCCTGCATATCGCCAAGCTGCGACATCGGTTTTGTTCTCACCCGTCGGCAATTCTGGACAGATAGTCTCGTCGACCGTCAGAAAGGAACAACACAGAAAGTTCCGTCAGTGAACCGGATAAATGAATTCGTGCAAACAACATGGTGCTGCTTATTCTGAACCTAAACGATTATGACGTGCTTGTGGTGGAGCTACTGGTGTACCTAAACTAAGATCGAAGTGTGTCGACGTAGGAAAAAGGATTAAAATAAAAACAAGAGAACCGTCTCGGCCCAAGAGATTGGCGTGCTGATATGGCATTGTGGGATGGTCGGACGGACCATGCCAATTAACCGTGAACGGAAAATGTGGCGATGAACCTGAAGTTTATAACCATCACTACCGGATTCAAGCCGTATGCCAAGTGCACGGGGCACTCGGCAAAGCCCTGTTTGCACTCGGCAAAGGCTTTACCGAGTGTTCCGCTCGGCATACGGCCATCATCTAAGACCCTACTGGCAAACGGTTGTTTGCCAAGTGCTTTCTGTCGGGCACTCGACAAACACTTTGCCGAAAGTCAAAAAGAGGTGCTCGGCAAAAAAAGCAATGTGACGGATACGAAGACGGTGACGGCATGGACACGTGACAACGGGTTTGCTGAGTTTCGTCCAGGGGACACTCGGCAAGCTGTGGAGCACGCAAGCGCGACACGTGTCCAGCGCGTTTGCTGAGTGCTACGCCCCAGATCTCGGCAAAAGAGTGGGACACGTGCCACTCTCCTGTGTTCCAGGGTTTGTTGAGTGTCCCCTGGTCGATACTCGGCAAACAAGAGAGCCAGGTGACGTCACCGACGTTTGCCGAGTGTCGTGGCCGCCGACATTCGGCACACAAATTGCCAGTTTTGTGTTCAGATTGCATAGCCTACTGCCACGTGTCTTCTATGCCGAGTGTTGCACTCGATAAACCTCTCTTTGCTGAGTGTTATACTCGGCATAGTGTAAATTAGGATTTTTGTTTGCATTTTCAAATATCCCTGCAACTCAAATATTCCAGTCAATATTCAAACGATCATACACATCATGACAATTATCGCAAGCAATATCATACAAGTCCACAAAGATAATAACAAGTCCACAAAGTTCACAATTGTCGCAAAGTTCTACATCAACCATGGCAAGTCCACAAACAAGAACATCACAAGTTCACAAACGACGCGGCTACATCAACATCAACTTCTACATCAACCATCAACGGCATCCGCGATGCAAACCTATAAAATTAAGTTGAAAGTGCAGACTATGTCCAAAATAATTGTATAAAAATTAGAACAACTGACATGGGAGCAAAAATGATCCGTTTTGATAAAAAATATGCTAACATGGCAGCAAAAATGAGCCGTTTGGCTCAAAAATGCTGCCGTGGAAGCAACAATAAGCCGGTTGGCTAAAAAAATGCTATCTAATGCAGTTATAGTGGGAAAGACACAAAAGTAAGTTTTCAAAGTAATGGGATGACAACATGATCGAAGTTAAGGAGAACTAACCGGAGTCGATTGCTTCATGGCTGGGCCTACAGTATGTCATCACAATCTTATCATCGTTCCAATGAAAGCATGGAAAGACCGGGGAGGTTGAATGAAAAATAACTAACATGTATTTGGGTCATCACAATCTGTGTAGGCTTTGGGCGAGGGCGTATAGAAGGACTTGAGCTCGTGCCTAGAGCTCTAATCTGAGAGAGAGAGGGAGTGGAGGCCGTATCGAGTGTGTCGTTGCCAAGCCAGAACCGCCATGTTTCTTGCCTCCTCCCGCAATCATAACCACTTCCGCATGAAGGTCATGCTCGCTCGGATCATACTCAGGCCCGTGGACCTCCTTTGACTTCTTTGTGTATTCGTACAGGCAAGTATAGATGTGCGGGTAGTTGTACGCAAATACCCCGTCATTCGGATTATAAGGCTCCTCGAGTGTGGCCTTTGCCTTATGGGCCAAAGCATATGCCTTGAACTCAGGCAACGGCTGACTACCATGGTTTCGCGACTACAACAGAAAACTATAAGATTCTTAAAGGGAATGCCCGCCCATAAAGAAGAACCTGATGGAAAGAAACACATACCCATCTATCCACGTACTCATGCAGGGACAGGTTGCCTTGATGGCGTGCTGTGCCTAACATCAGCATTCTCCAGTCCCAGGCAGCTTCCTGTTGCGCCTCCCACCCGTCAGCGCACCACTTGTCCACGATCAGCTCCAAGCACGGAATCTCTTGGGCGCACCACCTCGGAGGCACCTAAATAATCAAGTACATTATATACATGAAGAAGAAATTGAGTGTTAGCCATCTAAGGAATAATAAGCATTCACCGGTAGGGAAGTGCTTATATAGGTGGCCGACTACCAGTGGCGGGTCACTATGAGTCACACCACTGGTATGTTGGGACCAGGTGCCTGCCCAAATATGCCCCCGCCACTGGTAACAGCTTAGTAGTGGCATGGGAAGATTTTGACACGCCACTAGTAGGTGGGACCCAACAGCCTTGGAGCAGTTTTGAAAAAATAAAAGAAAATGAAAAAAATTAAAATTTTGCAATCCTTTGTCATGTTGTCATTTTATGTGTACTGGTTGTTAGGAAAAACTTTAAACATGGATTTTGACATATTTTGCAAAAAAAAACATTCATAAAAAAACATGTAGTCTCGGTAAAACGGTTGTAACTTTTGCATACGACCTCAGATCGAGATGTTCTCTATATGAAAAGTGTCTACACGAAAAGTTACACCTGAATTTCAACCGCATTGCCGTTTTTGGCGTTTTTAAAATTGTCAAATTCGGCTTGGAAAATAGAGTTTTGGACGTTTTAAGTTTCGTTGTTACAATACTAGTGGCGTGTGGGCTAATATGGGACGCCCTATTGGGATGAATCGGTGAAGCTGGAGTACGAGGGCCGGCGAGGCAGCTTCTTCCCCACCGGCGCAATCGCTCGCCGCCTGCCGAGTGGTTCATGTCCGACGATGAGCTGGACTCCGACGAAATTGGGGACCCCGAAGAGGAAGAAGTGGAGTTAGAGGAGTTCGGGGACGAGGCCGCTGGGCAGTGGCACGGCATGCAGGCGGCAATGGAAGCGTCCCTGGCATGTCTGCCGCCTCCGCTGCCACTACCGCCACCTCCACCGCCGGTCATCGACATCGACTCCGACTAGGCCGGCCAGCAGCATCCAAGTTCCTCAAGGACGGAGCCAAATGCGGCCGCTTAGATGAGGGTTTAGATTAGGGCTAGATTCAAATTTCGCTTAGATTTGTAAAATATATCTAATAAATGAATGAAAATCGTTCAAATTCCATTTTTTTAGAACCTAGTTTGGGTCGCCGCTGGGGGAACAACCTGTGCCGGCGATAGCTTCCTGGCGGCGTGCTCATATTACCGGCGGCGTGTTCATATTATTGGTGGCGTGTCCTCGGCACGCCACTGGTAACACTTATCAGTGGCGTGGAACCACTGGCGTGCTGAATGCACGAGACCAGTGACAAATGCCGCACGCCACTGCTAGGCTTTTTCCTACTAGTGAAAATCTCTGTTTGCTTGAGCTCGAAAGAGTTTCTTGTTTCACACTCACATTCTCACGTAAACAAGCTTGCAAATTTGTGTCATGATGTATTGCCGGTATGCATTGGATATTTGAATGTTGCATTCGTACCATGGTGAGAAGCAGCTGGAAAATAGTTAGGACCTTTGTTTAATGCTCTTTCATCTCACTTGAAAATGTAATGATGTAGATTGTTGATTTTTTTCATATTGTTGATCAAGTATGTTGAAGTTATCAAACTTCAAAAGTCATTTTCTTTGGTCATCCTACAAACTCGAGGACGAGTATGGATTAAGCATGGGGATTCTGATACTTCCAAAACATATCTATGCCTATATTGTTATTTACCTATTTTTATTGGGTATTTGCACTAAATTCCATTTAATTTTCTATTTAACTTCGGAATGCAGAATACCCTTTCACGTAATCTTTTATTTCAGGAACCTTCGCGAAGCGAAACAATTCCGAGGAAAATCAGGTGGAAGTTTTTATCGAAGACAAAGAGCGCCGCACCTGGATGTACCCGAAGAGACACAGGGGTGTCCCACACTCCTCCCCCGCGAGCCAGCTGGCATGGGGTGTGCCTGGTTGGCGCATGGGCCCTACCTTTGGACACCGCCTTCGCCATTTGGCCGAGGACTCCGTCTTGACCTAAAACTGCCTATAAATACCCCCTGGATTTTTTTTTGCGATGAGGTAGGCATGATACAGAGACATAACAGAAATAGAGAAGAAAGCAGGGCGCCGCCAGAGAAGATTGGACGGAGAAACGCTGCCAGAATCGCCTCTGGACGCATCTCCATTGCCATCGTCGACTCCACCTCTATTCTCCGCTATGGGTTTGTGGCAGTAGCTTAATCAAATCTCTCTATGTACTTTAGTTGCTACTGATCGTATGAGTTTCCCTATATGATTATGGTCATCTTTATGTATCTTTGATGGTGGATCCTTGTTTATGTGATGATTTATTCATTGCAATTCCTTTGTTACGCCACTAGTATATCTATTACTAGTGGCGTGTGTTAATTTTGACACGCCACTAGTATTTGGAGCAGTTTTGAAAAATAAAAGAAAATGAAAAAACTTCAAATTTTGCAATCCTTTGTCATGGTGTCATTTTATGGTTACTAGTCGTTAGGAAAAACTTTAAACATAGATTTTGACATATTTTGCAAAAAAAAAAATTCACAGAAAACGTGTAGTCTCGGTAAAACGGCTGTAACTTTTGCATACGACTTCGGATCGAGAGTTCTGTATATGAAAAAGTATCTGCACGAAAAGTTACACCTGAATTTCAACAACTTAGCCATTTTCTACGTTTTTAAAATTGTCAAATTCGGTTTGTAAAATAGAGTTTTGAACGTTTTAAGTTTCGGTGTTACAATACTAGTGGCGTGTGGGCTAATCTGGCACGCCACTAGTATATAGAATACTAGTGGCGTGGGGGTTGTAGGACACGCCACTAATAGGTAACGCCACGTCATCGATCCGTGTGACTCCCTCTGATTGGTCCGGAGTGGCGCATTTGGACCGTTGGATGTCGCAGATTGAAGGGCTCTTGCTTCTCTCTTATATCCTTATACTCCATTCTCTCCATCTCTTCTTCTCATCTCTCCCTCCATTCTTCACTTCTCTCTTCTCTCCCTCCCTTCCTCTCTTCTCTCCATCTCTCACTTCTCTCCCCAACGTATCTTGGTGTCGCCGCCGCCAACGTCCGACGACCCGACGAGCCGCGTTCTCGCCGCGGACGAGCTCCTGGCCTTCATCTCCGCCGTTTCCGACACGCGCCCCATCGACAGCAGCCCGCTCTGACTGCACTCATGCTCGTCGCCGCATCGCACCCACGCGACGCCGGCTCGCTCCTCGTCACCCGCTCCGCGTCCTCGCGCTCGTCGTCGCCTCTCCACTCGCTCGCCTCCTCGCGCTCGTCGTCGCCTCGCCACTCGCTCCGCCTCCTCGCGCTTGTTCTCCGCTCGTCGACACCACCCACGCCACGGCCGCCACGCCCGACACGGCCGCCGCTATTAAAAAAATCACAAATAGATACTAGTGGCGTGCCAATTTGAGGGAACTACACTATTACTTTTAGATCAAAAAATCTTACTAGTGACGTGCCCTTGTCTATTTTGGGCACGCCACTAGTATTTTTTTTATTACTAGTGGCGTGTTAAATCTGGACACGCCACTAATGTTCAAAACACTAGTGGCGTGGGTTTGCCCACCGATGGCAAATACCACTAGCGTAACAGTAGTGGCGTGGCCAAAACACGCCACTGGTGCTAAAATTGCCACGCCACTGCTAGCCACTTTTGTACTAGTGATTAATGTACTTTATCCACAGGTATTGGGCCCGGGTCAGATATTTGGTGCTAGCGTCTTTCTTCTCTAGCCTCTCTCCAAGGTGTTCCGCATGATACTTTACAGGAAAAAGTCCAAATCAAACCTTGAACTTGTAGGGCTTAGCTAAATTGAACCCTGAACTTCGAAACCCGGAAATTGGCACTCCGAACTTTCAAATCCCGGTCTATTTTAAATCTTAGACGTGTTTGATTAAAATTTCGCTGATGTGGCAAGTCACACCCGGGTTGTTGACTTGGGCCCACGTCGATGTGGCACGCGAGGCGATTTTGCTGCGAGGACTGGCAAATTGGATGTCGTTGCACGCCGCCGACTTCGCCCCGTTCGGATCGAGCACGCACAGGCCAGTGGACAACAGCGAGAAGATGGGGTCGGAGGCCGCGGCCGCGTCATGCTGATGGTGTTGCGTGTGGTGGAACGACGCCGCGGGCGCGACGACGACCTTCCCGACGTCCCCCGCCGCCATTGACGCCGAGCGAGAGGTTGTCCCCCCGGCCTCCTCCCCAGCGGCGGCAGCAGCCGTGGCGGAGGACGTGATCCACTCAGCGAAGGGGGCGGTGTCGGATGGGAAGCGCCGTCCACCACCCCACCGCATCGGCCTAGTAGAAAGCTCATAGGGCATATCGACTACAAGTTTCTTAGCAGCTTTCTCGGGGACCGCAACACATCGGAAGGAATCCTGCAATCATGCATATAGACGCGATGGATTCATTCATGAGTTAAATAATTTCCATGCGATTAGTATTGACTAATGTACTGTGAAAGAAAACTTACCCACAGTTTACCCTTCACCCGCTCGGCTCGGTTGGCAAACACCCTCCCGTCCCGGTTAGGGTGGTCCGGCACGGCCTGATAGTGGGCCCAATTGTATGCTGACTCTGGCTAGGTTTTACCTGTCAAAGTAACCATGCCAGGGAAATCCTCCTTAATCAGAAGCCCAAGGATGCCGTTCACAAGGCCTGAGCGGTCACCCGCCTCTCTAACCTTCTCCCAGCACATGCACAATCGAAAACTCAGTGATTTGTATGTGTTGAAATATTTAAGATACAAAAGCAAAAAATTAGTGAGAGTCGAGAAAGCCATTTACTTCTCTCCATGTGGTCAAACGAGTGGCCACCTCTCTAGAGGAACCGGTTGCTTGGGGAGGCCTGAAGGACCACGCAGCCACACTTTGGCAGAAGTAGAGCTAGAGGTATCCACCTGTAAGGACCCTAGGATAGGAGGTATACAGTAATGCTATGTGTCACTGTTCATGCTACACAATTGAGGGTTACTGGGGTTACCACTCCCAGGCCGAGTAAACATCGGCAGGCGTGCTCGGAATGGATCATCGGCCACACAACCCCTCAATCCTGCCGTAAACTAGGCATAGCTAAAACTGCATAACAGCGAGTCCGAGAACCTTGCCTCTCAACCGCGCATTTTGTATCCATACATGCATCATGCACGGGAGAGGACGGAACAACTGGTTCACAACAAACTCTATGACTCAAAAGCAACATAATATAACTCTTAGCAGAGTAAGATAGCAAATTACACTCAAAGGTCACAGACCCAACATTACATCATCCATAAAGCAAATTATGTTGTCTGAACAACAAGATCCAACATATGGCCTAAGAGGCCTAAAACAAACGACATCCAACCAGTTGCTCCTAAGATGTCCCAGGCTGCCACCCGGGAACCCCGAACTACTCGTCGACGTCCACGTAGAAACCACCATCGTCACCTGTGAACTCCTCAGCTAGAAATCAATAAGGCAAGGTAAATGGGACGCATGGTCTCACTTATGCCTTCGGTTAATGGATATTAATTTGTCGGATAGTCCTGATGTGTTTGTATGGAAGCTCACAACTAATGGTATTTTTACGGTTAAATCTATGTATGAGGATTTGATGAATGGACATACTAGATTTTTGCGTAAGTACCTGTGGAAACTAAAAATACCGCTCAAGATAAAAATATTCATGTGGTTCTTAATAGAAAGGCTTGCTCACAAAAGATAATCTAGCTAAGAGGAATTGGCAGGGATGTACTAAATGCTCTTTTTGTGGCTGCGAGGAGTCGGTAGATCATTTGTTCATCTCATGTCCGTTTGCTTGACTGATTTGGCGTGTTGTTTTTTGTTCTTATAATATTCCTCCACCATCCAATGTTTCTAATATGTTTGAGAATTGGTTGAATGGGATTGATAAAAAGACCAAAGCTAGAATTCATATTGGCGTTTCGGCTATTTGTTGGTCTATTTGGAATTGTCGGAATAATCTCGTTTTTAACAGGACAAGAAATTTTCATGTCTTATAGGTTATCAATATGGCGGTGCATTGGATTCAGCTATGGGCTCTCCTGCTTCCTTCGGACCAGCGGGAACTTATGGCTACTGGATGCACGCGACTCCTGTTGGTGGCACAGGATATTTTCTCCCGGCATACGTGGCAGTATATTAGTCGACTTGAGTAGTTGAGTTGAGTTATGTTGTTTTTTCGTTGGTTGATACATGTCTCAACCTTATGTGATCGTTGAGATGTAAACGAATGATACTTCAATAATTTGGTAATAAAAAGCTGTGTGCATCACTCGATGCAGAGGCTGTTTTTTTTTCAAAAGAACCAACTCATGGCATCGACTACTCAGAATATTTTCAAAGGGATTAAGATAGTGAAAACTCCAACTCCTTTGATCAGTTTCATCCACCAGAATCTTCATCATCTGCAAACATCCACTAAGGCAACCCCCTCGATTCACCCTCGGGGAGATAAACCTTGCACTCGTAGTTTTTCAAAGTTTTAATATTTGTTCAAGTCTTCTATGATCTCTGAATGCATCACCAAGCCGTCCATAACCGCGGACACGGCTTTTCGAAAAGATTTAACCCTGCAGGGGTGTACAACTTTACCCACACGTACTACCCGTCTCCTTGCCTCTAGATTAGCTCTCTTCATGGGAAAGCCGACAGAGTGGGAACGGTTACAACCTTTACCTCGCATAAGTCTATCCATGGGGTATCTGTGGCGGAAGTCCAAGTTACAGGGCTCCAACCCCCTGGACCGCGGTCACTTCCTAAACACCATCATCATCATCATCACTCTTCACCTTTCTTACCTTTTCTTCAACACCACTCACACGCCAAATGGAAAGCTCGAACTAGAGGACCCATGGATAGAAGTTCACAAGTTAGTTAGTCGATGAGGCGTCCTCGGCCCACGCATGGCTGCACGCTCATTCTTGGCTCGAAGGCGGGAACTCGCTCCTAGGCGGCGAGAACGAGACAAAACACCACCTTCCACTGTGGCCTCTCATCCAAGCCGTTTAGTCATTTTATTTAGTTACCACACATTTTCCACTTCAACCTAACATACTAGATTCTTCGCAACTCTGATTCATCAACCGGACGATCAGAGCAATTACTAAGCATGGCTAAGCATTTACACAACATATATATAGCTCTAGCGATGCCAAACAAACCTATGTATGCTAGGAATGGTAACAGGTAGCGGTTATCAAGATAGCTAATGCAGCTAATGGGATAACTCTAATCATCGACCAAAATTGACATTTGAATCGAATGCAATATTATAGTGGATAAAATACTTGAGGGAAAATCATGGGATTAGAGATGCTCAATAAGAGGGATTTACGCTTGCCTTGCTCAGCGGAGTAATCAAACTGCTCGTCGGAGTATTGCTGCTCAATTCCAAACTCATGATCTACCGGAGAGTAAAAATTACACCGGAAAGCAAAACAACAATCAATACATATAGAAGTGCAAAGCACACAAGATGATGACATGTCAAGTTTATGCATTGAAACTAGCCCTACAAGGTAGCTAACAATTTAAATGGGCCCCATAATTAATTAAAACAATATTGGACTAAAAAACCCATTTTTAATTAGGTAAACAAATTTAGCCCCTTTTTGTACAGTACCAAACCGTGGATTATTTATGCATGAAAATGATACCATTGCATAGATCTGATTTTTCTAAGAATTTTGATACCTCGTTTGCATTTTTCTTAATTCGGATGAATTTTCTATGAATTTTCAAAGATCCTATAAGCTTTTATCAAGTTTTTGTAGTTCTCGAAATATATTGTGTTCCAACATGCATGGTACTGATGTATTTAGCTAGTGTTTACTTTTCTGAGCATTTTGACATCTTAAACATAATTTTTGGACAAACATTGAATAAGTTATGAATTTCCCAAATTGCAACTTAAATCTGCCATTTTAGTTTATTTAAATAAACAGAAATATAAAACATTTAGTTGGGTGTGAAACTGACACTAACATGTAGAGAAAAAAATTCTCAGAATTTAGAGACCTAGTTTGTAATTTTTGGACTAATATTCGATTTGATATGGATTTTACAAGTTCATATTTAAATCTGTCCAAATTCTGTTATTTTTCTGGAATTCGAAAATAGACAGAACTTTTTGCACCGAGGGCTAGCCTAGCCACTATCACTGAAGCGTCGGCCAGGGAACCACATCAGCGTCCACGTAGGCAATCTGGGCCCAGTGGCCAGTTCAACGGGTCAACCCGCGCGTCGCGGACGTCAGCCTGGCGTCAGCTTGGCCGGAGCGGCTCTGTTGATCAGGATCTGCTCGATTCGTCGCGAATTTTGTGGAATCGTTTGGTGCATTCGAAGCAACACAACGAGATCTACCTAACGGTGGCGGCGCCGCTTGCTAATTATCACCGGAGCAATGACGGCGACGAGCTACGGCAACGGCGAGGTTCGGTTCACGGCGACAAGGCACGACAGAGAAAAAGGGGAGAGATGGAAGGGTCCCGGAGGACGGCGTGCTCACCCTAGTCACGTGTACATGCTCAACGGGGACTGAGGTGGTCAGAAACGACGGCGAGGTTGCTCGACATGCGGCGGCCGGAGGCGGGGAAGACGGCTTCGTGCTCGCAAACGGGAGCGGCCCGGCTCGATTCCTTTGGCGAGGAGGGAGAGGAGGGAGAGGCGGAGATGATGCCCCACTTCGATCTGCTCGGGGCGAGCGCAATCGACGGCGGCAAGCTTGGCCATGGTGGCGGCAAGCTAGGGTTTTCGCGGAGAGATAGAGAGAGAGAGAGAGAGAGAGAGAGAGAGAGCGAGCGAGTGAGTGAGCGAGGGGAGAGAGAGAGGAGGGCCACAGCCTCGTTCTTATCCACTCGCGAGGACGGTGATGTCGACACGGCGCGGGATTGAGCGGGTGCAGCTTGGACATGGCCACTTGCGTGCGAGGAGAGAGGAAAGGGATGACATGTGGGTCCTGGTTGTCAGGGTTTCGTTCTTTCCTTTTTTCCCTTTTCTTTTCTGTTTTTCTATTTTCTGCCTTACTAAAAAAACAGCAATGTTTGTGGATTTTTAGGGGCTTTTAAAAATATCCAAAAATCATGAAAATATTCATGGATGCTCCTAATAATATAAGGAAGCTCCCCATGTTTTTATTTTGAATTTTTAAGTGGTTTTGACATCAATTTAAATTAGAGGATTAATAGGCAATTTTGGATTTTCCTCCTTATTCTTTTTGTGCCAATTTTATTTTAGTTCCAAAAATTACTAATATGACTCTTGGAACTTCCTTGACAAATATGTAAGCTCAAAGTATTTTTGCTTTGCCAAATTTAAACACTTTTCAAAGAATTCGAATTTAGGAGAGGGAATAGTCATATGGGATGTTTTCAAATTTTATTATTTTCTTTAGCATTTTACTTTGGGTGCAAATGATGCTCATGATGCAAATGACAAAATGATTAACACTTAATTACATTATTAAAAGTTGGGCTGTTACAAATCTACCCCCCTTACAAGAATCTCGTCCCGAGATTCCTAAGTGTGAGAAAAGAAATCTGGATAGTCCTTTCGGAGACTATCTTCTCTTTCCCACGTGGCTTCATCTTCTGAATGATTGGACCACTGACCCTTGAGGAACTTGATAGAATGATTTCGAGTTTTCCTCTCGGCTTCATCAAGGATGCGAACAGGATGCTCGCGATAAGTCAGATCTTCCTGGAGATCAAGCTCTTCATGATTGACTCCACGGATAGGATCTTTGAAACAACGCCGAAGTTGGGAGACATGGAATACATCGTGAACATCTGGAAAGTTCGATGGCAACTCCAACTGATAGGACAGATCTCCACGCTTAGCTAGTACGGTGAAAGGACCAACATAGCGAGGAGCCAGTTGGCCTTTGATTCCGATGCGATGAACGCCTCGAAGAGGGGAGACTCTGAGATAAGCCTTTTCACCAATTTCATAGCTCATCTCTTTGTGGTGCTTGTCATAGTAGCTCTTTTGTCGAGACTGAGCAATTTTCAGGTTCTCGCGAATGATACGAACTTTTTCTTCGGCTTCATTGATCACATCCGGACGAAAGAGTTGTCTTTCTCCAGTTTCGGACCAATTCAACGGAGTTCGACACTTTCTTCCGTAGAGAACTTCAAAAGGCGCCATACGCAGACTGGATTGATAACTGTTGTTGTAGGAGAATTCGCCAAATGGAAGATACTTCCCTCAATCCTTGCCGAAGGAGATAACACAAGCCCTGAGCATATCATCAAGAATTTGGTTCACCCTTTCGGTTTGTCCATCAGTTTGAGGATGGAACGCTGAACCTTAGGCGAGACTAGTTCCCATAGTTTGTTGAAAACTAGCCCATGGAAGTGAACAAGCTTCCACGACCAGAAATGATCCTTTTAGGAACACCGTGAAGGACGACGATCCGAGAAACGTACAGATCTGCCAACTGAACAGCAGTGATGTCCTCTCGAACAGGGAGAAAGTGAGCAACCTTGGATAGGCGGTCAATGAATACCCAAATTGCATTGGGCCCCTTTTGAGTCCTCGGAAATCCAGTAATGAAGTCCATACCAACTTCATCCCATTTCCACTCAGGAATTGGTATAGGGCAAAGAGTACCAGCAGGTCGTTGATGTTCAGCTTTGACACGACAACAGACGTCGCATTCAGCAACGAACTTAGCAATTTCTCGCTTCATTCGAGTCCACCAGAACCTTTGACAAAGATCCTGATACATCTTTGTGCTACCAGGGTGAATAGAGAGCGGGGACTCATGAGCTTCTTTGAGGATTAAATCTCTCAACTTTCTTTTCTTCGGTACAACCAGACGGTTACCAAAGTAAACAACACCATCAGCATCGACAAAGTAACATTTAGCATTGCCGTTAGCAAGGTCCTCTTTAACCTTACGGATACTGATATCAGACTTTTGAGCAGCCTTTATCTAGTCTTCAAGAGTACACTTGATCTCCAGATTTGCAAGATATCCCGAAGGAACAATTTCAAGATTAAGACGGGCGAACTCCTTATGAAGAGGAGGTTGAGCTTCTTCAATCATCAGATTGTTGCAATAAGACTTCCGACTTAGCGCGTCAGCCCCAACATTTGCTTTGCGGGGTTGATAATTCAGACTCACATCGTAGTCTTTGATTAACTCCAACCATCGTCTCTGTCTGAGATTCAGGTCCGGTTGGGTGAAGAGGTATTTCAGACTTTGATGATCTGAATATATCTCGCAATAGTTACCAAACAGGTAATGTCGCCATTGCTTTAGAGCATGAACAACAGCTGCAAGCTCTAGATCATGAGTTGGATAGTTTAGCTCATGTGGCTTCAGTTGGCGAGAAGCATAAGCTACTACATGGCCTTCTTGCATTAGCACACAGCCGAGGCCTAGAAGCGATGCGTCACAGAAGATGACGAAGTCCTTGCTTGTGTCCGGAAGGACGAGCACAGGCGCGGTAGTCATTTTGTCTTCAAGGTTTGGAAGCTTTCTTCAGCCTTGTCTGACCATTCAAACTTCTTATTTTTCTTCAGAAGGTCGGTCATTGGCTTGGCTATTTTGGAGAAGCCTTCAATGAATCGACAGTAATAATCCGCCAATCCGAGAAAGCTACGGACGTCCTTGACTGATTTGGGTGTCTCCCAGTCCAGAATAGATTGAATCTTGTCTGGAATGACAGCAACACATTTAGTAGACACTACGTGTCCTAGGAAGACAAGCTCATTCAACCAAAACTCACATTTAGAGAACTTCGCATAAAGGCGATGATCGCGAAGCTTCGTCAACACCAAACGTAGATGTTCGGCATGTTCTTCTTCGGTCTTGGAGTAGATGAGGATATCATCGATGTAAATAATGACGAACTTGTCGAGATACTCCATAAAAATTGAATTCATAAGTCTCATGAAAGTAGCTGGGGCATTTGTGAGACCGAAGGACATAATGGTATACACATAAAGACCATAACGAGTAATGAATGCCGTCTTCGGAATATCCTCCTTTCTGATTTTGATTTGATGGTATCCGGATTTCAGATCCATCTTGGAGAAGACAGTTGCACCCACTAACTGATCGAACAAGTAATTTATCTGAGGCAGAGGATATTTATTCTTGATGGTCACAGCGTTCACAGGTCGATAATCGACAACCAAACGGGGAATTGTGGTATCCCGCTTTGTCATGTCGTGGAGCACGGACACCGGGAGTAGCGGATACCCCCTTTTATTTGGTTCGGCACGGGGCGCGAAGGAGGCTTGGGACGGTTCTTCCCGGGGAAGTTCTAAATTGTCCGAGTCGAGAGAGATCCGATGTGAGACTCAATGACACTGGGAGTTACCCAGGTTCAGGCTGCCCGAAGGCTAAAAGCCCTACTCCTGCATGTCTGGATTGAAGAGTTCATCATGGTGTAGCTTACAAGGTGGTTGCCGGGTCTGGACCCGGGAAGTGGGTGGCTGGAGGAAGAAGACGAGCAGATACTAACCCGGAAGAGATCACCTCTCGTTTCTACCCAAGACTAAACTAGCTCTACCTTGCTTAGGACTCTACCCAAGCTAGCTCTGATCTAAATTGTCCCTCTCTCTCTCGGTGGCCTTGGTCCTCCCTTTATAGTCCAGGCGGCTGCCACAGGCGGTCACGCGAGAGTCGTGCTGGGGTTTTGGCGGGAAAACCCCCCTGGTGGTGGTGGAGTGTGACGTGGCCTTCTCTCCTCATTTCCTTCTCCACAGGTTGATGGGATCCCAAAAGCGCGCCGGCTTTCGGGGGGGGGGGGGGGGAACACGGCTGGCAGACGGCAGGCTGGCCTGACACCCCCACCACGGCTGTCCCATGGTGACGCCATCTTCGGCGTGCTCTTGCTTCCTTCTCTTCTTGGCGCCCAAGTCTTGCCTTGGCTTGGGCTGGCGATCTTATCTTCTGCAGGTACGGAGGAGAGCACTCATTCCATGCCTGGGCGTGGAATGAATCAAGATCTTCCCGCCGGGTCCTGATCTCGTCGTGTCTTGGTCTTGATACCCGGGTAGCATTCCCAGAGGACTACCCGGGTTTAGGTCCTTAGCCGTCTGGATGTCGACGCAGGTCTTGTCGGGTCCCGTGAGGCAAGTGGGCTGGCACACCTGCCAGGATGACATTCTTGATCTTGTCCATCTTTTAGGTGGGCCCACAGGTGGTGGACCCACTTTGGCGGTAGTAGGGGAACCCCCTGTTCCACTGCTGCGACAGTAGCCCCAGGGCATGGTCCCGGCGAGCTACGCCTGGTTGTCGGGGATATGACCAAAAAGTTGGTCAAAGTGGGGCCACGGCGTCATGTCTTGGTTGTCTTGTCCCCTCTGTCAGGGCTTAGGCTTGAACTTATCCTTTGGGTAATCCCACTAAGGGAATAACTGCGGTTACCTCCTCGATTCTCGGTAACGGAGAGACGAAGCGGTAGTGGGAGAGAGAAACGCCCGGAGGAGATAAAAGGGGGGCGGAGGCCTCCAACCCCAAATCTCTCCTGCTTCCTCCATTGCTGCTGCTTAGCTTTTCCCTTCCCATAGCTCACACCAAAGGCCATCGGTGACAATGGCAAGAGCTTTGAGAGGAAGCGGTCGAGGGCGCGGTTGAGGCAGGTCCCCAGATGCTACATCGACGGCGGTCTCGAGAGGCCGAGGGCGTACGGGCCCTCGTGGTCGGGGAAACCGTGGAGTGCGGGGGGGGGGGGCGGCGGTGCCGCCGAGCTCCCTCCTCCGTTGGAGGCCCACGTGGGCGTGGCGGCGTATGAGTTCCTCGTGGGCTTGTACTGTAAACCCCACAGCCTGCTCAGGCTTCCAGACTCCTTCGCAGAAGTGATGGAGGACGCGAGGCCTTCTGCGCTGTGGCTTTGCTTGGACGGGTGCGTCAACAGTCCCTTCCGGGTCGATGTGACATTCAATGACGCCGGGGCCATGTTCTTGGCCCAAGGCTGGAAGTCGTTCACCCGCTCCCGCGGCCTGAGTAGAGGGCAAAGACTTCAATTCAAGTTCGATGGGGACGAGACACTCTTCGTGAAGATCTTCGGATCTTCGGGTGCCGCGTGGGCTGCTGCGCGGAGAGTGAGAGCAGCGGCGGCATCGAGACAGCCAGCGAGGATGAAGGCGAGGAAAATTCCTTGGGCGACGGTGGCGACTCCGACCCGGCATAGGCGAAGCCGAAGTATGGGTTCAGCTTGAGCCCCCGGGAATGTCACCTGGCGTGCAGTCCCGAAGTATGGGTTGAGCTTGCCGGGTCGCCCTCTTGTAAATGTAGTCCTCTTTTGTAACTCTTGAAGTAAGAGAAAACTCATCCTTGTGCTTGATTTCTTGTGTCCTGGGCTTCGACGAACTTGTCTTGTGTGAACGGTAACAGGTTTGCTACCGCCGCCACAGTAAATGAGAGCGCCTCGGGTAGCGGGAGAGACCTGGCCCCTCCTATCCTTGGCCTATAGGCGATATCGAACGAAGCGGGCCAAACCAACTCCGGCGTGTCGACGGCGGCCTCGTCTGTGTTGCACGTGGCGAAGGCACCCAGGGTAGCTGGGGCCCGTGCCGCAGAGGAGGAGGAGGGCATCTCCCATCATTACGGCCTCCATGCCTTCCCCGATGTCGTCGCCGTCGCCGGTCCAAGCGCCAAAGAGAAGGGGATTTAGCTCTCCCCTTCTTTCCACGCATGTCGGAAGGCGGCGGTCCTGAAGAGCTTGAGGGAGGAAGCGGCCGGTCATCCGCGAATGACCTGCCTCCTCGACGAACTTGACGAAGTTCTCTAGGTGAGTCTTGTATCCTTGAGGTTGCCGGGGCCGCTTTTCCCCGGAAACTTTTGCCGATTTTGGCCTCACTATCTCTTGCTCTGACTTGCAGGGTGAAGTGGACGCCATGAACAAGGTCACCCGGAGCTTCCATGAGCATTATAGCAAGCGGTCCGAGGAGTTCGCGAAGAGGTTTCCCTCCCCGTGGAGCACCTGAAAGTCACGCGCGAACGCCCTTCTCCTGCCCAGGCGTCCCCGGGAGAAGAAGTTTGCCCGACGTGCATTAGCAAAATAGCGAAGCGTAGGATTTTACTCCGAGCTTGCCTTAGTGTCTATGAATAGCATTGTATTGACTCTGCCGGGTAATTGCGAAAAAACTGAAAGTAATTCAGAATGTACTTCAGATGTATGCAATCTATATGTCCTCAACTCCCGGGGTCACATACCATTCTACTCTTTGCATTAACGCGCTATCTCGTTGCCGAGGAGATCCCTTAGGTGCCAAGTATCCGACCCGTGTGCTCCCAAAATTGTTGCTAAGACCCGAACACGGGTGGCATACCCCCTAAGAGAGCTATACCTTCCGGGGATGTACTGCACAGACCTCGGCTCGTGATCCAGAGGGTATCTGCCCACTTGCCGGGGTGGACGCTTCATACCCGCGAAGGCTCCCGAACAATGATCGAGCATGCGCAGAGAGAAGGTATACTGACTCCGAGTAAGAATGCATGCTTAAGTGCAAGATGCGGATGCAAGAACTTAGCTTGCTTGCAGGGATCTTGATCCTTCTTGCAGCGTCCCCGGGGCTCCGTCCTTAGGCAAGTTTTCTCCGTGAACTTCCCCGTGTAGTCTTTTCCCGGGAACGGCAGCCTTCAAAACGAACCTCTCAGTAGGAAAAGAATGGACCCTCTCTCTGGGTATGAAAATTGTCTATCTGGAGCAACCCACGAGCAAAGTTGCATGTGCATTTCTACGATGAATTGTCTTTACGTCGCAGCACCGCCCGACCTGGAATATTCGCGGCAGTACGGCAAAACCAGGTGTTGTGCCTAAATTGGTAGGACACACACGTATCCTGATATGCCACTGGCACTATGTTAGCCCCTGCTTGTGGGTTGTTGCGGATAGCATATTTTCATGTCCCGAATTGAGGCTCACGAAATTGAAGTACTTATCTTTATTTGCTCAACGATTCTTACACCCTATTACAAAACACAGCCTAAGAAGGCAGGCTTAGCAGATTCAATGTTGAGCGCATTGTGTTTTGTAACTAGGGGTAGAACTTCCGTAGGTGCTCGATGTTCCAAGCATTGCCCACGGGGACTCCTTTCTCATCTTCCAGCCGGACCGCACCGGGTCTCAGGGTGTGCGTAACCCGGTAAGGTCCTTCCTACTTGGTTGACATTTTGTTCATACCCTCATGGCTTTGCTTCTTGCGGAGAACGAGGTCTCCGGGTTCGAACTTCCGGAAACGGACGTGGCGGCTGTGGTAGCGGCGTAGTCCTTGTTGGTATCGGGCGGATCGCATCGATGCCCGGCGCCGAACCTCTTCCAGGAAGTTGACATCATCGATTATTTACTCCGCCTAGGTGTCCTCAGCGTAGGCATGTACCCGGGGAGATCCATGTTTGAGCTCAGTCGGGAGTACTGCCTCAGCCCCGTAGACGAGGAAGAAAGGGGTTTCTCCAGTGGCTCTACTTGGCATGGTTATGAGAGACCACAAGACGCTTGGGAGTTGTTCTATCCAGTTCTTGCCATAGTCTTTAAGCTTCTCAAAGGTCTTGGTCTTCAATCCTCTCAACACTTCAGCATTGGCGCGGTCGACTTGGCCATTACATCTTGGGTAGGCCACGAAGGCAAAGCAGACGTTGATTCCAACTTCTTCACAGTATGAGAGGAAAGCTTGGCTGGTGAATTATGTTCTGTTGTCGGTGATGATCCTGTTGGGCACTCCGAAATGGCACACTATTCCTTGGATGAACTTGATGGCCGCCTGCGCTGTTTGATGTGGTACTGGCATGACTTCAACCCACTTTGTGAATTTGTCGATGGTGACGAAAAGATACTCGTGTCCTCCGACAGCCCTCGGGATCTTGCCGACGATGTCCAGCCCCCCGACCGCGAAGGGCCAGGAGATTGGAATTGACTGTAGGGCTTGGGCTGGCTGGTGGATGCTCTTGGCCTAGAATTGACAAGATTCGCAGGTCTTGACCAACTGTTCAGCGTCGTGGAGGACTGTGGGCCAGTAAAAGCCTTGACGGAAAACCTTTCCCGCCAATCCTTGAGAGGCTATGTGACTTGAGCATGTGCCTTGGTGGATGTCTTCTAGCAGTTCTTGACCTTCTTCGCGTGGGATGCACCGGAGCTTGACTCCGCCGTCTCGCCGTCTGTAGAGTTCGCCGTCAATCAAGACATACATCTTGGCTTAACGGTAAACTCGTTCGGCGTCATGATCGTCTTCAGGGAGGACGTGCTCCGTCATGTACTTGATGATGTTTGTTGCCCATGAAGTGTGGGACCTTTCAACCGGTAGTACCACCTGGCCAAGAGGAAGCATTGCTTCACTTGGAGCTGGCACCGCCGGGTCTTGTGCTTCTTCCCGGGTGACCACCTGTGTTGTCGAAGTAGAACAGGTGTCAGCCCCCGGTCTCGGAGTTGTTTTTGGCCTGAGCTTCTCTGTAGGGATGGATGGGCACTGAAGCACTTCAATGAAGATCCCGAGAGGTACTTTTTCTCGCTTGGACGCCAGCTGCGATAGCTCGTCAGCGACAGTGTTGTCCTCCCAGGGTACGTACTCAGCCGTGAAGTTGCTGAAGTGTTGCTTCAGTTTCCACTCTTCCTCCACGTATGGCGCCATTTGAGGGCGGGTGTATTCCTTGTTCACTTGCTTGATGACTAGCTGGGAGTCACCTTTGACGACGATCTTGGTGATGCCGAGGCCGATGGCAGTGCGAAGTCCTGCGAGCAGGCCCTCGTACTCGGCCGTATTGTTGGAGATGTTGTCTTTGTACATCATCTGAATGACGTACTTCAGGCGATCTCCAGTGGGGGAGATTAGCACTACCCCTGCTCCAGCTTGGCCCTTGGTAAATGACCCATCAAAGTACATAGTCCATGAGCTTGGGTCTTCCTTCTCGGGGAGGCAAGATTGCTCCTCGGGATCATCGTAGGCAGTCTCCGTCCATTCCACAGCAAAATCCGCTAGAGCCTGACTCTTGACGACATCTGTATGTTCGAACTTGAGGCCAAAACCTTGGAGCTCCATGGCCCACTGTGAAATGCGACCAGTAGCGTCGCGGTTCTCCAGGGGGCTTCTCAGATTGTACTTTGACACCACAGTGATCTGATGGCCTTCGAAGTAAGGTCTCATCTTGCGGGAGGCGATGAGGACCGCAAGCAGCAGCTTCTGCAACATGGGGTATCACTCCCGGGCGTCGTGTAGCACGGAATTGATGAAGTAGACCGGGTGCTGCATGAGAAGAGGCGCGGAGTCCTTGGCGGGCTCTGCCTCGGCTGGTAGTTCTTCTTCAAGTTCAGCTTCTTTGTGGCCAGGCAACTGGTTGCCCGGTTCTGCCTCACCGGGGTGAGGGCCTTCTGTGTCCATTCTCCCCGGGATTGTGTCACCGGGTAGTGCTTTCGTGGCTTCAAAATTTCCAGCTTTCACTTCTTCTGGTTGCAGCTTCTTGCTTGGTTGGCCTGGCAGTACTTCGCCGGGTCGTTTGCCTTTGCGGGGAATCTTGGTTTGCTTCTTCTGGGGAGCTTCTCGCTCGGCGACGAGCACAGCGCTTATAACCTGATTGGTGGCAGCGATGTGCAGCAGCAGCGGCTCCCTTGGAATCGGGGCCACCAGGATGGGAGGCAAAGCGAGGTAACGCTTTAGCGATTGCAGTGCAGCCTCGGCCTCTGGGGTCCACTCCACTGGACCGAATTTCTTCAGTAGCTTGAAGAAGGGTAGCGCTCGTTCTCCAAGTCTTGAGATGAAGCGACCAAGGGCGGTGATGCAGCCATTGAGGCGTTGTACGTCCTTGATGTGCCGCGGGGCTTGCATTCTCTCGATGGCCGCGATCTTCTCTAGGTTCAACTCGATTCCCCGGTGAGAGACCAGGAATCCGAGGAGCTTGCCGGAAGGTACCCCGAAGACGCAGGTTATCAAAGGTCTTATGAAGATCATGAATCAAAGTGTCTTGGTATCGAGTTTTGACCACGATGTCATTGATGTAAGCTTCGACATTGCGGCCCATTTGCGAGCCCAGACACGCCTGCATGGCGCGCTGGAAAGTGGCACCGGCGTTCTGAAGGCCGAAAGGCATCCGGGTGTAGCAGTAGCAGCCCTTAGGAGTGATGAAGGCTGTCTTCTCTTGATCTTCGCGGGACATTTTGATCAGATAGTATCCGGAGAAAGCATCCAGGAAGCATAAGAGCTCGCACCCGGCAGTGGAATCCACGATTTGATCGATCCGTGGCAGAGGGAACGGGTCCTTCGGACAAGCTTTGTTCAGATCTGTGAAGTCCACGGAGAGTCTCAGTTTGACGCTCCAGGGCTTGGGTACCACCACGGGGTTTGACACCCAAGTTGGGTGAGGTACTTCCTGAATCACACCAGCTTCTAGGAGTTTGTCAACCTCAGACACGATGTACTTTAGCTTCTCCTCGCCTTGTTTTCACAGAACTTGCTTCACGGGGATGGCTTCCGTATTTGCCACCAGTCTGTGCTCGATCACCTCCCTTGGTACGCCGGGTAAACCTGAAGCTTCCCAAGCGAAGACATCAGAGTTTTCCCGAAGGAAGGCGATGAGCGCGCTTTCCTATTTGTCAGGGAGCCGGGCACCGATGGTGGTGAAACGACTCCCGTCACTGGTTAGCGCCACCTTCTTTGTCACTTGAGGATCTTCGCGGATGGGCTTCATCTTGAACGGGATTGCGGCTGAGCCCCTGGGAAGACCTACGCTCCCGGGGAGTGCACCGATGTCGCATTCCAGTTCATCAGTGCCCGTCAGAGATGTTGCCGCGACTGTTTGATTCAGCTGCTGGATGCAGTAGATGGCGTCAGCGAGGTCGGCCTTGACCTTGATCACTCCCCACGTCCCGGTGATCTTCAGCATGTTATAGGCGTAGTGCGATGCGGCCATGAACTTGGCCAATGCAGGGGGCCAAGGATGCCGTTGTAAGGCAGTGGTGTGTCTGCTATGTCAAAGATGATATCCTCAGTTTGGAAGTTCTCGCGGTCCCCGAACGTGACCGGTAGAGTAATCTTCCCCAGAGGCTGAGTGGTACTGCCATTTACGCCTTGAAACACTCCGGTGGGCTGCGGACGAGAGATGGGAATATGCAGCGTCTTCAAGATTCTTGCCGTGAGCAGGTTGAGGCCGGAACCTCCGTCGACCAGCATCTTGGTCACCTTGTATTTGTGGATGGTGGGTGACACGATCAGCGGGAGCACCCCCACACCAGAGTTGCGATCAGGATGATCTTCCGGGTCGAAAGTGATGACCAGGTTGGACCAGTCGAGAGGACGGCGCATCGCGGGAGTGGGCTTGACAGCGTTGAGTTCCCGAACCAGTCTTTTGAAGGCCCCGTTTGAGGGAGGCGTGGATGCTACTTGATACGTCTTAAACGTATCTATAATTTCTGATGTTCCATGTTGATATTATACCAATTGTTGCATGTTTTATATACACTTCATAGCATTTTTATGCATTTTCTGGGACTAACCTATTAACAAGATGCCACAGTGCCAGTTCCTGTTTTCTGCTGTTTTTGTATTCCAGAAAAGCTAGTCTGGAAATATTCTCGGAATTGGACGAAACTTGGACAGGACCTCCTATTTTTCCAACACGTACATGGAGTCCAAAGGAAAGACGGAGGGGGGCCGCGAGCCAGCCACACCATGGGGTGGCGCGGCCCCACCTTCTGGCGCGCCGTGGGGTGGTGTGGGCCCCACGGGCGTCTCCAGCCGCCGCCCTTTCGCCTATTTATTCATCTTAACGGGAAAACCCTAGACACCCGAACGATTTCTCCAGAAGAGTTCCGTAGCTCCGCCGCCACCAAAAACCCTAATTCGGGGGACGGAAGTCTCTGTTTCGGCACCCTGCCGGGACGGGGAATTGCCCCCGGAGCCATCTCCATCGACGCCACCGCCATCTTCATCGCCGTTGCTGCCTCCCATGATGAGGAGGGAGTAGTTCTTCATCGGGGCTGAGGGCTCACCGGTAGCTATGTGGTTTATCTCTCTCTCCCATGGTGTGATCTTTATGTGATCATGAGCTTTGTAATCTAGTTGAATCCATAGATGTTACTCTTCATTATCTTATATGCTACTTGAGTGGTTTTATTAATGTAAACTCCGGAGTCACCTTTGTCCCACGGTGCGAAGTTGACAGTGTGCGCACCGTGTGTGGCTCTTAGGCTAAAGATTACAGGAATACTTATCATGAGTTATTATTTGTGTTGGATGTCTCTATGAAATTGTGGTGTTTGTCTAGTACTATTTAGGGCGCTCAAGTTGACAGTGTGGGGTTCCCTAGATGTGGAATGCGACTTTAAGGTGTGCTTTTATAGCCCTACGCAGTGGATTGGTGTTCGTTATCCAACGAGAGAATAATTCAGAGTAGCATAGTGAAGAGGAAATATCTATGTATTCAATTATATTATTATTGTTGAGAGTGTCCACTAGTGAAAGTATGATCCCTAGGCCTTGTTTCTAAGCATTGAAACACCGTTTACAACCAGTTCTGCTACATGTTTGCTTGCTGCCATTTTTATTTCAGATTGCAATTACCACTTATAATCATCCATATTACTTGTATTTCACTATCTCTTCGCCGAACTAGTGCACCTATACACCTGACAAGTGTATTGGGTGTGTTGGGGACACAAGAGACTTCTTGTATCTTAATTGCAGGGTTGCTTGAGAGGGATATCTTTGACCTCTACCTCCCTGAGTTCGATAAACCTTGGGTGATTCACTTAAGGGAAACTTGCTGCTGTTCTACAAACCTCTGCACTTGGAGGCCCAACACTGTCTACAAGAATAGAAGCGTGCGTAGACATCAAGCTATTTTCTGGCGCCGTTGCCGGGGAGGTAAGGTAAAAGGTACTCACATCCTCCGTCTACTAAGCTATTTTCTAGCACTGTTGCCGGTGTGTGAGTGCTCGAAGGTATTTCCTTTAGATTCTGCAATTATATCTTTTTGTTTCTTGTTTTTATTTCACTAGTTAGGCTTAATGGAAAACAACAAAAAAATTAGAGATCTCTATGAAATTTATCTTGAGTTAGGACATGATGTGTTTGAAGAGAAAATTAAAAAACCTATGGAATTTTTGCATAGTGGTAGCAATGTTATTACATGAATTCTTTGAACACCATTATTGCTAATGCTATGGAAAAGTTAAGCTTGGGGAGGTGGTTTTGATGAAATGATATTTTTAGTCCCCTTTTGAGGAGGAAAATTTGCTTTGATGATACTTTGCCTCCAATTATGATGATTATAATGATTGTGTATTTTTCCACCTACTATTGAGTATAGTTTATGTGATTATGATATGCCTCCTATATATGATGTTTACAATGATGAATATGATATTTTCAGTCCATCTACTATTGAGGATAAAATTCATTATGATTATTCTATGCCTCCAATTTATGATGATTACAATGATGGATGTGATACTTTTACTCCCACTATTACTAATGAAACTGTTTATGCTTATGTGGAGAGTAATGATACTTTTATGCATGTGGATCATGATAAGAATGCTTTATGTGATAGCTATATTGTTGTTTATTCATGATGCCACTGAAAATTATTTTGAGAGAGGAAAGTATGGTTATAGAAATCTTCATGTTACTAAATTTCTTCTCTTTATGATGAAGGTTTTGAGCTTTCCTTGATTTGCTTTTATTTGCTGGGTACTTTAAGACCTACTGGTCCTTATGAGAGAGGGAGACACGGTTTCATATATCACAATAATATTAAGTCTCCTCTCTTTATGTTGAAAGTTTTGAAGTTGCACTTGTTTTGCCTTCTATGCTAGTCACTATGTGTTTCATTGATTTATTTTCTTACGAGGCTCCTATGCATAGGAAGAGTTTTAGATTAAATATGTTTTATATATGCTTTTGATACTCTCTTTTATGTTCAACTCTTATCCTTATGTGAGCAGCATTAAAATATTCTAGCCTAGCTAAAAGGCTTTAAAGAAAAGCGCTTATGGGAGACAACCCATTGTTTTATTTCTGCAATTTTTCTTTTTTTTTGAGTCAAGGAGTTGTTTACTTCTGTAACAATTCTTTGTATCTTTATTTATCGCATTGTTGTGCCAAGTGGAGCCTCTAATAGGAAGATGATGCTAGATTTGGATTTCTGCGCAGGAACAGATTTCTGCTGTTCACCGTTTTACTTCTGTAAAATCACAGAAAAATTATTTAAATCTGCACATTTTTGTGCGTGATCCTCAGATATGTACGCATCTTTCGTTAGTTTTGCGTTTTTCGATCTGAGCAACGTAAGTGCCTCGAAAAAATTCGTCTTTACGGACTGTTCTGTTTAGACAGATTCTGTCTTTTATTTTTCGCATTCTCTCTTTTACTAGTGTTGAGTGAAATTCTTTTTAGGGTAAAGAGCTTCACATAACATCAGTGGCAGTAGTTAATGTTAAAAGTAACGGTCATGTTTGTGTCCTTATAGAACATGTGAGTTTTTGATTGTGCACTAACCCTCTAATGAGATTTATCTGAGTTTGGTGTGGCGGAAGTTTTCAAGGGTCAAGAGAGAAGGATGATATAATATGATCAAGAAGAGTGAAGAGCTTAAGCTTGGGATGCTCCCATGGATCACCCCAGCATATTTCAAGAAGACTCAAGCGTCTAAGCTTGGGGATGACTGGGCATCCCCTTCTTCATCAGCAACTTATCATGTCATCTCTAGTGAAACTATATTTTAATTCTTTCATATCATATGTGCTTTACTTGGAGCGTCTGTGTGCTTTCATTTTCAGTATTTTTTTCTTATGATCAACTTGATTGGATCCTAGCATTCTTGATTGGGAGAGAGACACGCTCCGCTTTTTCATATGAACTAGCGGGGTGGCCCGCGCATTTGCGCGGCTAGAATATGTATTTGATGTTATATCTTGATATCACATTTTTATAATTTAGAAAAATATTATCCGATAGCTACATATATAATCGTTAAGAAATTTTAAGTATTTTTAAAGGAGTAAATTAAATTCAGGTTTCAATGTGTTTTTATTTTTTTTTCTTGCATTTTTCTTTTGAAGCTCACGTAAATTCATGTCTTATAGTTTTATTTAACTTACTTTATTATGTCATTGTGTCCAACAATATATTTTGCCGATTCCGGTCTCATTTTATTTTCACCTTCCTCCTCTTTGCTTTACCATTGACAATTTATAATTAAAATTTATTTTATTTAAGTCACATGTAGCCCATTTGCTGTGGTGACCTATATTTTCAGTTAATCTTTTTACCCAGATTATTTAGAGCAGTGTTGTTATTAGTTTTCAATTTTTTCATACAATTATCTGTATTTAATCTATCCATTATTTTTTCTAACTACGTACATATGTCAGGGCATGTACATCACGTTCCACACTCAGGATCTAACAAATACTAAAGCATTTTCCAGTTTTAGAAAGTAAAGCATGAAAGTAAAATCCTCTTTCTCTTCTCTACCAGGACTGTGCGGCTGTGCCCAATCCAATGACCGACCCATCCCCTTTCTCCAATGTATCAGTCCATGCTCTTGGGGGCGTTTCTTGACCAAGTGGTGATTTCGTGCTGGAGCCGTGGACATGGCGTTGCCCGCCGGCGAGGCTGAATCTCGCCATCCCTGATAAGGAAAGGTAGAGTGCGGTGGCCGGCATGGTCAGTGCGGACTGCACTGTGCACGACCCCGCGTTGACCTGGACATGTTCGACAACGGCGAATGCAGCAGCTGCCGCCCGCATTCAGCAATCAAGGTGCGTGTTTCACTGCTCCAGTCCCCCGTGCACGGCCGCTTCCCCATTTCTATGTTATTCCCAAATTTTATTATCTCTTGTGTTGTTTAGCTTGTAGCAGAAGCAGCCAGTGGCAAATCCATCATCCTCTCTACATCCCAAATCTGAATTTTATCCCAGATCATAAATTAATATATGTTGCAATCTCAAGGCAATCTCTATGATTGATAGATTTGAAAGAAGAGATAAATCTGAATGCAAGAGATATTAGTTGTTGATTGTTGTTTTTGGAGGTCTGTAGGTTGATAGAGATGAGGGGAGTGGAGAAGATTTGGGTCCATGTAGTCAATGATATATATTAAGCGTGCAAAATCTCGGTACGATCGAAATACTTCATACTCTTGGCTTTTCCAAATTTTGTCAGATTTCGTAATTTTTATATATCTCCAAATATGAAAAAAATTGCATTGATATTTTGACAATTTTAATATACATCATTGACTCTCTCTACTTTCACTTTAATGGAGTGTGTTTACCCTTTTCTGGTTAGCTTACTAACTTCTTAGACACTATATTATTGCTGCCTTCAAAAGATTTTTACAAATAGTTCTTCATTGTAGGTCGTTGTTAAAAATTAGAAAGCTGTATCTACATCTTAAAACACACGTGGAGTGGGTGATCGATGGGATGCCTATAGTGACGGCGTTGTTTCCTGTTATCCTTCTTCCGATCCGTTCGACGTGATGATGTCACGGGTCCGAACCATGGGTCAATCCGGCTTCATGCGGCGGCGTGATCGAGTGTTGTATGCGTCGTTGTCGTGCCGTCGATTCGCCGGGCTTGTGCCGTCAATCAGATGCATGGCGCCGTCGCATGTGTTTCAGCTCTCCTGCTCCACCTGTGAGACGCAATCGAAGGACCACTCTCCTGCTGGCGATGCAGTGCACGCTGCCCACGCTTTCCAGCTTTCGACTTCCTCGCCAACTTGGATGTTAGGAATATTTATCTACATCAGCAAGCAAAATCACCACTATTCTGTTAGAACAATGATTAAAAGCAGATGAAAAATCACAGTAGTGCAAGATTGTTACGAACAGATTTAGAGCATGCATGTTCGTTGTATAATCTTGTACAAAATTTTACATATACAGAGATTTAGCAACATTTAAGCCTATTAAGCATTTTAAGCAACACAAATTCTGAATTTGCACTGTCTTTTTTTTAAGATGGAGTTGCTCTTTACAGATTCATAAAAAATATCTGTTAGAATATCATGGATTTTGTAGACCCCAAAAGATGTTTTTCTTTCTTCAATTGCTGCAACTCCTACATCGGTTAAATCAAGAATTTAGGTGGCATAATCGGCAGGAAAGAAGATAGCTAGGTTTGTACAAAAAAAACTAATGTAATATCATACCTGAGAGATAACGTGAACTACTACTCTTTTAGAAAGCACCTCTATATGCTTGAAAAGTTGAAGCCATGCTTTGGAATGTCTTCTTTATCTTGGATCTCCCTAGTCACTTTTCTAGGCGATGCGTCTAGTGCTTCACTGCCTCTTGCATGTGTTGGTTGAAGAAGAGAACAGGGTCATGTTTGACTTGCCTTGATGAATTGAGGATCTCTAAGAACATTATTTGTAGATTATGGATTGGACCTCCAATGTATGACGAAAAATAATCAGAACCCAGCTAATGGATTCCATGATGACACGACGGCTCGCCAAATCTAATGTCATGCTGCTATATTTGCCACCGTAAAAATTGATCGTCTCACGGCGGAGACATGACCGGTGGAGACCTGAGATGGAGAAGATTCTTTATATTCATAAATAATTAAGCTTTCAACCAAGATATGCAAGACTGTTTTGCGGACCCAGGAATTCGACAATGGGCATGCCGCACTAAATTGTTAACCATGTAACAAAACACACATGCGATTTAACTTTGTATCGAAAATTTAATCCAATATTACATCAAGAATTCAAGATAGATTTATCTAATTTTTTTTTAATGGTGTGTAATAATATTAAATTCAGAACTTGAAAAAAAATGCAAGATGAATGATTACCATGCAGCATAAGGATGTGGGGGGTGTCGGCGTCTATTCTCATATGCCCTCGTGGTCGCCGGCCGTTGGTGAAGGGTGAATTGTCTGGATCGAGATCCGGTGACATGCCATGGGCATGTCACCGATGAACAGTAATAGTGACATGCGCCTAGTTTTTTGTCGTTGGATCCAAAATCGACGGATAGATGAACATGAACAGGGGGGCTACAGCGCAACTGCTACAGTGTGCGCGCTACAGGGTATCGCACAGTGCATCTGCTACAGGATCATCTACAGTGACACGCTACAGTGTTTAATCTGCTCTGCTCATTTTCGATCCAACGGCCCAGAGTGCAAGGCACGGCACTGTTCATTGGTGACATGCCATGGGCATGTCACCGGATCCGTGTCCGAATTGTCTGGTACGTGGGTTCCGGAAGGGCAAACGGCGATCCGCGCGGCGTTTGTGGCGTGCCGACGTGAGGATCCAGCGATCTGCGTGAATGGCTCGGCAATCTGATCCTGCTGCTAGTAGCTGCTGCTGCTCTCCATCTGATTGATCGAGCCGGAAGCTCTTTTTTCTTATCGATCGCTAGCTCGGTAGCTCGAGAAAATCGCCCCGCGCGACTCCGCGTCCTTCCAATGGATGTTGACAATGCTCTGCTCGCGTGCGTGTCTCTCTTCCATGGTATCAGATATTCATACGGAAGTACGGAACGCCGGCCGGCCGGAGAAATCGCACCGCGCGACTCAATGTCCTTCCAATCGATGTTCACATATAGGTACGCAATATATATGCTCGGAAGGTATGATCTATACGTGTGCATGGAAAACTCTTATCCTTCTAATGATCGAGCATGATTACGCACGTCACGGGAGTATAAAAACTTTTAAATCTATGCCGTTAACTTTTAGTTCCTTAATCTGAGCCGTTAATTGTCTTGTGTTTTAATGATATAATAGATACTCATATTCCTCACGTATATTTGTTGAGTATTCTTGTCTAGCTATTACTATACTTTTAGCTCCTGTTTTTCATGCATCTCTTCTTCAGAACTGTTAGTTCTTTTAGAAAAAGTACTCTCTTGCTTCACTGATAATTGTTTGGACAGTTTATGTTGAAATAAATTGATTCGTGTTTGGTTGGAACAGAAAATGCTGCATGTGGTAGATGGTATAATGGAAAAGACTTACATATTCTTGTAGATCACTGTCTTGGATAATTTGATACTTGTCAATTATTTTGAGTTATCAAGTAGTTCATGTTTAATCTTTTGTATCATGTAGTTAAAACGTATTAATGAAAAACTACCGTAAAACTCGTTGAAATTTGGTTTGCATGATTGGTATCTCTAAGTTCTAGATATTTTCTAATAAAAGGGTTTGGTTAATAAGGAAGACAGTGTAGAGTCTGATAATGCTTGCAATATGTTTTCATATAAGTCTTGCTGTGTCGGTTGATATCCTGTGTTTGCTTCAAATAACCTTGCTAGTCTAAACTCTGTACTGAGAGGGAATGCTTCTCGTGCATCCAAAAGCTTGAGCCAAAATCCATGCCATTTGTGTCCACCATAATTATCTATATGCGGTATTTCCTTGCCACTCCAAGTAAATTTTTCATATGCTACCTTTAAACTATTCAAAAACTATTACTCCTTTTGTGTCAATGTTTACCAAACTCATGAGGACGGGGTGGATGTCTTTATGTCAACTATCAAACAGACTTTACCAACGGACTAGCGGCATATACATCCGCTTATCCATTAATTTTACAAAAAGAGCTGGCAACGGGGTGCCCAGTCCCAATTAATTACAACTTCAACCGCTTAATTCTCTTCACATTTTTGCCCTGATTTATCAGTCAAGCAATGACAAACAGTGAAATATCTGCATGTGTAAACAAAAGAGAAGAGGGATGATCTGTCTTGCTGGTAGAAATAACGTCCTTCATGTGAGCCGCTCTTAAAAGTCTGGTTGGCAGGGGTCATATTGTACCTTCCATTTTCTGATTCGTTGACAATTAACAAACACCTACCAAAACTTATTTTTACTCTATTTATGATTTCAAAAACTTAAAAAGGTCTAGCACATGATTTAATCCCTGCTTCCCTCTGCGAAGGGCTTTTCTTTTACTTTTATGTTGAGTCAGTTTTCCTACTTCTTTCTATCTCAGAAGCAAACACTAGTGTCAAATTTGGTGCAACAATTTTTATATGCTTGTATATTGCACTCATTATATTGCTTTGTGTTGACAAATATCCATGAGATATATATGTTGAAAGTTGAAACCAATTGCTGAAGCTTAAATCTTCCTTTGTGTTGGTTAAATACCTTTTACTTAGAATTTATTGCTTTATGAGTTAACTCTTATGCAAAATTCTTTGAAGCTTGTCTCGAAAGTACTATTCATGAAAAGTTTTTACTTATATAATTCAGTTGTTTGCTCATTATCTACTTGCTAGCAAACTATAGACCATTGACCTGGATCACTTCATTCATAACATGTGCTTTACAATACTATTTGATCAAGTTTATGTTGGTAGCATGTCACCTCAAAAATTATTATTGTTTTATCGTTTACCTACTCGAGGGTGAGTAGGAACTAAGCTTGGTGATGCTTGATACGTTTTAAACGTATCTATAATTTCTGATATTTCATGTTGATATTATACCAATTGTTGCATGTTTTATATACACTTCATAGCATTTTTATGCATTTTCTGGGACTAACCTATTAACAAGATGCCACAGTGCCAGTTCCTGTTTTCTGCTGTTTTTGTATTCCAGAAAAGCTAGTCTGGAAATATTCTCGGAATTGGACGAAACTTGGACAGGACCTCCTATTTTTCCAACACGTACACGGAGACCAAAGGAAAGACGGAGGGGGGCCGCGAGCCAGCCACACCATGGGGTGGCGCGGCCACACCTTCTGGCGCGCCGTGGGGTGGTGTGGGCCCCACGGGCGTCTCCAGTCGCCGCCCTTTCACCTATTTATTCATCTTCACGGGAAAACCCTGGACACCCGAATGATTTCTCCAGAAGAGTTCCGTAGCTCCGCCGCCACCAAAAACCCTAATTCGGGGGACACAAGTCTCTGTTTCGGCACCCTGCCGGGACGGGGAATTGCCCCCGGAGCCATCTCCATCGACGCCACCGCCATCTTCATCGCCGTTGCTGCCTCCCATGATGAGGAGGGAGTAGTTCTTCATCGGGGGCTGAGGGCTCATGCCGGTAGCTATGTGGTTTATCTCTCTCTCCCATGGTGTGATCATGAGCTTTGTAATCTAGTTGAATCCATAGATGTTACTCTTCATTATCTTATATGCTACTTGAGTGGTTTTATTAATGTAAACTCCGGAGTCACCTTTGTCCCACGGTGCGAAGTTGACAGTGTGCGCACCGTGTGTGGCTCTTAGGCTAAAGATTACAGGAATAGTTATCATGAGTTATTATTTGTGTTGGATGTCTCTATGAAATTGTGGTGTTTGTCTAGTACTATTTAGGGCGCTCAAGTTGACAGTGTGGGGTTCACTAGATGTGGAATGCGACTTTAAGGTATGCTTTTATAGCCCTACGCAGTGGATTGGTGTTCGTTATCCGACGAGAGAATAATTCAGAGTAGCATAGTGAAGAGGAAATATCTATGTATTCAATTATATTATTATTGTTGAGAGTGTCCACTAGTGAAAGTATGATCCCTAGGCCTTGTTTTTAAGCATTGAAACACCGTTTACAACCAGTTCTGCTACATGTTTACTTGCTGCCATTTTTATTTCAGATTGCAATTACCACTTTTAGGCCCCCTTCTTTTCAGCTTATTTTCCAGATTCTCTCAGAAGCTACCCTCCATCAGCTTCTCCCAGAATCTCGTTTTTTAAATTTGTTTAAACTTCTAAATTTGTCTTCCCAATACTTATTTAGAAGTTTAAACAAATTTAAAAAACGAGATTCTGGGAGAAGCTGATGGAGGGTAGCATCTGGGAGAATCTGGAAAATAAGCTGAAAAGAAGGGGCCATAATCATCCATATTACTTGTATTTCACTATCTCTTCGCCGAACTAGTGCACCTATACACCTGACAAGTGTATTGGGTGTGTTGGGGACACAAGGACCTCTTGTATCTTAATTGCAGGGTTGCTTGAGAGGGATATCTTTGACCTCTTCCTCCCTGAGTTCGATAAACCTTGGGTGATTCACTTAAGGGAAACTTGCTGCTGTTCTACAAACCTCTGCACTTGGAGGCCCAACACTGTCTACAAGAATAGAAGCGTGCGTAGACATCACTCCTCCATGGATGCATGCCACCACACCCGTAGCTTCCTGGAATCTTCCCGCATTACCGCCTTGCGGTGCGTGTTCTTCTCCTTGGTTGTTGGTGGATTCATGGTCATTTTGCCCACGACCGCCTTGGCCAGCACGTCCGCCACCACGGCCCCAACGTCCACCTCCCCGGCCACCACCCCGGCCGCCTCCGCCTTGGTGACCCGTGGGGCAGTCCCGGGCGATGTGGCCGTTGTCTACGCAGCTGAAGCAGCCGTCTGGGCGCGTACCATCGAGTCGATGCTGTTCGCGCAGCGCCAAGAACTTGATCTGGCGACAGTCCTTCAAGGCATGATTTCCAGAAGGGTGGATGGTGCATCACTGTTCCTCCGTCTCCTCCGTAGTGTAAGAGGACTTGGCCTTCTTGGAGTTGGGCTCGGTGGCGAGACGCGCTTGTCGGGACCTGAGTCCCGCCTCTTGGGCTTTGCTGGAGCAGAGGTGTCCCCGGGTGCGTCTCCCCGGGAAGCCTGGCTCCTTCTTCTGCGCATGCGCATCGGTCCGCCAAGTTCCACACAGGTCCCTGGTGGTCTCGATGGAGCCGGTGCTCAGCTTCTCGTGCATCCGCGGGTTGTGGACATTCGCGTGGAACGAAGAGATCACCATATCTTCCTTGATGCATGGGATTGTGTTCATCACCTGAGTGAATCGCTGTACGTACTTGCGTAGGGTCTCGTCAGGCTTCTGCACAAGGATGTGGAGATCACTGGGAAACCCGGGGCGCTTGTACCCTCCTTGGAAAGCCCCCATGAACTGCTCCTTCAGCATCCGCCATGACCGGATAGAGCCTTTTGGCAGGTTAAGGAGCCATGTTTGTGCGTCTCACTTCAGTGCCAAGGGAAACCAGTTTCCCATCATACGTTCATCCGCCCCGGCAACGCCGGCTGCGAGGGAGTAGAGCTGGAGGTACTCTCGCGGGTTAGCGGAGCCGTCGTACTTGGCGACGTCGATCTTGAACTTGCGAGGCCAAGTAGTTTGGCGTAGTTCGGGACGAGGGCGAGGCAGCCTTCTGCCACATCGTTGTCACGATCCTCACGGCGATATCGCTCCCGGCGGCGCTCGATGCGGGTAACTCCCTGTGTCATTGAGTCTCACGTCGGATCTCTCTCGACGAGGACGATTTAGAACTTCCCCGGGAAGAACCATCCCAAGCCTCGTTCACGCCCCGTGCTGAACCAAATAAAAGGGGGTATCCGCTACTCCCGGTGTCCGTGCTCCACGACACGACATCTGACGGGCCAGGTAGGGGGCACGAGCGCTTCGTCCGGTTGCTTCTTCAGCTTCAAGATCTTCTTCTTTGTTAGGATCTCCTTCGGTTTCTTCTTCTTCGCATCTTCGCCAAGTTCTTCGCCGGCAACTTCCGGCATGGCACGCAAGAGGAAAACACGACACACAATGGAGTTCCTACCACGGCTAGGTCTTGGCTACGGACTCCACAGGCCATCATCTCCGCCGCCGAGCGACAAAGGTGGCACCGCGGTGAGTTTTCTTCCGCAAGCTAAGCATCTTAGCGATGTGACAAGCAAGGGAAGCCCTCCAGGGAGACCTATGGATATCGACGCACCTTCTTCCCCGTGGACGCATGGCGAGAAGGAGGAGCTCTGTCCTCAGGACGACCTCGCAGTGTCGCTTCCAGAAGACAAAGGTGTCAGAGATTTGTCAGCAAGGGATATCTCGAGTAACCAGGTTCAAACACAGGGGGCTGAACACGCAATCTCACGACCCTCGGCGACCTCGGTGATGGAGACAAGGCAAACAAGACAGCAAGGACACGGGAGTTTAGCCAGGTTCAGGCCACCGGCGGTGTAAAACGCTACTCCTGCTTTTGTGAATTGCACTGCTCGTGGAGTTACAATACAAGGATCGAACCATTTCTAAGGTGGTGGCACTGCTCCTTTTATAGTCGCTCCGGTCCTCTTCCCAAATTCATGGCGGGAAGGGTGGCCACATAGCAACAAAAGAGGGGACAGGCGCACGGCCCTAGACTACACATGGACTTGCTCCATGGTCGATTAAAGCCACCGTCCATGGCAGGATGTGGTCTCGCCGGTGACGCCCTTGGTGACGTCTTGCGTGGCGTGTAGCGACAGCTTGGTCTTCATACACCAAAATGGCAAGCATCGGGGCTCGCTTTGGTTGCCGCAGTTTGCCGGCAACCTTTAGTCATGAAAGAGGTAAGTTTCGGTGCTCGCGCCCTGCTGGCGCAGTCTTCTCGGTCGTCACCCCGCGCAGGCGTGTGCGTCACTCTGCGGCGGGCGCAGAGTCACGGGTGGCCCTAACACGGAGTCACGGGCGCGACACTGTGTTGTCTCCCCGCGAAGGAGGCCTCGCGGGGTCTTGCCTCGCGAGGGAGGCCTCGTGAGGTCGTCCACGGAGGGACGTGGTCCTCTGATGATTTTCCTTCTCGAGGAGAGGGTCCTCGCGGGGGCCGTCCCCTCGCGAGTCATCTGGATGCAAGGTGCCCGAGGTTGGCCCACCTCTTGATTTGTTTGCCAGCTGTCGCCTTCTGGGCCGTAGGCAGACGGCCCGTGGTACCCTGGTTTTCACTGGGCCGACAGTAGCCCCCGGGCCCGTGGCGTGCACACGTCTGTCCGCTGGAGGCGAAGCTGCACGGGCCCATAGAAACTGCCGGGCCCAGGCGGAGGCACGTGGCGAAGCGGTTTGCAGGACGTGGCCCCATGCTCCCCACGACGCCTGGGTAACCGCCCATGCCTTCATAAAGACCAGGCCACGTGTGGCGCGGCTTTTCCATTCTCCTTCCTCTGCAAGATTCGCTTCCTCCTGCGCTCCCTCCTCCTTGTGCTCTCCGCACACCTCGAATCTCTCCACCCAGCAATGGCGGGTAAGAAAGGCTCCTCTTCCAGGAGAGGCAAGGAAACGGCGGTGAACGTGGAGCCCGCGCTGCTGAGATCACGCATCGGGAACGAGATGGGCCTAAGTAAGTTGCGCTGGATGGTGGGCGCCACCTCGAACGAGTGGGGGCCACCACAATCCGGTCGGGCTCGACTGCGCCTGCCGACCTCGCCGCCACGAAGTATCCCTTTTTCCTCCACATCATCTTCGCCGGTCTTGTGCCGCCTTTCTCCCCCTTCTTCTGCGCCATCCTGGAGCACTACCAGATCCACACGCTTCATCTCCAACCCAACTCTGTCGTCATCCTCTCCATGTTCGCCTTCCTCTGCGAGGCATTCATTGGCGTCAAGCCCTCCGTGGCGCTGTTCCGGAGCTTCTACAGCCTGCGCGTCACGGCGGGAGACCAGCGCTCCGGGTGCGTCTCCTTCCGCATCGGCGACGGGATGGCCTCGAGCATCATCCCCATGGCGGTGACGAAGAAGGTGGAGGACTTCCGGAAGCGCTGGATCTACATGGCCACCCGCTAGGCTAGTCCCCTCTTTCTGATTCCTGGCGCCCCCGACCTGAAGAACTCTGGCTGGGAGTAGGTGAAGCTCTTCGGCGAGGAGCTCGCCCCCCTCATGGAGCGCATGAAGCTCTTGCATGAAAGCATCTTGACGGGGCAGATGGTGGCAAAGGAGTTCACCCGGCGGCGCATCACCCCCTCCAGAAGCACCAAAACCCGACGTGGCTCTACTGCGGTGAGGGCGACCCGATGCGGCTTTCCGTCATGGGCCACAAGGCGGAGGCGGTCACCGAGATCATGAAGATCCTCTACTCCGGGGAGGACGTGCCGAATCCCCTTGAGGCGGCCTTCCCTCTGTATCGCCTGAGCACGAGGGACGAGATCGTCGCGGGCATGCTCCGCTTTGACCAATGGGGCCTGCTCGCGGAGGGACAAGAGGGGAACGCGACAACCCCCTCCTGGTGGTCCCTGGCACAAGCAGTGGCGGAGAAGCAGAGGCCTCCACGGGCGCAGGCGAGGCGAGGGACGAGGGTCCGCCCTCCCCTCGTTGTCGACGGAAGGTTATCTCCTCGGACGATGATGACGTTGAGGAGGAGGAGCTTGTTGTTGCGCCCTCGCATCGCGTGGACGCGGAGGACGAAGAAGACACTGGCGAGGTGCCCAACGAACCACGCGCGGAGGAGGAAGCCCGCGTTGAGTCCACCGAGGGAGCTCCAGCGGGCCCCGCGGTGGAGACGACGCCAGCGACGCCCTCCCCCAACAGGGACTGAGGAAGAGGCGTTGGGCCACCCGGGACGAGTAAGTTTCTTGATTCTCACATTGCTCCATTTGTCCCCTTCTCGGGCTTCACGGCTGAGCCCCCACGCCGCCGTGCAGGGGCCCCCGGAAGAAGAAGAAGAATATGCCCTCGAACTCCACAGGGGCCGCGACGCCCGCGGCGCCCTCCCCGGTGAAAGAGCGGAGCGGAGAGGCACGTATGCCCCCGACATCCTCCGGGGAGCGCGATGACGCTGCCAGCCATGCGGAAGAGGGGGCAGAGAACGTGGCTCCCCCCAGCCCTCAACTCCCCTCAGCCCTCTTCTCCCGCTGTCCTCCCCTCGATGGCGCGGACGGAACGAGGGAGGAGACTGTGGTCCTCAACTCCCCTCAGCCCTCTTCTCCCGCTGTCCTCGACGAGGGAGTAGAGACGGAAAAAATGCCAGCGGCCCCGGCAAGCGTCATGACGCCTTCGCCCAGCGAGGCGGCAGACACCGCGGGGGAAACACCGGCGAGCCCCCAGCCCTCGCCGGCGACGGCGATTCCCGTGAGTGATGCGGGGGAGGGCCTCGAGAGGAGGTCAGACCCAGGGCCCTCGCGGTCCCCGGCGACGGAGCCCGACAAGCTACCCAAGGCAGACTGGGCCCTGCAAGTGGTTGGTCGCGGAGACTGTGTTGTCCTTCAAGGCAGCATTATACAGATCACGCGGCAAGCCCTCGACGGGCTCGAGGCTCAACTGGTGGCCGAGGAGGCCAGGGAGATGGAGGAGCGCGACCGCCTTGCGCGAGCATGGCACCAGCTTCAGGTGACCGTGGAGAACTGCCGCAAGGCAGACATCGCCACACGTGAACGCCGCGAGAAGGCCCTCCGCGAGGCGAAGGAGATCCGCGAGGGCGCCATCCGCGACGCGCAAGGGACCCTGGAGAGAGCCAGGGAGCGGCTCGCGGAGGTAGAGGCCTGCGAGGAGGAGGCGAACGCAAGGGAGTTGGAGCTCCAGGCGCGGGAGGACACCCTTGCCGCTCGTGAGGAGAGGATCGCCGCACGCGAGGGGGAGTTACTGTCCGCGAGGATGACGGCAGGATCCGAGAGCAAGAGCTGGAGAGGAGCGCTCTCGAGCAGAGCGCGGAGCGGGGCCGCCTGGAGGAGATGGAGCGCACGGTCGTGGCCACCGAGGCCTCCTATGACGAACGCCTTCGCAAAGCCAACGCCCAGCTTAAGGAGAAGCAAAGGAAGATGAAGGAGGAGGCCGACGCGCAGCTCCGGGCTGGCCGCGAAGCGTACGTTGTGGAGTACCGCAAGAAGCTCAAGACTTAAGAGGACCGCTTCACCGGGAAGCAGGAGGAGCTCAACCAGAAGATCAGGAAGCTTGAGGAGGAGCTTCGCGATGTCCGAGCCGCTCTGCAGGAGACGTCCGAGGCGAGGGGCCGCGCGGAGGAGGAGTGGAGGACTTGCTCTCCCTGCAGGCACAGGTGGGCCCTGTGACGCAGATGCTCCAGGAGTCCCGGGAGGCGGAGAACCACACGCTGGTGCTGCAGCGTGAACGCGGGAAGATGTTTCGCCTCCTCGCCGCGCGCGCCCGTGCTACCGTCACGCGCCTTGGTGCTAAGAGCCCGGACTTCCCCGCCGGAGATGATGTCGCCACCTATCCCCGGTTCTTCACCGAGCTTGTCGAGAGGATGGAGAGAGCCGCCACGAGCATGGACAACATCGTCGACAAAGAGTGTCGCGACCTCCTACTCCTAGGCTAGGCTGCGACGTGTGTCTTCTCCAACCTCCACCGCGTCAACCCGGCTTTCGACTTCAGCTTGGTGCTGAGGCCCGTGGCGCCAGAGCTCTCCGCCGCACTCGCGAAGGAGGTGAAAGGGCACGTGGAGGCCCTTGTCCAAGTGTACGCGCGAGGCAACGATGCTGACGAGGGCGGCGACGAAGGCCAGGATGACGAGGACGACGAGGAAGGCTCTGGCGACAGCGCCTCGTCCACTTAGGCCAATCATGATGTACCTGGTGCATGTAATCATACTGAGACACCTTTATTTATTATAACCGTCATGATGCTAGTGTTTGTTTTGACTCCTTTCCTGGTTCCATGTGAGGCTTAAAAATCTCTTTCCATGTGTTTTTGGCGCTCTACGTCGTCGGGACCCAGCCCCCGGGCATGATAACACCGTCGCTGGTATGTTGGATTCCGGGCTCAAACAAGACCAGAGGGTGCTGCGCCTCGCAGGGTGGTAAGGGCTCTCAAAGCGCGATGCTCGGGAGTCCCCCCTTGACGTGCAAGCAAACCATGGAGTTTAAGGAGAAAGCTCATGACGTTCAGGGCGAGAGAACAGGAACGAAAGGTTCGAGGTGTGATTTAGACTTAGCTTTCCTGCGGGGCGTGAGCTCGCGGGTGGGTTGCGTTGCGGGTTGCGCCTCGCGATGCCTACCCCTATCGCGTAGTGCTCGCGGGTGTGATGCGTTGCGGGTTGCGCCTCGCGAGGCACGTGCTCGTGGGCTTCCTGTTGGCTCCTCGTGGAAGTAGCTGTAGGCCCTTGCCGGGGCTGCCCGTCGGGTCTCCGTGTCCTGCTTTTGTGACAACGACATGCCAACAAGTATTGCAAGTAGAGCGACAGCACGCGCTCGTCGGTTCGCACGTGGGTGTCACACGAGGAGATCAAGCACCAAGGACCTTGTGGAGGTGGCGTGCACGGGAGAAGGCCCACGAGCCAGAGCTCAGTCACTTGGGTTTAGCGCTGCGCAGCTCGGACTGACCGGAGCGCAGGCACCGTGCCTAGCCCCCGCTCGTGTGATACGCAAGGGAGAACCCATGAGCGTGTAGAAGTCATTAAATAAATTACTTACCGAGGTAAGGATACATGAACGCGTGATTGACGAGAAGCGCATAGGTTTACTGCTGAATGAAGAGGTTCATTACATTTGGTATGACCAAAAAAGATGCCGCCGTGGTGATCACGGGGCCCCACTCGTCGTGGGCTGAAGCTCTCGCGGCCTCGTGGCGACGCTGATGAGAGGCTTCAGGAGACCCTCACGAAGAGGAAGTCTCGGCGATTTGAGGCTGTCATGGCCTCGTGGCTCCATCAAAGACAAAAAATGCCGCCGTGGTGATCACGGGGCCCCACTCGTCATGTGCTGAAGCTCTCGCGGCCTCGTGGCGACGCTGATGAGAGGCTTCAGGAGACCCTCGCGGAGAGGAAATCTAGGCGGCGTTTGTTCCGTGGCGTCACGGGTAGAACTTGCGGAGGTGTTGGATATTCCACGGGTTCGGCACCGGTTTACCATCCTCCGTCTCCAGCCGTGCTGCGCCAGGCCGGGAAACGTGCACGACACTGAACGGGCCTTCCAACATGGGCGAGAGCTTGTGGAGGCCTTCCCTAGAGAGGATCCTTCGAAGGACAAGATCGCCAGCTTCAAGCGTACGGGGGCAGATGTGGCGGCTATGGTAGCGACGCAGACCTTGCTGGTACCGGGCTGCGCGGATGGCGGCCCGGCGACGGGCCTCCTTGAGGAGCACCAGGTCATCTTCCCATAGGTCGTCTTGGCGGGCCTCGTCGAAGGCGAGGACCCGCGGGGACCCATGCTTGAGCTCGGTGGGGAGGATTGCTTCTTCTCCGTAGACGAGGGAGAAGGGTGTTTCACCGGTAGGCTTGGTCGTTGTGGTGCAGATCGACCATAGCACGGACGGGAGCTCGTCGATCCAGTTCTTGCCACTGGCCTTGAGTTTGTTGAAGTCCTGGTCTTGAGACCCTTGAGTACCTCGGCGTTGGCTCGTTCTGCCTGGCCGTTGCTCCACGGGTGAGCAACATAGGCGTAGCAGATTTGGGTGCCGAGGTTGTGGCAGTAGGACTTGAATAAGCCGCTGGTAAACTGGGAGCCGTTGTCGGTGATGATGCGGTTGGGATGCCAAAACGGCACACCAGCCCCTTGATGAAATTGACAGCAGACCTCGTCGGGATTGTGCGGACAGGCTCCACCTCCGTCCAATTGGTAAACTTGTCGATGGCGACGTAGAGGTAGCGGTAGCCCCCGAGCATGCGAGGGAAAGGTCTCAGGATGTCCAGCCCCCAGACCGCGAATGGCCATGAGAGAGGGATGGTTTGTAGCTCTTGTGCCGGCTGATGAATTTGCTTGGCGTGGAATTGGTAGGCCTCATAGGACCTGACAAGCTCGGTGGTGTCTTGAAGCGCTGTGGGCTAGTAGAAACCACTGCGGAAAGCTTTGCCGGCGAGGGTGCGCGACGAGGAATGGTGACCACCGTCTCCACGATGGATGTCGGTGAGGAGCTCGCGCCCTTCCTCTGCAGAGACACACCGCAACGCAACCCCGTTGGGGCGCTTAAGGTATAGATCGCCATCCTTCACACACTAGGGCCTGGCCCGGCGGGCTATGCGCTCCGCTTCAGCATCGTCCTCGGGGAGGGTCCCGCTCTCCAGGTAGTTCATGAATTCTGCGATCCAGCTCGTGGCCTGATGTGTTAGTGCCAGCAGCAGGCGATTGCCTGAGGGTGGGCAACAATCGGGAGCGCCCGTCGTGGGTGCCGGTGGGAGTTCCTCGGCGAGGGATGTGTCGCTGCCGGCTGGCGGTGTTGCTAATGCTTTCAAAAGCCTCTCCTCGAAGACGCCTGGGCGTTGAGGTTCACGTCGGGATGCTCGCTTGGCGATGTCGTCAGCTTCCTGTTGTCATAGCTCGCAAGCCGACCTGTCGTCATCAGGAGGTCCTAGAGACAGAGGACGAAACCTTGGAGGAGAAAGCCATGAAGAAGAGGTTCGAGGAATGGATGCTCAAGTACGGCCGCACATACAAGGACGAGGAGGAGAAGGCGATGCGGTACGAGTTATTCAGGAGCAGGGCCCAGTTCGTTGACGAGCATAATGCGAGGCCGGGAAGCACATCGACTTGTGAGACGAACGACTTCGCCGACAGGACCAAGAAGGAGCTCCGCTGGACCTGTGGAGGCGCTTGTCTACCCGAAGATGAACTCGCCCGACTCCGACGGCGCTACCAAGATCGACCATAATCGCAACTTGTCAGTTGTTCTAGCTAGCTACTCCATGTATACTTCTGAACCTTCAGCGAGTCGATCAGGGTGCATTAGTTAGCTGGATAAATCATTTTGGGGAGTTAAGACCTGGAATCATTGCCAATGATTGATTTTACGAATCTTTACTTACAGTTTTATTAACCACGACGTGTACAAATGAATCAATACACTGAATTCAATCAAACCTCGCGTGTTGCCGAAGTGGTCAGTTCACGTCCAGCAGCGCTTCTCACGTCCCACGCACGCCGAACGGCCGCCGCGGCGGCATGCAACGAGCCATAAGACGACCCTCCGCACTCCACCGCCTTCAGGCAGGCGGCCTTCGCCTACCTCGCCCGCCTCCCCCTCCTCCTTCTCCGTGCCGCCCATGAGGCACCGTAACGCCCTCTCCATCTCCGCTGCCTCAACGAAGTTATTCCTCTTCCTGTCCACATCCATCTTCACGGCCACGCCCATGGCGACCACGAGCTCGAACGCATTCAGGTGCTGCTCGGCGTACAGCGGCCATGGCTCCATCGGCACGCCGCACCGCAGGGCCTCGAGCACCGAGTTCCACCCGCAGTGCGTCACAAAGCCACCCACGGCGGGGTGGGCGAGGACCTCCCTCTGCGGCGCCCACGCCGGCCACACGAGACCTCTCCCCCTCGTCCGCTCCAAGAACCCATGCGGGAGCTGCTCCTCCTCCAGGCTGTCAGTGGCCGGTTGCGTCGTCCGTAGGACCCACAGGAAGCGGTGCCCGCTTCCCTCGAGACCGACGGCGGCTGCCCTCACTTGCGCCGCGCCGAGGAACCCAAACCTGCCAAAACAGAGGAAGACCACCGAGGCCCGCGGCTGCGCGTCGAGCCACCGGAGGCACTCGTGGTCACTGGGAGCGTCCAGCGGCTAACGGTATCACCGGTCCAATGGGGCACAGAGCAGGCGCCGGGCGTCCAGGCGTGCACCGCCCCTCCGCGATCGCCGCCACCACCGCCGGTTCCAGCTCGGCCGCCGTGTTCAGGATGATGCCCGCGGCCTCCGCGAGGCGCCCACCATGGTACACGGTGTCCGCGAAGCTAGGACTATTTCTCCTCGTCACGGACGCCGGCATGCACGAGGCCGGCACGGGCGGCAAGCCGGGCACGTGCACCAGCTGCCCTTCCATCTCCCCGAAATCAGCGCGCATCTCCTCGTGGAGCGCCGGCAGCCGAATCATGACCGCGAGCATGGCAGCGGACGACGCGAAGTAGACGTACGCCGGCACGCCGATCTCACGGACGACGCGAAGTAGACGTACGCCGGCACGCCGATCTCACGAGCGCGGCCACGGGGACCCGGCAGCGCATGCAGCCACGGCTTCCTTCACGTGCGGCGCGTGGATATGGATATAGCGTGAGGTGAACTCCTCGACGGTGGTGCAGTCCGTGGGCGACTCCACGGAGGGGAGGTGATGGAAGCTCACCGCGCCGCCATCGGGCAGCGGTGTTTGCTTCGGCCTTTCGGGCTCCCAGTTATCTGGGTGGAGCTCTGCTCTGCTGGTCAAGTGTACCAGATGCTGTGTCGTTAATTCTAACTTGTTGTCTCGTGGGCCAGTTTGGAACCATATGGCAACCAAGTGATGGCACGGTAGCCACGTCGGTGCAATTTTTCTGTCGGTGCTTCTCACTGATCAGTCCTCACTGATTCTAATATTGCTACTCCTTTCAATCCAAAATATCGCAGTTTTAAACTGGAGTATGTCGTAGTGTGCAACGGCGGCGGTGGCATTGGCAGGGATTAATGTCCTAGGATTTCAAACAACAAAATGCAGAGAAATCAGCAGTGTCACGAAGGCACCCGTGTGATCGATGATGATGGCAACTGTCACCTCTCCTAGCTCGCTCGTTTGCTCCCTGTATCTTTTTTTTTTTTGGGAAAGGTCCCTGTATACTTCTGAACCTTCAGCCAGTCAGAGTGCATTAGCTAGCAGCGATATTTGTAATTTGTGGAACCCTTGACAATGACTAAGCCAAAACAGCTGGGGGAAAGAAGAGCCGATTTAAATTATGGGCCTGCTCAGACACCAGTGAATGAAAGTCTAAAAAATCACTTTCCAGTTGTTGCTCAGTCCAATCAAAAATTAGTTCCCGTGAAAACACCTATAGCTTAGTAGCACAACTTTTTCCAAGGATTTGTTAAACTCTAAAAATATTGGAAACTTGAAGCTTGTGATTTTCCCAGGGAGTTTTGAGAAAATAGACCAAGTTCAACAGTTATGCCACTGAAATAACATCCCAGCCTACTTCTCTTCAGAAAACAACAGGCGTGCACTTGAGGCCAGTTGAGGCAACCACCGCTAAATTTCACATGAAATTGAAAGTACGCTGAAAAATAACTGACACTTGGTTGGATTTGGATGGCATATAGTATTTCTGAAACACCTATCCATCAAACAACATTGGAACTGTGCAGATGAAAACTGGAGAATGGTAAAACATAATTGTCGTAAAACTCAGTTCAGTTCCACCGTCGGTTTGGACAGAACCCGCGGCCAAGACAAAACCGGAGCACATAGAAACGAAAGATAGGCCAGAGTTCTCGCAAGAGCATGTCTCTGGCACAGTAAGATGCCAACAACCCTTCACAACAACGGACTACGAAGACACACAGCAAGATTACGACGATTCTTTCTTCTCCTCCGGCTCTGTTTCCTTCTTCGCCTCAGGTTCCTTCTTCTCCTCTGCAGCTTCTTCAAAGGTCTCTCCGGCAACGAGCTCTGGGACATCGTCATCGTCGTCCTGAGCAGCACCGATGCTGGCGCCAGCCTCACCAGCAGGCATCTGCTTCTGGAACTGCTCAGCTAGCCTCCGCAGGTTGTCCAAGTTATCAGGGCCTGGAAAGAAGGAGAAGTTCCAATGAGACATGCTATAGACCCAATTGCTTGGTTTGTTCATGGTGGTGTATTCAAGCAGTAGCAAGCCATTTCGCTAGAAACATAGGGAATCGTTAGACCAGTGCCAGAATTTAGAGTCATACCCAATTGGTTGATTATTGTCGGCAGCAGATCTTGCAGCTCTGTAAAAATAAAGAGCCAAAGATGAAATTAATGCAATATCAAGTCAAAGAATGTAGTGCTCACAAACAGCATAATAGTTAGGATAGCCTCAACTTTTATTGCATATACTCCCTCCGTTTTTTAATATAAGATGTTTTAGCTTTTGTCTATATTCGCATGCACACAAATGTATGTAGACACATTTTAGTCTAATGTTCACTCATTTTAGTATGCATATAGACAACATGTGTAACACCTAAAACTTCTTATATTAAAAAAACAGAGGGAGTACAAATTAACTTAAAAAGGGAACATGAATGAAAAGTATATATAGTAAGCATGTAGAGTTTGGGGCAAAGGGTACATTTGCAACTTCCTGATAATAGTATTGTATTAGTAAAGTGAAACCTCACGTTCAAAACATAATTGATTAACTTTTCACATAGAGAAGTCATGCACAAGCAGTTTTAAGTCGACATCTTACGACATCTACATTATGATATTAAGTACCCATCAATCTTAAAAGTAGATGGAAAAATCAAGATCCAATCAGTACCAAAACAGTTTGACATGTCTCAAGAGGTATTCATGTTGCTCCAGAAAGAGAGGGCCACTTAATCAAACATTTAAGCCATGAAGATTCCAAAGCAAGACTTACTTTTCGTTTGTGGTGTTCCACTGACTACCCATGTGTTTGCAGCAATGGAGGCTTGCACTGCAGGAAACCAAGAAATACCAATGTTACAAAGAAGTAAGGAACATGTGAGTGGATCGTTAATTCTGTAGAAGTAAAGGTTCAACAAGTGAATTTTTCACCTTTGGGATTCTGGAATTGGATAACTACGTCATCCTTGAAGATGTTGACCTCTTCAATACCAGGAATGGTGTTCACTCCTACTCTTTTCAAGGTGCTCTGAAGCCTCTTGTCATCAGTGGTCGTGGTCTTGTGAACGGCCTTCTTCTTCCTGTCACCAGCAGCAGAAAACTAAGTATATAACAGGAGGAGAAGTGTTTCTTACTTCTGTACACTCAAAGCTGATCTGGGTCTATTAAATGACATTCAGACAGATCAAATTTAGAAATGCTACACCGGTATGTTTGGATGATAATGAACATGCTTTGCTAGCATGCTTCAAAATTGGCATTTTTTGTTTTTTACACAGGATAGTTAGCAGCAATGGTTCACATGGCACAACATACAAATTGTGAGGAGACATTTTAGATCTAGAACAAACGATTTCCACAGGTAAAATGAATCTATGTAGAGTAGCTACCCTTAGCAATTCATCAAAGCTCAAAGCAGGAAGCATAACTGCTCATAGACAAACCAATTACACTACTTAAGAGCAACAGCAACAAAGCTAACGAAGAAATCACCTGCGCACGCTGCCCTTGCCGCCGGTGCGCACGGCACCCGCCATCTTCATCAGCTTCTCGACATTCATCTGCACGATAAAAACGAGCGTTTGCATTAAAAACAACAGGACATGCTAACAAGCACACAAAAAAAGGACCTTCCAGTACTCTCATTCTAAACCGCTTCCCATGGCGCTGGACAGGCAGACGGCATCTGGTCACTGGCTACGCAGGCCGGTCAAGCAGCAGCTGCAAGCTGCGGCCGATTCCTCCCTAACCTACCTAACCTACGGACCCCAGTGTCGACCTTAAGATCGAATCTCACGAGCTCCCTCGCCTCCCCCGGCGCCTCCCCGGGCGAATCGAACCGAAGCCGTGGAGGGACGGAACCAGACGCATCCAGTACAACAGCAACAACCGAGACCAAGAGCAAATCCACCAGCACGACGGATCGACCACTCCCCATCGACAGACCAAGCGATCAAATTAAATTAAAAGGCCGCGGCGATAGAGCATAGCGCCACTTCGAAAGGGGGCGGAGAGGAGATGGAAGCGGCAGGGCTCACCTTGGGCCGGCGACGCCGGCGGCGGCGGTGGCGGCGGCGAGGGGAAAGGGGATTAGTAGCAGATAGGGCTCGGGAGGCCAACCACTGCGGAACGGGGGAATGCTTTGCTTTGCTCGGCTGCTCGGTGTTAGGGTTTTAACAGCCGCGCGGTCGATCCTGGCCGTCCGATTCGTACGCACGCCACGGGGGGTTGGTCGGGGTTGCCACGTGTGCCCATGCGCTGTGTACAAACTCGGAGCAAAAACGGTGGCATAGTATCTAAGTATCTTCGCTCTTCTCGAAGTTCTTATCACTTATGGCAAATTTAGAAGATTTAAATCGTGTGTTTGATGCCTGGGGTAAGCTGGTCAAAAGTTGTGGCTTTAGTCCAAACATGGATGGCACTAGGACAAAATTGCAAGAGAAAAAGAGTAAAGTCACCTCACATTGTTTGTAAAGTTTATTAGTTTTTCTTGCGGGTCAAATGTATGAAACATTATAGTTGCCATCGCGGAGTTTGTTTGTGCGGGTAAAACAGGAACGTTATTACTCAGGAAGGGTTACATGACGATCATGTTCTAGCGCCTAATGAATTATAATCAGGTCTAGACCCTAACCACGTAATTGTATGTAGTTGTATGGCGTTCTGCCCTTGCCAAGTTTGCAAGGTAGTGACCAAACCTAACATGTGCTTTTGTTCCACTTTTACAAAATCACAAACCCTATCATGACTAGCATGTAATCTCTGAAATCAAATGGAGGTGGGGAGATTTGTCCAACAACAGCTACTTGACTGCCTCAACTAGGAAGGAGCAATCAGTTTCCACAATGATCGGTAACTGATTGTATTGAAGTGCGAAAATGCAAAACCACAACTAGTTGGACGTCCTCGACCTATCAGGGACGTCCAATTCTTTGAGATTCGTGCTGATATTTGCACAAAAGTCTCTTGCCTTCAGATATTCCTTATCGTCCAGCCCATCCCATTTTAGCATATTCGCCTTCCAGATTAGGTATTACAATTCGTAACGCTTCATCAACACTTCTTTTGTCTTGCCTTACCAAATTCGATTCAAAACGAAACTGATGCATTATTAAGAAATTCGGATTTATGTATTAACAAAATGCAATGGATGTATTATGAAGCAAATCTCCTAATCAAAAAACATGTACAGACTGACGTGGGGTGATGACCCACAAGTATAGGGGATCGCAACAGTCTTCGAGGAAAGTAAAACCCAAATTTATTGATTCTACACAAGGGGAGACAAAGAATACTTATAAGCCTTAACAGCGGAGTTGTCAATTCAGCTGCACCTGGAAAAGCACTAGTAACAAACGTGATGTGAAAGCAGCAGTAATATGAGAGCAATAGTATCAGTAACACAGAGGCAATGGCACCAGAAAATAGTTGGTACTACTTTGATGGCGTGTATATGGACCGGAAAGCAATGATGATGGCAAATGGACCGGGTTCCCAGCTATCTACACTAGAAGTAACTCTCCAATAACAAGTGTTGGGTGAACAAATTACAGTTGGGCAATTGACATAATTGAAATAGCATTAAAACAGAACATCCAGTCTATTAATCATGTAGGCATGTTTTCCATATATAGTCATACGTGCTCGCAATGAGAAACTTGCATAACATCTTTTGTCCTACCAGCCCGTTTGCAGCGGGGCCTCAAGGAAAACTACTAGTAATTAAGGTACTCCTTTTAATAGAGCACCAGAGCAAAGCATTAACACTTGGTGAAAACATGTGATCCTCATATCAAAACCATCCCCTCCAGTTATTCCAGTTGCTGTCACTCTGGGGCCTCGGGTTCCGGACAGAGACATGTGCAAACAACTTGTAGATACAATCTAAGCAATAATTGTAGAGTTTAAATCTAAGATCATGCCACTCATGCACTAGTGACAAGCATTAAACACAACAAGATTGCAGCAACAATAACTTCACAAAGTTTAATAGATAGACTGATCATAATGTAACAATTCATCGGATCCCAACAAACACAACACCGATTACATCATATGGATCTCAATCATGTAAGACAGCTCATGAGATCATTGTATTGAAGTACATGGGAGAGAGTGCCAACTAGCTACAGCTAGAACCCGTAGTCCATGGGGGAACTACTCACGGAGCATGATGGAGGCGGTGGCGTCGATGGAGAAGGCTCCGGGGGTCAATCCCTGTCCCGGCAGGGTGCCGGAACAGGAACTTCTGACCCCCGAAACTTGGTTTTTGGTGGCGGCGGAGCTACGGAACCTTTCTGGAGAAATCGTCGATTCTTTTAGGGTTTTCACCGCGGAGGCAATATATATTCCAAAGGGCGTCGTGAGGCGGTGCACGAGGTGGCCACGCCACCCCTCGGCGCCACCCCCCTCCAGGCCGCGCGGAGGCCTGGCGTGGAGGCTGTGGGCCTCCCCCAGACTTGTCCTTCTGGCTCCGGAGTCTTCTGGTGAAATAGAATTTCTGTAATTTTTTCGGATTTTTCTGAGCACTTTCATTTTTGGACCTTTTCTGAAGTGCACAGACATAATAAACAGAAACTGGCACTGTGGCATCTTGTTAATAGGTTAGTCCAATAAATGTCATAATATGATATAAAGTGTATATAAAACATGTGGCATTGATATAAAACAAGCATGAAACATAAAAAAATATAGATACGTTTGAGACGTATCAAGCATCCCCAAGCTTAGTTCCTACTCGTTCTCGAGTAGGTAAACGATAAAACAATAATAATTTTTGAAGTGACATGCTACCAACATAATCTTGATCTAATAGTGATGTAATGGCAAGTGAGCTGAGATCAAATCATTCAAAGCAAATGTCTATAATTGATATTAAATAAGAGATAATAAAGCAAGATAGTTAAACAAGCTAAAAGTTTTCATGAACGATTGCTTTAAAGACATGAAACCGTACAAGGTTCATTAAAGATGTTTTAAGTATCCAGTGTAGGAGTTCTATCCTTCAATTCCAAGCATCAAGTAAATTTTCACAACATAGAGTACGGATCCAGTCAAGTAAAACTAAACATGAACGTCATGAATCAACTGTTTCGAAGCCTACTCAACCGGTGAGCGTAAGCATTTAGTATTGGCACCAGGATGTTATGGCAAAGAGAACGTTAATGGGGGTTTGGAAGGCCAATGGAAGAAAGTCTCACAAAGCTATAAGTGATCATTAGACAAGAGGAAGTCTTATAATCGAAGCTATGTAAGGAGTAGTGATTGCCATGCAACGGGTGCACATAGAGCTATATGTGTATGAAAGCTCTCCAACAGAACTAGTGGGGGTGCATCCAACTCGGTTGCTCACGAAGACCTAGAGCACTTTTGAGGAAGCTCATCATTGGAATATACAACCCAAGTTCTATAATGAAAATTCCCCACATAGTTATACTAGTAAAACATGAAAACTCTCTCACATGGAGTATAGGTACTAAACATGAGCACAAATGATGACTATGAATACTGCAGGTGCTGAAACATGAGCACAAGTGTGGATAAAGGATAGTAATGTTGCCCCCTTTTTTCTATTTTTTTTCTTTTTCTGTTTCACTTTTCGATGGCCTCCATGGCTCTTTTCACTTTTAGGGGTAACATTCTAATATGACAACACACTTTTTGGTACAAATAACTCATAATGAACAAAACATGATGTATAAAACTGTATGCATCTGCCAGTGTAGCAGGATGTGCAATGATCTAGCGTAACATGGGTAAACCACACATCAGCTGTATAGAATCATGAAAAGCAATATATAAATGATAAATGACAACAAGTCATGTAATGTAAAATGGAAGTTGCATGGCAATATATCTCGGAACAGCTATGGAAATATTGTGGTAGGTAGGTATGGTGGCTGTTTTGAGGAAGATGTATGGGCTCATGTGTAGGAGAACAAGAGAAAGTCCTCCCACGGGTTTGGATGTACTGGCGAAGTATGCACAACTCTTAATGTGAGCAGAAGGCAATGCACGGCACCGAAGAGGCTAGCAAATTTGGATGGTGGAAGTGCCAAAAACCGTAGCTTAACATTAGTCAAAAAGAACTCACAAGCTTATTGCAAACAACTAGCAGGTTCAACATTAAGAGCATGGTTAAAATTTACTCCAAGAAGGGCCGTTCACGGCGGCAAAAGTACCCCGCTAGATCCCTCGACTTTCAGCACAACTCAGTTATTACGAATTACCTTAGACATGGAAAGCTATCAAGTTCAACTACACCTTCAACAATTTTAGTAGAGTTTGTAGTACGGTACAAGCTTAAAGACAACAATCCACTAATGATTTTAACTTAATTAACCAGCAAGCTTTACCATCTATTACTTAATACCTCAAAACGTTTGCAAAGAATCAAGTTATCAAAGTTCAATGATGTGATACCCCAAATTTGACACCAGTTCATTGTGTTTATTTAAGATGTTTATTTAAGAAAATAAACAGGACCTTGAGGTATTTAAATGTGATTTATGAATGGAAAGTTTTTGATAGAAAAAAAAACAAAAGAAAGTAATGTGTACGAGTGTTGTCATCTATTGATTGAAAACCTGTAGTAGCAGCTAGGTGCTGTTTTTTTGTTTATTGTGCAAAGCTAGAGACGTTACTTTATCACTTCAACGTGAGGGATGTTGATGGGCCAGTCTGGGCCTGTTTGCTTGAGCCGGACTCCTACTGCCATTGCGTTGCCCATATCCTGGAGTCGTTTTGGCTGCCGCCGCCACTACCGATCTGCCCTAAAGAGTTTCCAGCGCAAAGTGTCCTCAGGCCGCCGCCGCTGCATCCTTTCTGCGGTGTCGTCGTCGTCAGGTTGTCGCTGCCGCTGGGAAGCTACGGCGATATCGTCCTCACCCGTCTCCTTCAAGTCTTCCGTCGCTGCCCGTCGCTAGCCAAATACCCAATGGTCCTGATAGGTTAGTTCCTGATGATTCTTCAACTCCTTCTATAGAGAAGATTGTATTTTATTAGTGTACGTGGCTGGAATTGAAAAATAGCACCTTGGATTAATGTTTTGGCATCACGACAATGTGGGGGAATTGAGAGTCATCAGTGCTTCGTTTCAGAATATTGCTGGGCTGCTTATTTGTATTAGAAAATGTACCGTAGGTAGTTTATAACTAGTGCAAGAGACGGCTAGCTACGTTTTGTACGGGAGCTAGATGAAATCCATCGATTGCTGCTTTATACGTGTGTGTTTTGCTAGATCTCTAGCCTTTGGGGTATATACACGAAAGGGAGGAAATAGTTAGCACTCTATTTATTTTCTGGAACAGACCGTGACACATATGTATGTGATGGACCAAGTTTCTTGTATTATTGTTAGATCCAAGGCTGATGGACATCAGTTTTGCTTTATGGGTATTCGTATATATCTGATGCTAGTTCTAGTAAGTGGCAGTTAATTAAATCAGCTCCACGTTTGATTGCACTACTATTTTTATTTTATGTTAAGATACTAGCTGAGAATACAACCTATGGAGCTTTTCTAGATAAAATAAATAGAGAAAGAAAGTAAAGATTTTGGTTTCGGTTATTGTGAGAGTAGGAGCAACGTGATATTTTGCTTGTATGCCTTTGAAGTGATGAAGCGTATTGAGTGTGATATATGTTTCGATACAGGTTTTGATATTTCCGGTTTGGAATTCTACAATTCACAGTTTTTGCCCGGCGATTGAGGCAAGTCCATAATGGGATAATACTTTGCATGATTCCCCTCACTCAACTTTTATTTTCTAGCACTTGTTCTTTATTCTAGTGGATATATATTGTTTATATGTGTGGAGACAAAGTGAATATGGCAAAGGATAAGTGGCGCTTGCATTTTTGCATAGCATCTTAAAGACAGTGCATAGTGTTGTGACCTACTGAGGTAGTCACCTTGAGACCGTCAATGATGGGTTGCGATCCACATTGTAGGCAACCTCCACAAGTTGGAGTGAGTGGATGCCGACGGGTGTCCACTCAAGCGATACCGGTATACGCAAAGAAAGTGAAAGAAAAGAGCATGTAGACATATAGGGTCATCTTGGCGATATGGGAAGTGTTAAAGGATAATCGTTGGTGTCGTGTTTTATGCAATGCTTATTATTTCTTTATGTACTTGTTGAGTACCTAGTACTCACCCTTGTGGCTTCTATGTTTTTAGGTAACTTTGAGGACGACATGCATGGGGATGGGAGTAGCACCTCTACATTTTCGACACACTACCTTCACCCATTACAACCTTCCGTAGATAAATTAGTTTAACCATGCTCAAGATTTGTTCTTGACATATTATGTACCTTGGGCTTTGCCTTATTTTTGTGGCTACTAGGTTGATCGTTTTGAGACATCTTGGATATGAATTATAGGTTGTTATTGTTGAACTTGATAGCTGTGTATCCATACAAAATTGGAGGTATATTCTTATTGTTGTCGTGGATGTCTACTTAAACAAAGATGAACATGCCAAAATTTATAGTTTAGCTCCAGCCTTTGGGGAGTTTTTAAAGTGTGTGTAGCACTGCCAGATAGGGTTGATATCTGGGGTGTTACAAATGATCTACAAGATTATGCAAGTTTTTCATTATACCACTACCACACGCAACATTTTCTGAACCAACACATCAACCAAGCAACTCTCCAAACAAATATAAGTGAAGCAAGAGAGTACTTTCTACAAAAGAACTAATAGCTCTGAACAAGAGATACATGAAAATCAAGAGCTAGAAGATAAACAGTGCGAAAACTGAATACTCAACAGATATAAGTGAAGAACAAGAGTATTCCAAGAAAAAGCGGAGCGTGTCTCTCTCCCAAACAAGATAGCTAGGATCCGACATTGATATGATGAGAAAATAAAAATAACATACTGAAAATAAAAGCACACAGATGCTCCAAGAACAACACATATGATGTGAAAGAATTAAAATATAGTTTCACTAGAGATGACCTGATAATTTTGTCGATGAAGAAGGGGATGCCTTGGGCATCCCCAAGCTTAGACACTTGAGTCTTCTTAAAATATGCTGGGGAGATCCGTGGGAGCCTCCCCAAGTTTAAGCCCTTCACACTTCTTCATCCTATTATATCACTCTTCCCTCTTGACTCTTGAAAACTTCCGCCACACCAAACTTCTCATAAACTTCATTAGAGGGGTTAGTACTCAAAAACTTTAATCCACTTTGGTTCTGTAGTGACACATTGCAAGAACTCAATAAAACATTAGCTGCAACCCTCCATCTTAGAGAGCCTTGCTTAAAGCCCACAAGAGACAATGCAAAAAACAGAGACAGAATCTGTCAAAACAGAACAGCCAGTAAAGATGAATTTTTTCGAGGCACTTCTGTTGCTCAAATCAGAAAACTCGAAACTAATGAAAGATGCGTACATATCTGAGGATCACGCACAAAAAATTGCAGATGTTTTCAATTTTCTGGGATTTTATAAGAATGAAACGGTGAACAGAAGAAATCTATTCCTCCGCAAAAAATCCAAATCTAGCATCATCTTATCATTAGAGACTCTTCTTGGCACAACAATGCGATAAAATAAAGATACAAAGGGATTGCTACAGAAGTAAACAAAACCTTGACAAAACTGAAAATAAAAGATAAAGGGTTGCCTCCCTGAAGCGCTTTTTTTAATGCCTTTTAGCTAGGCTAGAAGATTTTAATGATGCTCACATGAAAATAGAAAATGAAGCAAAAGGACCATCAAGAAGCAAATTCGAAACACATTTAAGTCTAACCCACTTACTATGCATAGAGATCTTGTACACAAATAAATTCATAAAGAACAAAGTGACAAGCATAGGAAGATAAAACAAGAGTAACTTCACAACTTTCAACATATAGAGAGGTGTTTTAGTACCATGAAAATTTCTACAACCACATTTTCCTCTTTCATAATAATTTTCAGTAGCATCATGAACAAACTCAACAATATAACTATCACATAAAGCATGCTTTTCATGATCTACAAACACATAATTTTTATCAAGCTAAAAAATAGTGGGATTAAAACTTTCAAACCCACTTTTAACAATTTTATAACAAGATGATTGATCATTCTCAAGAGGTATGGGACTCCATCTAGATAAAGCCAAGACCTCTCCAATCCCATTTTTCATTCTAGATGATTGATCATCTAGAGCTTTATCATAAACATTTTCTAAGCAAAACTCTTTAGTACCATGCATTTTGATATCAGGCACAAATAAAGGATTATCATAAGATTTATCAAAATAACATGGATTATCATAGATAACAGTAGCATAATTATTCTCACAAGTTCTACTCATAGGGAATACTTAAAGAGAATCTACAGGAACATAACATTCATCCTTCTTTGGTAAGCATGGAGGACAATCAAATAGTGTAAGAGATAAAGAGTTACTCTCATTAGAAGGTAGGCATGGGTAGCTAATCCATTCTTCCTCCTTTTGTTCATCACTCTCCTCCTCTTTTTCATCTAATGAGCCTTCAGCTTCAGCAATTTCTTCTTCCACAGGTTCCTGCAATTTGTGAGTACATTCTTGTGCATGAATGGCTCTCTCTTTATAATCAATGATATAACAATTATTGCTGAAATTTTCTAGGCAATAATCATGGATAAAAGAGACCGTTTCTTTAAGTTTATTACAAGCAACACAAGTTTTATAATTTTTAGCCATGAATGAATCTATTTCAGAAGCTCCCATAAGTAAAACAAATTGTTCTACTTCTTCAAATCCAAGATGAATATAGTTATTCCAATGATAGTTCATAATTAAAACTTCTTTACTAAAGCCACATTGAAATTTAAGATGTTTAGTATCCTGTTCAGAGCAACAATTTATATCATGCCTTTCAAGCAAAATTTCAGCAATTTGATTTAACTTTTTTAACATGCCTCTTATGATTTTACCCTCTCTTGATTCTCTATACTTTATATATAATTCTTTAGCTTTCATAAACATAGAGGTTCTAGCATGTTCTTCCATAGCAACAGTTTTTTTTTTAGATTTTTCAGTTTTTAAATTTTTATGGATTTTCGGGTATATAAGAAAAAACAAAACTAAACAAATATAAACTAAACAAAAGTAAACTAAACAAAAGTAAACTAAGAAAAACACAACTAAACAGAAATAAACTAAGCACAATAAAACTAGACAAAAGAAAACTAGACAAAACAAAATAAAATAAAAACAGAGAGACAAGTAGAGTGTACTCCCCAGGTGAACTTATGAGTAGAGCTATGCTCCCCGGCAACGGCGCCAGAAAATAGTCTTGATGACCCACAAGTATAGGGGATCGCAATAGTCTTCGAGGGAAGTAAAACCCAAATTTATTGATTCGACACAAGGGGAGACAAAGAATACTTATAAGCCTTAACAGCGGAGTTGTCAATTCAGCTGCACCTGGAAAAGCACTAGTAACAAACGTGATGTGAAAGCAGTAATATGAGAGCAATAGTATCAGTAACACAGAGGCAATGGCTCCAGAAAATAGTTGGTACTACTTTGATGGCGTGTATATGGACCGGAAAGCAATGATGATGGCAAATGGACCGAGGTTCCCAGCTATCTACACTAGAGGTAACTCTCCAATAACAAGTGTTGGGTGAACAAATTACAGTTGGTCAATTGACATAATTGAAATAGCATTAAGACAGAACATCCAGTCTATTAATCATGTAGGCATGTTTTCCATATATAGTCATACGTGCTTGCAATGAGAAACTTGCATAACATCTTTTGTCCTACCAGCCCGTTTGCAGCGGGGTCTCAAGGGAAACTACTGGTAATTAAGTTACTCCTTTTAATAGAGCACCGGAGCAAAGCATTAACACTTGGTGAAAACATGTGATCCTCATATCAAAACCATCCCCTCCAGTTATTCCAGTTGCTGTCACTCTGGGGCCTCGGGTTCCAGACAGAGACATGTGCAAATAACTTGTAGATACAATCTAAGCAATAATTGTAGAGCTTAAATCTAAGATCATGCCACTCGTGCACTAGTGACAAGCATTAAACACAACAAGATTGCAGCAACAATAACTTCACAAACTTTAATAGATAGACTGATCATAATATAACAATTCATCGGATCCCAACAAACACAACACCGATTACATCATATGGATCTCAATCATGTAAGGCAGTGATGCCCACAAGTATAGGGGATCGTTGAAATCTTCGTTGGGAAGTATTACCCAAATTTATAGTTCGACTCAAGGGGAACACAAGAATACCAATAAGACTTTAGCAATTGAGGCGTCACTCTCAACCACACATGTATATCAATAAACTTGCAGCAGTGATAGTTATGGCAGTAGGATGTGATACGTCTCAAACGTATCTATAATTTTTGATGTTCCATGCTTGTTTTATACCAATTGCTACATGTTTTGCATCTACTTTATATCACTTTTATACATTTTTTGGGACTAACCTATTAACAAGATGCCGAAGTGCCAGTTCCTGTTTTCTGCTGTTTTTGTATTCCAGAAAAGCTAGTCTGGAAATATTCTCGGAATTGGACGAAACTACACGGGGGTCCCTATTTTTCCAGAACACGCCTGACGGAGCGAAGGAGCAACAGAGGAGGGCCACCAGGGCCCCACACGCCACTAGGGCGCGGGCCCCCCTCTGCCGCGCCCTAGGGTGGTGTGGGCCCCTCGGGGGTCTCCAGCCGCCGCCCTTTCGCCTACTTATTCCCCCCGACGCGAAAACCCTAAGTGCCTGAGCAAATATCCACGAAAAGTTCCAGAGACGCCGCCGCCGTCAACCCTAGCTCGGGAGGGTTCAGAACCTCTTCCCGGCACCCTGCCGGAGAGGGGAATCGTCACCGGAGGCTTCTACATCGCCATGCCTGCCTCCGGAGTGATGCGTGAGTAGTTCATCCTTGGACTACGGGTCCATAGCAGTAGCTAGATGGTTGTCTCTCCACTTTGTGCCATCATGTTTAGATCTTGTGAGCTGCCCTACATGATCAAGATCATATTATTGTAATGCTACATGTTGTGTTTGCTGGGATCCGATGAATATTGAATACTATGTCAAGTTGATTATCAATCTATCTTATATGTTATTTAAGATCTTGCATGCTTTCCGTTACTCGTAGATGCTTTGGCCAAGTAGATGCTTGTAACTCCAAGAGAGAGTATTTATGCTAGATAGTGGGTTCATGCCTCCGTTTAATCTGGGACAGTGACAGAAAGTTCTAAGGTTGTGGATGTGCTGTTGCCACTAGGGATAACCTAACGATGCTATGTCCACGGGCATATGTGTTTGTTTACATTACGCACTTTACTTAATGCAATTATCCGTTGCTTGCAACTTAATACCAACGGGGGACTCGGATGACAACCCGGCGGTGGATTATTAGTCATAGATGCTGTTGGATAACGGTCTATGTATTTGTCGTAATGCCCAATTAAATATCATAGTAGTCAACATGTCATATATGCATTGTCATGCGCTCACTATTGTCAATTGCCCAGCTGTAATTTGTTCACCCAACATGTTAGTTATCTTTTATGGAGAGACACCACTAGTGAACTGTGGACCCCGGTCCATTCTTTTACACTGATTAAACAACCACAAACTGCAAACTGTTCCTTTTTCATTCTCTGCAATTTAATACTCATTTTCCACACCATACGTTTAATCCTTTGTTTTCAGCAAGCCGGTGAGATTGACAACCTCACTGTTTCGTTGGGGCAAAGTAGTTTGATTGTGTTGTGTGCAGATTCCACGTTGGTGATCGTGTTGCGCCGTGCGGCCACCAACAACCTTCTGAAGAGTTGCTGCTCCTACTGGTTCGATAACCTTGGTTTCTTTCTGAGGGAAAACTTGCTGCTGACTGCATCATACCTTCCTCTTGGGGTCTCCCAACGAACGTGTGATTCACGCCATCAAGCTCTTTTTCTGGCGCCGTTGCCGGGGAGTTAGAAGCGCTTCAGCAGACTGCCACTATTTGCTCTCCCGTCAACAACTCTTTTTCTGGCGCCGTTGCCGGGGAGACAGCAGTCTTCTGCAAGGGGAGTTTCACGCTTCCAATCTCTTTACTTTGTTTTTGTCTTGCTTAGTTTATTTTATTTTATCTTGTTTGCTTTCAATTATCAAAAACACAAAAAAATTAGTTACTTGCATTTAGTTTATTTTCAGTTTTGTTTTCTGTTAGTTATCATGTCTAGCCCTGTTCCAGTAGTAATGTCACCTGAAGAAGAGATCTTCACTTTCAAGCAAGGGAGTGAGGAGAGTTTTAAAGATGCTTGGTCTAGAATTTGAGTCTATGCTAAAACTGAACCTAAAATGACTTTAAGCCTGCTTCTTAGTAGCTTTTATTTTGGTCTTGTTCTTTGCTACAGATATGCTTTAGATGCTGTGGTAGGAGGAGATTTCCTTCGTTATGATGGGGATCAAGCTTTTAATGCTATAAAAAATTGATTACAATTTCTAGCCCCCAATCACTAAAATTGATTTGGCTTTGACAAGCATAAGTGATAGACTTAACACTCTTGAAACGAACATATCTGGTCTAAAAGAAGGGTATAATCAGATTCGTGAACATTATGATAATGTGCCAGTAAATTTTGAACCATCGGGATGGATTCCCTCAGTAAAAGTTGTTATAAATGGTGAAACTTTTCATTCTCGCTGTGATATTATGTCTGAATTCTGTTTAATGCCCAAGATATTTTGATTCCTTAAATCTTTGGGAGCTTTCCAAATGCGAAGATTGTATAATTTGGGTGATAATACTATTAAATTACCAAGGGAGTAGCCGAAGGAGTATTTACAAAACTCTTAGGGATAACAATATCTATTGATTATCTTGTCATTGAATGTGCAGGAGTAGGACAAATTACGCTTGGAAGATCTCTGTTGAAACGCTTTGGAGCAATAATAGATGTGGGCCAAGGCACTATGAATTTCGCCTCTTCACCTATGTGTAACCAAGTATTTCCTAAAGATAAGGTAAAGGTAAGAGAGCTAAGCGTAAGAATGTTGATGCTTCTTCACTTGGTAATACTTGATGCATGCTTTGTGCCTAGCTAAAAGGCGTTAAAGAAAAGCGCTTATGGGAGGCAACCCATTATTTTTTTCTGCAATTTTTCTTTTATTGAGTCAAGGAGTGTTTACTTCTGTAGCAACTCCTTTGTATCTTTATTTTCTCGCATTGTTGTGCCAAGAGTAGCCTCTAATGTTAAGATGATGCTTAATTTTGATTGCTGCGCAGAAACAGATTTTTGCTGTTCACTGTACGAAATTCCTAAAATCACCAGATTGTTAATTAAATCTGAAATTTTTGTGCGTAATCTTTATGAATGTCTGAAACTTTCATTAGTTCAGAGTTTTCGATCTGAGCGTCGTAAGTGCCTCGAAAAAATTCGTCTTTGCGGACTGTTCTGTTTTAGACAGATTATGCCTTTTTATTTTGCATTCTCTCTTTTACTAGTGTTGAGTGAAATTCTTTTTTGGGTGGAAGAGCTTCACATAACATCAGTGGCTGTAGCTAATGTTTAAAGTAACAAATCATATTGCGTCTTATAGAACATGTGAATTTTTGATTATGCACTAACCCTCTAATGAGATCTACTTTGAGTTTGGTGTGACGGAAGTTTTCAAGGGTCAAGAGAGAAGGATGATATAATAGGATCAAGAAGAGTGAAGAGCTTAAGCTTGGGGAGGCTCCCATGGATCTCCCCAGCATATTTCAAGAAGACTCAAGCGTCTAAGCTTGGGGATGCCCAAGGCATCCCCTTCTTCATCGTCAAAATTATCAGGTCATCTCTAGTGAAACTATATTTTAATTCTTTCACATCATATGTGCTTTTCTTGGAGCGTCTGTGTGCTTTTATTTTCAGTATTGCACTTTTATTTTCAATAAAGCTTGACTGGACCCTAGCATTCTTGATTGGGAGAGAGACACGCTCCGCTTTTTCATGAGAATACTCCTATTCTTCACTTATATTTGTTGAGTATTCATATCTAGCGCTGTTCAGCTTTTAGCTCTTGTTTTCATGTATCTCTTGTCAGAGCTATTAGCTTTCTTTTGTAGAAAGTACTCTCTTGCTTCACTTATATTTGTTTGGAGAGTTGATGAAATAAATTGATTGGTGTTTGGTTGGTTCAGAAAATGTTGCATGTGGTAATTGGTATAAGGAAAAACTTGCTTAATCTTGTAGATCACTAAAATGGATAACTTGATGCTTGTCAATTGTTTTGAGTTAACAAGTAGATCATGATTAAATTGTGCATCACATGAGTTAAGCCTATTAGTGAAGAACTACCGTAAAGCTTGTTGAAAATTTGGTTTGCATCGGTGGTACTCTAAGGTCTAGATATTTTCTAATAACAGGGTTTGGTTAACAAGGAAGACGGTATGAAGTCTTATAACGTTTGCAATATGTTTGTCATATAAAACTTGGTGTACGGGTTGATATTCTTGTTTGCTTACATAACCTTGCTAGCCTAAACTCTGTACTGAGAGGGAATGCTTCTCGTGCATCCAAATCCTTGAGCCAAAATCCATGCCATTTGTGTCCACCATAACTACCTATATGTGGTATTTCCTTGCCACTCCAAGTAAATTTTTCATGTGCTACCTTTAAATTATTCAAAATGTTATTATTCCCTTTTTGTGTCAATGTTTACTAGCTCATGAGGAATTAGTGTGGTTATTCTTTATTCTATTTGTCGAGTGGACTTTTACACCTGGACTAGTGGCATATACATCCGCTTATCCAATAACTTGCAAAAAGAGCTGGCAACGGGGTGCCCAGTCCCAATTAATTACAACTTTAACCAATTAATTCTCTTCACACTTTTGCCCTGATTCATCAGTAAGCAATGACAAACAGTGAAATACCTGAATGTGTGTAAACCAAAGAGAAAGAGGGATGATCTGCCTTGCTGGTAGAAATAACGTCCTTCATGGGAGCCGCTCTTAAAAGTCCGTTCGACAGGTAGAATACTGTTCTCACCCGCTACCATTCGTTGACAATTAACAAACACCTCTCAAAAATAGATACTCCTCCATGGTATGTGATTGATGGAAGGCACCCGAGGATTCGGTTAGCCATGGCTTGTGTTAGCAAGGTTGGGAGGAGTATCAAATATTTTATGCAATCTCTATATGCTTTCAAAAACCTAAAAGCTCTAGCACATGATTTAATCCCTGCTTCCCTCTGCGAAGGGCCTTTCTTTTACTTTTATGTTGAGTCAGTTTTCCTATTCTTTCTGTCTTCCACAAGCAAACACTAGTGTCAACTTTGTTACAACATGCGTTATATGCAATGTATTGGACTTGTTATACTACTTTGTGTTGACAATATCCATGAGATAAATATGTTGAAAGTTGAAGCAAATGCTGAAACTAAATTCTTCCTTTGTGTTGATTAAATACCTTTTATTAGAAACTATTGCTTTATGAGTTAACACTTATGCAAAACTGTTTGATGCTTGTCTCGAAAGTACTATTCATGAAAACGTTTAGCTTGTGTGATTCATTGTTTACTCATTATCTATTTGGTAGCAAATTATAGACCATTGACTTGGATCACTTCATTCATTTACATGTGCCTTGCAATATTATATGATCAAGATTATGATAGTAGCATGTCACCTCAAAAATTATTTTTTTTTATCGTTTACCTACTCGAGGACGAGTAGGAACTAAGCTTGGGGATGCTGATACGTCTCAAACGTATCTATAATTTTTGATGTTCCATGCTTGTTTTATACCAATTGCTACATGTTTTGCATCTACTTTATATCACTTTTATACATTTTTTGGGACTAACCTATTAACAAGATGCCGAAGTGCCAGTTCCTGTTTTCTGCTGTTTTTGTATTCCAGAAAAGCTAGTCTGGAAATATTCTCGGAATTGGACGAAACTACACGGGGGTCCTATTTTTCCAGAACACGCCTGACGGAGCGAAGGAGCACAGAGGAGGGCCACCAGGGCCCCACGCCCTAGGGCGCGGGCCCCCCTCTGCCGCGCCCTAGGGTGGTGTGGGCCCCTCGGGGGTCCCAGCCGCCGCCCTTTCGCCTACTTATTCCCCCCGACGCGAAAACCCTAAGTACCTGAGCAAATATCCACGAAAAGTTCCAGAGACGCCGCCGCCGTCAACCCTAGCTCGGGAGGGTTCAGAACCTCTTCCCGGCACCCTGCCGGAGAGGGGAATCGTCACCGGAGGCTTCTACATCGCCATGCCTGCCTCCGGAGTGATGCGTGAGTAGTTCATCCTTGGACTACGGGTCCATAGCAGTAGCTAGATGGTTGTCTCTCCACTTTGTGCCATCATGTTTAGATCTTGTGAGCTGCCCTACATGATCAAGATCATATTATTGTAATGCTACATGTTGTGTTTGCTGGGATCCGATGAATATTGAATATTATGTCAAGTTGATTATCAATCTATCTTATATGTTATTTAAGATCTTGCATGCTTTCCGTTACTCGTAGATGCTTTGGCCAAGTAGATGCTTGTAACTCCAAGAGAGAGTATTTATGCTAGATAGTGGGTTCATGTCTCCGTTTAACCTGGGACAGTGACAGAAAGTTCTAAGGTTGTGGATGTGCTGTTGCCACTAGGGATAACCTAACGATGCTATGTCCACGGGCATATGTGTTTGTTTACATTACGCACTTTACTTAATGCAATTATCCGTTGCTTGCAACTTAATACCAACGGGGGACTCGGATGACAACCCGGCGGTGGATTATTAGTCATAGATGCTGTTGGATAACGGTCTATGTATTATGTCGTAATGCCCAATTAAATATCATAGTAGTCAACATGTCATGTATATGCATTGTCATGCGCTCACTATTCGTCAATTGCCCAGCTGTAATTTGTTCACCCAACATGTTAGTTATCTTTTATGGAGAGACACCACTAGTGAACTGTGGACCCCGGTCCATTCTTTTACACTGATTAAACAACCACAAACTGCAAACTGTTCCTTTTTCATTCTCTGCAATTTAATACTCATTTTCCACACATACGTTTAATCCTTTGTTTTCAGCAAGCCGTGAGATTGACAACCTCACTGTTTCGTTGGGGCAAAGTAGTTTGATTGTGTTGTGTGCAGATTCCACGTTGGTGATCGTGTTGCGCCGTGCGGCCACCAACAACCTTCTGAAGAGTTGCTGCTCCTACTGGTTCGATAACCTTGGTTTCTTTCTGAGGGAAAACTTGCTGCTGAACTGCATCATACCTTCCTCTTGGGGTCTCCCAACGAGCGTGTGATTCACGCCATCAGGATGATTCAAGCAAGCAAAATAAAACAACAGTAGTAAATAAGGGTTTCCCAGTTTTCACCGGAAAAGTGAAAGTGTAACTCAAAGATTTAAAACGTAGGCATGAGGTGATAGCGGGGTGTTGCATGAATAAGATTGATCATATAATAAGATACAAATAGCAATGGGACTTATCTCTAACACCGATATATGTAGGTATGTGTTCCGTAAATAGTTGTGCGTACTAACCATGCGAATTTGCACAACATCTATTGTCCTACCTGCCCATTTCACCGGGGTCAACTTGGAACTACAGGTAATTAAGGTCTACCCTTTCGAATAGCCCGGAACAACGCATTAACACTTCATGAACACATAGAATCCTCAAACTAAAACATCTCCCCCTTGTTTTCGTATATGTCACTTTTAGGGTTCGCAGGTTCAACATAATAGCAGGTGATACACTTTGCAGATAAATACCAAACTCAAATATATGATGGGGCAAAATAAGTTCAGTACTGAAATCATGCCACTCGGGCCCTAGTAGCAAGCATTAAACATAGCATAAGTGCATCAACACAATACAAAAATATCCTCAAGATAAACCCCTAAGATCTCGGACAACGGGTATCATTACATGATCAATCTCATCCAATCCCCATCCACCTCATATGCCTACAGTGGACTACTCACGCATGGTGATGGTGAAGGAGCTCATGGTCGATGGAGATGAAGGCGGTGAAGATGGGGTGAAGACGGCCTCCGGATCCCTCCTCCGGGGGAGAAATCCTGTATCAATCTGTCTCCGAAAACGAAGATCGTGGTGGCGGCGGCGCTCTGTTTCGCGAAAGCTCCTCCCCTCCTAGGTCAGCCACTTTTTCGTGTATATGAGGGGGTACGCGAAAGCCGAAGCAGAGGCGGTGCCCGAGGCCCCAGATGGGTGGGCCCACGCGGCTAAGGAATCTGGCCGCGTGGGGCCCACTCGTTTGGCCCTCAGACGCTTCCTCGTGTCCATATTTTGCACGATGCCCTTCTTTTCCATAAAAATTGACGTGGTTTTTTTCTCCGATTTAATTTCCAGCAAAAACAATCAGAAAAGAGACTTTGCTAAAAACAGCGTCAGATTCAGCAGTTTTATTCAAATATGAGAAGATTCCGGAGCAAATTATGAAGCAAAGTGCTTGGAAAAGTAGATGCATTTTAGGTGCATCAACTCCCCCAAGCTTAGCTCGTTGTTTGTCCTCGAACAACTCAAACATAGTGCAGAAGCGATAAAAAGACTTTGACAAGAACTTTGCATTGCATATGTAACACCGTTTAATACCAACAAGTATTCAAAACATAACTTCCATAACAAATAACAAAATGCTAGCAAAGGTGCATCTAATCAGTGTTAAAGCATTATATTTGTTGCAAGAGAAATAACATGAAGTGTCATCACTTGGATGAGTTTGCCCAACTGTAGAAATAGACAAAGGTTCTTGCATCGCTTTTGATTGAATCATGTCAAGATTTTTGAGATCTTTCGATTCTTTCTTTTATTGACTAGTGAACTCATTGTGCTTACAACCTTGCTCTCAGTTTTATCAATCCATTTGTTGTTCCCTATTATGACTCATATGTTTGACCAACTAATGGTTGAGAGCCTCATGCCCCGTGAATACGAGTACCTACACCACGGTGTTACTCAACTCGGGCCACAAAGCAAGTTTAAGTTTCTAAGTCATTGCAAGTAATAATAGCGTCATCAAAGCATCAACTGGGGTACCTCTTGTCCCAGACATGGAACAAGCCCATGTCAAAACGACAAGACAAACAGACAATGAACAATCTCAGCACTTTTTATTTACTATTTGTGTAGCTTTTTATTATGAAGTGCATCACTGAATGTTCACTTTGGTACGCTGTAAATTTCCACCATGAATGATGCATGGCTTAGGTTGGCGGCCCAGGCGTCTCTCTAGCCATTTATACCCACTCCTCAAACTTACTAAGTTTCCGCATTTATTTGGCACCATGATAAGCATCCATAAACAAAAGTACATGATATCAACTAAATGTAATTTAGTGCAATGTTGAAAGCTTTCTATGTGTCAGCACATATAAGTTAACTCCCAACCCCTAAGCTTGTCAAGCATATGACTTCATGTTTAACATTTGAAAAACTCTTTTACTTTCTCTTTGGTTGGCAAGTTTAGCAAGCACAATGGATGCGTAGACCTTTGTTTAGAGCCACAGTTACTCAATCCACAGCAAGTGTTGTCACTAAATAATATCTCACTTGCATCATCATATAACATACTAGAACACGGAGAAGATAAACATTTGCTACCACTTCCCTAGATGTTAAAGAAACTATGATGTGCGCACTTGCTGTTATTAAAAAGTCCACATAAGCACGGCAAAGGTGTCATACCTTTCATCCACTTCATGCACATCAACTCATCATCGTTGTTCTCCTCTCCCAACTTGAACTGCGCAATAAAAACTCAAATCTGCCATAAAACGTTACTGCATACAGAACTGTTTTTGCCCTACCTAAACACCTCAGAATAATCTCATATTTTACGGGTGCATAGGTTATGAAAAGTTGCAGTAGTGGTTAAAATTTTAGCTCATTCGGGTTACAGAAAAAAAATGAAAAATAAAACAGTGAGCAGATTTCAGCAATTCCTGCACCTCCGTTTTTACTTTGGATTCAAGAAAACGAAAATATTTTTGTTCTTTTTAGTTTTAGATGCATAAAGTAAATGACCAGAAGTAAATAAGCAAAAGAAACAAATAAAATCTTTTTATGTTTTTGTGATTTTCAGAACAAGAAACTAAAACATAACAAGATAAAAGTGATATAAAACAACGAATGGAAAGGGAGAGAAGTACTCCCCCAAGCTTGCGATCAAGCTAGTATCCCGGATGGTAATCGTACCCACCACTTCCATCTCCAGGGAAGTAACCATATTGGTAGCCTTGCATTCCTGGATATTGGGGCTCCTCTTGAGGTTGCACTCCTCCACGGTCCACTTCCCGGTAATCTTTTCTTACTGTGTTTGTAGTTTTCGGGGCCCTCGAACCGGAATGTGGAGAGGAATTCTCGCGAGAGTTCCTCGTATGTGTTCCGTGGATGAAGGGAGAACTCGAGTAAGCCAGCTGCAGCGGCGAAGGCGTTGAAGTCCTCCTTTATCCCCCAATGATCAAGAACCACGGGGTCTTGCCATTTTGTTGCATGAATCCGAAGCCTCTCCCCTGCATATACCGCACCATCCTCCCAAAGGTGGTTGTCATCATAATTCTCGGAAACTCTAGATGATCTTCTCCTTGGTCTCGAAGTCATCCCAAACAATCCTTTACCTTGTTCATGATAAAACCTTGCTGTCCAAAAATAATATCCAACAAAAATTAAGATGTAACACTCTAAAACAACATTGAGCCATCCATAACTAGTCTCCACATCAATATCATGCATCAATATCAACTAGAAAACTTAAATCCATGGATTTCTCAAGCATATTAGGTGACACCTAGTGCAGCAAAATACTTCATACATAAAGCATAAGAACAAAAAGTAATTGGATGGGTGGAGGAGTCACATACCAAGGAGCAATCCCACCAAACAGATTTGAAAAATCTGCCCTAAACTTGGAGATCCAAGGATAGCAGGAAGAAGGAGCTCGGGAAAATTTGGGAAAAATACCTGGAGCTGGTTTTCTGTCGAGGGGAAGGAGATGGGCACAGGGCACTCACCTAACTCCACCTGGGGCCAAAGTTAGTGGGTCCCACGCGGCCAAGGAATCTGGCCGCGTGGGACACCCTCTTTTGGTCCCTGGTGGCCTCCTGGTGTCCCACTTTTGGCTGTTGGTCCCTCTGGTAAAATAACTTACCTCCAAATTTTTCTGGAATTTTTCGAGAAAATTTTCTGAAGAGAATTTTTCAAACTTCATATTCTGGAATTTCTGAACTCTGAAATAATTATGATTATGCATATACTCCAAAACTCTAGATAAATAAAATTAAAATGCAATACAAATTTTTATGGGAATCAAGTTTTCATCATTTCCACATTAGTAATGAGGTTGATCAAGTCTCATTAATAATATGTAAAAGATATAATACATGATTCTTATTTATATATATAAAGAAGAAATTCAAGATACCTCATATTTGATTGGAATAGTTCCAATCATCAAGGTAGCATACTTTGGTGCAGGAGGTGGTAGTGCAATTTCAAAGCTTCCAATCATAATAGTATTTCTTTGAATAGAATTCACACTCTTGTTTATCATTGTAACAGGATTCTTCTTGGGAAAATAGATAGTATGCTCATTTCCTTTGACATTAAATGTCACTTTGCTCTCAGTGCAATTTATCACAGCTCCTGCAGTGTTTAAAAAGGGTCTTCCAAGAATAATAGATAGATTATCATCCTCAGGCATTTCTAATATAACAAAGTCTGTAGGAATTAACACATTAGCTATAGAGATAGGAACATCCTCACATATACCTATAGGCACAGCAGTTGATTTATCAGCCATTTGCAATGAAACTTCAGTTGGAACCAATTTATTCAGGTTAAGTTTCTTATATAAAGAAAAAGGCATAACACTAACACCAGCTCCTAAATCACATAATGCATATTTCACATAAGTTTCTTTAATATGACAAGGAATAGTTGGAATACCAGGATCTCCACGCTTTTCAGGCAATTTCCCCTCAAATGAATAATTAGCAAGCATAGCAGTAATTGCATCAGTAGGTATCTTCCTTTTATTAGTGACAATATCTTTCATATATTTTGAATATGGAGGAATTTTAATAGCATCAACAAGAGGAATTTGCAAACATAAAGTTTTAATCAACTCAAGAAATTTCTCAAACCTAGCATCATCCAAAGATTTCATTACCTCTTGGGGATATGGTATGGGTCTTTGTACCCATGGATCCCTCTCTTTACCTTTTGTTGATTTGGATGCTTCTTCTTTTTATTCTTCTCAATAGATGGTTGAGGGTCTTCTTTTTCAGGAGGTTCAGGTTCTTCAATATTTTCAGCTTCATGTTGTTCTTCTTCAGGTGGAGATGATTCCTCTTCTTCATTATTATCATCTTCAGTCTCAGCATCAGAAATAGAAATATCCTTATCTTGTTCTTGAGAATCATCAATATCTTCGTTTTCATTGGGAGATTTTCCTGCAGAAGATTTCTTCTTGAGAGCCTCTTGCTCTTTCCTCTTGGGATGGTCTTCAGGATAGTCAGGATCCTGAGTACTTGCACCACCTCTAGTATTAACTCCACAAACCTGTTTCTTCTCAATAAGATTTGCATACAATTGATTTTGAAGAGAAACCATTTGTTCAACTTGATTATTCATCATCTCACAATGTTTAATAATTCTTCTAACCTCTCCCACACTAGCATTTAAATTTTCACGAAGAAATTTAATTTTATGAGAGTTTTCCATAATACTCATTCTAATACATGCTCCTCAGGATTGTTATGATAAGCAAAATCATTAACGTATGATACATCAATAGGAGGTGTTACCTTTTCATTACCTTCCATAGAGCTAATAGCATTGACTTGGATTGGAAAACATGGTTGATCAATAGGAAGTTTAACACCCATTTCAGATAATTCCTTGAGATGAGAGGTTTTAATTCCCTTCTCTTTAATAGCCTTGGAAGCTTCTTTCATTGTCTCTTTGTTTAACTTAAGAATGCCTCCTTTCTTCTCTGGAAATATCTCTTTTCCATCTATCTCTTCAATATTCCAATCTTCATAATTTCTAGAGATAGTCTCCAATAACTCAGTTGCTTCATCAACGGTCCTTTCCCTGAAAACATTACCTGCAATACTATCAAGATAGCCTCTAGTGTTTTCAGTTAGTCCATTGTAAAATATATCAAGTATTTCATTACTCTTGAAGCCATGGGTAGGACATTTCCTAACCATCTTACTGTACCTCCCCCAAGCTTGGGGTAGATCCTCCTTCTCTTTTGTGAAAAGTTGCTAATCTCAATAGTTAAACCATGGATCTTATCTGAAGGGAAATATTTATTATAGAATAGCTGCAAGCATTCCTCTTTACTAGTAATAGATCCAGGTTCTAAATGATTATACCAAGTTTTAGCATTTCCTCCCAAGGTAAAAGGAAACAACTTTAAGAAATAATAGCGTTGGTGGATTTCATCTTTACCAAATAGCACAGATAAATCATGCAAAACAGCAATGTGTTCAAAAGGAAACTCATCATCTCTCCCATAAAACTTAAACTTCTCAGCTTTTTCAATTATTTCAGGATCAACACTAAACTCATAATCTTTATCTTTAATTTTAATAGCTGGAGCATTCATTTTCTTAGTAACAGGGAAATAATCATCAAGAGGAGAATTTTTATAGCTATCAAGTTTATCCAATTTATCATAATTCGAATCCATAAAAGCCATAGTAAATGCATCTTCTTCCTCAGAAGAAGTTTCATGTTCATCATCACAATATTCAATATCTTCCAACTCAGACTCCACATTTTCAACAATAGCAGATTCAGGTAATTCAGTCAATTCAGATGTTTCAGTTATCTCAGATGTTTCAGGTGTCACTTCTTTGTCTACGCTACCACATATTAAATTATTTTCAATACTAGTAGACATCTTAGACAATGGTGAACTAGATAAAGCTTTTTCTTTCTTCTTAGCAATAATAGCAGAAGCAACATTAGGTGAAAAGTTTGGCCTACTTGGCAAATCAGTACCTCTACGAGTAGTTGAAGGCCTTACTTCCTTCGGAGTATTCTTTTCCTTTCCCATAGTTGGGAACAAGCAAGTGCAGCAAATAAATGATAACAAGTTGTCTTACCAATAAAGCTAGGTTCCCGGCAACGGCGCCAGAAAATGTCTTGATGCCCACAAGTATAGGGGATCGTTGAAATCTTCGTTGGGAAGTATTACCCAAATTTATAGTTCGACTCAAGGGGAACACAAGAATACCAATAAGACTTTAGCAATTGAGGCGTCACTCTCAACCACACCTGTATATCAATAAACTTGCAGCAGTGATAGTTATGGCAGTAGGATGATTCAAGCAAGCAAAATAAAACAGCAGTAGTAAACAAGGGTTTCCCAGTTTTCACCGGAAAAGTGAAAGTGTAACTCAGAGATTTAAAACGTAGGCATGAGGTGATAGCGGGGTGTTGCATGAATAAGATTGATCATATAATAAGATACAAATAGCAATGGGACTTATCTCTAACTCCGATATATGTAGGTATGTGTTCCGTAAATAGTTGTGCGTACTAACCAAGAGAATTTGCACAACATCTATTGTCCTACCTGCCCATTTCACCGGGGCCAACTTGGAACTACAGGTAATTAAGGTCTACCCTTTCGAATAGCCCGGAACAACGCATTAACACTTCATGAACACATAGAATCCTCAAACTAAAACATCTCCCCCTTGTTTTCCCTATATGTCACTTTTAGGGTTCGCAGGTTCAACATAATAGCAGGTGATACACTTTGCAGATAAATACCAAACTCAAATATATGATGGGGCAAAATAAGTTCAGTACTGAAATCATGCCACTCGGGCCCTAGTAGCAAGCATTAAACATAGCATAAGTGCATCAACACAATACAAAAATATCCTCAAGATAAACCCCTAAGATCTCGGACAACGGGTATCATTACATGATCAATCTCATCCAATCCCCATCCACCTCATATGCCTACAGTGGACTACTCACACATGGTGATGGTGAAGGAGCTCATGGTCGATGGAGATGAAGGCGGTGAAGATGGCGGTGAAGACGGCCTCCGGATCCCTCCTCCGGGGGAGAAATCCTGGATCAATCTGTCTCCGAAAACGAAGATCGTGGTGGCGGCGGCGCTCTGTTTCGCGAAAGCTCCTCCCTCCTAGGTCAGCCACTTTTTCGTATATGAGGGGGTACGCGAAAGCCGAAGGAGAGGCGGTGCCCGAGGCCCCAATGGGTGGGCCCACGCGGCCAAGGAATCTGGCCGCGTGGGGCCCACTCTTTTGGCCCTCGGACGCTTCCTCGTGTCCATCTTTTGCACGATGCCCTTCTTTTCCCTAAAAATTGACGTGGTATTTTTCTCCGATTTAATTTCCTGCAAAAACAACCAGAAAAGAGACTTTGCTAAAAACAGCGTCAGATTCAGCAGTTTTATTCAAATATGGGAAGATTCCGGAGCAAATTATGAAGCAAAGTGCTTGGAAAAGTAGATGCATTTTAGGTGCATCAGGCAGCTCATGAGATCATTGTATTGAAGTACATGGGAGAGAGTACCAACTAGCTACAGCTAGAACCCGTAGTCCATGGGGGAACTACTCACGGAGCATGATGGAGGCGGTGGCGTCGATGGAGAAGGCTCCGGGGGTCAATCCCCATCCCGACAGGGTGCCGGAACAGGAACTTCTGACCCCCGAAACTTGGTTTTTGGTGGCGGCGGAGCTACGGAACCTTTCTGGAGAAATCGTCGATTCTTTTAGGGTTTTCACCGCGGAGGCAATATATAGTCCAAAGGGCGTCGCGAGGCGGTGCACGAGGTGGCCACGCCACCCCTCAGCGCCACCCCCCTCCAGGCCGCGTGGAGGCCTGGCGTGGAGGCTGTGGGCCTCCCCCAGACTTGTCCTTCTGGCTCCCGGAGTCTTCTGGCGAAATAGAATTTCTGTAATTTTTTCGGATTTTTCTGAGCACTTTCATTTTTGGACCTTTTCTGCAGTGCACAGACATAATAAACAGAAACTGGCACTGTGGCATCTTGTTAATAGGTTAGTCCAATAAATGTCATAATATGATATAAAGTGTATATAAAACATGTGACATTGATATAAAACAAGCATGAAACATCAAAAATTATAGATACGTTTGAGACGTATCATGGGGTTACCACGGCAAATCGCATGGTGAGATACCTAGGGTTTCGTACGAGGAAGGAAGATGGCACGCTGGTAGTATCAGACGGCTGACAAGCAAAGATGTGCCCAGGTTCAACCCCTCATTGTGAGGCAAAGACCTACATCCTGCTTGTCTGATCTATATTGATATGAGGTTATAAGGTGGCCGTAATGGCGATAGTGGTGCAGATTGGATCTGCGTATGACTATGCGTGTGCTAGTTGTCCTCTAGGGGTGCCACTGCCTGGCTTTATATATGCAGCCAAGTAGGGTTTACATGATTTCTTGTCTTGTACTCCAAGTCGTGGCTTCTTGGGCTTCTATATGGGCCTCCAAATATATACGTCTTCGGCTAGGCCGCATCGGGTATGCCAATGGTGGGGTGCCCGGAGGGTATGCCCACGCCACAGACCTTCCTTCATATTTGGGAATATTCGAACATATGAAATAATTCAGTGAATAAGATAGAATAATCAATTTGACCATGTGCATGTGCGGTTAATCATGAATTAATTACAACGGTGACTAGCATGCATGTGAGATTCCGAGAACATAAGAGAAGAACCGATCTCCCACATCAGCCAGTTGAAACCTTTTCGACAAGTTGCAAGTAAGTTTTTCCCTACTAGTGAGTGGCTGAAAGTTTCAGCGGGTTATCCTTGACATTACAGATCAGAAGAAGATAGCTTGAGAGAAACCATTTGGACCCCTCAATCAACAGAATAGGCTTATCATGAGTGACCTCGATCAGACTAAACCATGTCATCCACGCCACTAACAATATTGTTTCGATCATATAGTTTGGGATATGAAGCAGGGCAGCTTGGCCGATTGCGTCCTGTAATTGCGAGATTCGTGTAAGAGGGTAAACTCCACAAAGAACTCATCACCCTCCAAAGGCTGCGAGCATGGGGATATCCAAAGAGTGCATGAGCCACATCTTGTCGAAGGATAGTTTTCACGATTTCGTGGTAATCTTACTCCCGGAGTTCATATTTTTTCAGCAGGCGATGTTGGTCAATAGTTTTGAGTCGTAGACAATGTAGGTTAAGATACCTCAGATTTATTAATGGAGTGGCTACAAGATCGGTACAAAGGTTGACCTCGGCGAGTTATAGATGATCTCGGCCGGAGGTTTCGAGATATGTCTAGGGATTAATGCTGGAGTTTACAGAGGAATACAGTGACAAAGCTTTGGTTTGAGTTTAATGTGGAGGTCTCAATGGGAGGTCATTCGGTATATACCCATGTTAGATATCCGAGCCTTGTACGCCTAGGATTTCTTCATGCCTTGTACGTGAAGTTATGATTTCGTAACCTTCCTTCAATGTAGTCCGTAGTGAGGTAACTTATTGAAAGTCTTAGTGCAGCATGACAGGTCTATCTCGATGGAGGAGATTATGTAAGAGGGGTACCGGCCGAGATCTTTGTACGTCGTGGGATTAAAGTGGTGCAGGTTCAAAAGATTATGGCATAAACCCACTTATCTCCGACAAAACAAACAAAAATTTAGACTGTTTCGAGGAGAACACAGTACAATGCTATACAAATTTACTCGATTTTTTAGTAAGAAATAGGAAATTATTTCTAAAATGACCGCGACAATTTGGAGGGTGCAATATTTCTTTTTGCCCTCAAGATCTTACTTCTCTTCTAGTTCTCTTGTGTTTTATAAGGTTTAGAATACCTTCAACAGTCAACACGAGCTGTGTACTTTATACATGGTGCTGAGGACTGAGAAAGTGAGAAGTGAAAGCAATAAATGTTAGAAATTGGCGATGTGGCGGAACTAGCTGAATATCGAAGTCGCAACATCCCTCCTCGTATTGGGATTTGGGATCAATCAATTAGTAATATCCCTAGAGTCCACTCCTCCCCCATACTACTAGTGAAAGAGAAATGTAAAGACTACCATTAAAGCAGCCCAAACGAGACTTACTACTTACATTTTGTTTTCCAAGCCAAATTTGAACTAAATTTTGATAATTTAACAATAAATGCTCTTGTTCAACCTGGCCATGTGGTGTGTTCTGTGATGGTATGGTTGGCGAAGCTGTGTGTACGAGGTTTGATGCTTTGGCCGAAATAACTGTATTGTTTTTCACGCACCTGAATGCGGTTTCGTGGACATTCTGTTCTGAAGCAGGGCAGGAGTAATGTGAACTGGGATCAACTGAACAGGATCAAAATATATACTCTCTGTTACTAGGAGCTCGATTTACATACATTGCATGACAACATACTACTATATTCTACTAGGTGCTTTAAGCCTTTAACTAATTCGGTTTCAGAATTTGTCTTGATCATCAGCTTGACTCGTTGTCGTTGCCACTTGACAAGTTGAAGTCATCGTATTCGTAGTCGTGGTACATGTTGTTGCCGTAGTAGGCGTAGTCCCGGCGTAAGGCAAATTGATGTACCCGTCTCCCATGCCACCAGGCCCACCACCATCATCGGAAGCATCATCGGCTTGGCTGCCGTCGCTGAACCCATGGCCGCCGCCGCACGTCATGTCGAGAGGTTGATGGTGGTAGGTGTTGTCACCGTCGAAGCCCTCCCCAGCGCAGATCATATTGACGAAGCCGCCTGCAATGCCACCGCCATAGTCGCCGAAGAATGAGGCATCATCGGCTTGGCTGCCGTCGCTGAAACCCTCGCCGCGGACGCACATCATGTTGATAGAATTATGGTAGTAGGTGTTGTCGCCTGCGAAGCACCCCCCAGCGTTGAGCATGTTCACGAAGCCGTCTCCCATGGCACTGCCATTGTCGCCGTAGCAGGAAGCATCGTCAGCTTGGCTGCCATCGCTGAACCCCTCGCCGCCGCCGTGGCACATCATGTCCATAGGATGATGGTAGCTTGGCCCTGCCTGCTCCTGGTATGGGAAATCATGGTGGTGGCTCGGTCCTGGCTGCTCCTGGTATGGGAAATCCTGGTGGTGGCTCGCCCCTGGCTGCTCATTGTATGGGAAATCATGGAGGTGGCTTGGCCCTGGCTGCTCCTGGTATGGAAAATCATGGCGGTGGCTTGGTCCTGCCTGCTCCTGGTATGGGAAATCATGGCGGTGGCTTGGTCCTGCCTGCTCCTGGTATGGAAAATTGTGCTGGTGGTAACTTGGGCCTGGCTGCTCTATAGCCGGGACGACCTGGTGGTGCTGGTGGACGTCGGCTTGCGGCTGGTCGTCATTGATCTTGCTTTTGGTGAGTTTGATGCGGCTGAGCACGGTGTTCCTGAGCGGCGGCGAGATAATCGTGTACTCGTGCATGATCCAGCCGGACGGAGGGCCCTCGTTCTTCCTCTTCCTCTTCTTCCCCTTGGCATCCTCCTCGTCGTCGTCCTCCTCGTCGAATCTCTTGTAGGTGAGGTCGTAGCGCTTGTACATGATGTCCAACTCGCCGCCACCGGGCCGCAGCAGGGTGATGGTCCGGTAGTTGCCCTGCTGGCCGCGCCACAGCCCGCCGGCGCCGCCCTTGATTTCGCGCTCCCGGCGCCCCCCGTTCTTGCTCACGTCGAGGAAGAACGCGTGGTGGCTGTTGGCGTGGCCGTGCAGCGCGAGGAGGTCCGGCGGCGGCCGTGCAGCGCGAGGAGGTCCGGCGGCGGGAGGCTGGCCGGGTCGGCGTTGATGACGGCGTGGGAGAAGGGAGGGTCCGGGACGCCGAGCGCGCGCGGGAGGAGGTAGTGGGCGACGATGTCGTCGTCGGTGGGATCGAACTTGAAGGCCGGCGGCAAGCGGCCGAAGCCAAACCTGGAGGCCTCCATCGACTGTATTGTTTCAATCGGGAGAGGTGGGGTGGAGTCGAGTTTGGTTTTCGTCCGATGGGATTGGGAATCGAGAGCAGGAGCTGCATATAAAGGCGAGAGCGAGACTCGCTCAGCTAGTCCGACTCGAGTTTGGTAAGTATGTTTTTCCGAACGAATTTGGTTCCTGATCGCGAACCGGGCTTTCCTTGTAGAGAAGTCGGGTGCTTCGTGTCCTGCTCCGGTGCCAACTCCACTTCCGTGTGTTCGGTTTTCCCTTTTTTAGTAATAACTAGCGAACGTGCACGTGCAACGCACGTCTTATAATTTATTATAATATAAACAGTCTTTGAATGTATAATTGTTTTATTGAGTTATTTTGCCAAGCCAATTAAATAGTGTCATGATAGAAAATTGAAATTGGACCTTTGTTTGCTTGTGAAACACAATTGGTCAAATTAAATAAAATAATTAATGAAGATGAATTGAATGAAAAATATTTAGACCATGTATATAGTTTTTATTTGTTCCCCATTATAATAGCAGTTAGCCCGGATTGATTTACATATAAGAAAAACAAAATAATGTGGACATGTATAATAAAGAAACAGTTCAAACTTGACAAGCCTCTGTCTTAAAAAATATAGATAAAAAATATATTACACATTATTAAATCAAGTTGACCCTATTTTTATATCAAAAATATTTGTCAAAACACCGTGGAGTAGTTTTAGTAAATGCAAAAGGCATTCTAAGTGAAGCAGACAAGTATCACCTTGAGATTATTCAGTAGTAAACTCCATACACATCAGATTATTGAGGCAAGACGACAAGGTGAATCTTCCAGATTGATGTCATTGTTTGCACTATATTTTAATGACATATAAAGTTCTCAAAGTAATTAGGCCTTAGGACATTTGTTCTACTTCCATCGCACAATATAATATTATTGGTTTCCTATTTTTTTCCTTTTGTTTGAAAGGCATGTACAGGAAGTTGATCCTGCTGCAAACGGAAGAGAATACAGAAAATCACTATCAACACATTTGCTAGCATATCAGATACAAGCACGGTTGTGGTTAACGATGGGCTCTGGATAACTGAGCCTATTTACTGGACCACTCAAGGTGAGCAGTACCCTATTTGAGTAATTCATGTTCCTGTATGCGCCCTTTCAGTTCGGTGACGTGTGAATATCTGAAGTTTAAAGCAGCTCTTCAGGTTTTTCTTCATTAGGCTGCCACACAAAATATAGTGTTTAATTTTTGACTGGTAATATGTATCTAATACATCAATTTCATTTTCTCTGATGAATTTGTGGTACATCAATTAGCAAAATTAGCTGAAGCATAAATAGAGAATAACACATAGTGGGTTGGATGCTAATATAACATAGTACAATGCAGCATGTAGCTAGAAAAGGAGAAACTACTTATCTTGCTCTGTTCAAGTGTTGAAAACTACCTTGAGTAAAAATACACAAGCCTATGATCCAAACAAGGATGTTGAGAACTCTAACCATTTGTTAATATCACGTGAAATTTAGTTAAGGGATACAAGTGAATGAATACTACGCGGAACGACACAAGATCTAAAGTGTTTGCTGCTCGACATCTGGACAATCTGGATCGTCGATCAAAAATTGAACGGACAAGATTAAACCCAAATTATGGAAACTTTTCAACAAAAGAGAAGCCTAACAATGTTTTATGAACTCTTAAATACTCTAAAAGTACAAGGCCAATTTCTATCACACATAAGTCAAGTGAATGTTCATCTCACTCAGTCGACTATTTAAAATGATAGAAAGCCTTTTGCTCAAATCTCTTCAATGCAGACTTATCAACAATGTAGTCAATGACAAGTAAAAAAAATAATGTAGTCAATGATGCGGCTCTTCCTACACTATGATTCTCATATGATTTTTTCAAGTCCTCTGAAGAAGAAGGTTTTGGCACAGATACATTGAAGTAAAAACTTGTAATCTCTCATATCGTATCAAGACACAATTCATTTTGCAGGATCATTTTTACCAAAGTTACAATGCCCTAGCAACTAAATATTTTACAGGAGTTGCAAGAACCTAGAGATTTTTTTATAAAACATCAACTGAAGCCTTAACGGAAGCTGCTGCAGTTATCTACACTCGGTTTATTCCCCACCATGTAGCTCAAATTAGGAATTTATGTACCTGACAGTAAAAAGTCACCATTCATAGATAATATTTAATACTTATAAATCAACACACATGGGCAGTATATAATTCATCTACAAGCTATAGCTCCACGTTTCAGTACAAAACCTACAGTTACTCATACAAGAAGAGTGAGAAATCGCTGCTTGCTGCTATGCTGGGGCGTCTGGAATGAGAGAAATCGCAGGGTCTTTCATGACCGCCTGACACCCTGCCCTTGCGCAAGCTCATGTTTGAACCACGATAAACTGCCTACCTGCTTCTCTGTTTCAATTCCTGTTTTTATTTCTCTTTGCTTTCCGATCACTCTGTCACGTAATTTCGTGTTCAGGTAATCACCTTGTAAGTTTCGCTCTACTATCAATGAAAAGCCAACAATTGTTGGGTCCTTCAAAAAGTACAAATTGAGAGTAACTTGACATTTTAAGGCACCCAAGCAACATTAAAGAGAAAAGAGAGGAGAGAAGCATACTTGGAACTGCCAATAAAAGTACAGTTTAAACAAAATTTAATTGTGAAATGTGCATGAGTTCCTTCATATTCAAGCAGCCTTGAAGCCTATACACCCTGATTATAAACAACTTTAGTATCCAAGGCTCTAATGTAATCCCAAAACCTATAACAAGATTACTCAATTGACTCGACAATATGTGCAGAACAGGTAGTTAGTTCAGCGTGGGTATTATTCAGGGTCAATATTTTAACTCATTCCCATAATTTGTTAGTTGGCTTTGCCGAGAAACTGCACTGCAGGCGTTGTAGAAACAAGAAATCTTGCAAAGAAGAAGTGGCAGTGAAATTGTCGCCCATTGAAGATGACACTACCTTTGCCTAGGAGCTGGTACAACTTTCCTAGATTGGTATTTTTTCTTCTGTTGGCTGCAGTATGCATGCGTATCTTTGCTCCATCAGTTTATAAAGTGTAGCCAGTTCAGTTAGTTTTAGGCCAGGAAGACAAAGTTAATCATATGACCTTCAGCCTCAACATTATTTCACACTAACTTCTGCTAGTAACTATGTTGTCATGTTATTTGCAGATACAAAGAATCACATGAAAATCAAATTTGGCTGACGAAATCTGCCATATTATTCTTAGTTTTCCTATCAATCTCAAGGGTCAAGACACTGAAACAGAGAAGCTCGTCAAGCCTTCCATACCTTTCAGGATACAGATTCCGTTGTCTCCTCCTTCGGCCTTAGTGAGTTGTTGTTCATCCGGTATGATTGGAAAAAGAAAAGAAAATTACATACCTGAGATCACCCAAACTGGTACAGGAGTTTAGAGGCGCTGCATCCTTGCCGAACTCGGCATCCCGGATCTTGCACATCTTGGTTACTGCCACGATTTCGTAGCAAATCTTCAGCAAGATGGCCCTGATGCAGAGATGCTTGTTATCCGCATCCGCGTCGATCTGCCCGATAGGCATGTTTACTCGCACCACGAGCTGCGGAGGTTAGCGAGCAACAAGGCGCTGACCTGCGGGCAGCAGAGCCGTCTGTGGCGGCCAGTGCCGGCGCCTGACAACAACGAAGCCAACTCGTTGAGAGGTGGACACGGTCGAGCTCCAGGACGGCGAGCAGTGGCGTAGCGTCCACTATGGCCTGGAGGTCCTTCAGCCGGACGTGGCACTGGCGCAGCCGCGCGAACGACTCGGGCGCCGGCGAGCAGGGCGGCCTGAGCTGCAGGGCGGTGAGGTGCAGCGCACAGAGGGTATCGGACAGCAGGGCCGCGACACGGAGGCTGTATTCTGGTGCGGTGGAGAGACGTGGACGTGGATCTCCTCTACCTTTATGGGTTGGCGGCGGGGGAGAGATCTGGTGACGGAGGAAGCTCCGAACTCGCGGAAGCTGAACTCGCGGCCCGGCAGAGGGACGGGATTCCGACGGCAGCTCCGAACCGGGGCAGGGCTGGGGGAAGAGCACAGAAAGATCCGCCTTGGCGCGTCACGCACGGTCGTCTCTGGCAACGCCGGTCGGGCAGGCGTCGCGCGTGGTCGTCGGGAACCGCCGGTCGGGCGCGTCGGGCGGGAATGTAGGGTGGCCGGCGGCGGGTGCGTCGGGCTGGTCGTGCACGCACCGTATTGTTCAGTTTTTTAATTTCTTTTAGCGGTGGCAAATCTCGTAATTATCACGAAACGAAATAAAACGAACCGGTACGATGGCATTAGCAGTATTATGTAATTTGATGGGAGGGTAAAACGGGCAAAAGTGGATTTGTGTTGAGTTGTCAAACATTGGAGCGATCTGGACCGTTGGCCAAATATTGAAGGGCTCAGATTTAATGTATCAACACAAGTTTGCTCTTTTAATAGTAGTATAGATTATTTGTTTTTCTTCTTTCATTTCTTATTTTTCTAATTTCTCCCGTTTCATTCTTTAGTTTATTTTTTCTCTGGTTTTCGGATCATAAGTGAACACTATTTTTGAACATGTGAACATAGTTTTTTAACACATGTGCCACATAATTTTTAAATAGTTTTGTACTCGAACCTCGTCAACATTATTTTTGACACATGAAAATTTTCAGGTAAACATAAATATCCTTTTCGAGGTGCGGATACTTTTTCAAATGCAAGAACATTTTTGGTGGTTTCCAATGAGTTTTCTTGAGTAGTAAAGTAGATACATAAAATTAAAATTATTCAAGTTTTGACATAAAAAATAAAACCATGGGCTGACCCAAGCCGGCCAAAAAGAAGATTGCACGGGGCGATCGACTTGAAAGATGGTACAACACACTACAAACAATAGATAGGATGTTAACAATATGGAAAGGAAAGAAAGCATGCGATTTAATACCAGTAAATGAGCAATGGAAAATTGAAGGACATACCCTCATAGATATCTATACTTCTTATAAAGCAAAAACCCTGCTAAGTGTAATTAATATTTATCTATCTCCACATCATGCTATCCACATCATTTGGTCTTTTATCCAATCAATTGTCCATGTCATCTCACTATCAATTATTAATTATATTCTATTTTTACATGCAAGCATCCGCATCATCTCTTTTTAGCCCATCAAATTGTCCACACCATTCCTTTTTTGTTGTTCAAATGATAAGATCACACCATGTCGATATGTAATTATACAAGTAAATCATGTGCAAGTAGAACACCACAATTAGTTTCGCCTGATTTTTTTTGCCAATTATTTTCAATGATGAAAATCATATAGTTGTTACTCGAAATTATGGGCTCTTCTATATGTATCCACTCAAAAAGTTTCTAGAAATATTATTCGGCAATATGCATGTTATCTTTATGCAAGCCATCCAAAATAGTGAAAAATAATAACCTTCGGCTGAAATGGGTTTCTGATTTGATAAACCCTGATACTAGAACATGGAAAACTGAAACTATTAAAGCTCTTTTCTATCCACCCGATGTAGATGAAATCTTAAATATCAATATCCCGCCAACACCCAGAGAAGATTTTGTTGCCTGGGCCCATGAGCCAAATGGTTTGTTCACAGTGAAAAGTGCTTATAGATTGGGAATGCAGTTGAAGAACAGAGACAAAATAACCTCTACTAGTTCGAACCCTGAAGGAGATAGAAGCATTTGGAATTCCATCTGGAAGGCAAAAGTGCCACCAAAAATCAAGATTTTCGGGTGGAAGCTGGCTTCTAATACTCTTGGTGTCCAAGCGCATAGACACCGAAGGAAGATGGAAGTAATGCCTACCTGTACCATTTGTGGAATGGAACCTGAAACCGCCCATCATGCGGTTGTAAACTGCACAAAAGCAAAAGCCCTCAGACAGTGTTTGCGTGATATCTGGGAATTACCTCCTGATGAAAATTTAACCTATACTGGAGATAACTGGACCCTCCAACTCCTGAGTCAATGCAATGAGGACTTGAAAGCGAAGCTCCTGTTCCTATGGTGGAGATCTTGGCACCTGAGGAACAATTCGATTTTTGGAGATGGAAAATGCTCTATAAGTGAATCTGCTAACTTCATCCAGTCCTATCTTTCTTCCTTTATGCAGGTTAATAACCCTCAGCTAGAACACGATTACAAAGGGAAAAGACCAATGGTTCCTACAAAGGAGATTGTAAAGAAGGTGCACAAAACCCCTCATGGAAACTGGGAAAGACCAGAGTCGGGGTGGCATAAACTCAATGTGGATGCCAGCTTCGTAAAAGAGAACAATAGCGGATCTTGGGGGGCTGTTCTTAGGGACCACGAAGGAGTAGTGGTGATGTCGGCTTGGGGCACCATCCCGAAATGCACCTCTGTCGAAATTGCGGAAGCCATAGCTATTCGAGAAGGAGTCAAGGCTTCGATCTCGTTGGACCCGATGCCCATCATTGTTGAAAGCGACTGTGCTTTGGTGGTCGCTGATCTTCAGAATGCAAACGGCAACAGAGCTGATTTTACTTTCATTTCTGATGATATTAGGGACTTGTTTGGGTTTCTGCAGAATGTTAGAATCCAAAAAGTGACCCGCTGCTGCAACATTGTTGCCCATGAGTTAGCTAAGTTTAGTCGTTTTAATTGGTGTAGTGGTTTGCTCCTGAAAGATGTCCCACCCTGCGTGGTGGAGTCGGTTTCTTTTGATTGTAAGAATGCTTGTAAAAACTCTTCTATGTGTGCTTAATATATAACAGAAAATTCAAAAAAAAAAATCTGATTCTTCTACCCGTTGATATAATCTTATCTATATCAATCAAATACACTCCTAAACCATACAGATCTTTAAATTATAAAACACACATACATTCCATGTCTAGAAAAATTAGCCTTTTGACTGCCATGATTAACTAAATCTTCCATATTCTTTAGTCAATTTCAGTTTTCACGCGTTTTATTAAAAAAATTAAGAGATACCCACTGCAACGCGTGGGGTGTTCTTCTAGTTTTTTATATTCTAGAAGTTTCTATTTAGTAAATATTGTTATATCTCCTATTTACTTACACATAAAAATAGACAATCATGTATTCAAGAAATTTCTATAACTTCAGAGGTCGCTCGTGATATTTAAGATAGACATGAAAACATATATACATAGTTGAAATTTCTAAAATTGGAGGCAATAAATTATCTTTGAAGACATCTCATTTTGGGTTTTTTCTCCGATCATGAAGAATACAATTTAACCACTGAATTAAGTAGTGTAGAAAACTGAAACAAGTAACATACCAATTTCGTTTAAACAATTGTATCTTGGTCATGTTTCTTTTAACTTTAATAGAACATAGTAGTGGTTAAGAAAATCTGTTGAGATATTGCTTTGTAATTGCCAAAAGTTAAAAAGTTTAGTATAAGAGTATAAGACTCGCTCGAAGTCGCGTTTGGTTTTCTGATGAGATTGGGAATCGAGCAGGAGCTCGCTAATATAGAAATATGTGCAACAGACTCGCTCGAAGTCGGACTCACCTTACAAATCGAGTCGATATTATTTCCAATCTAAACTTTCCATATTCTGGTCGTTCGCGTGATCTCTTCCTGTTTGAACCTGGGCCCGCTTACACCGCCAGCATCTACGCGTGAGATGGCCCAAAACCATCCATGTGGTCCAGTATGTGACCTACGTCCAACGACGAGCGAGACAGGCACACACGCAATCGCATACATCAATCGATCTCTGGCAAAAAAAAAAGATTGATCGATACTACTATTAAAATAGCAAACATGTACATCACGCACGCAATCGCATACATCAATCGATCTCTGGCACGCACACAGCTTCTATCTACACATCTATTAGTGTCATGTACATCATTTGAGGAAGTACAACATCAAAGCTAGAAAAACGAACATATCTATACTACTATTAAAATAGCAAACATGTTGGGATATATTAAACTAAAGTCGTCAGTATCTGATCAATGATTTCAATGTTTGACAACTCAACACACCTTTTCAGTTCGTGATAATTACAGGGATTGCCACCACTAAAAAACAAACGTTTTGTTTTGGCTCGGCTCGTTTCACGAGCGCCGGTGACGCAACTATCCGCCACTAGCGAGCTCCTCTCTCATGCGCGAGCAAACGGCCTGCCCCACCCTCTCCACAACGCAAACCGGGATCTGCCATGGACTGCGATAGGATCTGCCATGGACTGAGATATGCCTCTTGGCTCCGCACGCGGGCAGCCACGTCGTCGACCTCACGCACCAGCGATGGGAACAACACGAAAAAAGCAAATCCTATTCTCATAGGAGGGGATTTTAATATGATTAGATTCCAACATGAAAAAAGCAAAGGCCATTTTCAAAATCGATTTATGGATACCGATTGGGAGGCAAAATATCCCTTAGTAACGGTACATGCTCTAAAACGTATTGAAGCTTTCGTCTGACCATGCTCCTATCCTCTTGAACACGGGTTCATTAAAACCACATGGTAAGCGCCAATTCAAGTTTGAATTGGGATGTCTACACCGTGATAGTTTCCATGACATGGTGTAAGAGATATGGGCTGAACCAGTATCCGACAGTACCCCAATTCAAATTTGGAAGAACAAAATCCACGCTTTGCGTAAATACCTTGGAGGGTGGTCACGCTATATGTCTGGTATTCTGAAATAAGAAAAACTTTGGCTCACAACTATCATTGATGAACTCGAGTCAATTGCGGAGGGACGTCCTTGATGTGTGTAAGAAATTGAACTAAAGTGTCAATCAAATGCTAAGATATCATGTCTTCTCCGCGAAGAGGTAATCAAATGGTACCAGCGAGCAAGGGCCCAATTTATTCTTGAATTGTCACTTTATGATCAGATATATTCATGAATTATATTGATATCTTTGATATTATTTTGACGCATTATTTATAGTCATATATGCTCTTTGATTTATTTGGCAGCTCTGGCCAAGTATGATGTGTATAACTTAAGAGGGAGTGGTGTATGATAGTAGGTTCAACCTTGCAGTGTTCTATATCCCGGTGATAGTAAGGGGAAAGACATGCAGTGTGTTGTTGCTTCTGAAGATTAAACAATGGCTTCTATGTTACATTTGGATGATGTTTTTACTGTTTACGTTATGTCATCTTGCTTAAGGCGATACTCTGTTTGTATGAACTTAATAGTCTTGGAGTGGAGTATTAGTTATATATGTTGTTGGATTAATGGTCTATTTGTTTATGTAATTCCTATATGAATTGTGCCATGAATAATCATAACCATAAAAGTAAACATAAGTACAATATAATGGCTACACAAGTGTGATTTGTTTACCCAACATTTTTATCTTTATTTGGAGAGATGGTTCTAGTGAACCTATGGCCCCCGGTCCATCCTTTTATTATTGTTTACATCTTCCTATTACTTGTTTTTCTACCATCTATATACTTGCATGTTTGATATGAAGGCTGAAAAGGTTCCTGGAACGTTGGGACAAGCTATGTCTTGTGGTTATGTGAAGGTGTTGTTAACTTAATTGTCTTAGTAGTTCCTACTGTAAGAGCATATTTGCTCTAGATATCTTTTGGAGTCTAATGACAACACATCAACTTGTCTAATGTGTGCTTGACAAATGCAAATAATTCACATCCTTACAAAGTGTCAAGTCGGGAAGCGAGAGGCCCTGGAAATCTGTTCAGCAGAGCTCTACTTTGTCTGGCGGTAGTACCGCCAGTGCAGCGGTAGTACCGCTCCGCCTGGAGCGGGACTCCTGCAGCACGGCTGGTACTCCTCCTGGCGGTGGTGCCATGTGGTACCGCTGGTCTCAGCCAGCGGTACTACCGCTGGTGGTACCGCCAGGGGTACCGCTAGGCAAGTTTTGCTCTCTGTACTCCCAACGGTACCCGGCGGTAGCTGCCTCGTACTACCGCTGGGTTCCTTCATTTTATTTCGAAGGGTGCCAGCGGTACTACCGGCAGTGCCGCGGTAGTACCGCCAGGCCTGGCAGCTCCGGTACCTCTGAGAGGTGTACCGCTGCAGCTGGCTGGTGCAGTGCACTAGGTACCGCTGGAAGACCAGGAACGGTAGTACCGCTGTGCAGATTTTCTGCACATAACGGTTCGATTTTCAGGGGGCCCTATTTAAAGTCTCCACCTACCTCCAGCCAGCCAGCTCGTCCAACATTGAAGAACACCATTATTGCAAGCTTAAGAATCACTAGATCTCCCAATCCCTCCACCCAAACTCGTTGATCTTTGGAGGATTGAAGGAGAAGGGCCGGATCTACATCTTCACCAAGCCGATTTACATTTCCCCCTCATTCACTTGAGAGCCCCTTTGCTAGGCTTTCCATTGGGAAAACCTAGCTCCTTGTTGTACTCACTTGTTGTCTTTGTGACAGATTGTAGCCGTTTGGGAGCCCCCAATCCAGTTGTGGGTTGTGCCCCGGATTGTTGTTGTAAAGGCTCCAGACTTTGCCTTGAAGGTTTCTGATAGTTGAAGGTGAGCCAAACCTTTGTGGTGCGGTTCATCGGAGAAGAAAGTAAGGCCTTTGTGGCTATTGAGTTGACCTTTGTGGTAGCTCACACCTCTCCAACGAGACGTACTACCCTAAAAAGGAGGAACTCGGGAATACATCCGTGTCTCCGCGTGTTTTCACTTCGGTTACCTCTATCCTTGTTATAGCTTTTACTTCGTGTACCTTGCTTAATCGCTAGCTTGTCATATAGGTAAATTCACCATAGTTGCATATCTAGAGAATTTACCTTTTGTGTCAAGCCTAATTTGAAAAAGTACTAAAATTGAAGTAACACCTATTCACCCCCCCTCTAGGTGTCATACGATCCTTTCACCTACGGGTTCGATAAATTTTGATTCTCAATCAAGGAAAATACTTGCTGCTGGGATACATCATTCTTTCCACTTGGGGGTTCCTAACAAATTCTCCAGAAGTAGCAAGCCACTTTCTAGCGCCGTTCCTGGGGAACTATTTCCTAAGGGACCTATATAATTTTACTCTACTCTCTTGTTATCTATCTTTCTTAGTTAATTTTATTTTATCACTTATTTGCTTTCTTAAAAATCCCAAAACAACAGAAAGTTTTAAATTCCACCAACACTGCATTTTTTTTATTTTACCTTGTCATCATGACTAGCCTTTTGCTTTCTGTTAATGGTTTCCTTATGTTAAACTCGATCTTAATGGGAAGGGGAATTCATAGTAGATCAACAAAATATTTGAAGGAACGCCGCTTATTTTAAAGAGGTATATACACTATTACTCCCACAACTTGTGCGAGATGTACAAATTAGTCCCACAACTTGCGAAATGAAAAACTGACACCCCACAACTTGTATTGAACGAATAAAAAGGTTCAAAATCATTCTGAAGTTGACACATGGCGTTGCCAGTTTTGCGGAAAGACCCCCCTATTTTTTTCTAGCATCCGTGGACTGGGGAATGACTTACACGTGGGTCCCACGTGTCAGTAGGTTAAGAAATAATTAAAACTTAAAAATGCACACGATGGGAATCGAACTCATGACCATTTGCCCACCAGCCCATGACATTGCAACCAGACCAAACAATAGCTGACTATTTGTTACAGCATGCCCTTTTATTATTCACTATCAACGTGACCACGCTTGGAGGGAGCTGATGCACACGTGATTGCCACCACACCAAACGTGTTTTCTCTGTTACACTACGACTTCACTTTCTTATATAAGGACTGATGGAGAGTGGACAAATGTCTCCCGAGTTATGTGGAGGTTGTTTTTAAGAAAAAAAATCAAAATCGGTACTTGTGGGTTTCCAAAAATCGAGAATTTTTCCAAATGTAGATAGTTTCGAGATCTACAAAGTGTGTAAAATTTTAAATCAAAATTCGTTATATTGTGGGGTGGGTAAAAATGACAAATGGGAGGTGAACAGTACACAATTTAAAAAACTGGAGTTTTTTCAGAATTTTCTTTTTTGTGCAGCCCAAAGTACAAGGAATTTTGAGATAAATTTTTGCACGTTTCTATATCTCGACACTATCTTCATCTCAGAATTTTTTCTAAAGATTTTCAAAAAACGAGCTCCACGAAATTCAGGAGTCATTTGTAGTTTCTGAGACTAATGTCCGTTTTGCGAGTTGGTTTCCCAAAGAACGAAAGAAGCATGCTCACGGACACCGGTTCACGGAGCTATAGTGCGCAGCCGTGGGCGTCGTCGACCATGCCTAAACCTTCGAGCGATGTCACAGCCGTGAGGAACTTGGCGAGCTGCATCAAATCGTGAACTGGTGTGTCGTCTGGTGGCAATGGCATGCGTGGGTGGGTAATAGGTTCCGAGTTCAATTTCCATCCTGTGCACTTTTAAGTTTTAATTATTTCTTCACCTACTTACATGTGGGACCCACATGTAAGACATGCCCCAGTCCACATATGCTAGAGAAAAATATGGGGTCTTTCCGCAAAACTGACAACGCCACGTGTTAGCTCCAGAATGATTTTGGACCTGTTTGTTCGTTCAATACAAGTTGTGGGGTGTCAGTTCCCCATTTTGCAAGTTATGAGACTAATTTGTACATCTCGAACAAGTTGTGGGACTAATAGTGTATATACCTCTATTTTAAAAAGGGAAGCACTTATGGGATCAAATAAACTGATTGCACTGATATGCTAGAGATTTGTGTTCTACATATGGTATAACTTGTTACCATAGGAAGGACACTAAGCAGCTTCCTTTTCAATGTGAGTACAATGATAATGAAACCTTAATTTTTTTATGTTAAGGGTGATTATGATTTCTATTTTGTAGCTTTTAAAGGTGCCTATGAAATTGCTTATTTGCTTGAAAAGATTGACGATGCTCCTTATAAATATGAGAATTTTTCTATATTTTATGATTGTAATGCTTTCATTACTAATTATATTGAGCGAGTCTCCACTGACCAAAAAGAGACTAATGTTTTGAAGGACCCTATGAAAGAAGAAATTGCTAAAACTGAGAGCTATGTGATTGAAAAAGATGAGCAGAGTGAAGAACAAAAGGGGGAAGAGTGGATTAACTACCCGTTCCTACCTTCTAATGAGAGTAGCTCTTTGACTCGTACATTATTTCATTGCCCTCCTCGCCTACTGGAGAATCAATGCTATGATCACCTAGATTCATTTGAAAACACTTTTAGATGAACTTGATATTTTCTATACTTATGTCCATGACGCCCCTATGAATGATAGTTATGGAGATGAATTTTTAACTATTATTTATGATATCAATATGCTTGCTGCTCCTACATGCAATTCTTACGAGAGAGGGAAATATGGTTATAATTTTTTTCTTATTATTGAAGCACCTCTCTTTATGCTGAAAAGTTTTTAAGTTGTATTCTTTTCTGTTGCCTATGCTAGTGATTTATTGTTCTAATAACTTGTTTATTTATAAGATGTTTATGCATAGTAAGTGGGTTAGAATTAAGTGTATTTGATATATATTTTTTGATGATCTCTTGTGACGGTGGCGAGAACGAGAAAGGGGACGGGGATGAACACGAGGAAGAGAAGGACAGATGGACGTGACGGGTCATAAGAACTTCTATTTATACATAAGGACCAATTTGTGAGGGGGAAAAGCGCGTATTTTTATTTTTATTTTTTTGCAAATTACCAGCCACGACAATATTTCCGGAACTGAGGGAGTAGCAGCTAAACCAACAGATTTGCAATTTTAGAAAACGTACATTACAGGTTAAAATGAGTTCTTTTCCCGCGGATGATTCAAAGTGGTAATGTTACGAGCACAGGTTTTTTGAAAAAACATGGCTGTTAACCCAAAAGCCTCTCCAACATAGGCGTCACAAAGAGTAAGCATTGCACGTTACGTACATTAGCACGTACGGAATGTTCGCCTAGGTAGGAAATGACGGCAATTAGCTAGCACTTGTGAGTCATTTCAAGCGATGTTCATGGAGGTGCTGCACCATCCTTTCCAGCCTGGTTGAAATAGGAAACACGACAGGAGATTCTCAAATCAAGCTTACAACCATCGTAAAACAGGGCAATCAAAGTGTGTGGAGTTACCACCACATACCAGCGACTCAGCGAGTGACGATCCTTCAAGACGATTTCCCATTCTTCATCGTCCACTGAGAGTCCTTCCATGACAGTAGACATACCCGTTACTCTGCACATGCAAATTGTACCACTTTCAGTTTCAGTTGCAGAGTTTTTCAGAGCAATAGCACAAGCAAAGTATGTGGGTCTTGATCTAGTTACTTGTTCTGCAGAGCATCCATGTTCATCTTCACGTAGTAGAAGTAGTCTGCACTGTTCTTCACCTGTAAACGGAAGAAGGAAAGAAGCCAGACCGATGGTCAATACAGGGAGGTTAAACCATGATGGATGAAGCGCGGTAGCATCAAGCCTCAACACCTCTCAAAAATAGATAATTCGATTTGTATGCTTGACGTATGAACACCACAGAAACTGGTAACTGGCTAAATTGCAATGACTGAAGAATGAGATGAAATAGGATGAAGATTAAGCAAGAAACCACCTAACTATTGCGAATGCAGAAGTCCAGATAAAAAACCAACTAACCAGTTTCAGATAAAATTACAGTGTAAACACAGGAATGGTAGTATAAAGCAGACCTGTCCTGTTTTCAAGATTTCTTCTATTTTATCCATAAGCCTGTCATTGTCCTGAATAAGATCTTTAGCGCTCTTGGAATTCAGGGTCTCTGTGACATTAAAGAAAATGTTAGCCAGCATGCAAGTTTCGCAAATACCATTACGACTAGAGAAACGCTGGTCAAAGCATAACATTTACAGTGGCAACTCCAATTACTTAAGCTTGTACGTCTGAAAACAAACAAACATAAATGGCAACCACCCATAGCTGCTACATTTGAAAAATTAAAGTGGTTTTAGAATGCAAAAGAAAATATACAGTACAAAAGTACTCTGTGAAAGTATATCCTTAATAGAATAATGTTCAGAACATGATAAAATAAAAAAGTATTGATCACAATATGGAAGCTAATTCTACCTTTGGAAAGGGGATATTTGTTGTTTTTCCTGGTAGCACCCTTAGTTCCTTTTCCCTGTCAAATGAGTTGACTGTCAGTTATCAAAAAGGAAAACTCAAGATCTTCCACAGCTTAATTAAAGAAAATTGTATAACAAGATAAAAAACGCCCAAATTTATGGACGTTGGATTATAACAGAACAAATTAAATTCATTGAATATTCTCATAATTTGAATATAGCATCTAGTGACGCTGAAATAGGAAAGGGTGGTACAGTATGCCAGCTTCTCTTAGCATCAGTGACCAAAGACAATGAACATCACAATTATTTGTCAGTTTCTTCTCTAATTGGTACTTTGCTATTGGCAGTACTATTGTTCAAGTTCAGTCAAACAGCTGTTCAATATAAAAATAGCAACGAATCTATGAACATCACCATATGTTGGATCTCATTTAATACTAGTTTTGTTCAAGTTCAGTCAACCAGCTGTCCAATAAAAGAGCACTAAATCAATGAACATGACCATATGAAATTCAGAATAACATGCTCTTATTGTTTAAGTTCAGTCAAACAGCTGTCCATTAACAGCACTAAATCTATGAACATCTCACCACCACACTAAATTCAGAAGCTCATTCACTACCAGTATTTCTCAAAGTATTTCGGGGCAAACTGCAAAGCAAGAGTTAACTGCACATGGAATTCAGAAGAACATGATTTGTTGCAACTACCTTCGTGACCTTTCCTTCTATAGATTTTTCTTGCCCAAGCTGTGCTTGCTTAGCAGCTCTCTTCTTCTGCTACAAGTGCAAAACCTTGGTCAAGGCATGGTACATATAGTTCATTTATCCAGAAGAAGATGAGGACTGAAGCTGAAGTGTTCAGAAACCAGAAGTCATGCAAGGAAGAAATCAAATACCTCTAAGTCTGACAACCACCGGATCCGATAGGCAACATCAATTACAGTCTTGTTGGCAAGCCCAGATGCAATGTTGAAGCACTTGGTGACATTGTCTTGGCCGGCCAACCTTCAGAAGCAGAATTCATGCAGGATTCAGTGGAAGAACTGGTAACATGTTTGTATCAAGACAGAGGCGCTGCTAATAGAGCAACAGAGCATGGTTTTAATCCAAAAGAATGATCCATGGCAAGCACCCACCGAGAAAGGCCGTCGCGCAGCACCTGGTTCTCCTCCTCGGACCACGCCGTGGACACCTTGTCGTCGCACCGCACCGCCACGCCAACCATCTTGGCCACTTCCGCATTCTCGTCGTCAGGCACGGCCTGCGGCGTGTCGACGGACGCGGGGTGCTGCTGCTGGTAATCCATCACCGGCGGGTAAGCAGGCATTTGCGGCGTCAGCCCCGGGCACTCACCGGCCTGCAGCGTGTCAACGTATGCGGGGTGCGGCTGCTGGTAATCCACCACCGGAGTGTAAGCGGGCATTTGGGACGTCAGCCCTGGCGACGCAGCGGCGCCGACCTGGGTACTCGGACTCGACGAATCAGATGCCGGTTGGTTCGCTTGAGCTGTGGGGACTATCGTCGGCACGTAGATCGACGGGTGGGCGGCCGCCTGGTTCGCCGCCAGCGAGTTCATGAAGACCGGCGCCCAGAGCGAGGTGAGGACCGCCTCGTCGAACTGGCTCAGGTCGACGCCACCGTGCACAAACTTCGGGGGCGCCTGCGGGTAGCCCAGCACCGGAGGGTAAGCGTGCATTTGGGACGCCAGCCCCGGCGACTCCGTGGCGGCGCCGAGCTGAGTACTCGGACTGGACGAATCGGAGCCCGGTTGGGTCGGCTCGGCTGCGGGGACCATCGGCGGCGCGTATGTCGTGGCGCTCGACGGATGGTTCGCCGCCAGCGAGTCCATGAAGGGGGCGGACGCCCAGAGCGGCTCGTCAAACTTGCTCAGGTCGACGCCGGCCATCACCAGGTCCTCTAGGCTGGGGAAGCCTCCGCCTTGCGCGAACTGGTCGTTCCCCAGGAACACGTCGTCGCCGCCACTCGCGGCCCAGGCCGGTCCCTGCGCCACCCCGCCACTCCCCGCCCAGTCCCCGCCGCCCGGCGCGAACCCACCGTCGTTCCCCGGCCAGGCCGCGCCACCCGGAATCTGCAGCGGCTGAGGCAGCACCGAGTAGCCTTGGGGCTGCGGGTCGACCACCCACTGGTCCAGCATGGGCGCGTGCGGGGGATGAGCAAGAGGAGGCTGGAAGAAGGCCTGCGGGGGAGGAGGAGGAGGCTGGAAGAAGCCCGCCACGCCAGCGTGCGCGTCGCTGGACAGGAGCTGCTGGTAGGTGTCGAGGTCGAAGTCATCCATGATCGCAAGCTGCGCAGCAAGCAGCAGACAAGCCGGAGTAGAGATCAATTCAGCGGAGGAAGGGAAGCGGAAGGGAGCCTGGAGATGGTGGACATCGACTCACCTGGATTGCTAGGGTTTGTCTCCGATCGATCTCGGGGAGAAGAGAAACCCAGGCCGCGACGGAAGGGAGGAGATGGTGCCGACGGGCGTCGTGTGGGGTGCGGTATCTGAAATTCTGAATGGAACGGCTAACTGCGTCGTTGCTCGTCGTCTACGCCGTGGCCAGCTGGCCTCCCTGCCTTACAGGTGGGCCTAGCTCAGGAAAAGAAGGTGATCATTAGGAAGCAAATATTTCCCAAATTCAAAATCAGGAGTGCAAATGTCCGAATTCGACAGATTTCGATGTAGAAGAGGGACCAAATAACCGAATGTTGCGAGGTTTATCTTGTACTCCTTCCGATTGAAACTGATTGACACAAATTTGTCTATATACGGATGTACCTAGACATATTTTAGTGTGTAGATACATCCGTATTTTGACAAATCTATGTCAACCATTTCCGATCGGAGGGAGTAGCCAAGATTAAACACGGGTAGCATTAACATTGAAAGATTGCGAAAGCATGATATATCATTGATCATGAATGTTATTGTCATCAAATACATACACAGATGGCGAGAAGAAATTCAAGAAACTAGACATGCTCACATGAGTGGCACTCTTTCCGTTTATTATGCGCTGTCAACAAACAAACAAACAAACAAACAGAATATATGGAGTACCTAGTAAGATCGAAAGGCCGAAATCAGTTCTTACTTATACAAAAGCTAAAAACCTACACGTGTCTTGGTTCGAAGCAGCACGTGCAAAATTTTCTCGAACGAAATACAATGTTGCTACTCCCTGTAAGCGATGAACCTGGCAATGTCAGGGACCCCAGCTTCTCTGTAACATTCTGCGATCCGATCAACGACGTCATCCCAGTTACCGTCTACTGTGGCTAGATCCATGAGAAATGCCGCCTCATCAAGGATCACCTGCAATACAAGCAGCCGATGTGAGGATATGCAGTACAGCTGTACAGATGGTGGGGGTGCACAATACGACTTATAACATGAAAAATTTCATAGTTTCTCCTTAACAACCTGCTCTGGAGCTTTCCCTTTCTTCAGATCCTCTTGTTTGCCCTCCTCAGTTACCTTTTCTCTGATAAACTCGATTTGCTCATCCTCCCACCCAGCTAATTCAGCTGCTTCCTGTCACACAGGAATGACAAAAAAAAATGGGTGAAAGGTTGCTCGGCTGAGGCATACAAGCAAAAGGTGAAGGAGGGTAACAGGAGAGATCATACTTCGTATCTACAGCCTAGTGTCCACCATGGCGACTTCAAAGCCACTCGAGCCGACTCTTTGGCTTCAGATGTACGACCAACTCTTAAAAAAACAGCAAGAAATATTAGGAATATGTACACGACAAAGTTTATTCAGGCACTTCTACAAATGAAATGTTACCCGATTAGCAACATATATGACAACACTTTTGCTGGACATTAGCAAGTTATTGCTTTGTTATTTATTAGCATCTTTAGCATTGTACTGCTAGTCCACAACACACAGAGAACTTCCTTGATCTTTTTATTACGAATTTTACACCACAGCCAGATAATTTTCAGTTCAGAACCCAGTTGAAAGTATTTGCAATCTTATATCAATAATATTTGACCAGAGATTAATTCTAGTCAGTTCTATACTGCACAACTAAAGGTGCAAGGCGTCATATAACTGCTTGACTCATATTTTGCTATGGATTACCATTCACTAGCACATACTATGCTCATGCAAAGTGTAACTGCACAGTGAGTGCCTATTGATCGAACATGCAATCACCCACTAATAGATACTACTGCTGATGAAATAACATCTAATTATACTATACAGCTAATGATGCATCAGTACCTTTTTTGAAGTTCTGAGTTGAACACAAATGGTCTCCCAAATCCAGGAAACTGATCTCTAGTGTAGAATTCTCCAGTAATAAGAGCAGAGACCTGAAGGGCAAACACAATGTACATTAAATCCGTAGCATAAACATGTGTATCTCTGGATAAGGAAAGAGTTTTACCTGATCCCCTTTTTCCAGATGTTGTGATGCTTTCCTTTCTATAATATCCGGAAAGAGCCCAACCTACAGTAAAATATCAGTACAGAAATTGTCGTAAACTTGGTAGTTACAAACTGAGGTGTATCTCTCAACCTTCTTCAACAAATAGACATCAAGATCTTTCATCTGCGATTCTTTGAAATCACCACTTTTGTAAATGTTTCCACCAGCTTCCCCTACAGCCGACCATAAATCATCTCGAACAGCAGACCACAAATCATCACCACTCTCAGCACTGCTATCAGCCTCCACGAGTATTCTGTGAATATATTGGTTGACCTGATAAATATGAGTACAAATGTAAATACAATTGTATTAAATGTGCACATGTAGTAAATTTAAACATTATAAGCTTATGGCAATCTATACCTAATAATAAAAGCATTAAGCTTTCTTGTGGTACGTCATTTTTATTTCCGATTTTACCCCTGTGTTCTCAGAAATATTACCCACCATTGTCACCCATAAGTCATACCGGTTCGTTTTTTTATTCTTTTACCCGTCGTCTCAGTTCGCCGATCGTTTGCCTATGACTGCCGCCGTGGTTTCGTATAGTTCCTTCCGTCACCGCAGCGATTGGCCGTGTTGGATAAGAGTCCGATCCAAACTCGCGGAGGGTCGTGTAGAGTCCGATCCAAACTTGTACCGCAACCAGACCGTAGTTGCCCTTTTCTAGCCTCCTCTATCCCGTTAAATATGGGACGATCGACTACCCCAGGTCAAATCTTACGGCTGGTGCATATCAGCATATTTCCTCGAATAGCCGAGAAAACATGTTCGCTCGAGCCGGCCCCAACTCGATCCACGGCGACCGACGCCGCAACCCTCCTCTAGGCTCCCAATCTGGATCCTTCGCCATGTTCCCCTCCTCTTCTGCCTTGCCGCCATGGCCCATGGGTGTGGCCGGAGCTTGGGCACGATTGACGGGGAGGCTCATGTCGACGACTTGGCTGCATGCCTGCATCGGTGGAGCTCGGTGGTAGGACTTACATCTTAGAGAAGATGTGCTTGTGGACTGCATCCTGGTGTGCCATGGCTGGCAGTGGAGACGTGCCTCCGTCGAGATTCTACCGGCGGTTGGTCGCCCGAGAGAACATGAGGACACACACGCCAGCGTGGCCCGGACGCACAACGGCGTGCAGGCAGGGGCTTTTGTTGTTCAAGTTCATGGCGGCAGCAGATTCGAAGGGAATTCTCTGCTCGTGTTCCAGATCCATCGGCATGCTCCAGTGTCAAGCTGCAGCTGCACCCGCCCTGCGATCCGTTGCATGTGATGTACATTTCTCCTTGGCTGCTCGTCATGTTGCAAGCCTACTCCTCTCAATAAAATTTCTGCAGCAGCTTTGTGTGCTGTTTCATGGAGCGCCAATAGCAAAGCCACCAGATCAGGAGCAGCGCTTCTCCAGAACGGCACGCAATCGTGCGCTGAAGGTCAAGCCCCCGATTCTTCCTTGCTTCTGATATTTTATCCCCCGAGCTGCGATCTCTTTTATTTGCTCCGGTCAGTGCTCGTGGAAAACAAATGACCCGATTTGCTCTGCACTACTACATGCCAACAGTCTTTGCTGGACTTCCTTTTTAGCATCCGATGGCAGAGAAAAAACAAATCAAACAACTACAAAATTAAAAGGAAGTACACTTGCAACACTGCAGAAGTACATGTATATTTGTACTATAAAAAAAAGTACTGCAGAAGTACATCTATATTTTTAAACGACGAAGTACATGTATATCTGTACATTTCAACTGTAGCAAATCACGAGTGTTATGCTAAATGTGGATCAAAGTTTCCTATCTAAAAGTTGATTTTTTATCCCGTTGCAACGCACGGGCATTTTTCCTATAGATAATAATATAAATATTTACAATACAATTTTAACATTTTTTGAATCTTCACATTTCATATTATATATTGTGGATATTGACATTTTTTCATATATACTTGATGAAAATTTGAAAAGTTTGACTTTGAAAAAACCTAGAACGCGAACTAAATAAAAAGCACGGGAGTATGAAAATTTGAAAAGTTTGACTTTGAAAAAACCTAGAACGCGAACTAAATAAAAAGGACAGGAGTATGGCCACTTTGTCGACATGCCTAACATGGCTCTCGAATTCGATACGTCGAGCTGGCCGTGTAGTGACCTCTAGGGAGTTGATGTTTTGTTTTCTTTCGTTGAAACACACAGACATGTTTATCTATTTGCGCTAGATGAGAGGAACGACAAAGGCGTTTGGGAAGCATATTGTTAGATAATTGGTAGATGGCGGCGACGGATACATGGTGGCAGTTGAGACGAATTCGAAAAAAAATTGGTGGCGGATGGCAAAACGGACGAGCACATAGCACCATCGCAAATGTTTTCTTGGTTGTTGCCAATTTCTTCAGGGCATCATGTGGTTCATGATTTTTTTAGGGAGTTTCGTGGCAAAACAGGGCAAAAAATAAATACTCCCTCCGATCCATATTAGTGGGCATAGCTTTGTCTAAATTCATATGTATCTAGTTAAGTATTTAGACTAGATACATGTGTATCTAGACAAAGTTGTGCCCACTAATATGGATCGGAGGTAGTACTAAAATGGAGAATTAATTAACAAAAAAATAATCCTCGCTTTTGTGACACCACAAATCAAGCTGGCTAAGTTAACCTTTTGTCACCCGTTGCAACGCACGGGCACGTTTGCTAGTATACACTTACGTTCTTAGCCAAAAGCCATAGCCCATGATCACGCACTTCCACTACAGGCATTTCCATCCTGAAGGACAAGCAGATGTACACATACGTAATGTTTAAATACCAGTTCCAAAGGTGAAAACAATAAAAAAAAATACTCCCTCTGTCCCAAAATAAGTGTCTAAGATTTGCCCAAGTATGAATGTATCTATACATGAAACACGTCTAGATACATCCACATTTGAACAAATCAAAGACACTTATTTTGGGACGAAGGGAGTACATAACAGTATATGGAGGACCACTAACCCACGTGGAGCAGTTGGCCATCTCAGTAGGGATGTTAAGTTACCTACATTTGACTAACACTGTCAGGCTTTTAAGCTTACATCATAATGTTGGTATTCACTGTCGAAGTAAATAATTTAGTGTAGAACGCATGCAAACCTTGTGGGCTCTCTGACAAGGGAACAACAAGTGGAATCAGCCCTCTTTTAGCTCCAGGAGAAACTATCTTTTCTCCTGGCAAGTACCAAAAGTATTTTTAAGTCAAGGTCAAGAGAGACCAGAAGATATAATTTTAACAGTATACGTTCCATAGCCATCAAAGTTTTCTGACTAGGCACCACCTTATGCACAACTAAATTTAGAAGTTTTATTGGATTAACAAAAACAATGAGAGTACAGTTATTGTGCTGAAACCTAAGCATTGCCCATGATAGATGATCTCAACTTACATGACAAATGGTTGGAACAACTACATAGTCCATTGAAATGAAAAAATCTTACAGAGATATGTGAAGTCCTACCTCGTGCCTGAAGCACATTCAACAAAGAATTAAGATGCTCCGGGGGGTCGGTTGCGGCGATTTCCTTGACAAACGACACATGATCTGGATTTCAGCAGGAAAAACAATCAGAAACCCCGGCGAACAAGAGTTAAAAGGAGAAATGCTTATTAAGTAAGCACATGATTCATGCAAACAGTAGGCATAAGAGCCCCATGCGTAGAGAAAATATGTGGAGTAGCAACTTTACTTGGATTCTGCTGAACAGTCTAAAGAGTAACCGCATTTCCCCTACACGGCTACAAGCCTACAATCACAACGACAACGGATCCAACTGGCTTCCCAGACCTAATGCCATAGCAGAAACCTGAGCTAGCAAAAGTTAATGGATGCAATGCTGATTAATTATTACAAGAATGATGCAAACGGTGGGCATAAGAGCAGCAGCGCAGAAACAAATTGATCGAATCAACCGGTAAATGAGAAGCTTACTCGAATGTGACTAGCATCATTCGGTAAGGCTAAGAATCCACCCATTTCTAAGCAGTAGGTGGCGCTCAGCGACCAATTACTCGAATCAACCGGAAAGTACCACGGAGGAACCAAACGCGTACTGTTTGAAGTAGAACACTGGCGGCCTCACCGTAGGAAGTAGCGGCGGCGGCGGCGACCGAAGGGGAGGAGGACGAGGAGGCGCAGCGGGCGGCGACCAAGGACACCCTTCCGAGCGCGCGGCGCGGCGCGTGTAGCACGGACGCGGCCGCAGCCGCCGCGGGCCTCATCTCGACCTTCCTATTCGCGCGGCGCGGCGGCTCGATCCGGTGGGCGGTGGATGACGGGCGAGCGAGCGGCGGAACGAGGGCTGTGGACTCCGCGGCGACACGGCGAGGTGCCTGCTCCCTCTGGTTTTGGGCCCAGCTGGAGAGAGTCCAAACGTGTCCGATCCAGACAAGATACGAACGGCCCAGGAGGAGAAGATAGTGATCCGATGGCTGTCGAAATGCGGCCCAGGATTTCCGAATTCCTGAGCACCAATCCGCTCTTGCTGTGCGAGGGGAGGAGAGGCTCCGCGGCTCGCGCGCGCCATTCTCTCCCCGCCACACTCTCCTTCTTCCTCTTCCCCTTTCTCCCTCCTCCCTCTCTTCTCCTTTCTCTCTCTATCCCTCTCTCTCTCATCGACGTGTTTCCAGCGAGAAGAGCTCAATTGGAACAACGAAAGCAACAATCCAGGTACGGACGCTTCAAATCTCCAGACTGTACCTTTCCCTCTCCTCTGTCTTTCTACATCTATCATCGTCTCCAATCGACCTCAAGCTTAGTTACCATTGCAAGAAACTGAGGGGTTGCAAGCGTGTGTGTGCAGCAGGGCGTGGTCGGGAGGTGCTTCTGCGACGTCCTACGCCTATGCTGCGGGATGGAGGAGGAAGCGAGCGCTAGCATGGAAGGGCCCTCCGGCTCGCAGGCGCCCATCTCCCGCCAGAGCTCCGAGGAGGCCGATTTCTTCGACTCCCACCACCAGGACGACGATGCCCCGGAAAACGGACCAGGTACAGGAGGCTACACGGCGTCCGAGATCGCCGGCCGCTTCGTCCAGGCCATCGACACCTCCGCGCCCATCGACTCCGTCAAGGGCGCCGTCAGCAAGTTCGGCGGCATCCTCGACTGGAAAGAGGTATCGTCAGCAGGTTGCTCTCCGCAGTCGCGACTGCATGCGATTTACAGCTTGACTGAATACTGCAGCGGCGGCAGCAGGTTCAGGAGGAGCTGGACAAGGTGCAGGGGGAGAGCGCGGAGTACCAGCGGAGGTCGCGGGCGGCGGAGGCTGGCAAGGCGGACGCGCAGCAGGAGCTCATGGGCGCCACCGGCGAGATCGACGACCTGTGGCTCAGCGTCAAGCGGGCGCAGATCGCCGAGGCGCAGGCGCGCAAGGACGCCGACCTCGCCAAGCAACGACTCCGGAAAACAGAGAAGGGCGCCCGGGAGCGCGCCGCGGCCAAGGCCGAGATTGACGGTGTCAAGGGTCGCCATGCCGCCGCGCTCGCTGAACTGAGCTCCGCGAGGGCGGAGCTGGAGGCGCTTCGGAAGGAGCGGGACGCCGTCGCGGAGGAGGCCGGCGCGGCGGCGGCGCGGGTGAGGGAGACTGCTGGCGAGGCGGTGGAGGTTGGAGAGGCCCTGCGGGAGGCCGCCGCCGAGCTCGCCGCGCTGCAGGCGGAGCTCGAGTCCGCGCGCGTCGCGCATGATGTGGCGGAGGAGAAGAGGTTGAGGCTCGCGCTGGCATGGCAGGAGGACAAGCTGCGGTGGCAGACCGAGCTGGAGCAAGGCGAGCAGGAGGCGAGGAAGCTGCAGGACGAGCTGGTCGCGGCCGGCGACCTCGAGTCCAAAGTGGCCGCGGCTTCCGAACACCTGGCGAATCTAAGAGCGGAGCTGTTCGCGCGCGCGGTTGAAGGGGCCAGTGCAGAGGAGGAGGAACAGAAAACGCCGGCGGTGGGCGCGCCGTCGGCGACGCTGGCGAAGGCGAGGAAGGAGCTAGAGGAGGTGAAGACGAGCGTGGACAAGGCCAATGACGAGGCCAAGATCCTGCGGGTCGCCGCCGCGTCGCTCCGCGCCGACCTGGAGAAGGAGAAGGCGGAGCTCGCCGCGGTACAACGGAAGGAGGGTGCCACGTCCGCGTCCATCCCGTCGCTGGACCAGGAGCTGAGCCGGGTGACCTCCGAGCTCGCCGCGGCACAGGAAAGAGCAAGGGACCGCGGCGAGGGGAGGAATACGACGCCTGAACATCTAAGCGAGGCACGGCGAGAGGCGGAGCGAGCGAAGGCGAGCGCTCAAGCGGCGCAGGAGGAGATCGCCGTGGCCAGGGAAGAGGCACGCGTGGCCAGGGCCGCGGTACAGACCATGGAGGCGCGGCTGGAAGCCGTAATGCGGGAGATACTCGCGGCGAACGCGTCGGCAGAGACCGCCACGGCATCGGCGGACGCTCTGGAACAGCAGGACAGCAGGAACCGGCAGAGCAGCCAGGGCGGCACCGTCGAAGGCGGCGTGGCGCTGGCGGCGGAGGAGTACGAGGAGCTAAGCCGGCGGGCGCGGGAGACAGAGGAGGCCGCCGGGAAGCGGGTGGTGGAGGCGGTGAAGCTGATCAAGGAGGCCAAGGACGCGGAGGTGCGGAGCCTCGAGAAGCTGACGCAGCTGGCGAAGCAGACCGAGCAGAGGAGGCAGGCGCTGCAGGCGGCGACGGCGGAGGCCGAGGAAGCAGAGTTCGGCAAGGTCGAGGTGGAGCGTGAGCTGCGGAAGCTGCAGGCCGGGCAGCGGCGGGGCGGCAGTGCCGGAGGCGAGACCGCGTCGCCGCGCACCGGCCTTGCCGAGATCTCGGCGTTCGACGGCGGCGACGGGCGCGGGAACCCGCACATTCTGAGCCCGAGAGGAGGGTACATGCCGAGGTCCGACATGGCGTCGATGTCGACGGCGGAGGAGGCGGATGCGAAGCAGAAGAAGACCTTCTTCCCGCGCATGGTCATGTTCCTGGCTCGGAAGAAAGCTCAGAATTGGAACGGGAAGTGATCTTTTTCTCTTCTTCTTGGCTTTGTACATGCGCCGATCAGATTCAGTTCGTTGTTGTTGTGGGTGATACATCAAACATGTGTAATGTGTGTTGATCAAAGAGGTAGATCATGAAATTTTGGCTGGCTGTTGTGATATTTAAGTACAAATGCAAGCAAAATTTGCTATCTGTGCTTCAAAATTCTGGATCCAACTTCGATGGTACACATAGTTTAGGGTTGAGCAGATACAAATAGAGTTCGATGGCTCGCTGTATGAAACATGGCATTTTTTTCCCCGATAAAGGGATCTTTACCCGGCCTCTGCATAGTTAGGATGCACACAGCCTTACCAAGTTCACAAGTCTCGAGACAACAATAAAATAAAAAGCGAATTACATACCAGAATGAGAAATTGTACGGACGCCTAAGACAGTGGTGGTGGAGGGCCAATCCGAAAATTATGCTGCCGCCCATGCTGGGTAAAGAACTCTCTCGCTGCAGCCTCCAACCGAGAGGACACCTCCAGAAACAGGTCGTGGTGCTCCACACGCTGAAGGGACGACCATGATCGTAGCGTAGCCGTGCACCGGTAGATAACCTGCATAACAGAAGTATTTTTATCGTTAAAAACCTTGTCATTTCTACTTAGCCATAGCGACCATATAACGGCAATCGCTCCCACCCTAATAAGAAGTTTAAACCTAGAGTCCTCACAGTTTAGCCAATTGCCGAATATATTCGCAACGCTACGTGGAGGGAATAAGGTAGAACCTATCTGGATGGCTGACCATATAGATCTAGCAAATTCACACTGGAAGAATAAATGCTTAATTGTCTCATCATGATGTCAAAACACACACTTTTTACTCCCGTGCCAATTGCGTTTGGCAAGGTTATCTTTTGTAAGAATTACCCTCGACGAAGATACCATGCAAACACTTTAGTTTTTAGTGGTATCTTCATCTTCCAAATTTTCTTATTGTTATCAACTGGGACATCAGGAATGATTAACGCCTTGTACATAGAATCCACCGAGAATATACCATTCTTGTTGAGATTCCATTTAAATTTATCCGGACCTTGTGTCAGCTGGACCAAGTTGAGCCGCAATAACAGAGCATTCCAAGATGGTTGCCGAGGACCAAACAAACTTCTTCTGAATGAAACATTCGGTGGGGAAGTTCCCATCACTTTAGCGAGCATATCACCTTTGTTTCGCACAATATTGTACAAGGCCGGATATTGTTCTCGGAGCGTGGTTTGGCCTAGCCAGGTATCCTCCCAGAACCTAATTTCCGAACCATCCTTAATAGAGAAAGATCCATGCGGGAAGAAGAACTTCTTCGTGGCCATAAGACCCGCCCAGAAGTGGGAATCACCAGGTTTCCAAATAACCTGAGATAACGCTTGAGATCCCACATACTTTCTCCTAAGGAGGGTTTGCCAAACTCCATCTTCAGAAAGAAGCTTGAAGATCCATTTACCAAGAAGGGCTCTATTCTTGACCTTATGGTCATGAACATCGAGTCCTCCTTGGTCTTTGGGACAGCAAACCACACTCCACTTAGTCAGTCGATATTTTCGTTTCTCACCATCACCTTGCCAAAAGAATCGTGATCGGAAGTAATCCAATCGTTTTAAGACTCCTTTCGGAAGTTAAAATAAATAAATCATATAAAGTACCATGTTAGTTAGTACTGAGTTTATGAGAACTAATCTTCCTCCCAAGGATAATAGTTTGCCTTTCCAGCTATTTAAACGTATTTGAAGTCTCTCCTCTACCAATTTCCATTCAGTATTTGTAAGTCTCCGATAGTGTATCGGAATACCGAAATAGTTGATAGGAAACTGACCTTGCCCGCATCCGAATAAATCGGCGTACAATGATACGTCTCAAACGTATCTATAATTTCTGATGTTCCATGTTGATATCATACCAATTGTTACATGTTTTATATACACTTCATAGCATTTTTATGCATTTTCTGGGACTAACATATTAACAAGATGCCACAGTGCCAGTTCCTGTTTTCTGCTGTTTTTGTATTCCAGAAAAGCTAGTCTGGAAATATTCTCGGAATTGGACGAAACTTGGACAGAACCTCCTATTTTTCCAACACATACACGGAGTCCAAAGGAGAGACGGAGGGGAGCCACGAGCCAGCCACACCATGGGGCGGCGCGGCCCCCCCCCCCCAACCGCGCCGTGGGGTGGTGTGGGCCCCACGGGCGTCTCCAGCCGCCGCCCTTTCGCCTATATAATCTTCCCGATGCGAAAACCCTAAATACCCGAGCCATTATCCACGAAAAGTTCCAGAGACGCCGCCGCCGTCAACCCTAGCTCGGGAAGGTTCAGAAGCTCGTCCCGGCACCCTGCCGGAGAGGGGAATCATCACCGGAGGGCTCTACATCACCATGCCTGCCTCCGTAGTGATGCGTGAGTAGTTCATCCTTGGACTACGGGTCCATAGCAGTAGCTAGATGGTTGTCTCTCCACTTTATGCTATCATGTTTAGATCTTGTGAGCTGCCTATCATGATCAAGATCATCTTATTGTAATGCTACATGTTGTGTTTGCTGGGATCCGATGAATATTGAATACTATGTCAAGTTGAGTATCAATCTATCTTATATGTTATTTATGATCTTGCATGCTTTCCGTTACTAGTAGATGCCTTGGCCAAGTAGATGCTTGTAACTCCAAGAGTGAGTATTTATGCTAGATAGTGGGTTCATGCCTCCGGTAATCTGGGAGAGTGACAATAACTTCTAAGATTGTGGATGTGCTGTTGCCACTAGGGATAAAATAACCGATGCTTAGCTTAAGGGTGCGCCGTTAGGTCTAATGCATTTGTTTACATTACGCACATTACTTAATGTGATTATCCGTTGCTTGCAACTTAATACCAACGGGGAACTCAGATGACAACTGGAGGTGGATTATTAGTCATAGACGTTGTTGGATAACGGTCTATGTATTTTGTCGTAATGCCCACATGAATATCATAGTAATCATCATGTCATATATATGCATTGTCATGCGCTCAATATTTTGTCAATTGCCCAGCTGTAATTTGTTCACCCAACATGTTAGTTATCTTTTATGGAGAGACACCACTGGTGAACTGTGGACCCCGGTCCATTCTTTTACACTGATAATACAACCAACTGCAAACATTGTTCCTTTTCATTCTCTGCAATTTACTACTGTTTTCCACACCATACGTTTAATTCTTTGTTTTCAGCAAGCCGGTGAGATTAACAACCTCACTGTTTCGTTGGGGCAAACTAGTTTGATTGTGTTGTGTGCAGATTCCACGTTGGTGATCGAGTAACGGCGCCACCAACAACCTTTAGAAGTGATTTCTTGCTCCTACTGGTTCGATTAAACCTTGGTTTCATACTGAGGGAAACTGCTGCTACACTGCTTCATACTTTCCTCTTGGGGTCTCCCAACGAACGTGCAATCCACGTCATCAAGCACTTTTTCTGGCGCCGTTGCCGGGGAGCAAGAGGATTTTTGCATGGGGAGTTTCACGCTTCCAATCTCTTTACTTTGTTATTGTCTTGCTTAGTTTATTTTTATCTAGTTTGCTTTATTTATCAAAAACATAAAAAATTAGTTACTTTTATTTTCAAGTTGTTATCTTTCTGTTTTGTTTTAATTTTGCTAAAATGAGTACCCCTGAAATTGAAGTTCGGTCCTTTAAGCAACAAGGTGGAGAAAGTTTGAAAGATGCTTGGTATAGAATTAGTAATGCTCATCATAGGTGTGCTAAGAAACATTCCACTACAATCCTTCTTAGGAATTTTTATGTTGGCATCACCAATTGGTATAGGTATGTTTTGGACAGTTTAACAGGAGAGAACTTCCTAGGTACCCCTGCTTTAGAAGCTAATTACATCATTGAAAGTCTAGTTGGGACACCACCTGTTAATGAATTTAAAATTGAAATTTCTCTTGAGGATGTCATGAAAAAACTAGAATCTATAGAGAAAAGCCTTCCAAGTATAGATAAGATCAATGAGATAGAAAAGCTCCATGATAGTACTAGTAAACTTGGTGAATCTTTGGCAAAAATTAACAGAAGGGTTACTGTTTTAGAAACTAGTGCTATCCATGATAATCAAAATTCTAGGAATGGAGAATTAGAGGAGGTTATTGATAGTTTGAGTTCTACTTTTTCCTCACATAAAACTAAAAAGCAAGAGCATCTATTAGACAAGAGGAAGAAATTCATATATGTGCCCAAAGTGGCTAAACCGAAACCAACATTTGTTGATTTGTTTGAAACTGAGAAAGAATTTCGTGGATTAGTTAATGAATCATGCAATGGTTTGTTTAAATTTTCTTCTCAAGAATTCCCTAAACTTAAAAATACAAGCTGTGTTTTTTATGAAGCTTTTGATGATGTTCATGTTTCTAGTCTTGACAACACTTGATTCTTACTTTCTGCGCCTAGCTGAAAGGCGTTAAAGAAAAGCGCTTATGGGAGACAACCCATTATTTTATTTCTGCAATTTTTCTTTTCTTTTTGAGTCAAGGAGTTGTTTACTTCTGTAACAATTCCTTTGTACCTTTATTTTATCGCATTGTTGTGCCAAGTATTGCCTCTAATAGGAAGATGATGCTAGATTTGGATTTCTGCGCAAGAACAGATTTCTGCTGTTCACCGTTTTACTTCTGTAAAATCACAGAAAAATTATTTAAATCTGCAAATTTTTGTGTGTGATCCTCAGATATGTACGCATCTTTCTTTGTTTTAAAGTTTTTCGATCTGAGCAACGTAAGTGCCTCGAAAAAATTCGTCTTTACAGACTGTTCTGTTTAGACAGATTCTATCTTTTATTTTTCGCATTCTCTCTTTTACTAGTGTTGAGTGGAATTCTTTTTTAGGGTGAAGAGCTTCACATAACATTATTGGCAGTAGTTAATGTTAAAAGTAACGGTCATGTTTGTGTCCTTATAGAACATGTGAGTTTTTGATTGTGCACTAACCCTCTAATGAGAATTACTCTGAGTTTGGTGTGGCGGAAGTTTTCAAGGGTCAAGAGAGAAGGATGATATAATGTGATCAAGAAGAGTGAAGAGTTTAAGCTTGGGGATGCTCCCATGGATCACCCCAGCATATTTTAAGAAGACTCAAGCGTCTAAGCTTGGGGCAAGGCATCCCCTTCTTCATCAGCAACTTATCAGGTCATCTCTAGTGAAACTATATTTTAATTCTTTCACATCATATGTGCTTTACTTGGAGCGTCTGTGTGCTTTTATTTTCAGTATTTTATTTTTCTTATGGTCAACTTGATTGGACCCTAGCATTCTTAATTGGGAGAGAGACACGCTTCGCTTTTTCATATGAATACTCCTATTCTTCACTTATACTTGTTGAGTATTCTTATCTAGCTATTGCTATGCTTTTAGCTCCAGTTTTGCATGCATCTCTTATTCAGATCTGTTAGTTTTTTTAAAGAAAGTACTCTCTTGCTTCACTTATAATTGTTTGGAGAGTTTATGTTAAAATAAATTGAATGGTGTTTGGTTGGAACAGAAAATGTTGCATGTGGTAGATGGTATAATGGAAAAAGCTTACATATTCTTGTAGATCACTGTATTGGATAATTTGATACTTATCAATTGTTTTGAGTTATCAAGTAGTTCATGTTTATGCTTTTGTATCATGTAGTTAAAACCTATTAATGAAGAACTACCGTAAAACTCGTTGAAATTTGGTTTGCATGATTGGTATCTCTAAGGTCTAGATATTTTCTAGTAAAATGTTTGGTTAACAAGGAAGACAGTGTAGAGTCTTATAATGCTTGCAATATGTTTTCATATAAGTCTTGCTGTGTCGGTTGATATCCTGTGTTTGCTTCAAATAACCTTGCTAGACTAAACTCTGTACTAAGAGGGAATGCTTCTCGTGCATCCAAACCTTGAGCCAAAATCCATGCCATCTGTGTCCACCATAACTATCTATATGTGGTATTTTCTTGCCATTCCAAGTAAAATTTTCATGTGCTACTTTAAACTATTCAAAAATTATTACTCTATTTTGTGTCAATGTTTACCAAGCTCATGAGCACGGGGTGAATGTCTTTATGTCAACTGTCAAACAGACTTTACCACCGGACTAGCGGCATATACATCCGCTTATCCATTAATTTTGCAAAAAGAGCTGGCAAATGGGGTGCCCAGTCCCAATTAATTACAAATTTAACCGCTTAATTCTCTTCACATTTTTGCCCTGATTTATCAGTCAAGCAATGACAAACAGTGAAATATCTGCATGTGTAAACAAAAGAGAAGAGGGATGATCCGCCTTGCTGGTAGAAATAACGTCCTTCTTGGGAGCCGCTCTTAAAAGTCTGGTTGGCAGGGGTCATATTGTACTTTCCATTTTCTGATTCGTTGACAATTAACAAACACCTCCCAAAACTTATTTTTACTTTCTTTATGATTTCAAAAACTTAAAAAGCTCTAGCACATGATTTAATCCCTGCTTCCCTCTGCGAAGGGCCTTTCTTTTACTTTTATGTTGAGTCAGTTTTCCTACTTATTTCTATCTCAGAAGCAAACACTAGTGTCAACTTTGGTGCAACAATTTTTATATGCTTGTATATTGCACTTATTATATTGCTTTGTGTTGACAAATATCCATGAGATATATATGTTGAAAGTTGAAAGCAATTGCTGAAGCTTAAATCTTCCTTTGTGTTGGTTAAATACTTTTACTTAGAATCTATTGCTTTATGAGTTAACTCTTATGCAAAACTCTTTGATTCTTGTCTCGAAAGTACTATTCATGAAAAGTTTTTGCTTATATGATTCAGTTGTTTGCTCATTATCTACTTGCTAGCAAACTATAGACCATTGACCTGGATCACTTCATTCATAACATGTGCTTTACAATACTATTTGATCAAGATTATGATTGTAGCATGTCACCTTGATAACCCCCAAGAGCAGGGGATCACTGTAGCACCTCTCAATGTGGAAGTAGGTTATCGATCCGCATGAGCAAGAAGGAAAAGTTATCTATTCCCTACAACTAAAGTGTCACAAGTTTTAGTTGATTATGCACTAAACAAGTTTAAAGAACAAGATGGTTGATTGAATGGATGGAAGTTTAATGTAACAAAACAAGAATGTAAAAGTGTCCAATCCTCTTCAATGCAAGAGGACAAGACAAAGGTTTTCTCTTATAGGAACAATGGACATGGGTTCATGGATTCACTCAATCCTCTCTCCCATCTATGGTGATTATCATGTTATAGATAAAAAGTACACACAATTGTCATGCTTTAATGGTAAACTTCTATGACGGCTACATGTCCTAAAACACATAGTTGAAAGAAAATAATCATTTGTGTTGCTAGGTCACCCTCGTAAGGATAGCGTAGTTTGTTGTCACTCCCCACATCATACTTCTTACTTTTTACCCCCAGATAAAAGATGTTGGGTTGTATTGTATCACTCAATACATATGCGTTGTCACATCGGCCATCCTGTACCTACATACATCATACTTCATAATGGACAATATTCTAAACACTGGTGCAATGATTCATATTTTGTGTGCATGACCACATCTCTCTCATCTATCTACACTTGGTGGTGTCAATCACCTCATGACATGGATAAACAAGGCATTATGCATAAATCGAACCATGATACGTCTCAAACGTATCTATAATTTTTGATGTCCATGCTTGTTTTATACCAATTGCTACATGTTTTGCATCTACTTTATATCACTTTTATACATTTTTGGACTAACCTATTAACAATATGCCGAAGTGCCAGTTCCTGTTTTCTGCTGTTTTTGTATTCCAGAAAAGCTAGTCTGGAAATATTCTCGGAATTGGACGAAACAACACGGGGGTGCCTATTTTTCCAGAACACACCTGACGGAGCAAAGGAGCAGCAGAGGAGGGCCACCAGGGCCCCACACGCAACGAGGGCGCGGTTCCCCCTCTGCCGCGCCCTGGGGTGGTGTGGGCCCTCGGGGGTCCGCAGCCGCCGCCCTTTCGCCTACTTATTCCCCCGACGCGAAAACCCTAAATACCTGAGCAAATCCACGAAAGATCCAGAGACGCCGCCGTCGTCAACCCTAGCTCGGGAGGGTTCAGAACCTCTTCCGGCACCCCTGCCGGAGAGGGGAATCATCACCGGAGGCTTCTACATCGCCATGCCTGCCTCCGGAGTGATGCTGAGTAGTTCATCCTTGGACTACGGGTCCATAGCAGTAGCTAGATGGTTGTCTCTCCACTTTGTGCCATCATGTTTAGATTGTGAGCTGCCCATCATGATCAAGATCATATTATTGTAATGCTACATGTGTGTTTGCTGGGATCCGATGAATATTGAATATTATGTCAAGTTGATTATCAATCTATCTTATGTTATTTAAGATCTTGCATGCTTTCCGTTACTCGTAGATGCTTTGGCCAAGTAGATGCTTGTAACTCCAAGAGAGAGTATTTATGCTAGATAGTGGGTTCATGTCTCCGTTTAACCTGGGACAGTGACAGAAAGTTCTAAGTTGTGGATGTGCTGTTGCCACTAGGGATAACCTAACGATGCTATGTCCACGGACATATGTGTTTGTTTACATTACGCACTTTACTTAATGCAATTATCCGTTGCTTGCAACTTAATACCAACGGGGGACTCGGATGACAACCCGGCGGTGGATTATTAGTCATAGATGCTGTTGGATAACGATCTATGTATTATGTCGTAATGCCCAATTAATATCATAGTAGTCAACATGTCATGTATATGCATTGTCATGCGCTCACTATTCGTCAATTGCCCAGCTGTAATTTGTTCACCCAACATGTTAGTTATCTTTATGGAGAGACACCACTAGTGAACTGTGGACCCCGGTCCATTCTTTTACACTGATTAAACAACCACAAACTGTAAACTGTTCCTTTTTCATTCTCTGCAATTTAATACTCATTTTCCACACCATACGTTTAATCCTTTGTTTTTCAGCAAGCCAGTGAGTGATACGTCTCCAACGTATCCATAATTTCTGCTGTTCCATGCTTATATTATACCATTTGCTACATGTTTTATATACACTTCGTATCACTTTTATGCATTTTCTGGGACTAACCTATTAACAAGATGCCACAGTGCCAGTTCCCTGTTTTCTGCTGTTTTTGGTTTCAGAAAGTTACTTCTGGAAATATTCTCGGAATTGCACGAAACAAAAGGCCAGGTCCCTATTTTTCCAGCACGTACACGGAGTCCGAAGGAGAGACGAAGAGCCACGAGGTGGCCAAACCACCTAGGCGCGGCAGTGGGCCCAGCCGCGCCTGAGGTGGTTTGGGCCCCTCGGGGGTCCGCCGACATCGCCCCTTCGCCTATTTATTCCCCGAGACGCGAAAACCCTAAAACACCGAGCCTTTCATCCAGAACATATTCGCTGCCGCCGCCGTCGTCAACCCTAACTCGGGGGGTTCTGAAGCTCTTCCCGGCACCCTGCCGGAGAGGGGAATCATCACCGGAGGGCTCTACATCGCCATGCCCGCCTCCGGAGTGATGCGTGAGTAGTTCATCCTTGGACTATGGGTCCATAGCAGTAGCTAGATGGTTGTCTTCTCCACTTGTGCCATCATGTTTAGATCTTGTGAGCTGCCTATCATGATCAAGATCATCTTATTGTAATGCTACATGTTGTGTTTGCTGGGATCTGACTTATATTGATACCTATGTGGAGCTGAATATTATATTATCATGTCTATGTCATTTGTGATCTTGCATGCTCTCCGTTACTTGTTGAAGCCTTGGCCAGTGAATACTTGTAACTCCAAGAGGGGGTATTTATGCATGATAGTTGGGTTCAACCTCTATTTAACCTGGGATAGTGACAGCAAGTTCTAAGGTTGTAGATGTGTTGTTGCCACTAGGGGTAAAACAGCAATGCTTTATTCAAGGATGAATGTATTGTTTACATTACGCACATTACTTAATGCAATTGTCTGTTGCTTGCAACTTAATACTGGAAGGGGTACGGATGTTAACCGGAAAGTGGACTATTTAGGCATAGATGCATGCTGGATAGCGGTCTATGTACTTTGTCGTAATGCCCAAATGAATCTCATAGTAGACACCACAGCTCACACATGCATGTTATATGCACTTATCAATTGTCAATTGCCCAGCTGTAATTTGTTTACCCAGCATGTTAGTTATCTTATTGGAGAGACACCACTAGTGAACTGTGGACCCCGGTCCATTCTTTTACATCTGAAATACAATCTACTGCAATCATTGTTCTCTACTGTTTTATGCAAACAAACATCTTCCATTCGATACGTTTAACCCTTTGTTTTCAGCAAGCCGGTGAGATTGACAACCTCACTGTTAAGTTGGGGCAAAGTAATTTGATTGTGTTGTGCAGGTTCCACGTTGGCACCGGAATCCCTGGTGTTGCGCCGCACTACACTCCTTCACCAACACCTTCGAAGCAAACCTCGTTTTCCTACTGGTTCGATTAAACCTTGGTTTCATAGGGAAAACTTACTGCTGCACTCATCATACCTTCCTCTTGGGGTTCCCAACTGACGTGTGACGTACAAGCATTGTTTCTGGCATATTAACTAGAGCCACCAACACGTTTTCTGGCGCCGTTGCCGGAAAAAGAATTGCTTCTGCAAGGGGAGTCTCTCACACCCAATCTCTTTACTTTGTTATTTGTCTTGCTTAGTTTATTTTTATTTAGTTTGTTTGCTCTTTTATCAAAAACACAAAAAAATTAGTTACTTGTTTAATTCAGTTTGATTTTGTTTTTCAAAATTACTCCTGAGAACACTAAGTTGTGTGACTTCACTAGCACAAACAACAATGATTTCATATGCACTCCTATTGCTCCACCTGCTTCTACAGCAGAATTTTATGAAATTAAACCTGCTCTATTAAATCTTGTTATGAAAGAGCAATTTTCTGGTGTTAGTACTGATGATGCTGCTGCCCATCTTAATAACTTTGTTGAACTTTGTGAAATGCAAAAGTATAAGGATATGGATGGGGATATTATAAAACTGAAACTTTTTCCTTTCTCCTTGAGAGGAAGAGCTAAAGAATGGTTGCTTTCTTTGCCTAGAAATAGTATTAATTCTTGGACAAAATGCAAAGATGCTTTCATAGGGAAATATTATCCTCCTGCTAAGATTATATCCTTGAGAAGTAGCATTATGAATTTTAAACAACTTGATAATGAACATGTTGCTCAAGCTTGGGAAAGAATGAAATCTTTGGTGAAGAATTGTCCCACTCATGGACTGACTACTTGGATGATCATCCAAACCTTTTATGCAGGATTAAATTTTTCCTCAAGGAACTTATTGGATTCAGCCTCTGGAGGAACCTTTATGTCCATCACTTTAGGTGCAGCAACAAAGCTACTTGATGATATGATGATCAACTATTCCGAATGGCACACCGAAAGAGCTCCTCAAGGTAAGAAGGTAAATTCTGTTGAAGAAACCTCCTCTTTGAGTGATAAGATTGATGCTATTATGTCTATGCTTGTGAATGGTAGATCTCATGTTGATCCTAATAATATTCCTTTAGCTTCATTGGTTGCTCAAGAAGAGCATGTTGATGTAAACTTCATTAAAAACAACAACTTCAACAACAATGCTTATAGGAATAATTTTGGTAGCAACAATTATAAGCCTTATCCTTCAAATGGTTATGGCAATTCTTATGGTAATTCCTACAGCAACAATAGAAGTGTGTCCTCTGATCTTGAAGCTATGCTTAAAGAATTTATTAGCACACAAAAAGCTTTCAATAAAACTGTTGGAAAAGTTTGAAAAAATTGATGATCTTGTCTCTAAAGTTGATAGTCTTGCTCATGATGTTGAAATTCTAAAACTGAAAGTTATGCCTAATGAAGTTAAAGATACTAAGTCATTTGCTACAGCAAATGCCATCCAAGTTCGAATTGATAATAATATTAGGATGTTGGCTGAATTGCATGCTAGGTGGGAAAAAGAGGAAGAACTTGAAAAAGAGAATAGTATAGTTAGAGTTTGTACTATCACCACCACTAGTAATGCTAATGTTTCACATGCTAGTAAACCTCCTACTATTGATGGTAATGTTATTGGTGTTGTAATGTCTCTACTACTTCTGCTAAGCGTTTGAAATTGCCTAAAACTGCTGAAACTTTTTCTGATAAAAGTGCTGAAATTTTTCAAACTATTGGAGACAATGGTTCCACCACCATTGACAATAATGATTTTGATTTTGATGATTGTAACATCTCTGAAGTTATTATGTTCTTGCAAAAATTAGCTAGAAGTCCCAATGCTAGCACTATTAATTTGGCTTTTACAAAGCATATTACAAATGCTCTTTTGCAAGCTAGGGAGGAGAAGTTGAAACTTAAAGCTTCTATTCCTAGGAAATTAGAAGATGGTTGGGAACCCATCATTAAGGTAAAGGTGAATGATTTTTATTGCAATGCCTTGTGTGATCTTGGTGCAAGTGTTTCAGTTTTGCCCAAGAAGCTTTATGATATTCTTGATTTGCCACCTTTGGAACATTGTTATTTGGATGTTTTTCTCGCTGATAATGCTATGAAGAAACCTTTGGGGCGAGTTAATGATGTTTTTATTACGGTAAAAGATAACCTTGTCCCGTTGATTTTATTGTTATGGATATTGAATGCAATGCATCTTGTCCTATTGTTTTGGGAAGACCTTTTCTTCGAACTGTTGGTGCCATCATTGATATGAAAGAAGGTAATATAAGGTACCAATTTCCTCTCAAGAAAGGTATGGAACACTTCCCTAGGAAGAGAATGAAGTTACCTTTTGACTCTATTGTTAGAGCAAGTTATGATGTTGATGCTTCTTCTCTTGACAACACTTGATTTTCACTTTCTGCGCCTAGCTGAAAGGCGTTAAAGAAAAGCGCTTATGGGAGACAACCCATCGTTTTTATTTGCTGTTATTTTTGTTTTCTTTGAGTCAAGGATTTTGTTACTTCTGTAGCAACTCCTTTGTATCTTTATTTTATCGCAATGTTGTGCCAAGTAAAGTTCTATATTGAAAGTTGATGCAAGATTTGGATTTCTGCGCAGTGACAGATTTTTAGCTGTCACGGATTTGAGCTTATCTCCCTGTAGAAAATTCAAAAAATTCTGAGAAAAATCACGCATATTCCTGAGATATGTACGCAACTTTCATTATTTTAGGCCAGATCCATCTGAGCAACTTAAGTGCCTCGAAAAAATTCGTCATTCCAGACTGTTCTGTTTTTGACAGATTCTGCCTTTTGTTTTGCATTCGCTCTTTTACTGTGTTTGTGTGGATTTCTTTGCTCCACAAAGCATTGGTGGCTGTAGCTAATGTCCAGAAGCTTTGGGATTGATTGTATCTTTACAG